>CM046394.1:38349166-39055000 GCA_025413875.1 Rhododendron molle | reverse complement strand
CTTGTGCTGCAAATTTGAATTGGCCCCTACAACAATTTGATGTGAAGAATGCATTCCTTCATGGTGAATTAGAGGAGGAGGTGTATATGGATATACCTCCTGGTTTTTCTTCCTCTGAGACTGAATGAAAGGTTTGTAGGTTAAAGAAGGCTCTCTATGGGTTGAAGCAGTCACCTAGAGCTTGGTTTGGCAGATTTTCGAAGGCTATGTTGAGGTTTGGATACAAACAGAGTCATGCAGATCATACTATGTTCATCAAAGGGGCTGCTGGTAAGATTGCTGTCCTTATTGTCTATGTTGATGATATAATAATGACAGGCAATGATGTGGACGAGATTCTTAATCTTAAGTCTAATCTAGCTCAAGAGTTTGAAATTAAGGATTTGGGATCACTGAGATACTTTCTAGGGATGGAGGTGGCGAGGTCTGATAGAGGTATTTTTATCTCCCAACGAAAGTATATACTTGATCTTTTGGAAGAAACAGGTATGTTGGGTTGTAGACCTGCGAATTTTCCTATTGAGGTAAATCATCATCTTAGTGGAGATGTGGGGGAGCACACCGATAAGGAGAGGTATCAACGACTAGTGGGTCGACTGATATACTTAGCTCACACTCGACCAGATGTTTCTTATGCAGTGGGTGTTGTTAGTCAGTTTATGCATGATCCTCGTACTACACATCTGGATGCAGTTTATCGTATCTTGAGGTATCTCAAGTCAGCTCCAGGGAAAGGAATTCTGTTCTCTAATCATGGTCACCTGCGGTTGGAGGTTTTTACTGATGCTGACTAGGCTGGATCTCAGATGATGACGCCTACTTGACTCTTGTACTTTCCTTGGAGGAATTTGGTTACTTGGCGAAGTAAGAAGCAATCAGTGGTTGCCACAAGCGCTGAGAGTATAGAGCTATGGCTCATGGTGTTTGTGAGCTCTTGTGGCTCCAAACCTTGTTACGTGATTTGGGAATTTCTGATAGTGGTCCTATGAAACTCTACTGTGACAATAAAGCTGCCATCAACATTGCTCATAATCCTGTCCAACATGACAGAACGAAGCACATAGAGATTGACAGGCACTTCATCAAGGAGAAGCTGAGTGATGGGTTGATATGTATGCCTTTTGTGAAATCGGGGGATCAATTAGCTGACATATTTACAAAAGGGCTTGGTAGCAAGAGTTTCCACCCCGTTGTGTTCAAGTTGGGCTTGATTGATATTTTCGCACCAACTTGAGGGGGAGTGTTAAGTTATGGGTGTATGTATAATTAGCGTGTAATTGAGCTCTTATGTAATTAGATTAGGAGATAAGGATCTCAGTGTAATTATTCTCTTAGTCTCTTATAACTCAAACGTAATGGAAAATAACCCTAATTTTTGGGTTCCAAATTCTATCTCATCTTTTTTCTATCGACACGCATTTGCTGTTCTGTAGTTGAAATCTTCTCTGATGCTTCACATAGATGGAACCAGTCCTGTTGCTGAAGATATTGGGCGTCAGGTAAAATAGTTGGAATGCGGATGTGAAATTGAAGGCTTAGTTTGGTTTTAAAAATGTGGAGGCTTTGGTAATATAAAATTAAAGAGAACTGGAACTTTTGGTAGTTAAAACAATTCAAGTAGAGAGCTTACTGTTTGTCTTTACCCTTACTGTTGTTGCAGCTACTTACATACGGCAGAAGAATCCCGTTTGCTGAATTGTTTGCCAGGATTGATGCTTGTTCGGTTGGGTTTTTAGGATTCAGACTCTAAATTATTACCCTACTCCAAAATCCACTCATTACCCCTATCTCCAATCATTATTTTCCTTTTTGTCTCTATCTCTCTCCAATAATTACCTCAATCATTACCTCTATCTCCCTACCCTAATCATTAGAAATTCAAATCCAAATCCAAAAACCAAAAACGAACAAGCCCTAAGCGAATGAGAACCTAGAATATTAAAATACTTTGAAGGTCTAGCAAAACCAAAGCAGACGTACGGAACAAGAAAATAGCAACCAAAGCAGACATATGGAACAAGAAAATAGCAACCAAAGCAGATGTGTGGAACAAGAAAATAGCAACCAAAATGTCAAATTACTTGATGCAGGCATGGACAACGGTTAAGAAAGAATGGCGAACAATCATCTGCTTCAGATCTTGTTCAAGTTCTTCCACAACATTTTGAGGAAGCTTTCGAAGCAATGGCAGAACAGAATCAATTATAAAGATTATGCTCTCCAGTAGCTGTGCTACTGCACGATTGTCAGCCTGAAAGTAAGTAAACCGAGTATCAAAACTGATGCAAGACAACTGCATTCTGTCATTTTATAACCTTTTCAAAAGCATAAGAACAGAGTTCACAGAAATGAGAAGTTGAAACACCAATACAAGCAACTTAAGTATAAACACAGATCAAGATCTCACCAATCTAGAGAAAGGAAGCATGTGCATGCATGCCTTGAAAAAGGCATATGCATGTAAGTTAGCTAAATTAAAGACCCCCTTGTGCCAAGTAATAACTTCAAGCACACTCTAGGGCAATATGAAAGTCAATCCACTCCAATAAGAAAATCGATACCTCCCAGTGGAAGACACCATGCTTTGGCGCAGGAGGTGACTCAATGTCCAAGATCACACTAAATGGTGGACAGAGGCCTTCGTTTTGCCTTGTTGCGTACAGCAATATATCTTTTCTATAGCCCCACCCATGTCTGGCAGAGGGAGGAAAGTCGAGGCAAACACTAGTGTTAGGATATTGTTAGTATTTGACATTGTCCCACATTAGTTATCTAAGTCTTGTAAGGAGTTCATGTTTAATATAAATAAAGATTATATGTGTGAGGGTGATGTATTACCCTACACACTCTTTCTTCCTAAACAACATGGTATCAGAGCGGGGTCTTAACCCTAATCTTAAACCACCTCTCTAATCTTAAACTCTCACCTCACGACACCAGCCATCTGCAAGTTAAAAAAAAAAAAAAAAAAACCCCTCTCCAGCCAAACACAATCCCGACACCACCTACCCACCCTAGCCCAACCATCTCTAGCCCTCGCCACCACCTACCCACCGTCGTCCACCCATCTCCAGCCTCCGACACCTCCTATCCACCCTCATCCAGTTCCGAACAGCCCTACACAGTTCCGAAAACCCTAGTCCAGACCTCTCCAGCCTTCGCCAGCCCTCGCCGCCCACCGGCGACCCTCACCGACAGCCGGCGCCGCCACCCCAGCCCTCGCCGGTCATCGCCATATGTTCTCTGGCCTCCGGCGACTTTTGACTGCTCTTTTACAACCTCTGTTGCCAGATTTCTGCTGTTTGCCGCTTCAGATCTGCAATTTCACTATGTGCGTGGTATTTTCTCTGATCTTGGACTACGCTCTATTGCTTCGTCTCTGATTTTGGCTCCGGTACATACTCGGCTCCTTTGCTGCACGTTTTCCGTCACCGTAACCTTGTGAACAGGTGTATTGTTCACTTTTCTCTTTCTGTTACTGTTTCGTATTATGTCCCTCGTGGTTTTTATTCGGATTTTACTGTTCGTTGATGCTTCCTGTTGCCTGGGCTGCTGATTTGCTCCTTTGTTGGTGGAGTTAGTGGAATTTTTGCTCACATGCTATCGTACTAGCTGCTTATTGATTTTTGGTTGATATTCGTTGTTAAGATTTTTTTGCGTGATGGGATCCACTTCTGCCTCTAGTACTAGTTCTGTTGCTGCTGTGGGTTTTTCTCCCCATTGGTCTCCTGAGATGTTGTCCATCACTGCTATTCGCTTAAATGGCAAGAATTATGTTACTTGGGCTAAGTCTGTTGAAACATATTTTATGGGCTCACAACAGTATACTTATATCTCAGATGATCCTCCTAATCCCACTGATTCCACTCATGCAGCTTGGGTAGTTGAGGATGCCAGGATCCGCCTTCGCTTGTGGAATAGTATGGAACCCGCTATTGCTAGCACATTTGTCTTTTGTGATACAGCTAAACAGGTTTGGCAACGGGCTAAGGAGTTATATTCCGGGGTTAATAATCTTCGTCGGACCTTTGATTTGTATCAGACTTATTTTGCCCTTAGCCTTGGTGATTCTACTTTGGAAGACTATTATGCTAAGTTCAGCGGTGTTTGTGCGGAGCTTAACATCTGTCAGCCTCTTTCTACTGACATTACGGTTATGCGTCGTCAGCGTGAAAACTTGCATGTGGCTCGCTTCTTGTCTGGTTTGCCTAAAAATTTTGATCCTGTTTGCCGTCAACTACTGGGGGAGCGGGAGTTGCCTCCTCTGACTAAGGTGTTTAGCCGTCTTCGTCAGTCTGATACTAGTTCTACTCCTCCACTGCCTCCTGGTCATTCTGCTTTGGCCACCTCTGCTTCTGGTGGTTCCTATTCTCGTGCGTCTAATCGTGGTGGTCGAGAGTCAGGGGGCGGAGGCCGTGACTTTGGTCGCGGCGGCCGCGGCTCTGGTCGTGATTTTGGCCGTGGTGGCCGTGGCCAATCCTTTGGTGGTAGTAAGGTATCTCGATATTGCACTCATTGTCATGGGACTAATCATACTATTGATTATTGTTGGGTTCTACATGGTCGTCCATCTGCGCATCAGGCTGCTATTTTTGAGGATGATGGCAATCTCTTGACTGAGGGCTCTAGCTCCACCCCTCGTGTGGTTACTATTTCTGAGGATGAGTACCATCGTCTTACTTCTGCATCGTCTTCCTCCACTGCTACGTTCGCTCAGAAAGGCTCATCTTTTGCTGGTGTTACTTCTACCACTCTGTGGGTTATTGATTCCGGGGCTACTGATCATATGACTAGTAGTTCCACCCTATTATCTGGTTCTCGTTCTCTTGGAAAATCTCCTCGTGTCACATTGGCTGATGGTTCTACTGTTGAAGTTGCTGGTTTGGGTTCTGTTAACTTGAGTTCATCACTTTCTTTAAATTCTGTTTTACATGTTCCTCGTTTTCCGTATAGTCTTCTCTCTGTTAGTCAGCTTACCAAATCCTTAAATTGTTCTGTGACATTCTTTCCTGACTCTTGTATTTTTCAGGATCTCACGACGGGGAAGAAGATTGGTGGAGGTGCTGAACGTGGTGGTCTCTATTATTTTAGTGCTGACGAGCTATCCTCCTCTGTTGCACTTCAGTCTTCTACTTCACCATATCAGCATCATTGTCGTCTTGGGCATCCATCTCTTCAGAATCTCAAGCGGATGGTCCCATCTTGTAGTCGTGTCACTGACTTGCCATGTGAAGTCTGTGAGTTTAGTAAACACCATCGTGTTTCCTTTCCCCCTAGGATAGAGAGTCGGGTGTCGAAACCTTTTCAATTAGTTCATTCTGATATTTGGGGTCCTGTCCATGTTTCTTCTCGGTCTGGTTTCCAGTATTTTGTTATTTTTGTTGATGATTATTCAAGGATTACTTATGTTTACCTTATGAAAGCGCGCCCTGGGTTGTATGCAATTTTCAAGTCATTTTATCAAGAAATAAAAACTCAGTTTGATGTTTCTATTAGAATTTTTCGTTCTGATAATGCTCGTGAATATTATCGTAATGCATTGTCTGTTTTTCTTAATGATCGTGGTATTATTCATCAAACATCTTGTTCTCGAACCCCACAACAGAATGGCGTTGCCGAGCGCAAGTTGCGACACATTCTCGACGTCGCCCGTGCTCTTTTATTTCAGCGGCAAGTGCCCAAATCCTATTGGAGTGACGTTGTTCTTACTGCAGCCTATCTTATTAATCGTATGCCGTCTACTGTCTTAGGAGGTCAGATTCCGCATTCTGTTTTGTTTCCTGGTCGACCACTATATTCTTTACCCCCTCGCGTGTTTGGCTGCACCAGTTATGTTCATGCTTTGGATCCCGGCAGGGATAAATTGGATCCTCGATCTATCAAATGTGTGTTTCTAGGGTATTCTCGCACTCAAAAGGGATATAAGTGTTACTCTCCTTCTCTTCATCGTGAGTTTATGTGTGCTGATGTAACCTTTAATGAGTCATTGCCCTTTTTCCCGGTTTCTTCTTCGGTGGATCCATCTCACTACATCCTCACGGCCATTCCCACTCCGCCACCTTCGCCAACTCTGCCACAGTTGCAGGTATATGTTCGTCGGTCTAAAGTTCCGCCACCCCAACCGTCTACCACATCTTCCTCTGCGTTGCGGGATCCGATCGTCTCTCCTGCTTATCTTCCTATTGCTCTTCACAAAGGTACTCGTACTTGTACTTCTCATCCCATTGATCGTTATGTCTCTTACGCTCATTTATCTCCATCTCTTCGTGCATTTGCCACTTCTGTTTCGTCTATCTTTGTTCCTAACACTGTCCAGGAAGCCTTGTCTATTTCTGAGTGGCGGACAGCGATGGAGGATGAAATGACAGCTCTTCATCATAATGGTACTTGGGAGTTGGTACCTCTCCCACCTGGAAAGACCACAATTGGGTGTCGCTGGGTGTTCACTGTCAAATATCATCCTAATGGGTCTGTTGAGCGCTACAAGGCCCGTCTGGTAGCTAAAGGATATACTCAAACATATGGTGTCGATTATGCTGAGACTTTTTCTCCCGTTGCCAAACTTGGTTCTGTTCGGCTTCTTATCTCTCTTGCAGCCAACCTTGGTTGGCCTCTGTTTCAATTGGACGTTAAAAATGCTTTTCTTCACGGGGATCTTCAGGAGGAAGTTTATATGGAGCAACCACCGGGGTTTGTTGCTCAGGGGGAGACTAATCAGGTGTGTCGGCTTCGCAAAGCATTGTATGGCCTCAAACAGTCTCCTAGAGCCTGGTTTGGCAAGTTCAGTGATGCTGTCTTGCGATTTGGCATGCATCGATGTCAGTGCGATCATTCGGTCTTTTCCCTTACATCAGATCGTGGCCTTCGTTTTGCCTTGTTGCGTACAGCAATATATCTTTTCTATAGCCCCACCCATGTCTGGCAGAGGGAGGAAAGTTGAGGCAAAGTTGGCAAACACTAGCACAGAGCCCACCTACTAACTAGATGGAAAAGAAATATGGAAAAAGGACAAAAGGAACTAAAAAGTAAACGGAAAACCAAAGAAAAACAAAACCATTCCTGAGGAATATAATACTTTTGTTGAAAAGTTATTACCAAGTTTTGGCTGGAGAAGCAACTACCTCCTTTCCCTAAAGAGCCATTTGGGGTACTCATGCGCTAACCAAAGTTTCTTTTTTTTGCTTGGTGTGCGGCTAAGGATAAGATTCTCACTAGTCACTATAGATAACCTTCTCCGGCGTCGAATGGTTATGGTGAATTGGTGTTGCACGTGCTTGAATGCAGTTCTTGTATTGTGGGGCATGTCGTGGGTTTTCTCTGCAACGGTGATAGAGAGCTTATTCAAGAGTGGTATGGGGTTAGAGTGGGTAGAAGAAGATGGAAGCTATGGATTATGATCCCAATTGTGCTTGATGTGATCAATTTTGAGGGATAGGAATTGTAGATATTTTGATGGGGAGGAGAGGCCATTGCTCAAAATTAAGAGTCTTTTGATTTCTACTTTGTTTAGTTGGGAGTCGAGGGAGTGCACCCTACTTTGAGTCAATTCTTTGATATGTTAGATATTTTTGGAGTATATAGGGGTATATAGGTCCTTTTTTTCTTTGACCTTTTCTTTTTTTTCCTTGCTTTCTTTTCTTCATGGGTGGCATCCCCTTGATGCCTTTTCAATAAAATTTTATTACTTACCAAAAATAAAGAAGTATAGAAATGATATTCAGACCCCGCTCCAGCCTCACACTCTTACCGCGTAAAAGACTTAAAGCCAAAGATGAACATTACTCCCCCAGTATTATGGGAAAAAATTCTAGACAAGACCCAGTTATCAAACTAATAATGATGCAAACAGCAATGCTGTGTTATAAAAATTTACGAAGTCAATTTACGTCGCTATCTACTTCGAAATCAATAATCCTTCCAAGGAGAGAGCAGTAAAACAATTAGGAAAAAGGCAGACATTCAATGACAGAAGTAATGGCAATTCCATAACAAAATATGAAGCTGTGGATAACCTAAGTCTTTAGGTACAGCTGTAGAGTGACCACAAACTGGGATGGATCAGTAGCCGGAGCACATAATGTAGGATCCACAACACAAAAAGCATGCAAGAGAAGCACATACGGAAGTGTACGCGCCTCAACTTCCTCATTGTTCATTTCCTCAACCTGAACAATAATAAATATCCCACATGTGGGTATGATGAAAAAAAAGCACCAAAACATTTGAAAGGCTGAGAAGAAAAAGAATACCTGCAATATCCTTTCGAGCAAGAACTTGCACATCAATTCACAGCGCCTCCGCACAGATGCAAGAGAAACAGGATTGATGCCAACAGCCTTGGTTGATTGTGGGAAAAAATCAAGCGCTAAGTTACGCTTAATTACAGTGACAAGAACTTGATGATTTGGCATCTTCCTTAACATCTCAACCATCTGCTCAGTTTTCTTCGCGACTTCCAGTGGAACGGAACTACTACCTCCATAGAGACGAGCATGTGAACCAGAAGGTTCCTCAAACCAGAATTCATAAAATGTCTTGCAGACAAGATCCTGTCAAGCAAGAAAAGGAAATTGGAAACCAACTTCAAATAAACATATTAATGTCCGAGAGTTTTTATTAAGTAACTTCAATGGTGCTCAAGGGGGGCAGTACAACACTACTGTACAAAGCCAACAGACTTGTATTCCACAAAAGAATAAAAAATGTTAAAAAAAAAAAAAAATCAACTCAAGCAAGGTGTTCACAAATCTCCCAGCAAAAAGTTTTCTTCCTCTGGTTAATTGCTTGAAAGAACCACTGGCTCCTCTCCCCAAAATGTACCAACCGAAACAAATGGGGATAATCTTTCTACTATGGTGGCCCCTCCCAATTACATTCTATCAATTTGGCCAACAATCTTGAGACTAAAAAGTTTGCCAATTCTATCCATAAAATAATGCAAGATAGAACAAACGGTTATTCCAATTAAACCTTGTCCCCTATTTGAATGTTTCTAGACGCAATAAACCAACTGAAGAACTAAAACGAATTTATCGTTCTTTCTACCTATCTTTCCGATTATCTTTTCCTGACGTTCAATAATGTCATCAATCAAAGACAAGACCACATAAAATCAATGGATAATGAGGCCAGATGAATGCCTTATCATAAACAATTGACACGATAAGAAGCAAAACTAGAAAGGAGATCTGGGTGGATTATTAGATTAATTTCATTGTTCAGAACTACCTGAATACTTGATTCTTCATCACTAATACGAGAAATAATCTCAATACAAGCCCTTGTAAATGCTGCAAAATCAGTATTTGATGTGCACATCTCTCTTATGATTTTGATAGCCCGTTTTCTGACACTTACACCAGTATCTTTCATCCTCTCAGCAACTTTCTCAAAATACTACAACAAAACCGTAGATAAAAAAAGGTGAATAGAATCAGTGAAGCATCTTTGTAAAATACAAGGATAGGTGGGTTCAATTTGCACTACCTGCAACCCAACATCAGAATGAGACGCAATATGCCGACCAACAAGTTCCAGTGCTGCTTCTCTAACAGATATAGCAGAGTCACAAAACCGTCCTTCAACAGCCATTTGGACAAATTTGTCACATAAAACCTCTGGATCAGCTTCTACAATGATACTAACCTGCTCTCATCATCAAATCAGAGGGAGGATGAGCGCCTTCAACAAAACCAGAAAAAGAAGATTTCTCCATCAAAATGACTGAACAGACATTGCCTCAGAATGACACGGGAATTTCACTTACTGCTCGTAATGCCTTTGCACGAATCACTGGAGAATTCTCCCTTAAACTTGCCTGAAACGGACCACATTAGAAATCAATCACTACCACAACTTATTATACAGATACAAGCGATAAATAACTTACCAGAAGCATGTGAAGAATCTTGTCAAATCCTCTGGAGAAAGAATTATTTTGTCCCAATGCCAAAGCTATCTTCTTGAGTGACTCCCTTGACAATAATGACGAAACAATCCCAGAGTTACGCACAATAGCTTTTGACTTCAGTCTCGCCAGGTGGTAAGAGAACATCTGTGAAGAGATCTCAACATCCTTGTACCATATGCAAAGATAAAACCTGCACGAAATGACCTTAACATAGCACCAAAGCAGAATGCTACAATAATTTAATAAGCAAAAGAGGCCAGAATGAGGTACAAACCAGCAGGTAAAGAGATGCACATCCTCAGCAGAACCACCATCCTGCAGGTAATTCAGAAGCATCTGCTGAACAACCTCCATTTTTGCAACTGAATTGGCATTTTCGGAAGATTTTTCTGATAGACTACCATTGTTTAAGCCATCATCCTTGCAATGTGCTTTGCAATAGGATTGCAAAACAGTAAGTTATTTCTGACATTGACAGAACTGACAGTACTAGCCACGGGTAGGAACTTCACGTTCTCTAACTCCCATGCAGTCTGCATGAAACAATCTCTGACAACCTTGACATAGAAACAATGGTTTTTCAATCTTTTCATTCCTACACAAGGCACATGCATCATTGGCGTAACTACGTTCAGGATTATCAATATTACTCAACTCCTCCACTATCCAAAATTTTTCTGTCCTGTAAAGGACAGCATCATGTTTCAACCTTGCAGCGATAGTCCCAAGGAGATCTATGGCCATGGAACGTGCGGCAATATCTTTGGATTTCAGCCTAGCATTCTGAAGTAGTAATACACAGAGAACCTACAAAATAACTGTCCCTTAACATGAAGACTATAAAATGGAATCAAGAAAAGGTACGACTCTGTGTAATACAATCATACCTCCAGAATGGGAGCAGAGGCAGGATATTCAGGCAGATTCAATGTCGTAAGTAAATCCACAACAAGGCTCTCCATCATCGTTTTCACTTCAGATGCATCTTGACTTTTTGTACTAGCAAATCGTTGAAGGACTTTACTCCAAAAAAGGCAACATGATTCGGTAACAGCCTCATGGCATTTAGTAGGGGAACTGGAATCAATTGAGGCCTCAAAAATAAGGTTTCCATTTGCTTGCCTTAAGGCCTCAAGAAGATTTGCACTAGAGTGAACCAACTGAATCAGCAAAGCCGTTATCATCTGGATCTGTCTTTGTTCCTCATCAGGTTGATGATAAGTTCTTGGTATTCTTTTGGAGAATGGTAACTTCAAGAGCAGTTGAAGTACTTCATCTATCACGTAAGTTCGATGTTGCGTGTATGAGTAAAAAATCTGCACTCATGGTAACAAGATACCAAGCAAATCAGATCAAACAGGCAGTCACAAAATAATTCGAAGTAGTAGCAAGCATGTATTTTTAATACCCCGCCGATTAAACTAATGGCTTTCAGTTGCAAGAGTTGGATATTATCCACCAAGAGTGTTGTGAAGCTTGTCCTCAATAATTGTAGAATACAACTATCTGATAAGTGCTCTATTGTCAACAAATCCTTGAAAAAACCAAGAATGGTGCATAGTTTCTGAAGTATAGTGTTCACAGCAGCAGAGACCCTAACAAGGCCACATATGCAGACAGTAAGACAGAAACTCAAATTGAATAACCAAAACGATTAGCAAGCCTTTAGAAGAGAAAATCATAGTACTATCTACTAAGCACACCTGTTCACTGACGATTTCTTCACTTTTGCACTCCTAACAGTACGTTTTCTCTTGCTTGCAGAACCATAATCAGCACCCTCGTCATCTTCTTCATCTGAAATTAATGCAAAATGAGCATTAAAAAGCCTTTACATAAAGTAATGAAGCAGTTACTGAATGTAAGCAGCACCTTTTATAGCACCACCTTCAAAAACCCCAGTTTCAACAGGTTTGTGCAAAGCACGATATGAAGGATCACAAGCTGACATAATGTCAGCAATTTGATGCTTAGAGAACTCCAGAATCCTTTCAATGAGCTGGTATGGGTAAACAACAATGAGTCGAGAAGCGGTATGTCTATATGAGCTTACAAGGCAGTTCAGCGCAATAACATATTGTAGCAGATTTATGCTAAATGTAACACAGAAGTTGGTCTGAAGCATGTACCTCTTCATTGTATAGCTGCTTTGGCATGTCATTATAAGCCATTATGGCAAGAGCAGCATGAATAGACTCCAGAGCACCACAAATAGATGACAATACATCTGAATCAGACTGAAATTTATGGAATACGTTAGAAGTTAGAACAATTATCAATATGACCACGAAAATGAGAAAACAGAGCAAGAAACAATACTCGCACATTCAAGCACAGAAGGAATGCAGAATATGTATTCCATCTGAACTGAGACTTTGGATACCGTGATATGGAAGGACTTGGGCTTACTAAATCTAAGAGAAGAGGTAGCCCTACACAAAGCTCAATGGAAAAACAGGATTCATGTAGCCAACCCCAATTGATTGGGACACTAGGCTCGGTTTGTTTATTAACTGAGAACTGTACGACAGACAACAGGCAGAACAGAAACAAAGATTTTCAACTTACATGTTCACATTCATTAACTGACAAAACTTCTGACCAATGAATCTGATGATCTAAAACCCTCAAAAGTCTTACAAGGACATCTACAGAAATCAAATGTAAGACTTTCTCTGTCCGGCTTGATAAAATTTCATTCACAAGCTGTCTAACATCAGCAACAGGCAACTGCAACCATTCTGCATCATCCCGATCATCGCTTGGAATTTCTGCTCTGCCACAGAACTCCTCCAAGAACTCACAGAAGCCTCGAATAACAGCGTCTTAGCCAACAAAGTGAATTAACACAAGTACAAAACCAAAAATAAAGAACTGAAGAATCATAAACAACAAGCTAACCTTGATGTTCATTGGGATCAGGAGCAACTGATGATGGATAGTCTTCGCTTCTTTTTTTTCCTTAACTTTCGGTTTTCTAGAAGATGTAAATGTCTCCTGAAATTAATAAATAAATTAAGAACAAAATAAATACAAGCAACAACTGATTTCAAGGAAAATAAAAAAGTACAATAACTCAGGAGACACAACCAATCCAATCAATAATCGCTTCAATGAAATACACATACATTAGCAAGAATGTAGTCCCGCTGATGATTGTGATTTCCTGCAAAGTCCCTTCGCGGTTGAATAGCAATGGGTGTACTCTGTTCAAAAGGCTTTTTTTCAGATACTGAACTACTAGAAACTTGCTCCTTGAAAGGACCTGAGAAACTTGAACAATGCAATAAACAATAAGCGCCGCAACATTAAATGTCTTCAAACAATCATTCTTGCGTTGATAAGTATTTGTCATGAAAAGATACCCGATTCACCACCTAAAAAATACAACAGAAGCTTACTAAAATGTTTACTGCGCAAAAGTTTAACCCCAATGCCTATTGTACAATGAGTCTAGCAAAGGCATATCTGGTATTACAGAAACCAGATTGTAATGGAAGACTAACCGCAGTCTAAACTGAACCAGTCCTTATTAGGGGTATATTTTACAAAGAATAAATCCATAAGAAAGTTCTGCCCGACAAATAACTAGAATTTACATGATTACATAACTTATTAAACCAGCAAATCATACTCAAATAAGAAGTTGAGTGAATGAGTTTATAAGGAAGTTTCACAAAAACTTAAAAAGTATAAACAGCACAAAACAATGATACCCATCTGAAGCCAGAAAATTATGGTTCATAAATCATCCTTGCACTAGTTGGGCCATACATAAATCCTGATGTATTACTATTTATATAAGACGTGAATGTACACACTGTGTAAAACAATTCTTCCATTTCTTCCCAACCCATGTTTTCTATCAAATTTGATAGGAAACCCCAACTAACATGGTCATAAGCCCTCAGAATGTCCAAATGGATTGAGACTTACACAATAATACAACTGTTTGGGCTCCAAAAGCTCATCAACCATAAGCTCAAGCTCCTCAACAACCCCGACCCCCGCTTCTTAACCCACAAATCCCCCCACCCAACCCTAGCCGACCACACCCCCATCCTCTCCTCGCCCCTCACCCGCATCACCATCCTACCCTCCAGCCTCCGCATAGCCACAGAGTCCGACCTCGCCTCCAAGACTGCCACCGTTTGCCTGCTCAACAAGCTGGGCGCTCTCTCTCTCTCTCTCTCTCTCATCCCAACTCTCCTGTATCACAATCAAGCCACTCTCTCACCAAACCTTAGAGAGATAACCAAAAAAATGGCGATCAGGCACCTCTTATCCCTATCCCGCCGCTCCGCCACCCGCTCCCTCCGATCTCTCTCCACCGCCGCCGTCGCCACCGCCACCGCATCAAAACCGTTCCCTTCCCCTCCGCCACCTGACGCCATGACCTACGACCGCCTCGCCCTATCCGTCAACCAAAAGCTCGAGCTCCTCCAAAACCCCGACCCCCTCTTCTTAACCCACAACTCCCCCAACAAGCTGGGCTCTCTCTCTCTCTCATCCCAACTCTCCTGTATCACAGTCAAGTCTCTCTCTCACCAAACCCTATAGAGATAACCTAAAAAATGGCGATCAGGCACCTCCTATCCCTATCCCGCCGCTCCGTCACCCGCTCCCTTTGATCTCTCTCCCGCGCCTCCGTCGTCGCCACCACCACGCCATCAAAACCGCTCCCTTCCCCTCCGCCACCTGACGCCATGACCTACGACCGCCTCGCCCTATCCGTCAACCAAAAGCTCAAGCTCCTCCACAACCCCGACCCCCTCTTCTTAACCCACAACTCCCCCAACCCAAACCTAGCCGACCACACCCCCATCCTCTCCTCGCCCCTCACTCGCATCACCATCCTCCCCTCCGGCTTCCACATCGCCACAGAGTCCGACCTCGACTCCAAGGCCGCCACCGTTGGCATCTGGATCGACGCGGGATCCCACTTCAAGATAGACCAAACCAACGGCACCGTTCACTTTTTGGAACACATGATATTAAAGGGGACCGAGAGGAGGAGCTCGAGGAGTAGGTGGAGAACATTGGGGGCCACCTCAACGCGTACACGTCGAGGGAGAAGACCACGTTCTACGCCAAGGTGATGGATAAGGATGTTCCTAAAGCGCTGGATATACTACAAATTCGAAGTGATAATGAGTTGGTTTAATCGGTGGCTTTTGCTGAATTGTGTGGGGTGAGATGTTTTATTTAGATTGATCTTAAATGTGATGATTGTGTCGTGATTTTCAAGTTCGATGATAATCGGATTAGTCGGGAGGGTGATGTGATTCTCAGGGAGATGGAGGAGGTATAATAATTGTTGATTGTAGTCATGTTATGCTTCCGTTTCATTGAAGTTGTTATTTTTAGATAGCTAATCACTGCCCCATAGTTGTCAAGGGCAAATGGTGCATCGTGGCGCACAGTTCTGTTGGGCCTGAGGCAAGAGGTGCAGCTATGCAAAAAAATATTTACTTCTGAATCTTTTTGGTGCACTTTTTTAATCGATTTGAAATCAAGGGCGCTTTTTTGCGCCTTGTCGCTTCTTTGCGCTTTTTGTTCGTCTTTTTCAAGTCGCCTTGCCTGGGTCAATAAGGTGGGTGCACTCGCCTTGCGCCTAGGCGCGCCTTTGACAACTATGCACTGCCCCAGTTAAGGTAAAACCGGTGTGCTAGATTATGTATAAGGTGTAAAGAAATAGGTAGGACGGTAGGAGTGCATTAAAATGTGCATAAAAAAGGGGAAATTTATATAAATGGTCCTCCTAGTTTCATCCGAGTCTCATTTTCGTCCTCCAAGTATCAATTCCAACTCTTTTGACCTTCAAGTTTGGTTTTCGTACCCAATTGGTCCAATTGATAACTGCTGTCAACCAAATTGGACTGAAAAAATCAGATTGATGGCAGTTTGGAAGTTGCAGTTCCTACCAAGTTGGTCCAATCTGCCCTCAATCTGATTTTACTTTTCCAATTTCTCTTGCTTGCAGAACCATAATCAGCACCCTCGTCATCTTCTTCATCTGAAATTAATGCAAAATGAGCATTAAAAAGCCTTTACATAAAGTAATGAAGCAGTTACTGAATGTAAGCAGCACCTTTTATAGCACCACCTTCAAAAACCCCAGTTTCAACAGGTTTGTGCAAAGCACGATATGAAGGATCACAAGCTGACATAATGTCAGCAATTTGATGCTTAGAGAACTCCAGAATCCTTTCAATGAGCTGGTATGGGTAAACAACAATGAGTCGAGAAGCGGTATGTCTATATGAGCTTACAAGGCAGTTCAGCGCAATAACATATTGTAGCAGATTTATGCTAAATGTAACACAGAAGTTGGTCTGAAGCATGTACCTCTTCATTGTATAGCTGCTTTGGCATGTCATTATAAGCCATTATGGCAAGAGCAGCATGAATAGACTCCAGAGCACCACAAATAGATGACAATCCATCTGAATCAGACTGAAATTTGTGGAATATGTTAGAAGTTAGAACAATTATCTATATGACCACGAAAATGAGAAAACAGAGCAAGAAACAATACTCGCACATTCAAGCACAGAAGGAATGCAGAATATGTATTCCATCTGAACTGAGACTTTGGATACCGTGATACGGAAGGACTTGGGCTTACTAAATCTAAGAGAAGAGGTAGCCCTACACAAAGCTCAATGGAAAAACAGGATTCATGTAGCCACCCCCTAATTGATTGGGACACTAGGCTCGGTTTGTTTATTAACTGAGAACTGTACGACAGACAACAGGCAGAACAGAAACAAAGATTTTCAACTTACATGTTCACATTCATTAACTGACAAACCTTCTGACCGATGAATCTGATGATCTAAAACCCTCAAAAGTCTTACAAGGACATCTACAGGAATCAAATGTAAGACTTTCTTTGTCCGGCTTGATAAAATTTCATTCACAAGCTGTCTAACATCAGCAACAGGCAACTGCAACCATTCTGCATCATCCCGATCATCGCTTGGAATTTCTGCTCTGCCACAGAACTCCTCCAAGAACTCACAGAAGCCTCGAATAACAGCGTCTAAGCCAACAAAGTGAATTAACACAAGTACAAAACCAAAAATAAAGAACTGAAGAATCATAAACAAGAAGCTAACCTTGATGTTCATTGGGATCAGGAGCAACTGATGATGGATAGTCTTCGCTTCTTTTTTTTCTTAACTTTCGGTTTACTAGAAGATGTAAATGTCTCCTGAAATTAATAAATAAATTAAGAACAAAATAAATACAAGCAACAACTGATTTCAAGGAAAATAAAAAAGTACAATAACTCAGGAGACACAACCAATCCAATCAATAATCGCTTCAATGAAATACACATACATTAGCAAGAATGTAGTCCCGCTGATGATTGTGATTTCCTGCAAAGTCCCTTTGCGGTTAAATAGCAATGGGTGTACTCTGTTCAAAAGGCTTTTTTTCAGATACTGAACTACTAGAAACTTGCTCCTTGAAAGGACCTGAGAAACTTGAACAATGCAATAAACAATAAGCGCCGCAACATTAAATGTCTTCAAACAATCATTCTTGCGTTGATAAGTATTTGTCATGAAAAGATACCCAATTCACCACCTAAAAAATACAACAGAAGCTTACTAAAATGTTTACTGCACGTAACCTGGACGTTCTGCAGACAAAGGCCTTAGCAGAGAGATAGAATTATGATCAAATCGGACCCTCTTTCATCCAAAAGTTTAACCCCAATGCCTATTGTACAATGAGTCTAGCAAAGGCATATCTGGTATTACAGAAACCAGATTGTAATGGAAGACTAACCGCAGTCTAAACTGAACCAGTCCTTATTAGGGGTTATATTTTACAAAGAATAAATCCATAAGAAAGTTCTGCCCGACAAATAACTAGAATTTACATGATTACATAACTTATTAAACCAGAAAATCATACTCAAATAAGAAGTTGAGTGAATGAGTTTGTAAGGAAGTTTCACAAAAACTTAAAAAGTATAAACAGCACAAAACAATGATACCCATCTGAAGCCAGAAAATTATGTTTCATAAATCATCCTTGCACTAGTTGGGCCATACATAAATCCTGACGTATTACTATTTATATAAGACGTGAATGTACACACTGAGTAAAACAATTCTTCCATTTCTTCCCAACCCATGTTTTCTGTCAAATTTGATAGGAAACCCCAACTAACATGGTCATAAGCCCTCTGAATGTCCAAATGGATTGAGACTTACACAATAATACAACTGTTTGGGCTCCAAAAGCTCATCAACCAAAAGCTCAAGCTCCTCGACAACCCCGACCCCCGCTTCTTAACCCACAAATCCCCCCACCCAACCCTAGCCGACCACACCCCCATCCTCTCCTCGCCCCTCACCCGCCGCTCCGCCACCCGCTCCCTCCGATCTATCTCCACCGCCTCCGCTGTCGCCGTCGCCACCGCCACCGCATCAAAACCGCTCCCTTCCCCTCCGCCACCTGACGCCATGACCTACGATCGCCTCGCTTTATCCGTCAACCAAAAGCTCAAGCTCCTCCACAACCACGACCTCCGCTTCTCAACCCACAACTCCCCCCACCCAACCCTAGCTGACCACACCCCCATCCTCTCCTCGCCCCTCACCCGCATCACCATCCTCCCCTCCGGCCTCCGCATCGCTACAGAGTCCGACCTCGCCTCCAAGACCACCACCGTTTGCCAGCTCAACAAGCTGGGCGCTCTCTCTCTCTCATCCCAACTCTCCTGTACCACAATTAAGTCTCTCTCTCACCAAACCCTAGAGAGATAACCAAAAAAATGGCGATCAGGCACCTCCTATCCCTATCCCGCCGCTCCGCCACCCGTTCCCTCCGATCTCTCTCCACCGCCTCCGCCGTCGCCACCGCCACTGCATCAAAACTACTCCTTTCCCCTCCGCCACCTGACGCCATGACCTACGACTGCCTCGCCCTATCCGTCAAACCTCATGCTCCTCCACAACCCCGACCCCCGCTTCTTAAAACAACTCCCCCCACCCAACCTTAGCCGACCACACCCCCATCTTCTCCTCGCCCCTCACCCGCATCACCATCCTCCCCTCCAGCCTTCGCATCGCCACAGAGTCCGACCTCGCCTCCAAGACCGCCACCGTTTGCCTGCTCGACAAGCTGGCCGCTCTCTCTCTCTCTCTCTCATCCCAACTCTCCTGTATCACAGTCAAGTCTCTCTCTCACCAAACCCTAGAGAGGTAACCAAAAAAAATGGTGATCAGGCATCTCCTATCCCTATCCCGCCGCTCCGCCACCCGCTCCCTCCGATCTTTTTCCACCGCCCCCGCCGTCGCCACCGCTCATCAAATGGATTGAGACTTACACAATAATACAACTGTTTGGGCTCCAAAAGCTCACCAACCAAAAGCTCAATATCCTCGACAACCCCGACCCGCGCTTCTTAACCCACAACTCACCCCACCCAACCCTAGTCGACCACACCCCCATCCTCTCCTCGCCCCTCACCCGCACCACCATCCTCCCCTCCGGCCTCCGCATCGCCACAAAATCCGACCTCGCCTCCAAGACTGACACCGTTTGCTTGCTCAACAAGCTAGGTGCCCTCTCTCTCTCTCTCTCTCATCCCAACTCTACTGTATCATAGTCAAGTCTCTCTCTCACCAAACCCTAGAAAGATAACCACAAAAATGGCGATCAGGCACATCCTATCCCCATCCCGCCGCTCCGCTACCCGCTCCCTCCGATCTCTCTCCACCGCCTCCGCCGTCGCCACCGCCACCGCAACCGCATCAAAACCACTCCCTTCCCCCCCACCACCTGACGCCATGACCTACGACCACCTCGCCCTATCCGTCAACCAAAAGCTCAAGCTCCTCCACAACCCCGACCCCAGCTTCTCAACCCACAACTCCCCCCACCCAACCCTAGCCGACCACACCCCCATCCTCTCCTCGCCCCTCACCCGCATCACCATCCTCCCCTCAGGCCTCCGCATCGCCACAGAGTCCGACCTCGCCTCCAAGACCGCCACCTTTTGCCTGCTCAACAAGCTGGGCATGCGCGTTCTCTCTCTGTCATCCCAACTCTCCTATATCACAATCAAGTCTCTCTCTCACCAAACCCTGGAGAGATAACCAAAAAAATGGCGACCAGACATCTCATATCCCTATCCCGCCACTCCGCCACCCGCTCCCTCCGATCTCTCTCCACCGCCTCCGCCGTCGCCACTGTCAACGCATCAAAACCGCTCATTTCCCATCCGCCACCTTACGCCATGTCCTACGCCGCCTGGCCCTATCGGTCATCCAAAACCTCAAGCTCCTCCACAACCCCGACCCCCGCTTCTTAACCCACAATTCCCCCCACCCAACCATAGCCGACCCCACCCCTATCCTCTCTTCGCCCTTTACCCGCATCACCATCCTCCCCTTCGGCCTCCGCATCCCCACAGAGTCCGACCTCGCCTCCAAGACCGCCACCGTAGGCATCTGGACCGACGCAGGATCCCGCTTCCAGACAAACCAGACCAACGGCACCGCTCACTTTTTGGAGCACAAGATATTCGAGGGGACCGAGAGGAGGAGTTCGAGGAGGAGGTGGAAAACATGGGGGGCCACCTCAACGCGTACACGTCGAGGGAGCAGACCACGTTCTACGCCAAGGTGATGGATAAGGATGTTCCTAAAGCGCTGGATATACTGCAAAATTCGAGGCGATAATGAGTTGGTTTAATCGGTGGCTTTTGTTGAATTGTGTGGGGTGAGATGTTTTATTTAGATTGATCTTAACTGTGATGATTGTGTCGTGATTTTCAGGTTCGATTACAATCGGATTAATCGGGAGCGTGATGTGATTCTCAGGGAGATGGAGGAGGTATAATTATTGTTGATTGTAGACATGTTATGCTTCCGTTTCGTTGAAGTTGTTATTTTTAGATAGCTAATCACTGCCACATAGTTGTCAAGGGTAAATGGTGCACCGAGGCGCACAGTTCTGTTGGGCCTGAGGCAAGAGGTGCAGCTATGCGAAAAAATATTTATTTCAGAAACTTTTTTGTGCACTTTTTTAATCAATTTGAAATCAAGGGCGCTTTTTGCGCCTTGTCGCTTTTTTGCGGTTTTTGCTCGACTTTTTCAAGTCGCCTCACCTGGGTTAGCAAGGCGGGTGCACCTCGCCTTGCGCCTAGGCGCACCTTTGACAACTATGCATTGCCCCAGTTAAGGTAAAACAGGTGTGCTAGAATATGTATAAGGTGTAAAGAAATAGGTAGGACGATAGGAGTGCATTAAAATGTGCATAAAAAACGGGGAAATTTATATAAATGGTCCTCCTAGTTTCATCCGAGTCTCATTTTCGTCCTCCAAATATCAATTCCAACTCTTTTGACTTTCAAGTTTGGTTTTCGTACCCAATTGGTCCAATTGATAACTTATGTCAGCCAAACTGGACGGAAAAAAATCAGATTGATGGCAGTTTGGACGTTGCAGTTCGTACCAAGTTGGTCCAATCTAACCTCAATCTGATTTTTTCAGTCCAGTTTGGCTGACAGACGTTATCAACCGGGCCAACTTTGTACGAAAACCAAACTTGAAGGTCAAAAAAGTTGCAATTGATACTTGGAGGACAAAAATGAGACTCGGGTGAAACTAGGAGGACCATTTTTATAAATTTGCCAAAAAAAAGGTATTGAAGTTTCAAACTTTGTACTCCCTCCATCCCAAAATGCTTGCCCCTTTTAGGGAAGCTAAACACTGACAGGACAAGCGATGATTGCACCAAATTCAAATTGTGAGGCATGACTTTAACTTTACTACATTGTCTTTGTATTCTATCTTTTCAACAGAATGATGACTACTTAATAGGGACAATTTTGGAATACTAAAAGCTTTTTGATTTGACATTTTAAAGGGACTTAACATTTTGGGACATCCAAAAAAGGAAAGAAGGACCGGTAATTTGAGGCGGAGGGAGTAGTATTGTTCGAGGTTCGATGAGAATTGGATTACTCGGGAGCGTGATGTGATTCTATTGGAGACGGTGTTGATTATGGTGCTTCTATTTTATTATGTGATTCTACTGGAGATGGTATTGATTATGTGATTATTGGAGATGGTATTGATTATGTGATTCTATTGGAGATGGACATCCAAAATTTTGAGCTAACAAGTGGTTATTTCTCAAATAACTTGGGTAATAGTGCCAAATTTTTGGTATGCAAACCAAAAAAATGGCGATCAGGCACCTCCAATCCCTATCCCGCCGCTCCACAACCCGCTCCCTCCGATGTGTCTCCACCGCCTCCGCCGCCGCCACCACCACCGCATCAAAACCGCTCCCTTCCCCTCTGCCACCTGACGCCATGACCTACAACCGCCTCGCCCTATCCGTCAACCAAAAGTTCAAGCTCCTCCACAACCCCGACCCCCGCTTCTTAACTCAAAACTCCCCCTACCCAACCCTAGCCGACCACACCCCCATCCTCTCCTCGCACCTCACCCGCATCACCATCCTCCCCTTCGGTCTCTGCATCGCCACAGAGTCCGACCTCGCCTCCAAGACCGCCACCGTTTTCTTGCTCAACAAGCTGGGCGCTCTGTCTCTCTCATCCCAACTCTCCTGTATCACAGTCAAGTCTCTCTCTCACCAAACCCTAGAGAGATAACCAAAAAAATGGCGATCAGGCACCTTTTATCCCTATCCCGCCGCTCCGCCACCCGCTCCCTCCGATCTCTCTACACCGCCTCCGCCGTCGCCACCGCCCTCGCATCAAAACCGCTCCCTTCCCATCCGCCACCTGACGCCATGACCTACGACCTCCTCGCCTTATCCGTCAACCAAAAGCTCAAGCTCCTCCACAACCCCCACCCCTGCTTCTTAACCCACAACTCCCCCCACCCAACCCTAGCTGACCACACCCCTATCCTCTCCTCGCCCCTCACCCGCATCACCATCCTCCCCTCCGGCCTCGCCACAGAGTCCGACCTCGCTTCCAAGACCGCCACCGTTGGCGTCTGGATCGATGCGGGATCCCGCTTCAAGACAGACCAGACCAACGGCATCGCTCACTTTTTGGAGCACATGATATTCAAGGGGACCGAGAGGAGGAGCTCGAGAACATGGGGGGCCACCTCAATGCGTACACGTCGAGGGAGCAGACCACGTTCTACGCCAATGTGTTGGATAAGGATGTTCCTAAAGCGCTGGATATACTGCAGAATTCGAGGTGATAATGAGTTGGTTTAATCGGTGGTTTTTGTTGAATTGTGTGGGGTGGGATGTTTTATTTAGATTGATCTTAATTGTGATGATTGTGTCGTTATTTTCAGGTTCGATGACAATCGGATTAATCGGGAGCGTGATGTGATTCTCAGGGAGATGGAGGAGGTATAATAATTGTTGATTGTAGTCATGTTATGCTTCCGTTTCGTTGAAGTTGTTATTTTTAGATAGCTAATACTGCCCCATAGTGTTCAAAGGCAAATGGTGCACCGAGGCGCACAGTTCTGTTGGGCCTGAGGCAAGAGGTGCAGCTATGTGAAAAAATATTTACTTCTTAAACTTTTTTGTGCACTTTTTTAATCGATTTGAAATCAAGGGCGTTTTTTTGTGCCTTGTCGCTTTTTTGCGTTTTTTGCTCGACTTTTTCAAGTCGCCACGCCTAGGTGCGGGTGCACCTCGCCTTGCGCCTAGGCGCGCCTTTGACAACTATGCACTGCCCCATTTAAGGTAAAACCGGTGTGCTAGAATATGTATAAGGTGTAAAGAAATAGGTAGGACGGTAGGAGTGCATTAAAATGTGCATAAAAAAAGGGGAAATTTATATAAATGGTCCTCCTAGTTTCGTCCGAGTCTCATTTTCGTCCTCCAAGTATCAATTCCAACTCTTTTGACCTTCAAGTTTGGTTTTCGTACCCAATTGGTCCAATTAATAACTTCTGTGAACCAAATTGGATTGAAAAAACCTGATTGATGGCAATTTGGACGTTGCAGTTCGTACCAAGTTGGTCCAATCTGACCTCAATCTTATTTTTTCCATCCAGTTTGGCTGACAGACTTTATTAATTGGGCCAAGTTGGCACCAAAACCAAACTTGAAGGTCAGAAAAGTTGCAATTGATACTTAGAGGACAAAAATGAGACTCGGGTGAAACTAGGAGGACCATTTTTATAAATTTTCCTAAAAAAAGGTATTGAAGTTCCAAACTTTTACTCCCTCCGTCCCAAATTGCTTGCCCCTTTTGGGGAAGCTAAATACTGAGAGGACAAGCGATGATTGCACCAAATTCAAATTGTGAGGCATGACTTTAACTTTACTACATTGTCTTTGTATTTTATCGTTTCAACACAATTATGACTACTTTATAGGGACAATTTTGGAATACTAAAAGCTTTTTTTATTTGACTTTTAAAAGGGACTTAAAATTTTGGGACATCCAAAAAAGGAAAGAAGGATCAGTAATTTGAGGCGGAGGGAGTAGTATTGTTCAAGGTTCGATGAGAATTGGATTACTCGGGAGCGTGATGTGATTCTATTGGAGATGGTGTTGATTATGGTGCTTCTATTTTATTATGTGATTCTATTGGAGATGGTATTGATTATGTGATTCTATTGGAGATGGACATCCAAAATTTTGAGATGGTATTGATTGTGTGATTCTATTGGAGATGGTATTGATTATGTGATTCTATTGGAGATGGACATCCAAAATTTTGCGCTAAAAAGTGGTTATTTCTCAAATAACTTTGGTAAAATTGCCAAAATTTGGTATGCATTATAAGTGGAGAGAGAGAGAGAGAGGGGGTGTCTATGCCCAATGAAGATTAGGCATGCATTATTTAAGAATCATTGGCCCGGATAATGAGTATCTTGCACAATCATGGTATAAATGAGTGAAGGGTAAATCGCTAATTACCCCTTCGCCTCAACATCAATAATGTTGATCTTTTACAATTGTTGAAGGATGTGACGAGCAACAGCCCCACTGCTTTCGCAGAAATGAGATGGACAGGTTCCATTCCTCTTACTTCCGCCATAAAACTTCCATAGATCCAGACCGTTGAAAACACAATCTAACGATTGAGATCATGGTGTGCACGAAACGCAAAATTCGGGATCCCTTACCTGATCCGGACTGTCTATGGATATGTTAAACTTATTTACGGAGCCACTACGAACAGCCTATTTATGGAGCCGTGCAATTTCAGCCTTCCGTTTCGGCAATTAATGATCCGGATTTTTAAAAAAATATTTGAGCAAATAGTTTTTTTATGTTCCGTAAATATTTGTTTACAGCTGCTCTGTAAACAAGATTTTCTCTGTTCATGCATCCAAACAAATGTGCTTGGGTCAGTTTATGCGCACATCGACTAAGTTGGTTAGATTTTAAGGGTTAAGACTGAGAGGTTAGTTTCTCATAAACTATATGGACAAAAGCCAATGTTTCCAAATACTAGATAAGTCATTTTTCTCACGTACATCAACTAAAATATACTCCACTATTCAACGGAAACAATTTGACTATTGCTATTATAATTTATAATACTGCTGAAAGTATAAACTTGAGAGTTTCGAGTCAACCATCAAGATTAGGAAAATTACAAATATAACTATCGTGTTGTTTTGTTTTGAGAAGAAAATTTTGATGTAATGAGTGAAGATGGATAAATAGAAAAATTTATTGAGCACCGTGAAGAAAGTAATTTTTGTTTTCTCAAAACTTATATAAGGGGTGTTTGGCAGCTGAATTTTTGCATTTTCAGATTCTAATTTTCCATTTTGGGTGTTTGGCATCCCATTTTGAGAATGGATTTTTGGGTTTTGGGTTTAGAAGCCAAAAACCAAAATCAAGTCTGGAGGAGTTTTTCGGATTATTGGTTTTTCCCATTTTGTGGTCAATTACCAAAATACCCACATTCCTCCCTTCATTTTACCAGTTTTGCCCCTCCCTCCTCTTATCCACTTTCCTTATCTATTCACACACCTAGAGAGAGAGAGAGGCAAAAATATTTACAGTAATATAGACTTCAATAATAAACATATTCTAAACTATTGAATAATAAATTAAAATAATAAAAAAACGCAAGTGGCATGTTTACACCTGTTAGACAAAGGGCAATATGGCAAAAATACAACCCATAATTCATTTTCAACGATCATCTACCAAACACTACTACAATTTCAAAATACATTCTGCACAAATCTCCCAAACACTCTACCATACTCAAAATACATTCTGCCCATAATTCAAAAAGTCAAAAAGCCAAAAAACTGAAAATGAAAAGCCAAAAAATAGGCTTCCAAACACTCCATAAAAGAAAACAAAGTGTGCAGGTAACTCTGCTAAAGTTTTTCTAGGATAAATTATAGTAAACCTTTCTAAACTTTGACTCAGTTGCAATGTGCCCTCCTAATGTATAAATTCGATCCTTTAACCCTTTCACTGGATACTCCTATCTATAATAAGAAAAACTACTCATTCCTTCCGCGGCACCGCCAGGTGGTGTCCTAGTCCCCCTTTCACTGCACATTATACTGGAACACAAGACAAAATGTATTACGGTATGGTGGAAAATAATTCTCGGACACCACTTGACGGTGAGACGCTGAATTATCCTAGTTTTCATTAGGGGAATAAAAGCCTCTGGGCCCATCCTAATTTTAAGCCACTCTCTAAAAACCCCCAAACTTTTGCTTGGCCCGGCCCGGCCCAGCCCAGCCCAAGTTGTCACCTTCAGTTGCTATACGACGCCATCTCTTCATTCCCCCCACACCCTTTCCTGCTCAACAAGCTCGGCGCGCTCTCTCTCTCATCCCAACTCTCCTGTATCACAGTCAAGTCTCTCTCTCACCAAACCCTAGAGAGATAACCAAAAAAATGGCGATCAGGCACCTCTTATCCCTATCTTGCCGCTCTGCCACAACTCCCTCCGATCTCTCTCCACCGCCACCGCATCAAAACCGCTCCTTTCCCCTCCGCCACCTGACGCCATGACCTACGACCGCCTCGCCCTATCCGTCAACCAAAAGCTCAAGCTCCTCCACAACCCGACCCCCGCTTCTTAACCCACAACTCCCCCCACCCAACCCTAGCCGACCACACCCCAATCCTCTCCTCACCCCTCACCCGCATCACCATCTTCCCCTCCGGCCTCCGCATCGCCACAGAGTCCGACCTAGCCTCCAAGACCGCCACTGTTTGCCTGCTCAACAAGCTGGGCGCTCTCTCTCTCATCCCAACTCTACTATATCACAATCAAGTCTTTCTCTCCTAACCTAGAGAGATAACCAAACAAATGTGCGATCAGGCACCTCCTATCCCGCCGCTCCGCCACCCGCTCCCTCCGATCTCTCTCCACCGCCTCTGCCTCCACCGTCGCCACCGCATCAAAACCGCTCCCTTCCCCTCCGCCACCTAACGTCATGACCTACGATTGCCTCGCCCTATCCGTCAACCAAAAGCTCAAGCTCCTCCACAACCCCGACCCCCGCTCCTCAACCCATTACTCCCCCCACCCAACCCTAGCCGACCACACCCCCATCCTCTCCTCGCCCCTCACCCGCATCACCATTCTCCCCTTCGGCCTCCGCATCGCCACAGAGTCCGACCTCGCCTCCAAGACCGCCACCGTTTGCCTGCTCAACAAGCTGGTCGCTCTTTCTCTATCTCATCTCAACTTTCCTGTATCACAGTCGAGTCTCTCTCTCACCAAACCCTAGAGGGATAACCAAAATAATGGCGATCCGACACCTCCTATCCCTATCCTGCCACCCGCTCCCTCCAATCTCTCTCCACCGCCTCCGTCGTCGCCACTGCCACCGCATCAAAACCGCTCCCTTCCCCTCCGCCACCTGACGCCATGACCTACGACCGCCTCGCCCTATCCGTCAACCAAAACCTCAAGCTCCTCCACAACCCCGACCCCCGCTTCTTAACACACAACTCCCCCCACCCAACCCTAGCCGACCACACCCCCATCCTCTCCTCGCCCCTCACCTGTATCACCATCCTCCCCTCCGGCCTCTGCATCGCCACAGAGTCCGACCTCGCCTCCAAGACCGCCACCGTAGGCGTCTGGATCGACGCAGGATCTTGCTTCTAGACAAACCAGACCAACGGCACCGCTCACGTTTTGGAGCACATGATATTCAAGGGGACCGAGAAGAGGAGCTCGAGCAGGACGTGGAGAACATGGGGGGCCACCTCAATGCGTACACGTCGAGGGAGCAGACCACGTTCTACGCCAAGGTGATGGATAAGGATGTCCCTAAAGCGCTGGATATACTCGCAGATATACTGCAGAATTCAAGGTGATAATGAGTTGGTTTAATCGGTGGCTTTTGTTTAATTGTGTGGGGTGGGATGTTTTATTTAGATTGATCTTAATTGTGATGATTGTGTCGTGATTTTCGAGTTCGATGACAATCGGACTAATCGGGAGCGTGATGTGATTCTCAGGGAGATGGAGGAGGTATAATAATTGTTGATTGTAGTCATGTTATGCTTTCATTTCGTTGAAGTTGTTATTTTTAGATAGCTAATCACTGCCCCATAGTTGTCAAGGGCAAATGGTGCATCGAGGCGCACAGTTCTGTTGGCCCTGAGGCAAGAAGTGCGGCTATGCGAAAAAATATTTACTTCTGAAACTTTTTTGTGCACTTTTTTAATCGATTTCAAATCAACGGCGCTTTTTTGCGCCTTGTCGCTTTTTTGCGCTTTTTGCTCGCCTTTTTCAAGTTGCCTCGCTTGGGTCAGCAAGGCGGGTGCACCTCGCCTTGCGCCTAGGCGCGCCTTTGACAACTATGCACTGCCCCATTTAAGGTAAAACCGGTGTGCTAGAATATGTATAAGGTGTAAAGAAATAGAGAGGACGGTAGGAGTGCATTAAAATGTGCATGAAAAAAGGGGAAATTTATATAAATGTTCCTCCTAGTTTCATCCGAGTCTCATTTTCGTCCTCCAAGTATCAATTCTAACTCTTTTGACCTTCAAGTTTGGTTTTCGTACCCAAGTGGTCCAATTGATAACTTCTGTCAACCAAATTGGACTGAAAAAATCAGTTGGGCCAACTTGGTACGAAAACCAAACTTGAAGGTCAAAAAAGTTGCAATTGATACTTGGAGGACAAAAATGAGACTCGGGTGAAACTAGGAGGACCATTTTTATAAATTTCCCTAAAAAATGGTATTGAAGTTCTAAACTTTGTACTACCCCCGTCCGAAATTGCTTGCCCCTTTTGGGGAAGCTAAATACTGAGAGGACAAGCGATGATTGCACCAAATTCAAATTGTGAGGCATGACTTTAACTTTACGACATTGTCTTGTATTTTATCTTTTCAACACAATGATGACTACTTTATAAGGACAATTTTGGAATACTAAAAGCTTTTTTGATTTGACTTTTTAAAGGGACTTAACATTTTGGGACATCTAAAAAAGGAAAGAAGGACCAGTAATTTGAGGCGGAGGGAGTAGTATTGTTTGAGGTTCGATGAGAATTGGATTACTCGAGAGCGTGATGTGATTCTATTGGAGATGGTGTTGATTATGGTGCTTCTATTTTATTATGTGATTCTCTTGGAGATGGACATCCAAAATTTTGAGATGGTATTGATTATGTGATTCTATTGGAGATGGACATCCAAAATTTTGCGCTAAAAAGTGGTTATTTCTCAAACAACTTGGGTAAAAGTGCCAAAATTTTGGTATGCATTATATGTGAAGAGAGAGGGGGGGGGGGGGGGGTGTCTATGTCCAATGAAGATTAGGTATGCATTATTTAAGAATCATTGGCCCGGATAATGAGTATCTTGCACAATCATGGTATAAATAAGTGAAGGGTAAATCGCTAATTACCCCTTCGCCTCAACATCAATAATGTTGATCTTTTGCAATTGTTGAAGGATGTGACGAGCAACAGCCCCACTGCTTTTGCAGAAATGAGATGGACGGCTTCCATTCCTCTTACTTCCGCCATAAATCCTCTGGGATGAACCAACACCAAGACCCTGCCTCATATATATTCCTTGCCATAGAAGCTGCCATAATATGGAGAAGTATGAACCCTCAAAGCATAGCCATGATCAACCCATGTCAAATCATGCCAGCAACGCAAACATGCTTGTGAATGCTAGTGCCACACAATTACCAACCTTACCTTGAAGTGGTCCAGAGCGCATGTGGGCATTTGTGCACAAACATACATACAGCCTTTTGGAGATATATAGACGCGCGCGCGTGTGTGTGAGAGAGAGAGAGTACCAGCTCTGATATAATACCAATCTGGGTCATACGGAGCAAGCTCCTTGAATGTACCAGTCTTCACTATGTCAGTCCAGTGAGGTAGCTCCATCTGCTCAAAATTGGTGAACGTAAAGACAAAGAAAAACAGCATAGATCTGTAATTCTATTTATAATGTCCCCCTAAGCAGCAATATTACCATGGAAAAGCATGATTTTTCATGCATACTAACGTGCTCACCATAGTTGTCAAAAGCGCGCCTAGGCGCCAGGCGAGGCGCCTTCAATAAGGCGCAGGGTAAGCGCAAAAGGCGAGGAAAAGCGAAGAAGCGAGAGGCGCAAGAAAAGCGCGCTTCTTTTAAAATTTGATCTCAGCCTTCGGATATTGAAGATCTAACATTCACCGTTAGATTTGAACGAAAAAAAAACAAAAGGGTTTACCTGTCGGCTGCCTCTCTCACTCAATCGAACATTCGAACCTGTCTCAGAGACTCAGACTCTCACTCGATCTCTCTGCCGACGATCTCTCATCTCTCAAACGATCTCTCTGTCGACGATCTCTCATCTCTCACTCGATCTCTCTGCTGATGAACTACTGACAATCTCTCACTGCAGCTGCTGTCGTCGATCTCTCAAGTCTCACTGCTGCTGTCCGCTGTCGTCCATCTCTCTCTGCTTCGTCAATTGCTGCTGTCGTCCATCTCTCTCTCTGATTCGTCGATCTCTCTGTCTCTGCTTCGTGATCTCTCTGTCTCTCGTTCTCTCGTCTCTCAGGTAGTCCTCTCTCTCTCTCTCTCTCTCTTATATTTTTAGTGTTCAACATATTACAGTAGTAACAGTATTGTTGGACCCTTCCCCTGTCTTCTGTTATGGAATAAGTAATAACCAAGATAAAAATGAGGTTTTATTCATAACTTTTGTGCACTATACTTAAGTTAATCTTCTTTATGTAAATTGGATGCTTGTCTTTTATTGATTTTGACGTTTTAGTTTTTCTCTATGTGAGATAGGTGGCTATTTGACATTTTATGAATATTTTTATGTATCTTTTGGATGGTAAACTCATTAGCTTGCTTGAAATATTAGTGTGTGACTGTGTGCTATTTTTTCCTATTTTTTTCCGCATATGTGCGCCTCGCTTCAAAAAGGCGCGTGCCTCGCCTCTCGCCTCAGGCCCAACAGGACTTTGCGCCTCGGTGCGCTTTTCGCCCGTGACAACTATGGTGCTCACCGACAGAATACCCAACTTCGACGAAGTGAAAGCAAAGCATCTACTGATTATAATGAGCATTTCTCGACAATACACTCTCTATAAGGAAATCATATCTGTGTTTGTGCATTGCACAAACTGTTTTGCCAGATCAACCACAGACACAGGCAAGAGGTGAGCTTCTCTTGAAGAAATAACACATCACAATACTTCACAGCAAAATATATACACGCACACACGACTCATACTATGCTTATCAGAATTTTGTGTTTATTCCACCATACAACTACCTTATACAACGGAGCAATTGTACATTTTCCACCGGATTATAATACACAAGCAGTACCCGGCCCCCTATAAACCCAAGGTTTAGAGCAAGGCAAATACAGTGATCAGTTATTAAACAACAAGCCAAGATATTTCATGACTACCTCCAGCAACCAAAACATTTGCGTACCTCCTCTATTTTGTTGCCGGGAATGCAAGACCAATTTTAGAAGGCTCTATGTAATGGCCACCATCATACCCGAGTCTAATTTTCTTAACTCTCCTGCGCATCTACCATTTTTTCTAGGAAATAGCAAGAAGCAACTCCGTCACACCTGCGAAAATGAGAAATGGAACCACTTAGGAATGATTTGCAGTGTTGCTCAAGACTCAAGAGCTATGCATATAAAAAAGAGCTATCTTTTTTCCCTAAAAGTTTGGAACCATGGATGTGAGAATTTGTATTCAGAGCTACAGTTCAAAGGAATGCAACATAACATCGACAACCCACACTATCAAATTTTAGCAACCACACTATCTAACAAAACCACAACCTCCAGCCACATTCAAATTCAAACAAACGAATGCAGATGAAAACCAATTAAACAGCAATAACCCATACCTGTACTGTGAACTAAATTGCAGGAAATCCATGCAACTACAAAACCCCCTTATATATCCTTTCACGATCAATCCACAAAAATTTCAGCGAATGATTTTCACCAACAGATGGATTAATCACTCCTCCCCCCATCTTCTACTCATACAGTTAAAAAGGTTGTGATTGATCTAGAGTTTACTGGGGATAAATCATTTGCTGAAACAAACAAATGGAGGAGCTGGTGCGGGACGCGATGGATAGCCTTTGGATTTAATCCAACGACCACGGTTAAAAGGCCACTTAAAAACACAACACGCGGGTCAAGCGGCAAAAAGGGGTCAAGGGGAACCCGGTTATTTGCCCATTTCCCATTTGTTACGCGTTGACTGAGAGAGAGAAGAGAAGAGGCGACGAAGAACGAAGAACGAAGAAGAATCGATCGAAGCAGAGATCTCATCCAAGGTATCTCTCTCTCCCCTCTCTCTCTCTCGAATCTGGTTAGGGTTTTGCCGAGTCTAACAGAAATTGGGGCTTTTTTTTGTAGTTCGATTTAGGGCTTCGAACCAGATTTTTTTCTGCGTTTTTCTTGGAGATTGATTTACGTCTTCATTTGTGAAACACAAAAACTGACCAACGATTTCATTTGGCCTAGGGCTTGATTTTGATTTCGGTTACGTTTTGACAAACCGAAAAAATTTAGATAATACGAAATGCATTTTTTTATAAACAATTTTTTTGGCTAATTTCTAAATGTCTTTCTGTTCTCATTTCGTTATTTTAAAGGTCATACGAAATGCACCCGTAAATCACAATTGCAGGTTTCCTCCCCAAATATATTTTCTAACCCTAACACCCGTAAATCTCAGCCCAGCCCCAGTTCTCACCTTCAGTACACCTGCCTGCTCAACAAGCTCCTCTCTCTCTCTCTCTCTCACTCTCATTCCAACTCTCCTTATCACAGTCAAGTATCTCTCCCACCAAACCCTACAGAGAACCAAAAAAATGGCAATCCGGCACCTCCTATCCCTATCCCGCCGCTCCGCCACCCGCTCCCTCCGATCTCTCTCCACCGCCTCTGTCGTCGCCACCGCCACCGCATCAAAACGGCTCCCTTCCCCTCCGCCCCCTGACGCCATGACCTACGACCGCCTTGCCCTATCCGTCAACCAAAAGCTCAAGCTCCTCGACAACCCCGACCCCCGCTTCTTAACCCACAACTCCCCCCACCCAACCCTAGCCGATCACACCCCCATCCTTTGCTCGCCCCTCACCCGCATCTCCATCCTCCCCTCCGGCCTGCGCATCGCCACCGAGTCTGACCTCGCCTCCAAGACTGCCACCGTCGGCGTCTGGATCGACGCAGGATCCCGCTTCGAGACAGACCAGACCAACGGCACCGCTCACTTTTTGGAGCACATGATATTCAAGGGGACTGAGAGGAGGAGCGCGAGGGAGCTCGAGGAAGAGGTGGAGAACATGGGGGGCCACCTCAACGCGTACACGTCGAGGGAGCAGACTACGTTCTACGCCAAGGTGATGGATAAGGATGTTCCTAAAGCACTGGATATACTTGCGGATATACTGCAGAATTCGAGGTGATGAGTTGGTTTAATCAGTGGCTTTTGTTGAATTGTGTGGGGTGGGATGCTTTATTTAGATTGATCTTAACTGTGATGATTGTGTCGTGATTTTCAGGTTCGATGACAATCGGATTAATCGGGAGCGTGATGTGATTCTCAGGGAGATGGAGGAGGTATAATTATTGTTGATTGTAGTCATGTTATGCTTTTGTTTCGTTGAAGTTGTTATTTTTAGATAGCTAATCATTGCCCCATAGTTGTCAAGGGCAAATGGCTCACCGAGGCGCACAGTTCTGTTGAGCCTGAGGCAAGAGGCGCAGCTATGCGAAAAAATATTTACTTCTGAAACTTATTTGTGCGCTTTTTTAATCGATTTGAAATCAAGGGCGTTTTTTTGCGCCTTGTCGCTTTTTTGCGCTTTTTGCTCGCCTTTTTCAAGTCGCCTTGCCTAGGTCAGCAAGGCGGGTGCACCTCGCCTTGCGCCTAGGGGTGCCTTTGACAACTATGCACTGCCCCAGTTAAGGTAAAACCGGTGTGCTAGAATAATTATAAGGTGTAAAGAAATAGGTAGGACGGTAGAAGTGCATTAACATGTGCAATTGTGCATAAAAAAGGAGAAATTTATATACATGGTCCTCCTAGTTTCATCCGAGTCTCATTTTCGTCTTCCAAGTATCAATTCCAACTCTTTTGACCTTCAAGTTTGGTTTTCGTGCCCAATTGGTCCAATTGATAACTTCTGTCAACCAAATTGGACTGAAAAAATCAGATTGATGGCAGTTTGGATGTTGTAGTTCCTACCAAATTGGTCCAATCTGCCCTCAATCTGATTTTACTTTTCCAATTTCTCTCGTCGAGACGAATCAATAACCCAAAAAAGTTTGGCGCAAAACTAAAAAATGCGAAAGAAATTCAAATGAAGACAAAATTTTCGGATGTAAGTCAAGTGTAAGGTAAGTCCAAAAAAGCCTTAGTGTTGGTTGATCTTCTCGTACTTACTTTCTTCCACTTGCATCAATGGACAAGTATTTGTGTGTACATTCTTTGGTGCTCTCATAGATTCATCTGCTAAACAATCTCTATTTTGTGCTTGTTTTCCATTAGTTGTTCGATTTTTGCTTATTGTGATGCTTATATTTTCATAGGTTGAAGGGCAACCCGAGGAAGTTATTTTTGACCATTTGCATGCAACTGCTTTCCAATACACGCCTTTGGGAAGAACCATTCTTGGACCTGCTCAAAATATCAAGACTATCACCAAAGAGGATCTTAAGAATTATATATCGACACACTACACTGCGAGTAGAATGGTAGGTGTTACAGTAACCAAGTTACATTTATGTATTTGTGCTAATTGTCGAGTCTACTTATATAGTTTGCATGTTTGCTTTGCCTTAATTCTATCATTATTCTTTACTGTGGACTTATCGGAGTCTTAAGCGTTGGTTTTCTACTTGGGACTACCTTTTTAGGTAATTGCTGCTTCAGGAGCTGTGAAGCATGAGGACATTGTTGAGCAAGTGAAGAAATTGTTTACCAAGCTGTCAACAGATCCAACTGTAGCTTCTGAATTAGTTGCTAAAGAACCAGCGATTTTTACAGGTTCTGAGGTGGGCTTATATCACACGAATTCTTCATGATCTGCTTCAGGGCAGCATTCTGCTCCTGCTCTTTGCAGCAAATATATTAATTGGTATCCTTGGGTGGTAATCAGGTTAGGATAGTAGATGACGATATGCCTTTGGCACAATTTGCGGTTGCTTTCAATGGGGCTTCTTGGACAGATCCAGATTCAATTGCTTTGATGGTTATGCAATCTATGTTGGGATCATGGAATAAGAATGCAGGTGGTGGAAAGCACATGGGGTAAGCTGTTGAACTATTTCTTGTATTTCGTCAACTTAAAATGGATATTTTCCTAGGGCATAACTTGGAGAACATGTGTTGGCTTTTATTGTCGTCTGTAAACAGCTCCGAGCTTGCACAGAGGGTTGGCATTAATGAGATTGCTGAAAGTATGATGGCATTTAACACCAACTATAAAGACACTGGACTTTTTGGTGTTTATGCCATTGCTAAGGTGAGATTGCATCCCTTTATTTTGATTTCGTTGTTCCAGGGTCTTTTGCCCAGCTTAATAGGAGGGGTCTGTCTATTTTGTGATATCTTGTTGTCCAACTCCAGATTTTGTCCATTCATGGATAAAATCTTTAAGACTTTCCCTTAAAAGGCTGAAATGATTGAGATTTATCCCTTTTGTCATTTTTTTCCCCTGCTTGACTTCATTTTAAAAATACTGTAATATGTAGAGGTTATTCGCCCGAAGGCACTTTTTAATTAAGCACTATGGTGCCTAAAGGTAAAAGAGTACATGAAAGTGCTTTTGAAATGCAACTACCAAGCATTAGCCAACCTCTTTACAACCACCCCTTATCTCTAAACCTCTTAACTATAAGTTTCTTCATTAGATGCCACCACACCACCAAATGAGGCCTCATATGTTAAACATAGTTACTGAATAGTGAATAGTAAGGATGATACACTGAGATTGATTTCTTGCTGAGTGAGTTCGGACTTGGAATCATATCCAAGTACAACAATTCTGTGTGAGTTTAGATCGGAGATAATAATTCGAGTAAAACAAAAGGATGATACACTGAGATTGATTTCTTGCTGAGTGAGTTCGGACTTGGAATCATATCCACTACAACAAATCTGCGTGAGTTTAGATCGGAGTTAATAATTCGAGTAAAACAAAATACTCAACTTGAATCCGTGGTGACTCAGTCTCGTCAGAAAGGGAAAAATGAATTTTGTACAGCTGTGCTAAAATAGATATGGGCAAATTTCTAGGAAGGGCATCAGCCTCCCTGCATCTGAATAATACCCGGAGATGGTTGAATCAAAAAAAATTGTTGGACTTTTTTATTATCTTGAACTTGTGTGATGGTAAAGGCTCGCAGCGCGAAGTCCTGCACTGGGACACACACATCAAGAGGGGCACAAACTTATCATACATTTCTAGTCGCGTAGTCTATTCCAGTATGCTAGCTCCTTTTTTACAGACTATTTGTCCTATGAGATGAGAAAGAAGGTTCTTTGAGACTTTTAACAGGGATATTGCTTGTTAAGTTCCACTTCTTCGTCGGTTTTCATGTCTTGCTAAACTTTGTTAATTGACTAGAATTGAAATCTGATGAAGCAATTTAGGCCTCAGCGATTCTGGTTACTGATTCTTGTTTTGAAAATTTGTTTTTAGCCGGACTGCTTGGATGATTTGGCTTATGCAATTATGTATGAGATAAGCAAGTTATCTTATCGAGTTTCTGAAGCTGATGTCACTCGTGGTCGTAACCAGGTAGCTACCAGTTCTTGTGCTTACCGTTGATAGTGTGTTTTTGGTTATTCTAATGTTGTGGAGTGGTTTTTGCACTTGCCCTTGGTTGAATCTGCTTGATAGTATCCGGGATTATGTCACACCACTTTATCTTTGGGTTTTCATGCATTGAATCAGAGTCACTTCTAATCCCATTATAGTCTCTTTCTGACAATTTACTTATGAATCGTCCCTGCAGCATGCTTAGGGTAACAAGAGGGAAAATCATTTTTTTCCTGAGCAAGATGTGCATTTATCTTCATTATATCAACACTCATTTGCTGTTCTGTTGTACTGCAGTTGAAATCTTCTCTGATGCTTCACATAGATGGAACCAGTCCTGTTGCTGAAGATATTGGGCGTCAGGTAAAATAGTTGGAATGCGGATGTGAAATTGAAGGCTTAGTTTGGTTTAAAAAATGTGGAGGCTTTGGTAATATAAAATTAAAGAGAACCGGAACTTTTGGTAGTTAAAACAATTCGAGTAGAGAGCTTATTGTTTGTCTTTACCCTTACTGTTGTTGCAGCTACTTACATACGGCAGAAGAATCCCGTTTGCTGAATTGTTTGCCAGGATTGATGCTGTAGATGCCAGCACTATCAAACGCGTTGCAAACCGTTTTATTTTTGACCAGGTAAGGAAGGATTCATCCCTCTGCTTATTGCAAATTATTGAGCTACCAAGGAAGAATATTACTCCCTCTCCCTTAAATGTTAATCTGTTATTCCATTTTGGGATGTCTCGAAACATATGCTCACTACGCAAAGTCAAGGGACAAAATTGCTCTCATTCGCATTTGAATTTCAAACTTCAATTGCTAACTGAAGAGGATTTGTGGAAAGTTACGATGTTTAATTTGAAATCATCATCTCCTCAATAGTTGGGTCTCCAAATGGGACCAGTACTAAAGGGCGAAGGGAGTAAAATCTTTTTTAGTGTTTCTCGTTTGATTCGACATTTGTTTCTGAATTGTGTTTGGTCTTTGTTTGGAATTGAAGGATGTTGCCATCGCTGCCATGGGGCCTATCCAGAGTTTACCTGACTACAACTGGTTCAGGCGCAGGACCTACTGGCTCCGTTACTAGGTTCTTTTCCCTTATGATTTTCTTTTTTTTTTTTTTTTGGCATTCCTCCTCTCCTGCTCCGTGGCCTCAAAACATTTTGTTGTTTCTTAAAACAACCGGGAATGAACTCCCTTGTGGTGGCATTATTTATTTTCTGCTCCTAGATTTTGCTGTATTTTCCATACAGTTGTGAATAATTATGCTGTAACCAGTGTTTAATAAGACGCTAGATCTAATACGATACCATGAACTCTTTGCAGCCAGGCGGGTAGTGAATGTTTCATTTGTTATTTTCTCTATCCCCTCCCCCCTTTTTCCCACCGCGCTCTCTGGGGATGAAGATAGAGCCATTTTGATCGTTGTTTTTTAGCTTTTAGCAATTTTTTACAGCGAACATGCCGAACCTAGCTCTCTCTCTCTCTCTCTCGATCGATCTCTGCATTTTCTACAAAAACCAGAACGGGTTTTAGGGTTTTTTTTACTCAAACCAAAAAAAGGTCTTTTTTTGGAACGATGATTTTGATTTTAGGGTTAGTGTTCGAAATGATTTCGATTTTAGACTGAACAAGAATAGAGATGCAGCTTTACAACTTTTGCATTAAAGGATATACCTGATTTCCTGTTACTTGTAAATATGAAGCCGGAGACCATATAATAGAACCTAATTTTAACTCCTTTTGCCAATTAGTCGAACTTATATGATACGACGAGAACTAACAGTCAGATTCTTGATTTAGTGTTCGTTACAGTGAAACCAACAGTCTGATTCTTGATTTAGTGTTCGTTACAGTGAAACCAACAGATCAAACAAGCACTAATGTTAGCTTAAATACTTGGGACCAATGATGGTTAGCTTATAACTTTTATTGCTCAAATGCTCAGATTTTTGATTTAGTGTTCCTTGCATATATGATAGCACTTTCTCTGATAAAATGCTGTCTCTGCTCAGATTTTTGAATTTTTTGATTTTCTTAGCTCTTCGCATTTTATTAAATTTGTGCTATAGAGTTCAAGTTTTTCCAAAGTCATGGGTTCGTGTTATTTCATATTAGTACATATTATTAGTATCTTGTTATTTCATATTACTCTTGTTAGTATCAATCTTAGTCACAACTCACAAGACCCACAACCTCTTTCTTTTTTTACTTACAGGAATCCGACCAAATGGGAGGTTTTACGAGACAGGCATGGTCGTGGAGGAGGACGACAAATTGGGGAACCGTCAGCTCTATCAAATAGTCGTGTGTGTCGACTTTGATGGAAACAGGATCATAGACTGTCTAGGGATCCCAATGGGGAAGGGGGAGTGTGCTGTGTCTATCAAGTTTTCTCCATTTTAAAGACTATGTAGGAGTAGTGGCAAATAACACCACCAGATGGTTTGCAAAATAGTTACAGGTTGTGCCAAGTGATTCTCTGCATTGTGTGTAAACGGGCTAGACTTATGGCCATTTGTGCTATGTTGTTCTTGTTTCAGTTAATATTTGCTAGTTTGATGCTTGTAATTGGCTTTTCGACAGCCCTTTAATTGAAATTTTGTTCAGTTCTGTAACTTTGTGTACTTAACACTTCAAGAAGCACAACCACCACCAGTTCTGTTTTACGGTTGGGTGTTGTGCACATCTTTTGGAGACTTGATTTTTGGGTGTTGCAAAACTGTTGGCTTTTTTTGGAAAACAGTGAGAGGAGAGAAAGTGTTCTCTGGATTTATGTAGGAGAGATAGACACTGTGTGCTTGGCTCCGTTTGGTAAAACATGCATACCCCCACATTTCAATTATGTATGTGTGCAAGACTAAGTAGCATTAAGTAAGAATCATAGCATTTCCCACGTACAACGGTTTTACACCAACACCACCTACAAACTTTGATAGGGCACTTTTAGTTTGGTAGGGCAATTTCACTCTAGGCAAACAAAGTTCATTGCAGCACCTTTCTGAGAGAGTACCAAATAGAATGAATGATTTGTGCAAAAAAAGGAAAATAGCATATAAATCATTCTGTTTGGAATCAACTGTCTTCGACGTAATCTGTATTCAATTTCAAGCCTAAATAAACTGCAAGTGTTACAACTTAGACCTTATTGCAAGAACAATTTCCTTTGTTCACAAATCTGAAACCCCTAAAACAAATGGCAAAGCCCATAACTAGCATAACAATCAACAAAAGCTGGAGCTTCAACACTTTGGCTTCAGACAATGTTAAGGACTTCACCAACTCTTCATTTCTCTTCAATAACTCTCGAACTTTTTTGGCCACTCTCTCATTTGAGCTCATCAATTCCTCAATTCATTGCCATTGTTTCACTTTTCCTTGGAAGCTCTTCATTGGAAAATTAATGGTTTATCTTTATTGGGCACTTAGAGCATGTACACCAATAAAAATGTAAAAAGGCTTATCAACAGTGCATTTTTTTCATTTTACCTACTAACATCTCTCTCAACACTACACCAATATTATCTATTTTACCTATTCTTTATTAAATATTAATAAAGAGAGAGAGAGAGAGAGAGAGAGAGAGAAAACAATAAAAAAATGGATTGCTTGTGAGTAGTTATAAGCTATTTTTAGCTTACAACTGTAGCTAGAGGCAAATTAGCTCCCTGTTTAGCTCCTCTACTGTAAGGACATTTTCCCCTTTTTTGTGAGCTAAAATAGCTCTAAAGCCATTTTAAAGTGGCTGATAAACTTGCTCTTAGGGCCCTCCCCATGTCACTGGGCCAAAAGCCCGTTGGCACATTACCTTAAGGCTGTGTTTGGATGACAGATATATCAGGGGGAATGATAATGTGATTCCGGGACTCGATTATTTCTTTGTTTGTGAAGAGTGAGAATGTTAATGAGATTGCTAATCTCCCAATCCAAGATAAATCACATTCCAGAATACAGGAGGAATCTGATTCCTCCCACCCTGTGGTAATCTTGATTCTTAACTCGATCAATATAAAAAGGAAAGGTTTCTTTAGGATATTTCCAAAATAAATGATTCCTAGAGAAGATTACTTCATTAATCCAAATGTCGGAATAGAATTACTCCGGGTATCGAATTGAATTACTAGAAATTTGATTCCTAATAATCAAATTCCTATTCCTAGAAAAGATTACGAGCATCCAAACTGATCCAAAGAGTTGGGCTCTTCTCCAGTAATTCGTAAGAGTATTTTACCATATAAGAGAGTATATTATATTGGTAAAAGATTTTTGTGGGATCCACGCTAGTTAATCAATTTGTTCCACACAGTTCGAGGAGAGGACCCATTCCCATTCCTAAATTAACCACTCGCTAGCACGGTTTACTCACAGCATCTCCAAGGAGATACCAAAATCAAAACCAAATTACATTTGATGAGTCGTATTAGCAAAACAATCTTTAAAGGAGAAAACAAACTTGCTACACTATTTTTGTGTAACTCTCTCTCTCTCTCCACCCCACAAGTTGAAGAGAGACAAAGCACGGTTCAAATTGCCACCTTATCAAATTTAATGCTTACTATTAGTGAAATGTTAATTTTTTGGGCAAAGGGGGCAATTTTAAAAACTGATAAAAGATTAAAATTTGAATAGTTTTTCGGAGTGCATAGCTCTCCAACTTGCCACATAAGTCACCAAGGTACATATTTGATGTAAGAATTTGCTTATTTACTTGGAGATTCTCTTATAATCTGCCACGCAGCACGCACTCAGCCCAATTCTTTCCCATATTATAGTCAGTACCATTCATCAACTTTAAAATATATGTAGATCTAGTAATCATCCACCAACATATTTTCTTAATCATTTCTTAAACAAAGACAAAGTCTTGCTTTGGTTTAAAGATTCTAGGACAATGCTATCAGAATACCCACCTCATGAGCTATTTATAATCTTTCTTTCCTTCACTATTTAATTCGCTGGCCTGGTGCAAATTAAAATAAAGTGCATACAGCGCAAAAAAAAAAGAAAAAAAGAAAATGCATGCATGTGAGGAGAAAGTACATAATGAAATACTTAATTATATATAAATACGTTTCGCGGTATTACCACAACCATACCAAAAATAATTTATATACATATAGTAAATATTTATATGCGTGCGCCTGTTTGTGTGACTAGTTAGTTTGTTGACAAGTAATATTCTATTTTCTTCGAGTTGATTCCAATGTTAAATTAAATATGTGTTTAAATTGTTTTCGCTTATAAAACCCAAGTGCCGCCACACCAAGTAAAGAACTCGTTAGCTATTGCGCCAATCGCTTGATCTTAATCGGTGATTCTTGGAACCAAGTATGATCATTAGAGCATGAAACTAATGTATAATTAATTAGTTATTGTCATGATCAGATTAATCTACCCTTTGTTTGCTTGGGCTTAAAGCAAGTGTTGGGATTACTCTATAGCCTTAATTAATTTAATCAAAGTATTTTTTTTTTTGGGCGGTAAATTATTTTAATCAAAAGTTTGTTTTCTCTTTTCGAGAAAACACGCGCGTAGATTAAGATCTATTCCATCTTTCTTTATATAGTATGTTGCCTTTCTTCATTGGGAAACTGTAGCCCCCCAGCTTCATTGTATATATGCCCGGTCTCCAGTAGCCACTCACTTCATATGCCTCTCTCTCTCTCTCTCTCTCTCTCTCTCTCTCTCTCTCTCTCTATATATATATATATATATATATATATTATACAAGAAAACTTGGAAATCTGTCAGTGAACAACTTTTTCCGCTGAGGCTCTTAATCTTAAGTATTTATTGTTCGTTTTACGAGACATATCATTCTCTCACAATACATCATATTTAATTCAAAAAATAAGTACTTATTTCCCTCAGCGAAACAGGTTATAAGCTGGGTGAAAGATCGGGTGCACGTAGCCTTATTTTCGCAAGCTAAGAGACGACTTGAACTCGTAAACTGACCAGGTTATATTGGGACAATCTTACCGCTACACCCGGGCTGCTCAGCATAATATGTATACGAAAGTATCTATTTGTTTATGAAATCAGATGTGCTCCACGTCACTTATCTCCACTTTGATTGGAACAAGAGAATACATAATGGGCAACAAAACTTTGAACTATCATAGATTATAAGTGTTGGTAATATTGTTCATTTTGTGGGAGCTTCATTGGATATTTCATTTCTTGATTTTTCAACAATTAGCTTGAAAATAAACTTTGTTTATTGTTCTTCAAATATGGATCCTCATTGGATATCTTTATCCTATTTAATTTAGAGAGGCTAGCTATCTGCTTTTTATCTTGATTTTTTTTGAAGTTCTATGGGCCATTTGCATTGAAATGGACATAATACCCTCATATCCATGAGTTGTTTAGATGGGATGAGAAGGAAAGAATGAGAAAAGACAAAACTAATAGAGGGATCAAAATCATAGAATTTCATCTAAACAACTCATGAAAAAAAATAAAAATCATAGAATTTCATTAAGCTCTTGAAAAAGTTAAGCGATTGGAAAAGAGAATAAATGAGATCTGAGAGTCATTGTTTGGATACTAGTTAAAAAAGAATTAGAAATCCTATCGTGCACCTACTCCCCTGTAATACATCCCGGCCTGCAGGGCAGATCTGAACCTCATTTCTTTGAATTCTAATCATGCACTCCAAAGGGTAGCTCGATCAAATAGAGATGATATAATTTTTGTTGGTACCCGCCCGCGCATCCGAGCCGTCCATTCCGTGTTTGAACGACTTAGATTTGGAAAGAGAAAAAAAGAAAGAGAAAGTATTTGGGTGAGAGGAGAAAAAGGGTTTCAATTCGATCCGTCTAAAAATGTATCGGATGGCTCGGATGCGCCGAGCGAGTACCACGTAGGATATACTCGCTCGGCACTGAAAAATCTCTCAAAATCCAGACATTTATTATAAATGACTTTTAGTGATAAATTTAGAAGTACACTAGTCCTTGATTTAATAGTAGCTAGCCACCTAACAGTATCAGGGTTCAGTACATTGCATCAAGTCCCACAAATCAAATTAACAACTAAGATTTTTTTCAATTGAAAAAAAAAATATATATTTCTTTTGTGGTCCAGTTAGGTTAGGTGTCGCAATTTAGTTACTACTATAAAGAGTAAGACAATATATTCGGTTAATGTCGCTTCGCTCACATGGTGAAGTCCCTTTAGGTAGAATTATGCACAAAAGTCATATAGCGAGACGGATCAAGCTGATGAAGTTGTGGTTTTTTTAATCGACATTTGTGTTATATATCAACCGCGCTTGCCTCGACTAATTTTTAAGCTATCAAGTTGATGGTTTGAAAAACTTTTAGGGACGCTGAGAATCTCGTAGGTTTGATCACGGTGAGGATTAAACCTGCAAACTTATGAGATCGACGAATTAGCCCCTTACATGTGTAGCTGTTTTTAGAGCTAATTTGCGTGGCTTTTATTTAACGACGGATCAAAATAAGATAAAGGTGATAATTTTTGGTTTTTTCAGTCGGACATTTGTGTTATAGTGTATTAATTGCGCTTACCTCAACTAATTTTTAAGCTATCAAGTCAACGGTTTGATAAACTTTTAGGGACGCTAAGAATCTCGTTTTGATCACGGTGAGAATTAAACCTGCAAACTTATGAGATCGAATTAGCCAAAACAGAGCTAATTTGTGTGGCTTTTAATAAACGACGGATCAAAATAAGATAAAGCCGATAAATTCTAGTTTTTTTACTCGGACATTTGTGTTACTATAGTATATTAATTGCGCTTATCTCGACTAATTTTTAAGCTATCAAGTTAACGGTTCGATAAACTTTTAGGGACGCTAAGAATCTCGTTTTGACGGTGAGAGTTAAACCTGCAAACTTAAGAGATCGAATTAGCCCCTTACGTGTGTAGTTGTCTACTTGTCTTTAGAGCTAATTTGTGTTTTTTCCATCAAAATGTACGTATATTTACTTACCGTGCTAAATGATAAAGCTTTAAGGCTATGCCTTTTGTGGTATAGTACGTGAGGACTAGGTTTCAAAGGATTAGATAGGACTCCATATATCCAGCCTTATCTTATTTTGTATTCATTTCTTTTGACATTCACATCATCGGCCCAGCTTGCGTGCACCTCGACTAATTTTGGAAATCTGAAGTTAACGATCAGCCAACCCTCTAGTGGCCCCAAAATTTGGAATTTGGCCTAGGAGATTTGTGTAACGACCCGAATTTTCGGTCATATTTTATTTTATTTTGAATAAAATTTAACATTTTATTGAAATATTTTTTGTTGTTGAGTAAACTGTTGGGTCAATTATTAAACTTAACCTAGATTTTTTTTAATCTAGAAAATCCCAACCCTAGTAGCCTACTATACTACCACCTCCTCCGCAAAAACATATATGAAATCCCATCTTTCATTCTTTTTTCAAAATTTTCGGCAGAGGGAGAGAGAGCATGGGGTTTTGACCCATTACATGATAGCCATGCATACATTAATTGTTAGCCATGCATGTTGCATTTGTTGTCTTATAAAACTTAATGGAAATGTGTGAGTGTGTGTGTGAGAGAGAGAGAGAGAGTACTTATCCGCGAGGAGAGAGGGAGAGGAGATTAATTGGAATGGATTTCTTGCACCCAAAGGCTCATTATTGTTATCCAATTTTGTAAACACATGCATGTAATTAATAAAGAGGGAGAGAGTATTTACCCCCAAAAAAAAGAGGGAGAGAGAGAGACTCGAGAGAATGAAAGGGGAGGAAGGATAAGATTTCATAGATGCAATATTTAACCTAGCCAATTGGATAGAAGTGTGGAGAGCAAGAAATGTATTTGGGATTGTTGCCTCCTGTAAATACTCACCCCATTTTTCTACACACGCTCTACTTTTCTCATTTGGGAAAAAAAAATACTAGAAAGAGAGCACCAGGCCAATTGGAGTTTGTGCCGCCCACCACGGACCGACGTTGTTAGAATCAGCCCCTATCGCCTAAAAGCAAGGTAGAAACCTTCTATCTACTTACCTAAATATAATGTAGAATATTTATTAATTGTTGAGAAATGCAAATTAGAATTTCAGTTATAAAATCACATGTTGGAATTGTTAAGTATCATGAGTACGTACTTTGAAAAGATGAAAATATGAGAAGTTATCAATACAGAAAATTGTTCCTGGAATTTGTCAGTTAAATTAAAGTAAGTAAAGCTATTGACATAAGATAGTTGGAATTAGAAACAGATTGACTCGCATGCATGATTTAGTTGAAAAGTTGATACCATTATTGTATTTGTTCAATTGATGGCATGACTGGAGTGGTTACAATTTTGTTTGGAAAAGTTGCGACATTAGATTCTCCAATATTGTTGAACATAGAAATGCTTGGAATTAGGACGTATTGTTATCGCATGATATATATATTTTGTTTTTGTTTTTTTGTTTTTTGTTTTTATTTGGTAAACGCGAGGAAATGATATATGTTTACAAGACACGAGAAACGAGAAATGAAATACGAGAAGAAATGTGAAAAGGGTTGCTGATTGTGTGAGCATGAGAACCCGATAGGTCCATTGAAGATGGTCAGGGGAATTAATCATGGCTCGGGTATGCGTATATGAGCATGGGAGCCTGATAGGTCCTGAAAGAATGGTCGGCGGAGCCAAGACTCGGGTGTGCGTGTGTGGTCTAGGAGCCCGGTAGGTCCTGAAAGAATGGTCAGCGGAACTAGTGTCGTGTATGCACTGTGAAATGTGAAATGATCAAAGACTAAGAGTCCGGTAGGTCCTGAAAGAGAAGATCAGCGGAATCAATGCGTTTGGGTGGCAAAATCTGAATTTAGCGTGGGAGCCCAGTAGGTCTTAAAAGATGGTCAGCGAAACCAGCGCTCGAGGAAATAAGATGAAAAGTGGAATCGATACTTGAAAAATGAGGACACGGATTACGATACACTGCGATGATAAACTCTGACGAGACACTGACACTTTATCTGTTGATTTGATTTTTATGAGATGAAATGTTGACTCCTGAAATTTACTATTTAAAGTTATATACTATTTTTGTTAGTGTAAGAGACATAGGAGTAAGAGTTAACTACTGAGCTTAATTGCTCATTGAAACTACTTTTTGTGGACCTGACATCTTATGCCTGATAATAGAGACGGGCAGGAAGGGTACTACAGTCTGGAGGAGTTTGGTGCAGGAAAGATGGTTGCAGAAGAAAACGGATGCCCAGAGGAGTAGAAATTATCTTGGTACCCTTCCCGAAATTTGGAATAATGTAGTAGTAATTTGAATTTATAAGACTATTTGGATTTGTAATGACCTAATTATCCTCTTTATTTAGATAAATGACAAACTATGTTTTAAAATTTATTTATTTAATGTTCCCAAAAATCGGGGCGTGACAATTTGAATACGCAACCTTATGAAGAACAAACACTTAGTGTTAACTTTTAGTCGACGGATGCCAAGAATGCTCCAATTTAGTCGGTGAATGCCAAAAAATGTTCCAATTTAGGCATGATTCTTTCCGTCCGGCTTCGTTTTCTTTGGTTCCGCAAGATTGTAATGGGTTGGCGGTTGGCGCATGCAATTGTGAAATACGCCCTTTCCATCGAGATATCTAGAACCTGGGAAGGTAATTTTCCCGGACCGGACTTTTAGAGAAGCTCGGCTAGATGTTTCTATTTTGCACTAATCAATAAAACCGCTATTAATTTATTGAAAAATCAAAAATAAAAATCAAACGCGATTAACAATTTTTCTCTCTAGCTCTCTCCACTCTTTTCTGAACAAATTGACCTTAAAAATTTCAGAAATTTTTCTCTCTAGCTCTCTCCACTCTTTTCTGAACAAATTGACCTTAAAAATTTCAGATGGGCTTGTTGCTATTCTGTCGCAAAAAAAAAAAAGTCAAACGCGATTAACAATTTTTAAGATGATCTTAAAAGTCAAATGCAATTAATAACAATTTAAGATGATCTTAAAAAGCCAAAAATGCGATTAACAATTTTAATAAGATGATTTCAAAAGGTCAAACGCGATTAACAATTTTAAGATGATCTTAAAAAGTCAAACGAGATCATCACAGATATGATAGTCTTTTTAAATGCTCCAATTTAGTCGGTGAATGCCAAGAATGTTCCAATTTAGCCGTGATCATCACGGCCTCGTTCCAGATTCAGAACTAAGTACTTATTTTTTAAGAAGGCAATTTCAAACTCAAAAATTATGTGTTTACGCAAATAATTTTTTTAGCAATATGGATCTTGTTTGATATTCATTGAGATCTTTTAAACGGTGCAAAAAAAATCAAAAAAATTATTTTTTATTTTTATTATATTTGAGTTTGAAAATGTAAAATAAGTATTTATTTTTTAAGAAGGGAAAGTGAAACACCCTCCATTAATTCTTTTCATTCTGTTTCATTTTCTTTGGTTCCGGGAGATTGTAATAGTTTTTTTTGAACGGTGAGATTGTAATAGTTGGCGCATGCTGTTGCGAAATACGCCCTTTCCATTGAGATATCTACGACCTGGGAAGGTAATTTTCCCAGACCGGGCTTGTACAGAGGCTCGGCCGGATGTTTCTATTTTGCAGTAATCAATAAAAATCGCTATCTATTGACAAAAATAAAAATAAAAATTCACATGTGGACTCTTTTCTGAACAAATTGACCTTAAAAATTTCACATGGGCTTGTTGCTATTCTGTCGCACAAAAAAAGTCAAACGCGACTAACAATTTTTAAGATGATCTTAAAAAGTCAAACGCGATTAATAACAATTTTAAGATGATCTTAAAAAGTCAAACGAGATCGATCTTAATAATTTTGAACTCCACGAGGAAAATTATTTCCGAATTGATTTTAAGCATAGTTCATTAAATTATATTTATAGTATAAACATTTACAGTAAACTTTTTCCATGGGTACAAAGAACCTAGCTACCAATTGTGCATGGCGTAGTCCCAATGTTTTAGACTCATGATTTTATGTAGTATATATTAAGTGGCAGATAAAGGTTCTTATTTTGAATTACTTATTTTTTGCTTTTATGAAACATGTCGTTATTTCACAATACATTATCTTTAATTCAAAAAAAATAAGTATTTATTTATTTTTATTTTTATTTTTTTCCCAATCGTCATACATCAGCTGGGGTTAGTGGGGGGTGTTAGGATTGGGGTCCAGAAGCTATCCATAACTTGGGACCCTAAGGGTATTGCTCCTGCAGGAGTCGAACCCAGAACCTCCCTCATAGGGGAGAGATGACATACCAACTGCACGGGGCAGTGGTTGTCAGTATTTATTTTACTTAGCAGAATGGGGACTAATATTGACAAGTATATACAATAGTTTGTTTGTATATCCATTTTTTTTATATTAAAAAGCTATGTAATGGTTACACGGTCTGTCATGTGGCTTTCATTTTGGCTCTCCTTTTTATCTCCCTCGATATACCCATTATCAAGTTTCTCATTAATAATATTTTTGCTATTTATAAAAAAAAAGGCTCATAAATCATACTAGATGAAAATCATACATTATAATTAATACAACATACTAGTAGCTTACTTTGAGTTTTACAGGTGCAAGCTGCAACATTTTTTTTTTTTTTGGGAAAATGACGGTCCAATATGTGTTTTGGTAATTAATATCCGTTAATGACATATTAAGAATATTTATTAATACTAAAAACATCTTTAACGAGTATTAATTATCAAAATACGTTATTGGCCGTCATTTCCCCTTTTTTTCCTTCTCTTGTTTTCATCCAATGTATCATACTTTTGAATTGTCTACAAAAGTCAACTTTCTTACTTTGATTTTTTCATGATGTTAAAGATGGATTGGTGAGTTCTTAACCAACGACTAGCTAGGGTTATGATAGTCTTTTTAAATTCTCTGCTGAAAGGTCAAGAATCACATTTTTTTTTTTTTCCCTATTGTTCGCTTACTTCTTCTTCGTACGTATGAAATTATTTATTCAATTATTTTGTATCGTGCTTGATTTAGTTGTTGCGAACTTTACATGATTGTTGTATTTAGATTTTTTTTTATAGTAAAAAAATAATTTGATTTCCTATTGTTTGACATTGAAAACAGTCGAGTTACTTTTTTTTTTTTTTTCCTTTAATGATTTTCTTAAGAAATTTATAAGCAAAATACTGTGGGTAGAGGAAAATAAAGAAGGTGTTTGGACTAAATTAATTAAAAAAATACATAAAATGCAGTACATGCACTTAGGCTGAGTTAGGTCTAAATTTTTTTTAAAATATTGGGTACGTAGGAATCATGCATGTTCAGGGACTTTTTTTGTTTAATTTTCCTTAAATTCTCATCGCCTGTATCATTCGTCTCGATGAGAATAGACGCAAGTGTAAAATCATATAGAACGAAGTTGAAAAAAATTAAAACAAAACAATCCGATGGTTCGAATCTTGTTCTTTTTTTAATCTAGTACTCCACACGTTTCGGGGCTTGCACACACAATTTTTACTTTTAAAATTTTTCTTCATAAGGCGAATTGTTTATCTAAAAACTTTTACCTGTGATCCATCGCGAGGTAAAATTTTGAAAAGGACTAAAACAGATACGGACATAGTATAGTACAGGTTAATTTTTGCAAAAATGCACCATTTTGCAACCAAAATCTAATCCGAGCAGTTCATAATGTACCAATTATAGAATAGAGCGTCTTTGTAAAAAATTAACTCGATCAAACATCAATACCTCAATGGTATAATTCTTGTTAAAATGAATGATAAAATTTGTAATACCCGTCCCGAGTATTTAGTATTATACATTCACATTTTAATTGAATTATGTGTTTATGAGATTTATTCATATTTGGTGGGAATTTAACTAAATGCTATTAGTCGATTGCATAAGTGGAAGGGTGGTGTGGTTACACCATATAATTTTTTCAAAAGGGAGATATTTCTTAAATATCTCATTCCTTCCCCTTTCCCTGATATTTTCATAGAGAGAGAGAGAGAGAGAGAGAGAGAGAGAGAGACGCCTGGAGAAAGAAGAGGAGAAGGAGAAGAAGAAAAGAAGAAGAGAAGAGAAGGGGTTTTACTTGGTGATGATCATTCTTTCCTGGAATTGAAGTCCTAATATGGTAATTCATGCCTTCTTGTATTTGATTTCATGTTTATTATGCCAAGTTCATATGTTTGGAGGTTGAATTCGTGCCTGGAATATATGGGTTTGGGTTAATTTGGATATGGGTTGAAGTTCTTGGAGAAATTAAGAACCTAGTCTTAAATCCCTTGAATTTGATGCTTAGAACGTGAATTGATTCTTGTATTTGATAGTTTTTGCGAAACTCTTTGTTATATATGAGTTTGAGCATGATTTGGTGTAGTTTTGATGAGTTTTAGATGTGTGTTGAGTGATGGAAAAGGTTGGGAATCAGAGGAAGATCGAGCTGTATTTTCGCTGAAAAACCCAGGTGGTACCGGTACTGCGTTTTGGGTGTACCGGTACCAGGTGTCCAGAAGATGTTATTTGTGAGTTTTTGGGGCTGGTACCGGTACTGGGACCAAGGTTAAAAATCAGCATTTCTGACGAAACTTCAAATGGGCATAACTTTTTCATCCGGACTCCGTTTTGGGCAAATTTTATATCAAAATTGATGTACTCGGAATGTACTTTTCAATGGTGGTGATTTCATAATCTAATTCTAATCCTAAAAGAATTTATGGTCGGAATACGGTGGATTAGTTGTTGGATTCGTTATCAATTTTGGGGTTATGTTATGTTTAAGCGCTATGCTTGCTTGGGAAACCTTGGAGGTCTTTGAGATGACATGTTTGAGTTCATTGGACATCGTTTAATACCTTGTTAGCTCTATAAATTGATAACAAATGGTTGTAAAATGGATTAGGAGATGTTGGGTGGCCTTGTTAACCTTTGGGCATGGGTTAGATTGTTAAAATGTTATAGGGTGCTATCATTCAATTGTTTGATCATTTCAATGGAGAAGTATGCTAATATGAGTTAGCTTATAATTAGGAGGCAAGCCGGTCAAATGGGAGGTGCCGAAACCGTAAGTTTGAAGTATCTCGGTCGATACAAAGGTGAGTGTGTCTGATATGGTTCTTCTCAATAAGATATTGCTGTGGTGGTGAGTGTATACGTTGCTAATGGCATTTTAGCTTTCGATATGATTATCGTAAAATAGATAATGCGGTGGAGGTGATCGTATGTCATGCTATTGCTGTTTAACTATTGATATATTGTGAATGTGTGCGTGTGAGGCAGACCATGTCGTAAGCCATATCATTCAATGGACGATGGTTGAGAGCATGGTGTGTGGGACACGAGATTTGGATGTTATATGCGTGTTTAATGAATGTGCATGCTGATGGATGTTGTTTGAACCGCCGAAGGTTAGCGTGTGAGGCATATCATGTCGTATGCCATGCCAACTAATTGTTGGTGGATGGGAGCATGATATGTGGAACACCTCGTCTTGGGTACATGCGAAGTGGCAGACGTGTCACTGTATGTGATGTGATTATACTCATGTTATTGTGTTTGGAGCATGTGATGGATATAACTGTTGTTCACATTCGAGTGTATCAGTTATGTTGGAGTTCATATTTATGTTGATATTCCTTCAGGTATTGTAATATCTTATCGAGCACTTCTATATCTCACACACTCTGGTTTTCCTTTTGGATTGCCAGATAGCAGGTGGCTTAGAGTGGGTCCACTATCAGTCAACATGTTGATGTGTACTCGAGCATTAGCTTTGGGAGATGTGATGGTCAAGCTTATTGTAGGTTGTTAATGAAGGAATTGATTCATATAAGTTGTAATCAAGTCGTTGGTGGATATTTTGAAGTTTAGAACTTATTAAGTTTTGTAACAGAGGTTGTGGTTACTTAGTTGTGCGAGTTTGTGATTGGTTGGTCAGTACGTTGACTCGTTTCTGTTTTAGTGTGAGAAGTATTCCGCTGGTTGTTTATTCTGTCTGATTGTATTGTGAGGTTGGGTCTTTTGTGTGGAATGCCACGTGGCCGTGTCGGTTCGGGCCCACTTTGGGTGTGGTTCCGGGGCGGGGCGTGACAAAATTATTTGAAAATTTACTTCCCAATAAATTCGATTCGACCATGAGGTTTTTAATTTTTGATTGACTTGATACTCGTCAAACTCTACAATGTCAATGGTTGGATCCAATTTTTATACATTGAGAATCAGAGGAAGTGAGCATACATGGGCATCACTATGCAGGGTATGCATCCCAACGAGATTGACACCCAAACCCTGCGACAATGATATGCCGGAGTTTTCAAAATCTGACACCAATAAAGGAGCAAATTCTTAAATTCAAAGATTTAATCACCAGACCAAAACCTTTGTGTTTGATTTTCTTTTATGTTCAAAAAAGATAGTATTTTTTTTTGAATCTCTGTAAAAAAAAGAACAAGATAGTCTTATTCGTTACCTTTTCTTATAAGTGAGTGGTGAAAATCCGTTTTAGGGGTAAGAAGAGACGCACAGAGGACAGCTAGAGCGGTGAATCAAGGAAATGAGCCGGATGAGGAAAATCTAACTTGGGCCGAGTTCGAGGAGCTCTTCAAAAATCAATATTTTCCAAAAACGTGTCGTGAGCAACTTAGAGAACAGTTTGAGAAGTTAGAGCAAAGAAAAATGATCGTCTCCGATTATGCTGTAAAAATTTCTCCAATTTGCAATTTAAAATTTGTGGGGCCATCACAGGTCCACAACAACGACCGGGACCGTTTATGTTCTAGATCTCGTCGATAACTTCAACCCCACCAAATTAAAAATCATCTTTACCGAATCCCGTTTGATACTTGATCGGTTCACCTTCAAATTAAACAAAAATATCGTTGATTTTGGCAGGGAAAGCAAGCTACAAGAGCAGAGGGAAGGGCCTCCGCTTACCGTTATAGTCTATCCTTGCTTGCCCCTATAGGAGAAAATGAAAATGCAGAAATTGAGCGTAGTCCTGCATGAAAATGGTATCCACTCTCCTCGTGTGATTCTTTTACTACCACAATAGCGTTACTCTCGAAGACCCCTCTTAATCCTATCCTCTGAAAGATAATCTGCGTGTTGACTAAATATGGATCAAGATGATTTTAGCGTGGTTGAAGTTCTCGAGGAAATCTATAACATGAACAATTTTGCCCAAACTCTCTCTTTCTTACGTACAAGACAAGACAAGAAACTTATCTACTCTTAAGGAATTTGGGATGGGGCAGGTGAGATTTGGATCATCAAACCAAAATGCTATGCGCAGTATTGTGTGGGTTGTGTAACTAATTCTGATCGTCCAGATGTACTGAGACGGTGTAGATTTTTACAAAAAAACTCTTCCACGAAAAAGATAATTTTTTCAAAGAAGAGTTTAAGCGAATTCTGACCATTAATTACAATAATTGACGGCTAAAAATTAATTGTGTTTCTCACCGAATCCATGAAAGTATAAGATGCTACCATTGAGCTACCATCCCGTTTGACCCAAATGAAGGCTCCGTTCCGCAACCTTAAATAAGTATTTTTTTTTAAAAAAGGCAATTTCAAGCTCAAAAATAATATGTTTACGCAAATAATTTTTCTACCAATATGGATCTTTTTTGATAGATCACATCAAGATCTTTTATATAGTGCAAAAAAAATTAAAAAATTATTTTGCATTTACATTATTTTTGAGTTTGAAAATGTGAAATAAACTACTTATTTTTTAAGAAAATTTCTGGAACGGGCCTTACTCTTATATGGCCAAATGTGCTCTCAAAAAGGAAAAATCACACAAAATAAGTATTTCCGTTGTCACAAAATGTTTGTCCGATCCACTGGACCTAACCTTAAAACTAATAGTACATTTTTTAGAAAAGTTTTTTATTTTTTATTTTTAACAGTTTACTTAACATCATTGCGTTCTTCTAATTTATGAATAAAGGGTAAAGTTTTTCTTAGGAAGATTGTGTATTGTTTAATTTTAACTTGTAAAGGCCTCGCTTTATAAACCGATCAAATATTTAATGTTTAGTTAAGATCTGAACCGTCAATTGTCGAACTGAACGATCGGATCGACCACTCTACATGTGCTCTACAAGGAGATGCTCGACCGCATCTCCATTCTTGTAATATTGAACCCAACCACAGCCTTCTCACAGCTAAGCCACAACCCATCCGTCACCCCAAAAGCCACCACCTCCAACCAACCAACCACCGCAACAAGCCCGTTAAAATAGCGCCAAAAATACGAACGCCACCAAAATTCCAGGGGCTTTATCGTCATTAACAAACTTCTGCTATTTCGCGATGTGCTGTAACACTACTTTTTTAAAAACCCCCCTCAAAACCCGTGGCCTAATCCTTTTGCTAAAGTATACCCGGTGCGCACAGCTCTCCGTAGCTCTTTTACCTTACGTGTCCAAACGTAACGTAGCCGAACCAAAAACACCTATTCCTTTTGCTACAGTGCGCCCGGTGCGCACAGCTCTCCGTAGCCCTTTTCGCTTACGTGTCGAAACGAAACCCAAACGTGCACTTGTGAGAGACGATGTGCGCATTCACGCCCCCTCCCCGCGCCCGTTAGCACAAGGCCGTTTACTTGTTTACAATTTCCCACCGATTTCTTCCCCTCTCCCTCGCTCACATGCTTTAACATACGGACCTAAAATCTGTAACACTGTCACAACCGCCCACCTCTCTCTCTCTCTCTCTCTCTCTCTCTCTCTCTCCACCTCCCCCCTCACTCCCTCTCTCCCTCTCTCTAGAGATAGTGCATAGATATCTATAGCTGCACTTACATTAGTAAAACAACAAAAATCCGTTTGTAGAGAGACCTTCTCGGCATCTTCAGATCCTGTTCGATCGTGTTTATCATCGATCAAGAGACTTTGGAGAAATCGATGGATCGATGCAGAAGTTTGGAATTCATTTGAGGAGTTTTCTTTTTCGATCATCTGAAGTTTTTTTTCGATCATCTGAATGTGTTTTGATCATTGACTTGGAGTACAAGAGAAAGAGAAATGTGTTTATTGATTCGTTTCTTTGACTCGATGATCTGCTGTAATTCGGAGCTCTTGTCCGATCATCTACGATCCGACTCGTTTGTTACGTGATTCTGTTAGGAGAGAAAGAGAGAGAGAGAGAGAGGAGCGAAGCGTGCGGGTGAGATTTCTTGTGCACGTGAATTACCGGTGGTGAAAATGCCGCACAGGACGACTTACTTTTTCCCGAGGCAGTTTCCGGACCGCGGATTCGACGCGTCCTCGAAAACGCCGTTCGAGGCTCACGAGAATCAATTCAGAGGCAACTTCAACGGCGATGAAAGCGACTGGAAAGCAACAAAAATCTCAAGGGAGGCAACAAGGGGCGGGAAAAGTAACGGTTTCACGGGTGATAGGATCCACGGAAAGACACTGGCTGCTTTCGTCAACTGGTTGGCGGATAGAAAGGGAGAGAGAAGGTCGGGTCACGTGAAGGTGCGGTTGGATGACGGCGACGGGGATCACGAGCTCTTGCTTCAGCCGGAGCCACCGAAATCCGTTGAATCCCAGGGGTTTGACTTGGAACAGACGGGGTCGTTTCAGAGGTTGTCGAGTGGGACCGGCGAGCGGCAAGCGTCGTCGTCGCAGGGGCTTTCGGGTGAGGGTGGTATGAGAGGGCGGCGGTTCGAGCTGCAAACGTCGTCGGTTCAGGGGCGTTCGAGTGGGAGTAGTAGTAGTTATTGTGGGACGGCGAAAGAGCGGTTTGAGCGGCAAACGTCGCCGTTTCAGGGGCTTTCGGGCGGGGGTGGTTATTGTGGGCCGGCAAAAGAGCGGCGGTTGGAGCGGCAAGCGTCGTCATTGCAGGGGTTGTTGTCGAGTGGGAGTAGTTACGGAGGGAGTTTGTTTTCGGGCACGACGGCGGAGGGGGATTCGTCGAGCGGTGTTAAGGACTCGAGGACGACGAGAGAGGAGGAGGAGGAGAGGGTGGTGGCGGAGGAGGGGAGGAGAGAGAGTTTGGCGGCGAGAACGATGGAGAGCTATTATTTGCAGCTCACACTGGCTAAGCGTCTCAATGAGCAGTTTTCTCTGGCTAGTGAGCCGCTGTTTTTGGAAGATTATAGGGTGGAGGGATTGGGTGGGTGTCACTCTGCTGATGTTGAAACTGTTTCGTACAGACTCTGGGTACGCACTCTCTCTCTACTTCTGCTACTCTTTTTTTTTTTTTTTCTAGAGGCAAGCCCAATTCCACCGCTCGTTATGCCTAAGCCGGAGCTTTGGTTCGGGGTATCCAAAGGAGGAGTTGATACTTGATATCATACCTTGAAACTTTGAAAGGTAGCAGACCCTAAGCCGGAGCTTTGGTTTGGAGCATGCAAAGGAGGAGTTGATAGCATACCTTGAAACTTGAAAGGTAGCAGACCCGACTTGTTAGTTTTGGGGTTTTGAATTTTTAAATTTAATTATTATTTTATTCTTTTTCAATCATTACTCTCTTTTATTATTATTTTAATTCTTTTTATATTTATTATCTATAAATTTAAATTCAAAATCTCAAAATGAACGGGTCTAATAATCTCAAAGTCTCAAGTCTCAGGTTTTTGACCACCAGGCCAATCCTTTTGGGATTTATTTTCTTTTTAGTTTCTATAATTCTTTTGCAAAATCTTTCATGGAAAGGAAAATGGTTTTCATTCTATTTTTTTTTTATAAATGCACTCAAAAAATTTGTTTGAATTTGGTGAATTTCCCTAAAAGATTTGGTACAAGTTATTTCCTCTCGATAAATTTTTAATTCATGTATGTGAGGAAAATGACTTGTCTGGTTTTAGCTCACTTAGGCTGTCTAGAGAAGGGAAACCCAGCCTATTAGATGATAAATTATGAAGTGAATTAGGAGGTGTTTCACTCTTTTCAAAAAAAAAATTTTGAAAAAGAATGTAATTTTAAGCTCAAAAATCATGTGTTTATGCTAACAATTTTCTTACTAATATGAATCTTGTTTGATAGATCTCATTGTGATCTTTTAAACGGTGCAAAAAAAATTGAAAAAATATTTTTCATTTTCATTATATTTGAGTTTGAAATTACCTTATTTTGAAAAAAAAAATACTTTTACAAAAAGTGAAACACCACCTTTTCTGGAAGGTGGAGTGCAAAAATTCTTTCCCTTCTTGAAATAATGATGTTCGACACCAATCATGGGTTTGGTGTTCCATTTATGTTTTAGCGGAATGATTCTTTAGGATGGGGAACAACACCTTTCTATGTTTTTAAGGATTTTATTTAAGGAAAAATTACAATCTCAAATTTATTTGAGTAATTGACAGCTCTGTCTCATTTTCCCGTTATTGACAAGCCTTGCATGGTGTTTTATCTTCTCTAGTTTTATGCCTACTCTTTTTGTGGTTATCCATCGTGGTTGTCATTGTCCCTGGGGTGTTTGCTATAGTTGTGGGGGTGGGGCAGATTTTGGATTATAACTTTAGATTCTACTACTTGGGATTCTTGATTTTGGATTTTAATGGAGCGGATAAATGTTTCATACGTTGTGAAATTAATTGGTTAAGTTGTAGCAAAAGTTGATAGCTATCAGTTTTTAAATTACTTATTAGAATTCAAAATTTGGTACCAAAAGAATATCATCTCCAGAATCAGATTTTAGATCATTTTTCAATTGTTAGGAATCCCTAATATGTCAAAATCTACGAATAAGAAATTAAAATTCCAAAACAGGCACCTTGATAAGCCAGTCATTATTATTAGTAGTATTATTATTTTGTTTTGAGAGTATGATTTTGGTTAAGTAGTCTAGCTGTAAGGTTTTGCATCACTCTTTTTAATAAATCTGAAACCAAGTAAAGTAGGGCTGGTTTGTGGTGGTGTTTTTATTTGTTATGTTCTGATTTCATTCCCGGGAAACTTATTTTGTGAACTGTTTCTTAAGAAGCAATAATCTCACAATTTCAGGTATACTGGAAAAACTGTTTTGTAGGCTGTCCACACAAAAAATAGAAAAAATATGGGAAGTGTTTCCGAGCTTCTCATTGTCTTTGTTTCCGAAAACACGAGATGGAAACAAAGAAATGAATTGGCCTACACATTTGTTATGGAGATCAAGGTTTTAAAACGGGCTAGTTTTTTTTTTTTTTTCTGAAAAAACGGGCTAGTTCGAAGCGGAGAGTTAGTAACTGCGTGGCAGCCTGTAACCGTTTTGTTCATCCGCTCGTATAAGCCCACTGGCTTAAATCAGAAAATTTACGACTACTTTGAATCTGAGGTGTTACAGGTTGAGTCAAATGGTGTGGGAAGCACGCTCGTATTGGTCTCAAAGTAAAACCTGAGTGACCATTAGGTGGCCCTTGCACTTGTATACATAGGTAAAACGAGAACATAGTTGACTAAGCAATTTGGAATGCGCACTAGACATTGAATGGATGTCGGATGTTGCTTACTTGTCCCGCTTTAAATTTTAAAATGGGGATCAATGTCCCTCATTACCTGACACGATGTGTATCTTTCTCATTGAAGTACCAACAATAATCATATTATCAGACTTGCAATGAGGAAAATGTGATGCTCTCTTTCATTTTTTGCTAATATGTGACCATTTAAAGTTTCGAGAGTCAAAGAAAATGTATAGCCGTTAGTTTTAGAGTTATTGTTTATGCAATTAAAACATACATAATCACGTTACTTGTTCACCCATAATACTTGATCTTTCCCAACTGTTAGTAATCTGACACCCTATTTGAACTAACATGGAAATTGATGTTTAGCTTCTCTCTTTGGCCAGCCTTTACTAACAGATGCTATAAATTTATAATCCTCTATTTTTCAGGTTAATGGATGCTTGTCTTATGCTGATAAGATCTCAGATGGATTCTATAACATTCTTGGTATGAATCCATATCTGTGGGTGATGTGCAATGACTCAGAGGAAGGTAGACGGCTACCATCTTTAATGGCACTTAAAGCTATTGAACCCAATGATTCATCAATGGAGGTTGTTCTTGTGGATAGATATGGGGATACACGACTTATGGAGCTAGAAAATAAGGCACAAGAACTGTATTTTGCTTCTGAAAGTACGTTGGTGTTAGTGGAAAAGCTTGGAAAACTTGTTGCGATCTATATGGGGTAGGTGTCAACATTCTTCTTTGCTTATTGATTGAGCTTTTGTCTCTTTCTTTACGAATCTGCTGATTATGTTGAATTGAAGGGGCAATTTTTCGGTGGAGCACGGTGATTTGCACATGCGCTGGAAATTGGTTAGCCAGAGACTAAAAGATATCCAAAAATGCATTGTGCTCCCTATTGGCAACGTTTCTGCAGGACTCTGTAGGCATCGTGCTATTCTTTTCAAGGTTAGGACATGCACTTCTTATTTCTGGGTGAAATTACTTTTGCAGCAGGATCAAGTTTGCACTTGGTGTATAACTTTATAATGTTTTACTCTTTTTTCTGGTGGTTTAATTTTCATCGATGCACATGTTAAGAATTACCTTTGGGTTTGGTACTCCCTTCAAACTGACAGAGGCATACCCATTTTGTTAAGTAACCAGATTTTTAGATGACTCTGAGCTATATTCCTTTGTATACTATATCCCTGAATTCCAGGACCTCCAAGTGACATGAACTTTGCTGAATATGATCAATAAAAGATCAATTAATAGTGGATATTTAAGTATGAGTTTCGTAAGTGTTTCGGCTTGTGTAGATTGATCATGTCCCGTTACTTCTCTATTTTTTTTTTGCTAGTATTGTTAAACTCTTTCTTGGTGAAGTAATTCATTGAAAGGAGTAATACACACTTTATTACACGTGACTACCTGTGGTTGCACTATACCAAAAATTTTGTATTGCGAGACAGAAGCAGCTCTTGTTATAGAGTTAAGTGAAAGGTAATGTGATAAGATGCAGATGGGGGGGGCTATGCTGTAAGAAAAAGCAATTGAGAGAGAACCACATGCAGAACACATAGAGAACTATTGTATGTATAGAATATTGGAAGCTCAGCTTTAAGTCAAGAAGGTTAGAGGAGTCGCTGCGCCTACAATCTCAACAGTTGTGGTTAAAAGGTTTTTCTTTTAGAAACCGTAATCCTGATATGCCAAAGTAATGAGTTTGTCTTAATAGAGACGTGGATCCAAGTTTGTGCTGGGAACATAGTATACTGTTATACATCTACAATGTGTCTACTACAAATGGAGCTGATGGGACACTATGCTTGCCTAAGGTTATCAATTATTGATGCGGAAGCAATGGGAAAAGTTTTGGGAAGAACGTGGAGCTGCGAGCTGCACAAATGGCAAAGAATGCTGAAGTCAAAGAAGCCGATACCCTGTAATTCACTTGATTAAACAGGGATTCATATTAAATTCACTTCTGTGGCACTTAAGGATGTGCCAGTACACGTTGTATTCAATTGGTGTAATGGCACTATAGAGTAATGAGCATGCCCTTCTAGATACCTAGGTAAATATGTGGTGCTCATAACACGCTTTATTTGTTTGGTCCTTCTGACCAGGTCGGTGTTTTGTTGCTGGTTACATCACTCCCTGATCTTCAAATGCTATTTAAATTTAACAGTTTGGTAGGTTTACAATGTGTACATCTCTCTCAGACTTATTTCCGATTTACCCAAAAAAAAAATCTTAGACTAAGAAGCATTCCTGCTTTTTTCTGTGTATAAACGTAGTAGTGGATGCTCGCTGGCTGTTTTTGGTTGTTTTGTATGCATAATTGATAAGTTCAATATGCTGACAGAGAGAGACCAATAATCTAACAGGTAATTGTCGTATTAATTGCAGAAATTGGCTGACTACATAGGCCTTCCATGCCGGATTGCTAAAGGTTGCAAGTACTGTGACGCAGATCATCAGTCTTCCTGTCTTGTCATAATCGAGGATGACAGGAACTTTGCAAGGTATTGTATTTTAATCCATTCCTTAACTCGAACTATGCTATTTACACTTTCAATTCAGTTAAGAGCATTGAGGCAAAAAAAGGGAACAAGAAAAAAGGCAAGCGAGGGGTGCAATTAACAAACAACAAAATTTAGTGTTGCAGAACACTTTGCTACAGAAGCCAAGTGTTAGTGGGTGAATTTTGCGTTTAGTTTTCACTTGTTAGACTTGTCCCACATCGCTCATCTAAGCCACCCAAGCTTTGTTAATATATTCTAGAGGCTACTCCACCTATTGCCAATTGGTTTTAGGTTGGAACCCTCCCAGAAATCTAACATGGTATCAGAGCTAGGTTTTGGGTGGCCTCTCCTCTCGTGGGAAAGTCTCTGTCACCCGAGTCAGTCAGTCAGCTCCTGGTCTGTCACCTCCACGTGCATCCGGGCTGCACGTGAGGGGGAGTGTTAGACTTGTCCCACATCGCTCATCTAAGCCACCCAAGCTTGGTTAATATATTCTAGAGGCTACTCCACCTATTGCCAATTGGTTTTAGGTTCGAACCCTCCAAGAAATCTAACACCACTATGGTTTTGCTTCACCTGTCTTACCCATTAGAATCCTTGAGAAGTTATTTCAGGGATAACCATACAACTTCTCCTTGAAGTTGTTACATTGTCTAACATACCTTTTGTTTGAGGTGATACTGTTGACTATTTTGGTATGCTTGCTTCATCAAATGATAGAATCATAGGCCTTTATCCATATTTTTTCAATTGTACATCTCTCTCAGTCTTTAGTCATTTTTGTTTTATGACCACATAAATTTCATAACAGGGAGTATGTAGTTGATCTAATTGGCAAACCAGGAAACATCCATGGTCCAGATTCCTCCATCAATGGAGGTTTACTTTCTTCATTGCCTTCACCACTTCAGATTTCTCATCTAAAAGAATTTCAGCAGCCTTACATGGATAATTCAACTGAGAGCCAAATCCTAAACAAAAATCATGCATGTGGCCCTCCTAAAAATCCCCTAAATTCAGGTATGTCATATATTCGTACCTTCAGGTTTGTAGTTCAAATTATTCGAAGTGATGAAGGGCTAATGGGTGGATGAATTATTCCAGGTGCATGCATAGAAGTTAATTGAGATGTTCGGGCTCAGATAATTTAGTTTGTAGGAATTTTTAATGCATATTTGGTGCAGTATAAGAGGAAAAGAAAGTGACAGAAACCAGTTGCAAAACCTTAGGCTCTGTATTTTGTTGACTCACTGGAGAAATCAAATGCAACTGTATATTAGTTAATATGATGTCCCTCTTGATGTATGATAGAGAAGTCAAATGCAAGTGTTAGTATAGAATAAGATTATCTAAATTGTGAGTCTGATGACTACAATATGCAGTGTGGTTTCCTTTGGCAGCTGCTGTTGTTACCAGGGCCTCGTATAGATGTAAAAAAATATAACGATATATACATATAGAGTGTGTACACATACAGTTATGAGTGTTCAATACAAAACTTCTAGCTTTGTGTTCGCGTTGATGCAAATCTGAATGCCACGTCTGAGAGGAACAACTGGAAGTTGATTAGTCATGCATGGATTGACAAAAAAAATTGGTGTGAGAAAGATGTTTTGTTGCTTTCACGTCTTTTTAAAAAAGCTTGTGGGACACTCTTGTTAGTAGGTTCTATCTAAAGCAACAAAGAATGCATCTCTGGAATATTTCAATCACATACAGAGGAAGGTTGATTCCACCAATCAAAATTGTATTTGAGCCTGAACTTTTACAGGCAGCGAGGATGGTCATCCAATGGAAGATATTGGCTTATTTCATAATGATAAGGCCATGTATATAGCTAGTGATCAAGATTGTGGAGGAAGTGAATCTAGAGATGAATATTCTAGACCTGGCAGAGAGAAAGTAGTCGTACACCGCACTTGGAGGAAAGAGATTGTTGTAGCCGGAACTCCACTTAAGAGCATTGGTATCAGACAACCCTTGTTACCTGCTCAATCAGATCTCATAGAAGTCAAGACTGAAGTTGAGAATCAAGGCATATTTCATAAAGTTACAATACCAAGATACTTGAACCTTGAGCCTTCTCTTGCGATGGATTGGCTTGAGATCTCGTGGGATGAACTACACATCAAGGAGCGTATTGGCGCTGGTACTCCTTTTCTGGAATTTCAAGAAATTTTTGTTGGACTCTTGAACTATTATTTTGTCGGGAACAATTGCATTGGATGTGATATACTCTCTGTTCCTATTTCAGGTTCTTTTGGGACAGTGCATCGCGCTGAATGGCATGGCTCGGTTAGTATTTTTTTCCTTTTGATGCACCATTGACTATCCACTCCGTTAATGCTGGTATGATGTTTTATTCGTGGTCTGATTGAGGTATGGAGTTGATGGATGCCAAAGTTTTTGATTGCAGGATGTTGCAGTCAAGGTTCTAACAGTCCAGGATTTTCGTGATGATCAGTTGAAGGAGTTTTTGAGGGAGGTGTGTATTTGGCAGATTGAATCATTGAATTTTAACATAATGTTTTTTGCTTCTGTTAGAGCTTTAACTGGTATTGGTTAGGCCTGTTGTTTTTGGCCATTCCTGCGAATTTATTTTTGCATTATGCTTTACATTGGATGTGCACATCAGGCAGAATCAGTCCAAACAATTTAATCTGTCTTCATAGCTCCAGAATGTTTCATGCATATTCAATGTTATGTTTTTTGTTTGTCTTGTATCAGCATATCTCTTCAGCCATAAATTGGAGCCAGTTTTTAATGCGTGCTTAATTTGTAATTCTTATTTTTAGGTTGCGATAATGAAGCGTATCCGGCATCCTAATGTGGTTCTCTTCATGGGAGCAGTTACACAACGCCCTCATTTTTCAATAGTGACAGAATATCTTCCAAGGTGACGACTGTTGATTTGTCAATTTCCTTGCTTAGTGATTATAAAAACAGCCCTAGCTGGTGCTAGTGATTGTAAGCTAAATCCGGAGTTTTGTGGAACAGGGGTAGTCTCTTCCGCCTCATTCATAGGCCAGATGCTGGGGAAATTATGGACCAAAGAAGGCGGTTGCGTATGGCTTTGGATGTGGTTTGTACTATCTTTTTTTTTATTGGTTTTGCACTTTAATATTGTTAACTCTTCTGGATGGATTAATATTTGATTTGTGCTGGATGCAGGCCAAGGGACTTAACTATCTTCACAATCTTAGCCCTCCTATAGTTCATTGGGATCTTAAAACACCAAATTTGCTGGTCGATAAAAATTGGACTGTCAAGGTACAGTTTGAGTGTTATCTTTTTTTCCTCAAACCTGTCACAAACTTAATCTTCGTCTTATACATTATGCTCAGGTATGTGATTTCGGGTTGTCCAGATTCAAAGCAAACACTTTCATATCGTCAAAATCAGTTGCGGGAACGGTATGTCTGTCTCTCTCTCTCTGTGAACTATATTAGTGAGACCTTGTTCCTTTCACTTTTCAAAAAGTATTTTCCAAAAAATACCTGCTAGATTCTCCCTAGATTCCCCCTACTTCTACCATTTCTCTCTCTATCTCTCTCCACTTATTACCCCTACTATTTTTCAAAAAACTTTTCAAAAACCAAACCAAACACAGCATTAAGAATTTGATATGAAGGAAGGTCTAACAGTTATCTCAAAAGCTAATTGCCTTTGTTTCCCAAACTTAAGGCCCACCCCTACCAAAAAAAAAAAAAAAGAAGCCCAAAAATATATCCTAACCCCCTCCGGAAAACATCCAAAAAAAAAAAGCAGCAGCAACCCATACTCATGTGGAGCTATTTGCACCAATTGCTATCCCTATTTGTGAAAGGTGAAGTATAATATCATTGCATTAATGTCGTGCACATTTGAGAATTGCACCCTCTCATTCTGACAGAGGAATGGACATGAGTCGACTGTTAAATTATTTGCAGCATGAAGTTGTGGCTGCTTTTACTTCTCTTTATTTACCTTCTTTTTGCCCCCCTATCTTCACTGCCAGGCTTCCTCCCCACCCTTGAAAAGATATTTCGATAAATATTTTGCAGGTTGAAAATTTTCTTCGCAGCACATCAATCAGCATGTAACTCTCTTGCTTTTCATTTCAGCCTGAGTGGATGGCCCCCGAATTACTTCGAGGAGAGCCTTCGAATGAAAAGTCCGACGTCTACAGTTTTGGTGTGATTTTATGGGAGCTCGTGACCATGCAACAACCATGGAGCGGACTTGGTCCAGCACAGGTATATGCTCATGACCAATGTTATGTTTTCTCTTCCAAATGTACAAGTATCTGCGTCACGCACTCGAGACTAGGGTGAGTAGATTTGTCCAGCTTGAGGGGTGGAAATTGCCCAGCAAGCAAATTTAGTAATCTTGTGCATACTAATGCTCTGGACTATCAATGAAGGAAGCAATAGTAATATGCACAAAATTTGAATTGGGTCTCTAGGTTTGCTCTCTCTGATGCCATTTGGCTTGATTTGGGGGCATGGTTCCGCAGCAAAACAAGTATAGGGAGCTCCTGTTTCAGTGGTATTCTAAGAGTAGCCACTTTGTGCATATTGCCAAAGTTTAGGTCTGTCTCCAATCTTCTCCGCCGATGCCCTTAATGATTGGGGACTACATGAATTCTGTTGTTGTTGTTGTAAAAAAATTTAAAAAAATACGGCGTGTTTGTAACTTCATCTATTCAGGAGAAACAAAGTGGTGTATTTGGAGAAATCTGTAGTGCAAAAATGATTTCCCCTATCAGAAGTAAATATATATATTTTTTGCTTGGCCATGTTCCCATCGACATACAACTGGTAGGCATTTAAATACACACAAACCAACACTTCACCCAAATCCATGCAACAAAGCTAATAAACACAGTTATATATGCTCACCCCGTAGGCTGCTTCTTATTTTTTGTTTTTGTATTGTTTGTTGTCTCCTTCTGGCTATCATGGTATCGTTATCCCTCGTCAGGCAATGCTCGTTGAGGTGCTATTTTTTTGTGGTTAACATTTTTCAAACTCAGGTTGTTGGGGCAGTTGCTTTCCAGAACAGAAGGCTTGCGATCCCACAGAATACATCCCCAATATTGGCTTCCCTCATGGAATCTTGCTGGGCAGGGTAAGAATATTCCCTACTAGTTTGAACTGTCTTTGAAAAGTTTCAGATAATGTTATAAATGGTGATAAGCCGGGCTTTCATAGGATACTCTATTGAACTTACGTGTAATAGCAAACGGAGAAGTATTTGGTAGTTACCCACCATAACATCTATTGTGATAGACGAGCACAAGATGTCCCATTTCAATTCTGCTGGGTATTCGATGTCGGTCGTCACTTGTTTACTCATGCTAGAAGTTATATTGTGAGGCAATATTGACTATTTAGTGATCAATTTCCGGAGCTTAGGCTGACCAATCCTATGTTATTTGTATGAGACTGTATACGGCAAATCCAATAGGTTCGTGGATTACTCGGACCCTTCAGTTCCTTTGGAGAAATATTTGTTTTAGCATACTTGCAAGACGAAATTAGATTATTTAGTTTGTTAAACTTATTTACAGGTGTAATCAAGACCAGGAGCTTTGCTCCGTATCTTTTCATTTGTGTTTCCGAGTCGTTACCTATCATCCTGCTCTCTGTTGTATTGTTGGATATGCACCATTTTTCAAAATTCTTTCTGAACTTTTTTCTAGTTGCCTTTCCTCTGTATAATGTGCTATTTTTCTTGACAGTGAGCCTGCAGAGCGCCCATCGTTTGCAAGTATAGTCGAAACGCTAAAGAAGTTACTAAAGTCTCCGCTGCAGCTAATGCAGATGGGAGTTCCATAAAAATGCAGATGGGAGTTCCATAAAAAAGTAATCCTTATGCTCTATCGCGGAGCGCGTCGTTTGCTAGTATAGACGAAACGCTCAAGAAGTTACTATAGTCTCCACTGCAGCTAATGCAGATGGGAGTTCCATAAAAAGGTATTCCTAATGCTCTACCGCGGCGTATCTCATAACCCTCGGAGGATTACAGAGGTCTAATCACCCATACCTGCGGCGTATCTCATAACCCTCGGAGGATTACAGAGGTCTAATCACCCATACCTACCGATGTTATGATTCATGGTAACTTCTCTAACCCATTTTCTGGCCATTAAAGTTGAAGCCAGCAAATGTAAATGTAAATGCAGATAAGTTATATCTGTGTTTTGGTTTTGTAGGTTTTTTTTATTTATCTTTGGGTAAGTGATCTCTTTGATAAGCTCATTTCTCAAGGGCAAAAATGCCGAATTGTTTTCGATATTGACACCGTAGCTTCTTGTGGATGCTACTTATTAGTCATCCAACGTTGTAATAATGGGACGACACTCCTGAGTATTTTAGGAAGTTGGGAAGACTTCCTATTTATGCAGATGAATTAGATTAGATAGTCTTCGTTTCCGTACGTCTCTCTCTCTCAAACTGCTATTTGGCCTGCAAAACTTATTTCACAGAAGTTGAAGCAGGAGGTTGAATATGATTTTGTGGAGGCCAAATGACACTAGTTGCAGGCTTTGTTTTTTTCCAATTGAAAAGATAATTGGTGGTGTTGTATACATGTGCCATTTGCAAGTGGAAATGTGATGAATGAAAAGGGAGAGAACTATCCAACCTTTAATTTGTAGAAGCTAAGATTGAATATAATTCAGCTTTATTTTTCTTGATGGTGTCAACTTATCTCTTTATAAATTACAAGGCGGTCAGAACGATAACGTACTTTGGCACGTATGAGTTTGATCTCAAGTAGTTCGAATTTTTTTTTGATCTCAAGTAGTTCGAATTTTTTTTTAAACGTAACACTTGTAAGTTTGAGTTTGATCTCAAGCAGTTCAAAGTTTTTAAACGTAACGCTTAAAAGTCTGATCTCAAGTAGTTTGAATTTCTTATGTTATCTTAATAGACAAACAAACAGAGTTTCAGGGCTTCACAAAAAATGTGTATTTTAATACATCAAATTGCTCTCGAATGGGCCAATAGCCGCTGTTGTAATTTAGCTTACTAACTACTGGTAGATTATTGATGGAGTAGTATTTCTTTATAGGAAATGATATTGCCACACCCTTTTTTGTTATTACCACACTCCTGCAAGTGTATTTTTTAGGTAATAACCAAAAAAGGTGTGGCAAAATCACTAGCTTTTGTGATAGTAAAAAATACTACTGTACTAAGAGCCCGATCCAGAACACCTTCTTAAAAAATAAGTACTTATTTCATATTTTCAAACTAAAAAATAATGTAAATGAAAAATAACTTTTTGACTTATTTTGTACCATATTGCATATTTTTATATTTTATTAAATCTATTATTTTTGAGTTTAAAATTGCTTTCTTAAAAAATAAGTAAATACTGAACGGGGCCTAAGATGGAGCTATTAATCTGTGCCCCTGTGGCCAAGGAAAAAAATTCATCTGAAATGAGTAGAAAACAAACTGGAGTATGAGTTTGAATTGATCATCACATCATATGGGCATCGCTACGTGATGCTCAGAGCAGTGTACCAGTAAAATTCATATACTACCTCCATCTTCTAATGTTTATCTAATCCGCATAATGCTGATCCGCATAACGAATACTTAAAAATAATATATATATTTTAAACTAAAAAATTACTTTTTTTTCAAGAATTAAAAGAACTCTTTAATATTTAGAAAACAATTTGAATTTATATTGGGAAAAGCATGAAGTAATTTTTTAGTTCTTGTTTTGCGGACCAAATAAATATTTTTAGAACAACAAGTATTTAATTGTGTCGAGCGTGTGAGCGGGTGTAGAGCGGTCAATCCGGCCATTTATCTCGATATGAACAACTGAGATCAAATCTAAGTACATACAAATTGCATACGTATCTGAACGAATGGACGATTAAAATTCGAGAGGTTGATTACCGAGATGAACTGTCGAATCAGCTGCTGTACACCTCACTTTGGGGGTGGCCTCCTTTTTTGACCAGCAGCGCTCAATAATTTTTCCCTCACTGCAACCGACGTTTTCCTTTGCCCTTCCTTTTTCCCGCTGACCGACAACAACTCCGACGGCCTCTTCTCTCCCCTATTTAACCTTACTCCATCCGTCTCTTTCTCTCTCCTATCTCTCCCCAATTGAAATCATCGCCCAAACCTAGAGAGAGAGAGAGAGAGAGAGAGAGATGGTGATCGATATACTTCTACAGGTGGGACTGATGCTGGTATCAGTATTCATGTTCCTCCTGATGCACAACATCCCCCAGAAAGCCTTTGCCAGGTTCCGTGCTTACAGAAGCCGATCCGAAACCCAAGCCAAGCGCCACTTCGTCCTGGGAGCTCAGCTCTTTTCCCAAGCCCAAGCCCAAGCCCAAGCCAACAACAAGGACGCCGCCATGGCTCTGGCTAAGTCCGCCGCCGAGGAAGCCGATAAAGCCATCGCCATCAATCCGAAAGACGCCGCCGCTCACATCCTCAAAGCCCTAGCGCTCGATCTCCAGGTAATAATTTGGCCTGAAAGCCATCGCACCTCAACTAATCCTGGGCAGCATCTAAGAGGTTTCGAACCTGAGACCTTACGAGGGATTTGGAGCAAATCCCCAAGTCTCACTAGGCCAACCACTTGGGGTTCAGATTTCCAGTTGTTTTCGGCTGAATTTCCTGGATAATGCTCGCAATATCCGTATACTGATTGAAGATTCCTATAACTTATATGACTATACTTACAGTTGTCGATAATGGTATGTTTGGTTATGGAGTATAGTTTTGGGACATATAGTGAATCGATCATCTGAGTTTGTTTGATTAGACGTTTATGCACCCATATTTTAAGTTTCAGTACGAATTTCTAAACGTTTGTTGTGTTTTCAGTTTTCATTTGAATTGTTGAAAGATTAGTGAACCTTTCAGACTGGCTTGTGGGAATTACAACTAGAGGTACACGATAACATGCACAATCAATGTTTCGTATAACACACTAATGTCTCATTAGTGGTAAAAAATAGTAGTAATTCATCAGGTTGCCTATGAAGCACTGTCACATGTTGTGCATGTTGTTTTGTACGACACACTGCGGAATATAGAGAAACACATGCACAAAGTGAGAAGTGGAGGTGGGTTAGGGTTTTGAGTTTTCAAGTACTGCTTAAAGCTGCAATGCTAAGACATATTTGGGCTATATCTCAAAAGGTTGATACTCATGTGGAAATGGGTACATACTTATATGATAAAAAGCCAAATATATGGTTTTTGCATACTCCAGCTAACACTTCTTGGACTATCAAGAATATACAAGCTAAGAGCTCTTATTCAACCTTTGCTTAAGTATGTTATTGTTAATGGAGCTAATACTTTTCCAAGGGCTAGATAATTGACATCCTATGGTCGCCTATTTTTTAGGGATTTCATTTCCTATGGTATGGGCAGATCTAGGGCTGCATATGAACTGAGTTACTTGATACTCAGCTTGACTCGGCTCACGAACTTTTCCGGCGATTCTAGGATGCCTGTCCAGGTATATTCCAATGAGGTTAGGGTTAGGTGAGATGAAATGGCTAGGGTTTGAGCCTAAAAGCTCTTATATCAAATGATGCAATCAAATCAAAGGATAGATTGATTAAGAGAGGGAAAATCCCTCAAAGGGAATACAAAGAGTCTAAGCTCTAATAGTTGTTCTTTAAAATGATATAAACACTCTGCAAAAGAGGCCTAGACAACTATTTATAGACTCAAGGACCCTACCTACTAAGGACGCACAAATACCCTCAACTGTACAACATCACTATCAGCTTGGGATACCATAAGGAGTACAACTCCTGAAACTGCTTGGTTATATTTAGTGTGGTTTCCTCACCATGTTCTAAGGTGGGCTATGATCCAGTGGATGACTATCCAAGAAAGACTATCTACAGTGGGGGATTGTAGCAGATAGTACTTGTGTGCTTTGCAGCTCTGGTGAAGAATCTCATGGCCACCTCTTCGTTGCCTGTCCTTTTTACTCAAAAGTTTGGAGTCACGTGCTAGTAAGGAATATAGCTTAGATGAGGTACTTATCCTTGGCTAATGTGGTTGATTAGATTAAGATGAATAGAGGAGGAAAGAAGTTGCAAGATATTGTGTTCAAGCTTTCTTTTGCGGTGGCCCAATACCACTTATGGGGAGAAAGAAACACCCGAATTTTCAAGCATAAGGCCAATCATATGCAGGGGGTTATTGCTAAGATAGAAATAAACATTAGAGCATGCATAAGCTCATGGAGAAATGTGAACAAGTCTGATGCAAATAAGTTGTGCCTGGATTGGCAGATTTCTCCGAGAATTTTTGCCTTTGTTTGATCTTGACCAGATTTTTTGGTTTTATTGTGGCTTAATCACTGTATTTTTTTTTGCTTTGTGCAGTCTCTAGGTGTTCCAGCAGCTAAATGGTAAATACAGTACTTTTTTTTGTTAAAAAAACACTTAACACAACTGTATTCTTAAACATTACACATTTAATCTTACAACTTTTTAAAATTACGATATAGACTAGTTACCACCTAGCCGACTAATTCCAGACTAATATACGAAACGCCTAGACCCCTAAAATATAGGCGCTGGGTGGGCCGCCTAAGCGGCCGTCTAGGCCGATTTTTAGAACACTACCCACCCTTTGAACCTGTAATCGATTTTTCGTTTCAATGAATTAACTTATCATAAAGACAAATGAGAAACAAAACGTACCAACACAAAAATTATGGCAATTCAAATTGAAAATTTTATTGGACAACACTTAAAAAGTTTAATTTCTTAGTATGGAACAGAATTTCCTCTTGTTTTCAGCCGCATTTTAAGGATTAACTTGTGTTTGATTATTTTTCACTCTTTTCTACAATCACACTCCCTTTTCTGTCTTTATACACTTGAATTTACTATCTTGCCCTTCTTTCAATACACTTTTTCACACATCCAAGGGCAATATTGTAAATTTATGTGAATAAAAACAAAAAAGGGAGTGTGAAAATCATTTTCCTTTAGCTTTTTATGCACAAATAAATATTCTCGTGTTTTCAATTTTGTTCTCTCATTTGAAATGTTGAAAGTTTTCTAATGTTTCGGACCAACTTGTGGGAATTACAAAACTTCAATGTTTCTAAGGACTAATGACGAACCGTGGAATATAGTGAGACACAGGGGGGGGGGGGGGGGTTTGTGGTTAGGAGAGAATTGATTTTACTGGACAATTCTCCACAATTTTAATTTTGTAGCAATGAAGAAGCTACCTCTGCGCCACCATCTACATTATCCCTTTATACTCTTAGGTCACGTGGTGTGGTTCCTTGCTGAGAATTGAAGAAACCGTTAAAGTCGACTGCTTTAAATCATGCTTGCCCTTCCTAAGGCCCTCATTATTGGAATCGGGGACAAAGAGTACTTTTCCGTGGAAGAGTCCTTTTTAAATCTGGATCATTGATTGCTGTAATGGACGGTTGGGATATTGCGCTACAGCCCTTAAGTGCAGAGGTGCGGGACCCTCATTAGGACTAGTTTTCCTAGGTTGAGGTTGGAGCTGCACCTATCCATGCTGAGGCTTAGGTCTGGTACAACTTGTCTCAATTCGAGGTCAGCTTTAGGCTCTTTAAGCATCACGGCACTTTGAGCAAGGCCTGACATGTTTCATACCCATCAACTTACATTCTCAATTTCATTTTTTCGGTTTTGGAATTTTTGTATGTTTCAAAATGTCGTTTCTATGCTTGAGTAAACAAAAGTAACATAATATCCATTAGTCGTCAACATGCTCTTGAAATTTATTTGGTAATACTTGACTATTCTCATTTCAGTCTTTATATTTGTTTTCTTTCAATGAACTCGGGAATCAATGTATAAATCTAAACATCTTTCATTGTGTATTTTTAAGATTTGATTCAATTAGATAAGTTTTACGTCATTTTCCCAAACATTTGTATTTGACTCCTCTTGTATATTTTGAAAACGCTTCCAATATGTTATTGTTTTCTATGTTTGCCAAGGCAACCACATAAATGATATTTGGATGATGTCTGCAGGGCTTCAGGACCTCAGCTCTTGACTCGTTCGATGTCGCGCTGTCTCCTATGGCGGCAAAGTCTCTTTCTAATGCGGAGAGGGGAGATGCACTTTTCAAGAGGGCTAAGTTGAAGGTGGACATGAGTAGTAAGGGAGAGCGAATCGACTCGGCAATTGCAGACCTGGTTGAATCGGTGAAGCTGAGGATCGATAATGCAAAGGCGTACTGCTTTTTAGCCGAGTGTTATGAGAAGAAAGGGATGGTTGTGGAGGCAAAGTCGGCGTATGAGGAGTCGACTAAGGTGCAGCCTGAACCCATGACATCTGCGGCAGCTATAGAGGCACTTAAACGGTTGAGTTTATAGCCAAGGAAGAAGGCTTGGGCTCTTGAGTCCTTGTAATTTCACTTGTTTCTTCTAAAAGTATTTTTGTTTGTTTATCTTTCATTCTATTGTAATGTTGATTTCTTATCGTATTTTGTAGAGCAATCAATTGTTATTTGGTTGTTCAAGCGTAATAGAAAAAATGCTGCATAATAGGGCTGTAAAGAATCTGAGCTGACTAGCAAGTTGTAAAATTTTAGTACTATTCAACTTTGGCTCTTCATTATTCGAGTCTATTTCAAACGAGTTCAGTCACAGATGTTGAGCCGAGCTCAATTAGTTTGTTCTCTAACTGTACGAGCGACTGAACCTAGTAGCGAGTTTAACTTGGAAGGGAAAATGACGGCCCAGGGCATGTTTTAATAATTAATACCGGTCAAGGATAAATTAAGAACATTTGTTAATACTGAAAATGTTCTTAGCGGGTATTAATTATCAGAACACGTCCTTGGCCGTCATTTTCCCAACTTGGAAACCTGTTATATGCGTTCGAACTTTGCTGGTTTTAAGAACGGAAAATAAGAGACTTGCTCGAGTATCATTTGAGTCTATCACAATTGAGCTTGTAGCGAAACAGATAATGATTTGAGTAAAGGTTATTTGGTCGCGAGTGGTAGTCGAACCCACATCTCTGGGAAAATCAAAAAAGACCCGGTGAATTACCTCGATTTGCTTGGCAACCAATAGATAGGAGCTCTTTCAGACCCAATGCTAGCATCTGCTCTTTTCTTCCAACTCTATTTCCTGAACGGAACTCCAGTTTTTTGTTTTCAAGATTTGTTGCCTCGAGAATTCAAAGAGAGTAAGAAATTCCAGTTAAATGAAACAGGATCTCTTTTATCGGTTCAAGTTTTTTTTATATGTATATTAGTAGTACAATGAATCAGGTCAAATTCATAATCTGAATCGACATCTCAAATACAACGCAATGGTTTAACGTATGTAACACGTGAAATGGGTGCTTCAGCAGTCAAAGTCCTACACCCGGCATCTCCGTCCCCTTATGGCCCTACCCTCTATAACTCTTAACCACTACGTACTTCGAAGAATAAAAGAAAAATGTAAGATGTAGTGAACATGGCCTCTTTCAGCTTCTTGGTCGAAACCCAACAAAAGCGCAAACATTAAGCAAAGATGCAGAGCCCAGGAACGTAAAAGCTACCCAAATTTATATGATCAGCACAATTTCATTTATGTAAGAAACAACAAAGGATATAAATGTGAAAGATTCACAAACAAAATAAGACCATAGACAGAAAATTTGGAGGAAAAATATCCATGGGAAAGTGGCAAAATCAGCAGCCATATCCATACATTCTATTGATTTTTTGAGGAACATTATTGTCTTTGGTAAAATATCTGCAAATTCTAACAGCTCAGTTTCTGAGAAATAGGAGAGAAATCGACTATGAAACACGACAGATATGGTATGAGAGAAACAAGTATCATTGCAGTTCTACACCATCAAGCCATCTAAGTGCAGGCATTAATTTCACCAGAAATAACTTAATCTTCTCTTCGGCAACCACATTCCCAATAATTTCTAACTGTGTCAACTTCAAGTCTTTAAATATTGAAAAAGCTTCCCAGTAATTTGTGAAATCAATACCATCGATTGCAAATTCGCCGAAATTCCAATCACTTCCTGCGGTATGGGAAAGGGGAGAAGAGCACAAGTACCTTCTTGTGTCAACAGAGTGTGCACCAATCTCGTTGTATGAGATATTCAAAGCTCTTAACGACTGCAGCTGTTTTAGAGGCTCCAGAGCAGAAAAACTACCAATTTTGTTGTTACTGAGGTTCAAGCAAGAAAGAAGCTGCATGGCCTCTAATCCTGTCATAAACAAAAGATTGAAACACTCAGTTGCTTCCATTTTTAAAATATCAGAAAAGCCTGCCGAGAAACCATCAAGAGCCCCCACTCGAAATTAAATTAATTTTTTTAATATATTTTTGTATAAATTAGCATAATTATGAAAATGTACTAATATATAAACATACACACTTGCATATATTTAGAAAATACACATGTAGAATTAGTTTTATGCCTGAATTTCATTGTATGGTGCATTTATACTTGTTGCTTTACGAGTTGTTTGCTTATTCTTTCTTGATTCTCTTTATTTTTAATTGTCTAGGAGAAATATTTTAAAATAAAGTCATTAACAAAATTAGCTCCATCATTCTAAAACTTGTCGATCATTCTAAAAATTGTCTGAGATTTTTGTGCTCATTTTTACCTAATTTAACTTCAAGTACGCGTTATGAACTTTTGTAGTTAGTAATGCATACCTTAATTTTGTACGATCTTAATGTGGTTGACTAAAAAAAATGAACATTCGCCATTATGATTAACAGGTTTCCCCACTAGACTATATTCCTGAATTTGTCCTTGACTGGGAGTAAGCCGACAACGGGGGGGGGGGTGAAGAGATGCGCTTGGTATTAATGATACTTTGATGCTTTATCACAACTTATTGGCCCCCATCCTGATAGATTTCAACAGCACTTATTTGTCAACTTTTCTCCGGGTAGATATTGCTTAGTCAAAAAAATTTCTTGTGGTGAATTTCGAGACAGACCATACATAAAACATGTTGATAGATGGGGTCAAAGGGGCTTGTAATTTTGTGGTATGCATCTTGAGGTAAGAAAATTATTCTCTTTTTTTGGTACTGAAATCTTATATGTGAAGAGAAAAAGATACTCACTACTCCTCATTTTGTTTGTCCTTTTTTTGTATTCATGTTAAAATATTTTCGTGATTGTACTTTGAATTTTTTTTTCCACCAACCAAAAAAATTTCAAATAATAAATGCTGTGTTTGGATGAGATTTTGAGAAATTTTTTATGAGAGTAATGATTGGAAGTAGGGGTAATGAATGAAGAGATAGAGAAATGAGAATAACGATTGTAGATAAAGGTAATGAGTGGAGAGTAATGATTGGAAGTAGGGGTAATGAGTATTTTTTGAGTTGGAATTTTTTTTTCAAAAAGGGAAATGAACAAGGCATAATTATTTCTTTCGATTGGTAGAAAGAGTCTAAAAGGTCATTCATAAAAGAACATTATATGTGGATCCAATTAGAGGAATGACAAATGATAACGGACCAACAATATGGGATGGAGGGAGTAGATGACTTTTTCCATATAATGATAACAGTTTTGTAGTAACTACGGGAAATAGGACCTAATAGTAGTTTACCTTCAATTGAGCGAAGTTGGTTGTGGCTGAGGTCTAGCATTTGGATCCACAATAATTGCTTAACAGAACCAATTCGTGATAATGAAAGATTACAAAGTCGCAGACATATGTTTCTCGAAGGTGACGGGTCTCTGTAATTATAGCAATGCCTCAGCAAAGATTCTGGATTGGAGGTCAACTGCAGAAGCGGAAAAAGAAAAAAAAAGAGAAGAGAATGTGAGTAACGGAACACAATCAATAATAAAGACAAATCTCTGACATGCAAACTCTTTCTTACATTATCCACTAGAGATCTCGAAGTAACAATAAATATCCTGGAGGAACATTAAGCCAAAAACAGAACAAATACAGCTAAATTTAGGTTTGCAACGAAAGCAGTTAATAGTTACCACAGATTCTTAGCAAGATGCCTCATAAATTAATAGCTAGTGGGACTACTGTCAACAATAAACCAAAAGATCAAATACTATAGAGATGAACTAGGTTTCCTTCTACTGACGTTGTTAGACAAACTTAGGGATGGCAATCTTTACCGAACCGATGGGTACCCGAACCGTAACCGATGTTTTTCCCCGAACCATAACCGATTTTTTCCCCGTGGGTATGGGTTTGGTGGAGGCTATGAGATACCCGATTGGATTTGGTTAGGTTATGGTTTGTCTAATCCCCGAACCGAACGAAAATACCCTCAATACATACATACATATATATATATATATTTATGTACATGTGTGTGTATATCTGTGTGCGTGTTCATTCTCTCTTCCCCAAATTCCATTTCTTTCCACCCCTATATTCTTATGTTGATACTAAAGAACAAAGTTGTCCACAATAAAATTGGGTCGTCCAGTTTGATATTCAACATTAGTCCACATTTGATTGCTGAAAGAATTCATTTCGTATCTGTCTTTCTTGAAAATTTGGAGTTGAGAAACTAAGAGGACCGGGGAATAGAAAAGAGGGATTTTTGTGGGTTTGGTGATTGGTTTTTCAGTGATGGACACGAGAGTAGTGATTTGAGGCGAGTGGATTGCATTAATGGTGGTTTCATATGAGCAGTTGCCCTGGTTTCATTGCTGAGTTTGGGTGGAAGTTGAGTGAAGGAGATGAGTACATGAGTGAGATTAAAGAAAGAAGGAGAGCTCCCTTCCTGGGTTTAGTTTTGACCATGTTTACAAGTCCCACATCGGGAGTTAAAGAAAGAAGAAGAGGTCCCTTGCTTTATAAAATGGAAATGTACGCTATGACTTTCCGAACATCTCCTTGGATACCCGTTCGGTACGGATATTACCCGAAACCGAATGGGTTCGGTTATGGTTTGACATCTCCAATCCCCGACCGCTTTCGGGGCGGATTTGGTTAGTTATAAGTTTTCGGGTATCAGGTTCGGATTTGTGGATGTCCGCGCCGAACCGCTCCGATGCCATCCCTAGACAAACTTTATAAAAGATCCTGCAATCAATCTGTTTACTTCAAAAAATACAAAAGAGAAGCAGCATTCACCTGCTGCAACAAGACTAAGCTGTGTTCATCCTTGTAAAACTGAGAATGTGGCGGGTCCAGTTTCATCAGATCATTATACAACTCCAAAACTTCTTCAAAATGGACTACCTCCTTAGACTCTAAAGTCTTGTCATGCGAGATCATTGCATCAAGTGCGGTCAACAATCTTGCAAGTGTAAGCTTTCCAATTTTACTGCAATAACCACATGGGAGAAAATTAGAGGAAAATGGACAAAAGAAAAGTTTCTTCAACTTGCTAATTTATGAATCCTACTTACCAATCTGTCACTGACAGCAATTCTCGGAAAAGAGCTATCTCACTAGTTATGGTCTCTGCATTCCACCTATAAGCCATCAACCCATTGTCATCACTGCTCTTCAATGGATCAGACAATTTAATTTGGCTTGATTCCTTAGGATGTACTTCATAAGTATGAAAATTTTCATCTCCCCATGTAATCATATCTAAACTTCGCAAATCAGCATGATGTGGAGCGGTAGTTTGTAAATATACTATAAACTCAAAATACGTAGGATGGCTAAGGGTAAAACCGCTAATAGACTTGATGCCCTCAGAATGTCCAATGGTGACCTTTATTGGATTGGCTTGTGAAAAATGGAACTTCTCCTCTGGAAAGCTTAGATGTGTCACCCAAGCTTGGGCCCTCCCAGAGTTATTTGTTGAAAGTGGTGACCAAATTAGCTCCGTGTTTGTATCATGTATAGATGACTCCAAGGTTATTGTGGACGAGTTTACACCTTCAACTGCTTCACTAAAATAAAGAACTACTGGAATTTGTCCGGTCTTAAGATGGAAACTTGTAATAGGAAACAAAGGAAGACTGTCATCCAAACACCCATCCGCCGATACTTTGAGATTTGAACCAGGAGGAGGCCAAGTATAAACCAATAGAGGTGTCTCAATTTTTACTATTTGATTGAGAAGCCAATGATGATAAAACCATCCACTCTGGTCATACGGGTCAGTGAAAAGTGCTTGGTGAACAAGGTCATTTTCCTCTGTTAGAACCATCTCCTTTGGGAAATACCCTTCAACCTTATTCTCCAATAAATGAGACAGAAGTACACTGCAAAATTTCATGGTTAGGCACCATTAGGATAAAAAAATGACCAAAAATAGGTTCGTGAAAGATGGAGACATCACAAGGATATCATGCATTAAATGCAAGATTAGTGCTCTGTGAATGCCGAAACTAATTTTCAAACAACTATACATCCAAAATATAGAACTATGCATACTCAGGTGGAAGAAACATGGCTGTGTGGCCCAACAGTGATCAATAGATCTATCATCCCCATTGGACCTCTAGAGCTTCAGAGGGATGAGGGTTACAATGAACACAAGAAATAAGAGAGAGAAAGAGTAAGTAAACATTACAACAACCCCAAATAAGTATACACCATTGGATCTTACAGTGACTTCGAAGAAAACTTGGATGTTAATCAATCTGCAATTTTGTACACCATAGCATGCAGAATTCACACATAAGAGTTCCTTAACAAGAAGTACAGATACTAATTTGGCATTGTTCTAATTCATAAACACATTGACTGCTATTTTTGGAATTCATAACCAAAACAAGAATGAGCAAAGAGCATAGAAGCATGAAAGGTGAGCTGTCCGTTTTCATAATCCGATAGCTTGCGAAATTCGCTCCGTCCCAAGTTGCAGACATAATCGTACACAATTATAGAAACAATATTAGCTTTCCAAAAGCGAGCAAGGAACTTGCATCATAAAATGCCATTAAATAAGAAACAATAGTCTTTTGCATCTATGAATTTTTTTTTCTGCATCACCACAGAGCTGATGGTTCCACTTCGATTGCTTAACTTATATCACAATCCTGGATTACTCACCTTGTCATATGCAATAAAACAAATATATATTGACTGTTCACAAAATACTTGCATCACATATTGACCAAAGGCTAATCGATACAAGTCATCGTACTTCTTCTGCTTGGTTGGATGCCTAAACCATTTATCCCAATGAGCCATTGAAAGACTTTCATCCCACAGCACCATATTTACATTTTTATACGGCTGTTAGTATACAGAGGTTGTGGGTCGAGGGGCCGAAGCCACGGCAGAAATTAAGGCAAGTCACTACGGGGGTGGTACTTAATTGTATGCCCTTTTAAAATGTAGTTAATACGGAGTAATGAAGAATAGTAGAATACAAATTCCTTTTGTGTAGAAGCATGCTTTTTAGTCTACACCATACAGTGCTACTGAGTGCATATTTTATATCAGTCTTTTCAAAGTCAAGGTCCCCAAAACTAAGAAACAAATGTTGTTATCAACAAAAGGTGCATGGGGGACTTTCTTCAACCATCTTTGCGCCCTATGCATGGGTAGACCCCTCTTTTCTTTGCTATAGTCAACTGGTTGATAGCCCAAAAGGTTAGAAAACTAAATGCCTTTTTAAGCTAAAATGCACATAGGTAGGGTTTATTAAGTCAAACCACAAAGATATTGGAAATCTAATTGTAATGACAAGTATCCAACCAAAAGAAAGCTAATTTATTATTCTGGCTGATACCATTGCTTGTTCTGAACTTGGCCAATTGCAATTTGGTTAAATATTCTTGGAAATACACATGTTTCCATTAGCTTCATGAATAATTATTGTGTTCTCATCACCCCAAGTGAATCAAATCCTAGCTTCTTGTTCAAAGTTAGGTTAGACTCCCATTTGTACACTCTCTGTCTTTAATTATGTAACCAATAACTCACGTTTCTGCGAGCAGATAATCAAAATATTTTACTGAAACAAGGTCACAAAACCCCATATTGCAAAATTTTACAAATTCAACAGGACCAAAATTCAAGCTACCATCCAAGTTCCAATAATATTTTGCCTAAGAAAGTTGCTAGGGAATATAAGCACAATATATAAAAATGAGAAGCAAGCCTCTTTCAGAGGAAACCATGGTGCACTAGCATCCTGTTAAATCGTCTCTAAACTATTTTCCAATAAGATAACCAGATCTGAACCATGAACCTTAGAGCGTGACTTAAGCACATCACATTATAGTGTAAGTCTATAACAACAATGTGCCGAAACGAACTTCATAATCCATCAATGGCACAAGATAGCATTCTCTCAGCAAATCCTTTTTGACAACAGAGAATCGAAAACCAAATAAAATTGCCAAAGAGGCATACCTACGATTGTGCCACGCAGAGTAGTTACTGAAATTGCCATTTATCATATCGGTTGTGAACTGTAATTCCTCCTCATCAGATCTGTTCTTCAATGGTGCTACAAATCTGAAAGAAAAAAAAGAAAAGAAAAGAAAGAAAGACCAAATAAGACAATTTCAGCATGGAATGATGTAATAATCACCCTAGCTGAAGTACTCACCTCCGGTAATTCCAAGCATGGAAATTCCTGGTATCTTGCTCCAGGAACAGTTTCAGAAGCTCCAATTCCCGGTCTATTGATGAATGCCCCTTTCTCAATACCCATTTACGGTGATACCAGGCTCCGTAAGACTTGTAATTCTTTGCTAATGCACGCTCTGTCTACGTATGTACAAACAGATTAGTTTCATACAAATGGGTCCTCAACACAATCCCCAACTACTCTTGGCTACTGAAAAAGCTGAGAGAGAAAGAGAAAGTAACATAGTGCTTTAAATTTCATAGTTGTATGTCTGTCAACTACCATAAACAACCTCTGAACTGAACTCAGCACAACTAAAAATAGACCGATTCAGCACGGTTGACTAGAGGTGTATAAACTTTGAAGCTGAATCTACCCTTTTGTTTCCTAAGGTGTACTGGGATCAATAATTTGGGGAGGAAAAATAAAACAAAAGGATTTCTTCACAAGTACAAGATATATTTAACTCATGTTTCTTTTCCCATGACAAATCCCTCCATAAATCCTCGATACAAATACAGCCTTCTCATCAACCAAACAGGAGCACCTTCAACAAATGAAATGCCGTGAAAGAACACAAATAAGATCTTTTTGCTTCTAGTGGAAATCCCCAATCTAATAGCACTTAACAGCTGAGCAAGCTAAGAAAAGAAAGTAAAATAAGACTTTCCATCTCCTAATAAGAATTCTCCTAATTTCCAGTAAACATAATTTGCACCAGATCAACTACACCATACAGTCCTATTTGGCAGATTTACCTAAAGGTTTAATCAACAATCGGAGATGAATTTCTTTCCTTTCCCTACACTTTCTGAGCAACCAAACACGACCAAGTTCAACGAGAACAACAAGAACCCGATCTTTGGAATTTCACGATTAGCATTTCTTCAATTGCCAATAAACAAATTAGCTGAAATCAACCAAACCGAGCAAGTCCTATTTGGCACAATTTACTTTACAATCAGTTGAATCCAAATCATGAGGTGCTTCAAGCAAAAAACAGAACATACAGAGACAGTGCACAGCCTATAAAAGAGGAAAATAAGTGGGTTTGGTTCGATTCCTGCTGGATGCATGACAATTCATGCAGCACACGAATCAACACATTTTGCAGTCCACTTTTTAACCACCTCGAGCAGAAATTACTTGAATTTCATTTATATGGAGGTTTAATCAAAGATCAAATTTAGAATTTCTTCCCTTCACCAACAGTTTCTCAGCAACAAAACAGGACAGGACCAAAAGCAATAACACAATAGAAAAACAACGAAAAACCGGAACATGCACCTCGTAAGTGGTTCGAAGAAACGCGAGGTGCATCTAGCTAGTAAGTGGTTCGAAAATGTTCAAACATCTAGCTCGTAAGCGGTTCGAAAAAACGAAACATCTGAGGTGCATTGAACCTCAACTCAAGCAGAAATAACTGAATTTCCTTTATATGAAGTTCAATCAAAGATCAAATTTTGAATTTCTTTCCTTTCCCAACAGTTTCTCAGCAACCAAACATGACCAGAAAACACAAAAATCAACAACAATCAGATCATCCAAGTCTTAAGTGGGTTCAATTTGTGCTGGATGCATGAGAATTAATGCGTTGCGCAAATTGACACATTTGGCAGACTTTTTAATCACCTCGAGCAGAAATAACTTGGATTTCCTTTCAAATTTTGAATTTCTTTCCTTTCCCATCAGTTTCTCACCAACCAAACAGGATCAGAAAGCGATAACACAACGTACACAAAATCAACGAGAATGTAACACTTTCTTATCTGGCTCGAAGAAATGTACCACTTTTAGTTCTTCTCTGAAAATTGCTTTAATGGCGTCTGGATCGCTCTCCGAATCGCTCTCCAACTGACTAACGATGCGTTCGACAGCGAGTTTTCTGTAATTCCAAGCCGTGATGTACTCGGGATTTGATTCGACGAGCTTCGCGCACACTTCTAGGGCTTCTTTCGTGTAACTGAAACGATCAACGCAAATTTACAAACTACATATCAACAAAAAAAAAAAAAAAAAACCCAGCATTTTAAATCACAGTGGTTTTAACGTATCCAAGTAGATATATAGAGTGTGTGTGTGTGTGTGTGTGTATATATATATATATATATAGAGAGAGAGAGAGAGAGAGGAGTGACATCTGGTCGTGGTGAAATTGGAGGAACTGGGATTGGAGGCCGCGTAGTTTGGAAGCTTTGATGTCGTTAGCTTTTTCCTCTTCTGGTGTTGGGGGTTTGCGTGGACGGCCGTGCATTTTTTCGCAGCGAGAGAGAGATAATCGCCGAGGAGAGAGATAGAGAGAGAGAGAGAGGGTTTGGACTGGTGTTTTGACTGGGGGTGATCGTCGGAACAAAATGAACAAGGCGCTCTGGATCTGTTTCCTTCGGTATGTGGTTTTCGTTTTGGGAAGGCAAAATTGACTAAATACCACTGAGGTTTTATTCCTCACAGATTCTCCCCTCCCCCCTCTTATGGGGAATCATTCTGCACCCTTGACATCGAGCAATTATTCAGTGCCCTGGGGCGGGCCTTTCTCCCACCACACATTGTGGTGCGGGTAGTACACTTTCTGTTGAGCCCCACAATAATATGTGGTAGAGAAAGGTCTTACCGCGTGTCGGTGCCCTAGGGCATAGATTAATTTTTCTTGACTGCAAAGTTTTTGTTTTTGATGTATCCATTGCACAACATCATCCGTGACACACATGAGTGCAATTTTGTTCATCCATTTTTTTTTTATTGGTTAAAATGATGTGGATTTCATCACAGAGTAAGGTCATGCTTACCATGTAGTACGCTTTTTGGTAAGTATGATATCACTTTGTGATGAGATACACATTATTTTAACAAAAATGAAAGAGATGTAGCAAAACATGGTGTAGCAAACCAAATACTATAAGCAAATTAACATGTGTGCATTAAACCTCGCGAAATTCGTATGGGCTGATTTATTGATCTTACTCAACCCAAAAATTAAGTCTAATAAATTCAAATATAGCATGAGTGTTTACGGGATTATGATAGCTCGTCAACAAGCTAACGTTGTCCGCTCTTAGCAATTAGTTCTTATGAGTGAATTTTTTTTTACGGACAAAAGTAACTAGAAAAGGTAATTTGTAATTATATTCGTGTAAAATTTACACGAATGCTTTCTACGTGCGGTATGCTTTTTTCTTTTCTTTTTTTGGACAAATTGTCACTAGTTTATGGAAACTAATATTTCATTTGCCGTTTACATTTTATCATGCAATTATAAACGAACAAAAAACATTATTCCTCCGATTTAATTCAGTACCAAGAATAAATTCATGTTAAAATGATTTTTCATAGCAATTCCGTCTTATTTTTCAACCCAATGAAGGCGGGATACAAAGATCTTGTAGTGCGGCATCCGACTGTCCATTTTCGCAATCGATGGTTCAGATTCACTGAAGCACTCTTACCGGTAAAAGTAGTGCAACATTCGACCATCCATTTTCGCAATCGATGGTTCAGATTCATTGAAGTACTCTTATCGGTCAAAGTTAACCATTACCAATAAGAGTTAACGAACTATTAATTATCAAGATGGACGACTCGAATACCGCGCTATAGGTCTGTCTACAATATCCCTGTTTTCCAGCCGTCCCACATTCATCTTGCCATCTCGGTGCCGGACCTCTTGTTGGCATCCTTTTTAGGCTCTGTTTGGAACTTGAAGAAAGGAAAAGAAAGGAAAGGAAAATAAAATGGAAGGAAAATGAGAGAAAATTAGGAGGGAAAATTCACTATTCATTACACTTAAAATCCTTATTCTTCACAATTTTCCTTCCAACCAAACAATGGAAAGGAAATTTTTTTTATTTTCCTTTCCTTTCCATAGGTTCCAAACGGAGCCTTAGGGTCTATTTGGAACCCGATGAAAGGGAAGGAAAAGAAAAGAAAACTAAAAAATTTTCCTTTCCATTGTTTGGTTTGAAGAGAAAAGGGGAGGAAAATAACAATTTTCAGTTTTATGAATAGTAAATTTTCCTTCCCATTTTTCTCTCATTTTCCTTCCATTTTATTTTCTTTTCCTTTCTTTTCCTTTTCTTAGGTTCCAAACAGAGCCTTAGTATCTTATAACGAGTAGTTCAAGGGGCAAGTTGTGTCGTTTTATAGTTTAAGGGGGTGTTTCGGAAAACAGTTATAGTTCGGGGACGGACGATAACTAAACCCTAGCCTATATCCCACAATTACACAGTTCCTTCTCTGTCGCTTTAAACTGCACTCTTCTAGGTCTTCGAACGTTAACTTTTCTTTGTTAATCTTCCGCTTCCCTTGAAACCCCTCCATTTCACCGAGTTCAAGCGTTCAACAGTGATCAATTATCCCTAACCAGAGGTGAGTTCTCTCGGTTAATTCACTCCGCTTCCATTTGAAGCTCATTGTTTGTGTATGATTTAGACTGATCGGTTAGGTTACGGCGATTTGCGTTTTCAATTTTCCTGCTTGATTACTGAGAAGGTAGAGCGTAAAAAGTAAATTCAACTCTTTTTTATCATTCGACGAGGGAAGAAACAGGAGAGTTTATTTGAGTGTTTATGCTTTGTTGTGCCTTATATAGGTGTTTTGTTTACTCAATTGATGTATCTTCTTACAGTTTTCGGGGGCCTAAAGCGAAAATTGAAAATAGGGTCTTCTTGGTTGGACTATTTTAAGGGGTAAAAAAGTAGAAGGGTGCCTAAAATTAAAAAAAAAATTGGGGGACTAAATCTGTCGCAACGCGAGCTTCAGGTCGTCTCTGCGTCTCTGCTTAAGTATTGGCAGTAGTACTTGCAGAATGTGTAAACTTTCTTCTGGAGTACCATGCGTTCTTAATATCGCTGATGTTGAGTTTCTTTTTTAGAGAGAGAGAGAGAGAGCGAGCGAGCTGGAGAGGTTTTTATTTAGTAATTTTTGTAGTAATAATTTTTTTATTCAGTGTTATTTATTGCAACGTAAGTTGTACACGTTAAGGTTCAACCTAGTTAGTAGAAGGCAGATTAACAATTTGTGTTTTAATCTTAGGGCTCAGGAGTCGAATTGTAGCATTTGTTGTTTAGACCTTGGATGTCTACATTTTCGTTGTCTACTCATGTATATCAGCATGGGCATATATGTGCATACCAGTGTTCTAAATGGCGGCCTAGGCGGCCGCCTAGGCAGCTTCTAGGCGCTAGGCGGAGGGTCAACGCCACGACTACCCCCTTGGCGTTTTGTTCGGCGGCCAGGGAGGCTAGGCGGAGCTTGGCGGCCGCCTAGGCGAGAGAGAGCAGAAAGACACATACGAGAGAGGGAGAGCGATGCAAGAGAGAGAGACGAGAGAGAAAGCAGAAAGACAGAGACGAGAGAGGGAGAGAGATGCGAGAGAGAGAGACGAGAGAGAGAGAGAGCAGAAAGACAGACGAGAGAGGGAGAGAGATGCGAGAGAGAGAGAGCAGAAAGACAGAAACGACAGAGGGAGAGAGATGCGAGAGAGTGAGAGACGAGACGAAAGAGAGAGACATACCGGCAACGGCGGCCGGCGACGATCTGCGTGAAGCAGGCGAACTCGAAGGCGATGATCAGCGTGGGTCTCGATTAGATCTGGAAATGTTATACAGTACTGTATATATACAGTATATATATGTGTGCAGCTATGGTAAATTACACAAGAAGTCCTTTTAGTATATGTTAATACCATAATATGCTGTAAAAGTATAAAAAAAATATCAAAAAAATACCAAAAAGAAAAAACGCCAAATTCCTTGGCGGCGCCTAGGCGCTTGGAGGTGGGTCACCGCCCTACTACCGCCGAGCGCCATTTAGAACACTGGTGCATACACCTACACACCCATGGCCAAGTATAACAATGACGGCAGTCACGGCACTGCATCTAGAATTTGTCACAATCGAATGTTTTAGAAAGTTGTGAACGGTTTTTAATGCTGCATAATACGCAGTCTATACAACTGATTTACGTAGTTGCATACATGCAAACATTTTCCTCAATCCAGCAGATCGTTTCAGGGAATTAGCTGCAACGTTGTCATTTCCGCCAAATGTATAGGTTGCTACACATGATTACATATTCACTGGAAATTTGGTTCTCATTGTGCTTTTCAATTTTAGAATAAATGGAAGAATCCGAGAAGAGAAGGGAGAGGTTGAAAGCAATGCGCATGGAAGCATCACAAGCTGGAGTTGAACATGTTGGGAATTCTGCAGTGCCTCATCACCTCTCAAATCCATTAGTTGAAACCTCTCCAATTCCTCCATTGCAAAATAATGCACCACGAAGGTTTGACTATTACACAGACCCTATGGCTGCATTTTCCGCCGACAAGAGGAGGAGCAAGGTCAGCAATCAGAATTCACAGGACTATTTCACACCTCCAAGTAACGATACATTCTTTTAGAAGTGTTTTTTTTTAAGTCATTACTGTGCTTGTTGCAGGCTTGCAGCATATTTATTGCTTTTGTATTTCAACGTCAACTATACATACTTATTAGTTATTACTTTAGCCCTTGTTCGGTTGTGGGTTTTGGGTAGTGTTTTTGAATAAAGGTAGAGAGAGAAATGAGAGTAATGATTGTGGAGAGAGATAAAAAGTAGAGAGAGATAGAGTGAAAAATGAGAGTAATGATTGAAAAGTTAGAGAGAGAAAAAGTAAAAAAATTACTTTTTCCAAAATTTTGGATTTGGAGTTCCAAACCGAACAAGGCCTAGTGTTTATTGGTCATCGATGGAGTTTTAACTATACATGTAAAGTCATGATTTTGATATGGGCGATTGTTAAGTAGTTTCTCCGTGAACAGGTTTTGTTGTTTCTCTTGTTGTTTCTTTTATAATAACGAGGAAGCCCAGTGTTCTATTACTGGGCTTGGTAAACACTGGATTTGCGTGCATTACCGCAGGAGTCTGGACTCTGGGGATTCTTGCGTAGTTGAGCGTGACTAGGGCTTCAAACTTAGGGTTGGCTTGAGGGATTTTTCAAACAGACAGAGTTGAGCAATTTTTTACCCCTTCTATTTGGTAGTCCAGAAAGGGTAAAATTAGAATTAACTAGCAGAAAAGGTTTGGATAGAAGAAAAAATTTGGAAACTATCTTTTATGGTAGGCAATGAGAACAAGCAATAGCTTTGCTATGAAACATTGGTAATCTAAAAGTGTTGCTATACGAATATCGGGTACTGCTTCAGTGTAGCAAAATACGTACCTGGTATGGCAAACACATAACCGGTACGTTTAAATATTTGGGCATTACCCGAAACGTATTTTTTAAGTTTTTCATCTTGCCGTACCCAAAGCGTACCACCCCTGTACGTTGTACCTGTACCAGTGCTTCATAGCAGCTTAGTCAGTGAGCCAAGACTCGATGTTTATACACCCATTCACGCTAATATGACATAGATGTGCTATAGTAGTTCTGAAAAAAATAAATCACACAATGTCTTAGGAAAGAGAATGCAAGGTTGCAGAAAGCACCGTAAAGAATCTCCGCTGATTAGCAACTCCTTAACGTCCCGGTGAAGGTTGTAAGTTAAAAATTATCAGGAAGTTAGCCTAGTCACCTCGTTGTGCCTTTTGGCTTTATGTTCAACTAAATTGGCTACAAACTCGTCTTTTAGATTAATGTTCCTTTCAATAGAAATTATACTCAAGAATGAATAAAGGGATTTAGTGTTACTCTGATGATGGTATGCTTCATATATCGAGATATAGACGTGAACCCAATATATCTGTTTGTTTAGAGCTACAGTTGATCTTGTATAGAATTTAGGATGATGTTTGTACATGCTTTACCTTGAAATTTGAATAATTGGTAAAATTCACTCATGACTTATGAGTCCCACGGTCATACTTAACGGAGTAATTGAGTTGTGGGCTTGTGGCATTTTGAAGAAAATTTGTTTCAATATGGTTGATCGGAACCTTGAAATATTGTGAAGATTCTGTGATGACAGCTTGCATCTAGGTCTTAGGTTGAAATACTGTGGATATCGTTATCAAAGTTTGATTGGAATTGAGATCTGGAATTTTTTGGCATGCATACATATTTTGCAGAAAATTATATTTTTGTAAGTGTCTTGATGTGGGTGATTATAAAGAATAGTTTGGGCATGAAGATTTAAGGTTTGAAAGTTGTGGATGACTACTGACTTCTTTATGATGCTTATGAAGTCAAATTGTGAAGTTATGAGTATGAAAGTTGAACATAATGTTTTGATGTTATAATGGGATGTTGGTTTTTTGGTTTTTGGTTTTTGGCTGGGGAAGGGTTGGGGGAGAGGAGGTGCCATGGGGAGAACTTGATTTACTTGCAAAAAGCACCTTAAAGAATCTCTGCTGATTGGCAACTCATTCGCGTCCCGGTGAGGTTGTGAGTTAAAAATTATCAGGAAGTTAGCCTAGTCATCTCGTTGTGCCTTTTGGCTTTATTTTCAGTTAAATTGGCTACAAAAGTCGTCTTTTAGACTAATGTTCCTTACAATAAACTCAGGAATGAATAAATGAATTATTGTAGTTGGTCTTACTCTGATGATGGTAACACAGCTGAAAATTACCATAGTTATTAGTTTTGTAGGAGTAGCATCCATTGAGAGGCATCTGTCTTGCTCAATGTTTGTGAAAATCTTAGCTATGCAAAAGTACACGCTTTGTTCATGTCTCAGCCAATAATAATGACAAAGGGTGTTAATGGTACTTTTGGTCTGCTGGCATGTCTTTTCAGTTAGGAAATTACAGTACAGAGCCCATAGGGTTATAAGGTCAATAACCTCCATCCACGCACCTCCCCCAACATGCGCGCATGCGCACAAGGATCTTGAGCCTCTTGCTTTTTGGGTCGAGGGTTGGCCCAATTACCAATTTACTCACTATGCCGGATGAGTAGTCTAGTCTATTTTTTCAACTCTTATCTTTACAGCGGTTTGAATGTTATCTGATCCTAATAAGGGATCTGAAGCCTCTACTTTTGAGTATCTGTCAAGTTGTATATTCTAGTCACTTGATTAGGTTTTCCTATTTGAGTGATCTTCATGTTTATTTTCTTATGGTTTAACAGGACCAATGAACCCTGAAATGGCTCCCTCTCCAGTTCATCAAGGCCAACCTAATTATTCCCCTGATCAGAGAATATACCAACCTCGAGGCCCTTATCACAGCTCAGGACCAATGACTCCTCCTCTTGCCCATCAGGCCCAAACCAATTATTCCCCAGATCAAACAATGTACCAAGCTCGAGGCCCTTACCACAGCTCAGGACTGATGACTCCCTCTCCAGCTCATCAACTCCCAACTAATTACTCCCCAGATCCAAGAATGTACCAAGCTCGAGGTCCTTATCACAACTCAGGACCAATGACTCCCTCTCCAGCCCATCAGTCCCAAACTAATTATTCTCCAGATCAAAGAATGTACCGAGCTCGAGGCCCTTATCAAAGCTCCAGGCCGGATGGAAGCCCAATGGGGATAGTCGGTACTTCGGGCTCGCATCAGGGATCTAGTGGCACATCAACCTACTATCATTCAGCTTATTCATCTGGAATTGGTAATTTCTCCAGCCCTAGTTTTGGAGGTAGCCCCAGATTTGGCGGTCCTACCTCTAGTGTGGGATTTAGAGGTAGCCCCAGTTCTTATTCGGGAAGGGGAAGGGGTCGCCCATCAGGACGTGGGAGAGGATTCTGTTCTCACGAGAGTGTTTCAGCAGAGCTTAGACCGGATCTGTACTACAACAAGTCAATGGTTGAGGACCCGTGGAAGCTATTGACGCCTGTTATTTGGAAGAGACAGAATATTTCAGCAGCAAGTGGGAATGTTTCAATGGTTGACTATGCTAAATCAGCATTTCCAGGATCCGCTGGTATAAAAAAGCCCAGAATTTCAGGAGGCATGAACGAGTCGAGTTCGAGTTCTCAGCCAAGCCTTGCTGAATACTTAGCGGCTGCATTTAATGAAGCCGCCAACGACGGAGCTGGTGATAACGATAAACCGAGTTTGTGAGTCTGGCACTCTGCTCTTGTACAATTCCACCAAAGAGGGGGCTGTTGGGATTGCCCGTTTGTTAAAGAGTTTATGATGACATCGCCTCTTCATACAAAATTGGGCCTTTTCGAAAGTGGAGTTTAGACTCCTAAATGCCCTTTGCTTGGCAGTGTCAACTTTCCCTATCCCCCCTCGCAACATAAGTTGTGTATGCATAGAGAGAGAGAGAGAGAGAGAGAGAGAGAGAGAGAGGATGCATGATTTCTTCATATATGGTAACAGGGCAAGATGATGTTAATTTCGTAAGATTGTAATTTACCTTCTGCAATGCTTGGTTTTTTCCATTGCTGCTATTGTTACATTTCTGTATTAAGATTACTGCTATAATTTTTTGCAAACTATTTTTTTATAACCGGATGTCTGGGCCAACCTACATACCTCGACTAATTCTGGTGTCCTAAAGTTAACCACCGGGCAAACCCTTTGGGGGCCCCAAAGTTTTGAATGTTTGGCCTTTGTGAGATTCAAATATGCGACCTCATAGAGGACAAGCACTTATTAGTTATCTCTTGCCCGCTCGCTTATTTTGCTAACTGTTTTTGGCGCTTTTGGTCATGGGGTGAGCACCTTGAGGGTAGGATTTTCCTCCTCTTATTTGTTTGGGGTTGAGCAACTTGAGGGGTAGCTGCAGAAAATGGGATCAATTTCAGTTCATCTCAAAAAAGTGCTCCTGTAATTCCTTCTTGATACAAAGTGCTGCTAGCTTTTGAGCTCACAAAATACTGTTGCCTTGTGAATCTGTGATGCAAATCTCGCATCTTCCTTAAATCTGGTTTTCTGTCTCTATTTTCTTTCTTTTTTATATTAAAACGTAAAAAAAAAAAAAAAACACACTCCCCTAAGGCACTTGAGTGAACCACTCCGCCCGAAGTAAACTTTTTTTTTTGTCTCTATTTTCTTGCTGTTATGACTTGTTGTATTGTTTAGTCGGTCAGTGCATTGGACCAGATACCGAGTTATGAAAAAAAATACTAATGGTATCATCCATATGTATTCTCAATTCTCATCCCTGCATGGATAATTGAATAAATTCTGGGGCATGTAAGTTTTGAAAATTTCCTTTAATAGATTTTTCTTAGGATTATACTCAAGTGAGAGTACTGAACAAAAGTCAAAACTCCTTTTAAAGTTGCGCATATGAATACATCTTGTTTCGGATAAAAAAAAAAAAAAGAATACATCTTGTTTGGCTGCAAATGTTTTTGGGTTAATTACTTGTTACCCCCTTTATCTATACATATTTTTCACTCTACCCCCTCCTACTATAGAACGCTACAATCTATCCCCTTTATCTTTCAATTCCTAACACATAAGGCATGCCGTTAGTCTGGGATCCAAAAAATCGTCAAAGGGGCATGTGCATTTCACATGATTTGTAAATAAAAAAAAATTAAGTGCTCTAATTTTCAATCCGTTTGAATCGGTGTGAAGATCTTATTTCTCTGATCATTTTATCCTAAATGGTTATAATTAATTTTTGGCTCTAGAACTCTGGTTAATTAGTCCTAAGAAAGTAGTAGAACCAACGAGAGCCCTAGAGCCAAAAATTAATTATAATCCTTTAGGATAAAATGATCAGAGAAATAAGATCTTCGCATCGATTCAAACGGATTGAAAATAAGAGCACTTAAAATTTTCTTTCCTACAAATCATGTGAAATGCACGTGCCCCTTTGACGATTTTTTGGATCTCAGACTAACAGTAGGCCTTATGTGTTAGGAATTAGAAGATAAAGGGGGTAAATTGTAGCGTTCTATAATACAAGGGGCTAAACTGAAAAATATGTATACATAAAGGGGGCAATAAGTAATTAACCCAATGTTTTTTCTTCTAAGAAACAAAAAATGGATCTTTTTTCATCTTGGAAAAAGAAAGTAAATTAAGTCTGGGATATTTGAACCCCTAGTGTCATCAAACATTTGATTCGAAATACGAGAAGAAGCATTCAAATAAAAAGTTCACAATTCCAAGGGCCTCCCCCATTTAAAGGAGCGTAATTATTCGAAGCTTGTTGAGAATATGCCTGTAATAATAAGTACGCGATTATTCATTGATAAGCATATCGATACTTCCAAAATGAGATTCACAATGTCAAATAAAACCACTCACTTGAGTACATCTATTTTGCGTCACGTGAGGAGTTCAATAAAACCTTCCCTGTGTATATCTTCAATAAAACTAACTGGTGCAATAGTTGTTATACACCAAATGCACACGGCATTTTATGTGACCCATCTCAGGGTTGCAAAAAAATGTTCGAAACTGTTTAATTTGTTTAATAGTATGTATTTCAAAGGATTCCTATAAAAAATTTAGTTTAGTCAGATATTGGTAAAGACTTGATCAGTTCTTTGTTATATTTCCTATCAAAAAATTAATCAAACTATTTACCGATATTCGATTGAGCTAAATCTTTTTTACATAGATTCTTAAGAAATTATTTTAAACAAATTGAACACTCTGATCATTTGTGTGGAACTCCTAGATGGGTTCCACACAATGATGTCTCCAAATGATGTACCCATGGAAGACTCATCGGACTTTCTCCATGGGAAAATGACGGCTCAGGACGTGTTTCGATAATTAATACCCACCAACAAACTAAAAACATTTGTTAATATTAAAAATATCATTAACAAATATTAATTATCAAAATACGTCATTCACCGTCATTTTTCTTTGGAATATGAATATCTTGATTCCAATCCACATCAGCTCCAAAGATATAGGCCTTTTAAAGGAAAGCCCCGTAAAGAATGCGGCCCAAAAATTTCTGGTTTTGGTAGGCAACCAGCATAAGATACCGTCCCTGGTGGCCAAACTCTCTCTCTCTCTCTCTCTCGTGCTGCTCTGTCAATCTCCATCACCTTCCACTTCCAGAAGGTAGAGAGAGAAAATCCCATCACCCGGAGAGAGAGAGAAACACCGATTATCAGTTACAAAATCAGGAGTTTAGAGCTTATAAAAAAAAAAAAGGAAAAAAAAATCAGGAGTTTAGAGAGAGAAAGTTCGATTAATCGACCTCGACTGACTGGCGCTGAATACACATCGAGATATATCCATATATATACAACACGGGTATATATATCTATATATCTATATACAGTCCAGTGACCTAGAGGGAGAGAGACAGAGAGAGAGAACCTATACTGGAGTCGACCATGAGTGAGAATTCAGATCTGATCAGATCGATGGAATCGGCGCTGGGAGTGTCGTTGAGTTCGGAGACGGCGGTTGTGGTCGTGACGACGTCGTTTGCGGTTTTAATCGGATTGTTGTTCTTTATATGGAAGAGATCGTCCGATCGGAGTAAAGAGGTGAGGCCAATTGTGGTTGCGAAGCCGTTTAAGGTTGAGGACGAGGACGACGAGCTGGAGGTGGGGTCGGGGAAGGTTAGGGTGACCGTGTTTTATGGGACTCAGACTGGGACCGCCGAGGGTTTTGCCAAGGTAATTGACTTGTGCTTTTGTTTTTTAGTTTTTTTTAATCTTAATTTTGTTTGTTTGTTTGAGTTTTGTGTGTGAATGGTTTTGGATAAGTGATTTCGTTAAACTTGATGTTGGGGTGGGGGTCGTAGTCACATAATGCCCGTACGCGTGAGCACGAAAGCAGTCTTTCAAAACCATTCCAAACTACTAAAGTTTGCGATAGCGAGGATTGAAAGCCAGAGGATAGCGTACTGAAGGATTATGTGACTAAGCTTGGGGCACTGTTGAGATTGGTTTTGGATAAGTGATGTGATTGAACTTATGGTTAGGGTGGGGCTGGGGCCTTAAGTCACATAATGCGCGTGCATGAGCGCAAGTAAGAGCATGAAAGCATCCAGTGACGTAGCCAGGTAGCCAGGAATACGAGTAGTGGGGCACAATGTAAACACATTTATCCACACAAAAAAAACAATGAAAACACAAACTCAAGAAAAAAATCAGCAACAAATGATACGGCAATTTGGAATATCTGACTAGTTAGGAATCTGTCTGTCTGGCATACCAGTTAGGAATCTGTCTGTCTGGCATACCTTGCTGAGATCTCTTCCTCTCCCTCATATGTGTACTCACAACCATCTACCCACCTAGACAAACACGTGCTTGTTCACACTGAGAATCGTGAGTTTCCATCTATCAGGGGTAATTCAACTTATACTGAAAACACAAACTCAAGAAAAAAATCCGCCGGCAATTTGGAATATCTGACTAGTTTGGAAACTGTCTGGCATACCTTGCTGAGATCTCTTCCTCTCCCTCATATGTGTACTCACAACCATCTACCCACCTAGACAAACACCAGCATATTCACACTCTGAGAATCGTGAGTTTCCATCTATCAGGTGGAATTCAACTAATAGTGAGTCAGGAAATTCCAGTCTACATTGTGGTTGAAGTAAAACAGCAGAATAAGCTTAGACGTTATCTTGCCTGTTACATTCTTGTGTGTGTCTATTTTGGAGTTATGAACTGAAACTTAGCTTCATATATCTTATTGGAAAGTAGCAAAAGCTTTGTGAATTGGGGTGTTGGAACTGCAATGTTCTAAAAGTCGCTAGGCGCTAGTCGGGCGGTCGGCCACCTTCGAGCGATTAATCAGTGCATAATCGGCGATTAATCGTTAGTCAGACCTAATCGAATAGGCCCTGCTAGCAATTAATTGCCGATTAATTCCTTATTTTAGAACACTACTTGGAAGACTGTGATCCTTCCTCTCATGCATATTGTGGGTATTATGGGGATGTCTTGGTATGCGGAATGTGATTAGCGACATAGGTGTCCATGTGTCTGCATGTGCCTTTTGGCTGTTATGCTTTTCTGTTTTCTGTTTCCTGTTTCTTAACAGTTGGGTGTGTTGTAGCTGATCCAAAAAAAAAAAAAAAACAGTTGGGTGTGTTGTTGTAACAGGACTTGATCCTGATTGGTGTTGTGTTTTGATTGGAATAAAATAACTTTTACAAAAAAAAGAAAAAGAAAAAGAAAAAAGAAACACACACAACCCCTTTGAAATAGGAAAGAATAGAGTTCGTAACTTGGCATTATGTGCCAAGGTGAAAACAGCATGAGAATTTTTAACTTTCTCTACCGATAAGAACCTTTCAATCCAAAGCAACAAATACATGGAGCAAAAAGAAACATGCAGTTACAGTCGAGACTAGAGAGACCAGTACGTATGAGCAGTGAATTCACTTGTAAACAAGCCAATACTTTCAAGACTGAGATGCTGGAGATCCTACCAACTCAATCCTATGAGCAGTATATAGTCCAACGTTCCAGCACATGTTCTCATGATCCTTAAGCACTTTGCCGATCTCACTTGCCACGTCTATCCAACACCAACACAGATCATCCTGTATCTAACAACGACCACTATATGAAGCGAACTTATTGAAGGCCTACAACCCTACGCTGGCGATTCTAGTGGAATCCTAATGTTATGTGATGCTATTAATCAATCCCCCTTCAGTGTAGTCACTATAGCAAACGACAAGTTTCACGCTATATCCCTTGCAACTCTCTAAGTCAAAGCTTAAGAGTAAAGTGATCATGGACTGATAAAAGAGCTCTCTGCACTGCCCCTCCAATTTGTTTTCTTCGTACAATCGGTACACGTAAGAAGGAAGACATTGCTTCATTTATATGAAAGAGGATGCCTTTTTTTTAAGACAAAGGAAATTAGACGTGTTCTAACCGTCCATGACCATGTTGGAATGATGAGCACATGGGAAAAGTTACGTCACCTGTGTGTGATCAAGCGGGACTAGGAACCATTCCAAGTTCCAACCATCATGCTGGCTTATGGTCAAATCGATTTCCAACAGAAAATACTGCCACTGTACAAAACAAGACATGCAAGCGTGCAAACGTGGAAGGTATTGCTTTGAAACTATTTTTAACCTTTTGAGAAATTTCAAGCGAAAGTGAAAAATCTTTTGTAAAGATCTTGTTGCAAGTCCAAATGTCAAGAAGTCCGGTCTAAAAGGTAGTCTAGCCTATAATCCAAGAACCAAACTGTTTAGGTGAAGATCCCGTTGGGCCTGGTCCGATAAACTTGGTTTAGATATGGATGATATTGCGGTATTGTTACCTTTTACCAAGAAGTCTGCTAGTCATAAAACTTTAGAATGAGTCTCCAACTTGAAACTTCAGTACAGTTCTGCAGCTTCTGCTTATAGATTAATCTTGGCTAGGAAAAAGGGTAAAGAATGTTTGGGGTGAAATAATCACCATATAACATAAAAGTACCTTAAGAGTCTAAGAGAGTAGTCAAACATTTTTCCTAGCAATATAACTGTATCATTCATCATGAAATTACTCGACCTGTGTGAATGCGATTTCTGCATCACTGCTATTCATTACTAACGTTACTTTCCTGGGGCTTTCCGTTTGTCAAAGAAACAGAACTGTTTGATTTTTCTTTCTGGGTTAAGCTGCTTATGGACGGATTTATTTCCATTTTTGACCATTATTCTCTCTCGCTATGATTATCTTTTGACAGTCTTTAGCAGAAGAGATCAAGGCTAGATATGAGAAGGCAATCGTGAAAGTTGTTGACTTGGTATGGTTGATGGAAAACTTGTGTGGGTTTTTGTGAGAAATTACTTATACTCGATTAGGGATATTTATCTCTTTCTTGTTGTTTGATTTAGGATGATTATGCTGATGATGATGATCAATATGAACAAAAACTGAAGAAAGAGACTTTGGCATTTTTCATGCTGGCAACGTGAGATCCCCTTGTACCTTCTTTTCTGGAATGCAGGACATTTCTTATCATCTCCGAATTTTGGGGGAGGTGGGGCACTTTTTTAATCCATATCTGAATCGGTCATTGTAGTTATGGAGATGGAGAGCCAACTGACAATGCTGCAAGATTTTATAAATGGTTTACTGAGGTTGGTGGTTTGATGCGCTAGATAAGTTATTGGTGCATTTTTTTGAAGAACTTATAAGAGGAGTTGTTTGATATGTTTTCAGGGAAATGAAAAGGGAACCTGGCTTCAACACCTTACATATGGCGTCTTTAGTCTTGGTAACCGTCAATATGAACATTTCAACAAGGTAAATCCGTTAATTATTCATTCCTGTTCTATTCTTTCCATCTTTTTTTCTTCCCAATTTTGTTATCTGATTTCAATTTTGTGAAACAGATTGGAAAGGTGGTAGATGAACAGCTCAGCGAACAAGGTATAACATCGTCTCTTCTACGAACGTGTTTTTCGGAAATCGTAACACATCCCATTGTTGTTTGCCTGTAGTTAGGAGGAGTTGTTGACTTACCTAACCACATGTGGTTTGCCTTTTAAGTTAAGTCCACTGACCTGCGGACAGTCTTCAATCGTATTCTCTATGCAGCTTCCACTCTTGACCAATATTTTCGCTATTTGATGTTACGAAGTTTATACAAGGTTATATCTCCATTATTAGGATTGGTATTTCCCTCTCAAATGCCAACTACGTGGATGCTGTGGTAATTTATTAACAAAATCTAGACAACAATAAAATCCCATGGACACGGAAAATTTCTATAGGTGATAAGACTGAAAAAAGCCTTAGATGTGGCTATGCTTGCGTTCTTTTGTAAGCTAGTCCTGGGTACAATTAGTTTCTACCTTTCATGGATGACAAGTTTCAACTATCACTTTAAGAGCAAAAAGTTTGTTTGGGTGGCTGAATGATCTCCCCTGGCATAACTCATTCATCTTAACTTGTGTAAGGGTGGCTTTGGAAGGAATCTTCATGGTAAGGGTCCTTGTATCAACCTTGTTTCATAAAACAGGTTCTGTTAAATGGAGTTTCATTAAACCAGCTCTTATATGTATCGTGGCTGTAGAGTTCCACAGATTCGTTACTCAGTTAAGCCCACACATAACCACTATTTTTTCACGTTCAGAGTGAGGCTTCAGATTCTAGTAATATACGAAGCTGCTGCATGCTTGACCTGGCTTTGCACTTTGCCATGATATTTTTGGAAACAAATGTCATAATTATTGTGACTAATTGCTGACAAATTGTGCCTAAAGAATCCAATATGCATGGTAGTTATTATAGTGCTCAAGAAACGAATAGTGTATCACCCGCCAAATTGGATTTGTGAGGCATGTAATTCAAGCATGGTAACACTGTCACTCACTCCCATATCCAACTGGCTTATGTGATACCAGGTTTAACAACGCGTGGCAATATCATTTTCTGCTAGTGTAGATGCCTAATCGTTCTTGATTGTAGTTTGGTACACTAAGTCATTATTCTACGAAGAGTAATGGTCACATCGATGATCTCAATTGAAAGCTTAAATCCATTTGGCACTGGTTATTTTAAACCAATAAAGAATTAAAGATAAAGGAGACGTTGTGAAAAAGGTGCTGAAGTTCCATTGCAGTTGTTTCAGTTTTGAGGACCCCATAGACCTTGGTTAGTCAGCAAATTGGAAATATTTGAGAAATTGACAAAAATGAAATTCAGCAGCCGATGTTTAAAGTATGTGCTGGTATCCATCATCTATATGACTGGAATTGCTTGTTTACATTGCACAGGCTTTTGATTATTATTATTTACTAGGATCTGGTTAAGAAAAGATTGATGTTCTGCTGGTTAAGCTTTTTCATTCACGTTTTCTTTGTGGACTGAGTTCTGTTGTTGTGAGTGGTATCACACAGTGATCGAGAGTGATTATTGCAAACTTGCTAGAGATTTTCTTTTTACCTCTCTTTTCGGGTGGGTAGGGGTTAGATGCTGATTTGTGTGTAGATTCACAATTTTACTGTTGTCGTTGACTTCCAGGGTCTTTTTGTTCAATTGTTTCATACTTCAGGTGCCAAGCGTCTCATTCCTGTTGGTCTTGGGGATGATGATCAGTGCATTGAGGATGATTTTGCTGCTTGGTATGCTTTATTTTTTCCAGAGATTTTGGAGTAAAAAAATGTAATTTTGTAACTGTTGACTTACTTTTATTTTGAATTTGGGGAAGACGCTTTCTATGGTGTTGACAATATGATTCTTCTGATTTAGGCGAGAAAACCTGTGGCCTGAGTTAGATCTTGTACTTAGAGATGAGGATGATACAAGTGTGTCTACCCCATATACAGCTACCATTCCTGAATATCGGGTTGAGGTTCATGATGCTACTACTACTTCTTGTGAGAAGAAGTATTTGAATATGGCAAACGGGAATGCTTCATTTGATATTCATCATCCATGCAGGTACTCGGATATGTAACTTTTGTTCCCTTTCACACTCTTTCTTGAAAAATTCTTTACTTTATTGACCTCAATGTGGTTCAATTGCGTGAAGAGTTAATGTTGCTGTTCGGAGAGAACTTCACAAACCTGAATCTGATCGTTCTTGCATCCATCTGGAGTTTGATATACAAGGCACTGGTATTACGTAAGTTTTTTTGTTGATAATTCGGTATTATTTATGTTTATGGCAGTAATATATATTTTCGGTAATATGTACTTTGTCAAATGACTTTTAATGTATGATGTGCTAAAAGCTGCTTTAATCTTCTGTTTGTCTGTGAGTGAGAAAATTGGGTATACCTTTGATGTCAGATATATGTGAGCCTTGTTTATGCATGCACGTGTCTATGTATCAGCAAGTTGGGTTTTTTGGTTACCATTTTTCATGAGCTTGAAAATCATCTACTACGGGTGAGAGAAAGCCTGAGCAATTTTTTATTTTTCACAAGAGGTCAACCTGCAGGCTGCAGTCAACCGACAATAGGGCTGTCAAAAGCACTCATTTTCTGTTTCCTTCTTTCTTGCCATGTGTCATCTGTTTTGCCCCCTGGTAATCTTCAATATACTTGCCAGAAAAAGGAAACAAAATTTTCTGCTATCTGCCTTTATTTGTTAGAACCATTTAATTGATTACAAGTCCCTTTTTTTTAGTGCAATTGTCCATCATAGCTAACTAGCACTTTCAAGGCTGTATTTATATATAAGCTTCTAATTGCTAATTTCATACTAAACATGAGCGTGGTAATTTTTATGCTGCATTCAGGCCCAAAATTTTTTTTTGGTTGCCTTTTGTCATCCAAATGTAGTATTGGCTATGAGCTAAATCACATGCTTGATTATTTTGCATATTTTCTGTCAGAGAATCTTTGTATCAGTCTGTTGTCATTCCATTAATTCCCTGCCATCAGAAATCTTTTCTTATCTGTTTTAATGCAGACAGAAGAGGACATAAATAAAACATAGATTCGCTCTCTACTGCTACTTGAACTAAGGAATCTTTTTCACAGCATGCTGAGCAAAGAACAAACTTCGTATTTAGCCCAATTGTATTGGAGAATGCAACTTCACTGCTTACTTAAATCTTGCCATTGATTGCATAGGAGTAGATAAATATTTAATGAAGTGCTTACTTTCTTTTTCTGACCCCTGCTCTTCCAGATATGAAACTGGAGACCATGTCGGTGTTTATGCTGACAATAGTGATGAAACTGTCGAAGAAGCAGCGAAGTTGTTGAATCAGCCTTTAGATTTGCTATTTTCTATTCATGCTGACAAATCTCTTGCAGGCTCAGTACCGCCTCCTTTTCCTGGCCCTTGTTCCCTTCGCACTGCACTGGCACGTTATGCAGATCTACTGACTCCTCCTCGGAAGGTGTTTTATATTTTATTCTCTTGCTACTGTCTCATTTTCTTTCCAATCTGAGACTCGTGATTCTATTACTTATCATATCTCAATATTTTGCATTTTCAGGCTGCTTTAAATGCATTGGCTGCTCATGCAGCTGATCCTAGTGAAGGGGAAAGACTTAAATTCCTGTCATCACCTCAGGGGAAGGTAAAACAAATCTCTTCTCACGTTTCTTACATTTTTCTCTTATTGTTTTACTTTTGCATTTGAAATTTTTTGCATGTGTTTGTGTATATGCTTGGTTGACACATTGTCAACTCATCTGTTGTGTGTTTGCTTTTCTGAGTTTTCTCTGTTCAACACTAAGATTTTTCTTTTTCATATGCATGTTAGGTTCATGGTTCTTTTTTGTTGTCCAGGATGACTACTCGCAGTGGGTTGTTGCCAGTCAAAGAAGCCTTCTGGAAGTAATGGCCGAGTTTCCATCAGCAAAACCTCCCCTTGGTGTATTTTTTGCTGCAGCTGCTCCTCGCTTACAGCCACGTTACTATTCTATCTCGTCCTCTCCTAGGTGCGTTTTTCATTGCTGTATAAGAGTAGGCAAGAGTTTTTCCTGGTATTTATATCTTGATAGTTTAGATTCCTTGTGTTATACCAGATTTGCTCCAAATAGAGTTCATGTGACGTGTGCATTAGTTTATGGTCCAAGTCCTACTGGCCGAATCCACAAAGGTGTGTGTTCAACCTGGATGAAGGTATGACCAGAGTGTGTATATTATGCTGTTTCTGCAACCTTTTTTTGCTTTAATAGCATCTCACATCATTCTGTGTCAAACTAAATCAGAATGCAGTTCCTCAAGAGGAAAGCCATGAATGTAGCTCAGCTCCTATTTTTATCAGGACATCCAATTTTAAGCTTCCAGCAGACTCTTCAATTCCTATAGTCATGGTGGGCCCTGGTACTGGCTTGGCACCTTTCAGGGGATTTCTACAGGTTTTTGACCGACTCTGTGATTTGCGGGTTTATTTTGTCCCTAGTAGAAGCTATCAAACTTACAGATAAGCTTTACAGGAAAGGTTGGCCCTGAAAGAGGATGGAGTTCAACTTGGTCCTGCACTAATGTTCTTTGGATGTAGGAACCGCAGAATGGTATGTGTGTCAGAACTTTAAATTTTGGATTGCAAAAAATCCCTACCATTTCAAATCCATGTGTCCAAACAGACCCTTACTGTTGATGGAAACCTGGAGCATCTGTATTTTCATAACTTGATTCTTGTTTGTAGGATTTCATTTATGAGGACGAGCTCAACAATTTTGTATGTGAAGGTGTTGTATCTGAGCTGGTCGTTGCATTTTCACGAGAGGGGCCACAGAAGGAGTATGTTCAACATAAGATCAAGGAAAAAGTAAGTTATATGAAGTAGCAAGATAAGCATTAAATTCACGAGATAAAGATTCCTTGTTTAGTAGTTTTGTTGATGGGCAGGCAGCACAAGTTTGGAGTTTGATCTCCCAGGGTGGATATCTGTATGTCTGTGGTGATGCGAAAGGCATGGCAAGAGATGTCCATCGGATGTTGCATACCATTGTGGAAGAGCAGGTATGAATATCTCTCTCTCTTATCATGTGAGATTTTCAACCTGGAGCTGAACTTATCAACATTTTCCGGACCACTGTTTCTTGAAGCATCCATTTTCTGGCATTGTTAACAAAAGCCCTTCTCCAACTGTGGTGTTCTCAATCACTCTCACACTTTCTGGACTTTTGCGACAAATCAACTAAATTTAGTTACATATGGACCATATGGTATACCTCCAAACTAAACTATAATCCCCTTTTTGATCTATGGGCAATCCTTTATATTTTTTTTTGAAAGGTTTCTATGGGCAATCTATGGAACCAAATTACAAAACCCTCAAACAAGTATTATAGTACATGTTTCCCTCTTTTCTTTTTCTCATATATTTGGTTTATTTTAGTGGGGGTTGGGAAGGTTGAATTTAAAGCCTCATATAGCTAAACAAGAGAAACCAAGACCACAATGGACATATTCTGCAAAAGAAAATTATATTTAGGACCTTATGACAAAAAAAGTCACTTTTGCCACTCATCAATTCTACGTGCTTGTCTACCATGCTCCTTTAGTGTTGTTTTTTTCCCTTGACCGTACTGAACTACTGCCCACTTTCCGAGATCATGTTCAGTACTTCGGTCTTTTGACGATTTTTGTAATTTCCTAAATGGATCTCAGTATTGAAGTATTCTTTTGTCAGTCATACTCTATTCAAAGAGTCCAAATCCTTTTTGCTTGTCTTGTGTTCATTTGTATGGTTCTCTCATGCTTGAACATGTAGTTTTGACCCTTATCATGTTCTTATCGGCTTTTATCTTTCAAGACTTTGTAACATAAGGTCTTGACGTCATCGACTCATGATACTTCAATGTACTAGTCATGTGATCTCCTGATTTTAGATTTTGTTTTCCTGCATTGTCCAAAAATCCACTGAATGACGAAAAGTCACTCCGATATGTTAGTAGAACACTGATTAGGTGAGCGCAGCAGTTGTGTCAGTATTGTAGGCACGGATAGCCTGGAGCATCAAATAGTAAGATGGAGATGATGTTTAGAGTAAATTACACTAAGCCCCCCTCAACTAACACCCGTTTTCACTTAACCCCTCAGACTACAAAACCCGACATCATGCCCCCTCTAACTATCCAGAGTTGACACTTAACCCCCTTCTGTTAGGTCAAAAGGCAGTCAACTTACATGGGGTGTTTGGATCGAGCACCTACGCACATCGGATGCCGTTGATTCTTGCGTAGGCCCACTCGGTTTTTTTTTTATAAAATTTTTGGACGGTTCGGATCAGCCGTCCGGTGGCCGGAGACGGTCGTCGGTGGCTTTAAGGCTATCGTAGGGAAAATGCACTAACGGCCGTTTCCGACCACTGAACGACCGATCCGAGCCGTCCAAAAATTTTATAAAAAAAAACCGAGTGGGCTTGCGTGGGAATCAACGGTATCCGATGTGCGTAGGTGCTCGATCCAAACACCCCATGTAAGTTGACTGCCTTTTGACCTAACAGAAGGGGGTTAAGTGTCAACTCTGGATAGTTAGAGGGGGCATGATGTCGGGTTTTGTAGTCTGAGGGGGTTAAGTGAAAACGGGTGTTAGTTGAGGGGGGCTTAATGTAATTTACTCTGATGTTTACTAAGGCGTTATCACACGTATTGTATTCTTTGTGTGTTGGCCAACTTCAGGAAAATGTGGACTCCACAAAGGCAGAGGCTATTGTGAAGAAACTCCACATGGATGGGCGGTATCTTCGGGATGTATGGTGATCACTTCAAAGATTTCCCTCCCCAGTGTGTTGCCAAATCCTTGGTAGGAATTGAGGTGGATTCGTTTTTCTATTCTATCTCAAACTCAGTTGAAATGTTCCTCTCGGCCATCTGGAACCCAAAAATCATTTCCTAGAATTAAAAACCATAATCTGGCTTCGCTGGAAATTTAAATTTTGATCTGCTAGATTTTACCTTTTGACAGAACAGATCATTAAGTTCTGTTTTTGTGACTTAGTTTGTTAAAGTTTCCATTGAAAACACTATAGCAGTTAGTCGGAAGACTGTCAAAACACAAAACACATGAATTGGTGTATGCTTTTTGTTGTCTAAAATTTAAATTATTTGTACTAGTTATATTAGTGAAGGGGAGGTAGAATAAAGCTGCTGTTCTTCATGTTTGGGTAGAATTATGATCAGGACTGTGAAATCAATTTTTAGCCATTGATTGAACTGCTGTTGTTTATGGTAGAAGTAGAACTGGATTTTCTTCTTTTGCGCCAAAGGAGTTGCGGAAGTCTTTATGGTATTGTTTTCATTTTCTTGTTTCTGAAAGCGTATGTTTGGGGAGTTCTTTCAAGCGTACAGACTTCGTTCTACTGGAGTTTATCGAGTCAAGTCAATCTTTTGAGGCCTTAGGCGCCATGTTCTTGCTCCTCGGTCAAATCGGCTGCAGTGTTTTTGCGATTCTTCTAAATGCCCATTCTCTTTCAAATTGCATGTGCTACGATCCTAAAGTCCCACATTGCCTAAGCATGGTCTCGGTCTAGTGTATGTAAGCTTTTAGGCACCCTTCCCTTGTAAGCCGGTTTTTAAGGGTGAGTTTTACCCGTGATTTTGTATCAGCATCTTCGTGATTGCTGTTAATTCTCCTATTTCATTGATAGTTACGACGCCAACCTATGAGAAGTTCGGAAAGACCGTATTGTTGTTTGTATGGTTTTTGTTCGAAATCTAATCAAACATGTTCCTAAATAATGGAATGCCCTAAAAAAAAAAAAAAGGATTCACCTAGGATAGAGTTGAATAAGGATTAAAGAAGGACAAAAAAAAATGGAGGATTGGTTTTGATCAGTTTGTCGAATAAGATGTACGACTCTGTACGGCTAGCAATTTTTATGAAAAATGCTAGAAACACAAATATTTACACACGCGAATGCACAAATACACTCACAGAGGCAGACCCATTAACGGTCCCCATGAGGGCACGTGCTCCCACTTGATTCTCTGGAATAATTTTTTTGACATTTCAGAGTGTTCAAACCAACTTACACGTAAATCAATTGATCTTTGGTGATCAAATCCACCTTCCACTTCCGGGAGAATCATCCTCTTGAGAATTGATAGCACCTGGAATATTTTGAATCTAAGACCGTAGGAGGAAACAAGCCACTAATAAGTATCAGGCTTTAACTACTAAACCAATTTCTTGGGGTTTAACTTCTCCAAATAACTTCGATACCCTTCTTTTATTGTCTTATCTTTTTAGATCGGTAAATCTTACACATTTCTTTTTTCCACACATTCCATTCTAGTAATCATAATATGAATGGCCTACGTCTTCACTTATAAATATTATTGAAAGGTATTACACCTCTAAGAATTGTTTTGTAAGTTCACTTGAAAGAAACAATAACATATAAAAGTGATGAATGAAATTCACGTCACTATAATTTTTGTAATGAAATTCTTCTTTATCAGCGTAAATAATATGTGCCCTCCTAACGTAAATTTCTGGGTCCACCACTGCGTACTCATGCGAGGCCACATACGACGCACACATCTAGTGTGTGAGGACTTCACTGCAAATTGTATCGCGTGTAATTTTAAAGGAACCAAGAGGTTTTTAGGAAATCAGAATCATTTTATTTCGTTTAACCATAATTAGGAGAGTTCGAAAATTACTAAAATACCAATTTCCAAGATAATTGAAGGCTAGCCCAATACCAATTTCTGGTAAAGATTTTATTTCGCATCCTCCATCTAAATGCCAAGCAATAATTGCCACCGCTGTTTCTTTTTTTTTTTTTTAAAGAACCAGGAACATAAGTCAGTCACTGCCGATTAGAAAAGCAATAATTGCATAGGCTCCGTTTGTTCTGAAGTAAATTTTTTTACAGAAAAAATTATTTTTCATGTAAAAAGATTTTGCTGAAAACATTCCCTTTTCTTTTGTTTTCCGATGCTTGGTGCAACACTTAAAATTTACCGGAACAAAAATTCTCCACTAAATAAGTTGAGATTAAAATTCAATTTTCGGTCTGGACTCAGAGAGATCGAGGGGAGGAATTGTAGAGACACGAACTTGGACATAAATTTTTTGTCTGGACTCGGAGAGGTTTGCAAAAACGACTTACGAAAATTCGGGACGTAAGTTATTTTTCGGAAAAAATATTTTACGTCAAAACAAATAGAACCTGAGAATTTTTTTCTTTTTCACTCCAACTTGCCTATTGCCAGACCAATATTTGTCTTTCCAGAACGATACAGTTGTAATTTATCCTGGCAACAGCAACAATAGCTCTGGAAATAGGACCAACTCTTTTTTCTTTTCTTTATTATATTCTGTTGGACCGTGAAAAGCATAAAATCCAAAGATTCCTTCCGCCCCAAACCCCAAACCCCCCTCTCTCTCTCTCTCTCTCTCTCTCTCCCTCTCTCTCTGTGTGAACTGGCACCCCCGTTTCTTTCGCCACCGACTTCGAAGGGCGCGTCCCCTCCACGCTCTTCAACGGTCCTCGTCTCCCCTCGTCTCTCTTCCCCCCAAAACCCCCCTCTCCGTTCTCTCTCTCTCTCTCCCTCTCTCTCTCTCTCTCTCTCGCACACACACACACACTCTCTCTCTCTCTCTCTCTCTAGACTTTTTGAAGTGATTATTTACTTCTCGCTGTTGGTCGGGGGACCGCGGTACTAGAAAATCTCACTTCAGAGCTTTCGATTTCAGTGGAAATTAACACCGCACAATGGTTGAGAAGAGGAAGAAGCAAAGCAAGGGCACAATCTGTGAAGGAGACGTCTCCACTCTGCTTCAAAGGTTTCTTCTTTTACCTTTTTCGGTTTAATTAATTTTAAAAAAGGTGTTGTTATACACGAACTGCGCACAATAGCACTGATAATAAGCATCAATCTTCACAATAAGAGAAAAAAGCACGACTCAAAAGTTTTACATAGTATAGCAAGATTGCCTATGTTAGAAAATCACATCAGATTTTAGAATTATGAAGTTACAATGAGGCTCCTTGTTAAGTCCGATAAGTTCTAGGGTTTAAGATTTCTACTGTAGTACACTTAGGGGCCCGTTTAGGTGCACGGAAAGGACCGGGAAAGGACTAGAAATGATGAAAAATCAAATTTGTTAAGGAAATATATTCCCACGTTACTTGGGAGTGGACTGCATAATTACTTAGTATAATGTTGGGGCCTCTCTACTTATTGCCAATTGATTTTGAGATGGATATAAAGTTTTCACATGATATCAGAGTGAGGCTCATTCCACCCCACATTTTAAAAAATCACAGTCCACATCCCACTGTGACAGACAAGTAAAAAGACTGCACGATGATAGACTCCAAAAAGAGGCTAGACGTAACAGACCTCAAACGTGGCTGCATGTGAGGGGGATGTTAAGGAAATATGGTTTTACATTATTTGAGAGTGGAATGAGTAATCACTTAATATATTGCGGGACCTCTCTACTCATTGCTTTTTGGTTTTGAGATGGATAAAAAGTTTCCACAAAATGTCGGTAACTTTTTTTTTGTGTTCACTTACCTAGGTAGTTGTGGGACCCACAACTTTCCCAGGAAGCATTTTCTTGCAAAATTGATTATGGAAGGATGGAGTTTTAGTTTTTCTGCAGAATTTTTTTGTCAACAGGAACGCACGGAGAGGTGATTTTCCTTTTTTAACTTCACTTTAATTCACTAATTTGAGAGTATATTTTTCACCACAATATTCTTGACAACTGAACGGAGCCTTAGTGTAAATGGAAATTTAGCCGTGGTAGCATGGGATTGGAGTTCGGTATTAATCATACTTCAGAACGGTAACAAGATACACTTTATCTTCTGCCTTAGTTGAGGCATTTGATGTGATTTTTGGTGACTCTGTGAACCTACTGATGGGATTTCTTATTTTGAAATTTGTCTGGCCTTTATATATTTTTGTCTAGATAAGCTTGTTTGATGTGTATAAACAGCTTATAAATGGATGGAGACTCTATGCAATGATTTTGCATTTGTTTTGGGGTTTCTGAATTAGTTGGAAATGTTTGATATGGTTACTGTTGACTTGGTGAACCTATAGAGGTGATTTTTGAGGTTTGAGATTTTATGGCCTTCATACTTGTTTGGTTTGACGAATGTCGTGGATTGTCTAAACACCGCATATAAACTGATGGACGCACCCTCTACGTCGTTTATTCAGAAATTTGGGACTTCTGACTTAGTTCGAAGTAGTTGATATGAATTGTTGCAAACTTTGTGAGAGAGATGTGATGTGGATTTTATTTTGGGTTTCTATGATTTTGTAGGTATCCTGCGACAACAGTGCTCACATTGCTTCAGGAAGTGGCTCAGGTTCCGGATGTGAAGATTGATTGGAATGAGTTAGTGAAGAAGACTTCAACTGGAATTTCCAATGCAAGGGAGTATCAGATGCTGTGGCGACATTTGGCATATCGTGATACTATGGCCGAAAGATTAGATGATGGGGCTGAGCCTCAGGTCAGTCTCTTACTAAACTGGAGTTATTCCCTGTTGGAAATGACATATAGTAACGCATACACGTATATCATAATCATAGTTGTTAAAAACCTATGATACATGATGCGTATCGTACGATTTGTATTGTCTCTTTCGAAGAAAGATACGTATCCCACCCTGTATTCTTTTTGTATAGAAATCTTACGGTACGACCGTGTATCCTACGATTTATACGCATATCCTAATTCGGTTCGTATCGTACGATTTCTTATTGGCAAAAAGTCAGACCTTATTTCAAGAAGCAGAAACCCAAATGCATTAATTTAAGTCGTTTGATCCCCAAATGCATTAATTTAAGCCGTTTGATCTAATTATGGTATTTTCCAAAGCATTTGATAGAAATTCAACCTCAATGTAGGGTTTGTATATGATAATAGAGATAAGAGAAAGTGTATAGGGTGTTAACTAACCCTAACACACGTAAGCTTTATTTATATTATGTGGTGACTAGTTACATAACATAAGCAATCAATGTGGGACTTAGTCCAACTCTATTCTAACACTCCCCCTCAAGCTGGAAAATAAATATCACAGAATCCCAACTTGTTACATAACAACTCTAAACGTGGTTTAAATAAAGGTTTGGTGAAAATATCTGCCAACTGAGCTCCTGTAGACACAAAAGGAGTAGCCAACACGCCACTATCTATCTTCTCCTGAACAATATGACAATCTACCTCGATATGTTTGGTTCTCTCATGAAATACTGGATTTGAAGCGATGTGTATCGCTGCTTGATTATCACAATACATAGGAATAGGCAATTGTACACCAAACCCCAACTCTTCGAGCAAAGCTCTCAACCATACAACCTCGCAAGTAGTATGAGCCATGGCACGATATTCGGCTTCAGCACTAGACCGAGCAACCACAGTTTGTTTCTTGCTCTTCCAGGTAACTAAATTTCCACCAACAAAAGTACAGTACCCAGTTGTGGATCGTCTATCAGATGGTGACCCTGCCCAATCAGCATCAGTAAAAGCCTCAACACGCAAATGACCATTTGAACGATAAAAGAGGCCACGTCCAGGATGAGCCTTGAGATACTTCACAATACGAAGACAAGCTTCCCAATGTGGAAGGCGAGGAGCTGACATGAACTGACTTACTATGCTGACAGCAAATGATATATCAGGCCGTGTATTGGTGAGATAATTCAGCTTGCCTACCAAGTGACGATACCGATCTGGATGAGGAAATATCTCCCCTTGATCAACACACAATTTGACATTTGGATCCATAGGGGTCTCCACAGGCTTTGCTCCCAATAAACCAGTCTCCTCTAGAATATCTAGTGCATACTTTCTTTGAGACAAACTGATCCCTTCCTTAGATCTTGCTACCTCAATACTCAAGAAATATCGAAGCTTACCCAAATCTTTGGTGTGAAACTGACGCTGTAAATACTGTTTTAACTCATCAATGCCTTTCGAATCATCTCCAGTAATAATGATATCATCCACATACACAATCAGCATTATTTTCCCCCGATCTGACTGAATAGAGAAGACAGAATGATCAGAATGGGAGCGACGCATACCAAACTGCAACACAGCATCACTAAACCTGCCAAACCAAGCTCGAGGGGACTGCTTAAGACCATATAGGGCTTTGCGAAGGCGACACACCTGAGAACGCTCCCCCTGAGCAACAAACCCAGGAGGTTGCTCCATATATACTTCCTCGTGCAGGTCGCCGTGTAGAAAGGCATTCTTGACATCCAACTGAAACAAGGGCCAACCAAGATTGGCGGCTAGAGAGATAAGAATACGAACAGAGTTAATCTTGGCCCACGGAGAAAAGGTCTCGGCATAATCAACTCCATACGTCTGGGTATAACCCTTGGCCACAAGACGGGCCTTGTACCGTTCAACAGTGCCATCGGGATGATACTTGACGGTAAAGACCCACCGACATCCAACGGTAGACTTTCCTGGCGGAAGAGTAACCAACTCCTAAGTGCCATTGTCATGGAGAGCAGACATCTCAGCCTCCATAGCTGTCCGCCACTCAGAAACAGATAAGGCCTCCTGAACAGTGTTAGGAACAAAAATGGACGAAACAGAAGTAGTAAAAGCACGAAGAGACGGAGACAAATGATTATAGGAAACAAACTGAGCAATAGGATGAGTAGTGCAAGATCGAATACCTTTGCAGAGAGCAATAGGAAGACTAGGGGATGGGAGAGGTGGCGGCGGAGGTGGAGGTGGTGAAGCGGGATCTGGGGACGGAGGAGGCACGGCGGCAGGCACTGGTGGGGCCGGTAATCTTTTCCGTTGACGAACATATACCTGCAAGGGTGGCACAGGAACAGGAGGAACATCTACAGGAATAACATACTCAGACTCAGGAAGGACATACTCAGACTCAGGGGTCCCCGAAAAGAAAGGCAAGAACTCATTAAATGTGACATCAGCACAAATAAAAAAGTAACGACGAAGAGAGGGTGAGTAACACTTATACCCTTTCTGAGTACGGGAATACCCTAGGAAGATACACCGGATCGAGCGGGGATCAAGTTTGTCCCTGTCAGGATCCAGTGCATGAACATAACAGGTGCACCCGAATACCCGAGGGGGTAATGAGTGGAGAGGCCGACCAGAAAATAAAACCTTGTGCGGGATTTGACCACCAAGAACAGTGGAAGGCATACGGTTAATCAAGTAACAGGCTGTAAGAACAGCATCACTCCAGTAAGACTTAGGGACCTGCATTTGGATTAACATAGCACGCATAACTTCAGATAAGTGTCGGATCTTGCGTTCAGCAACCCCATTTTGTTGTGGAGTCCGAGCGCAAGAAGACTGGTGAATTATCCCATGATCATCAAAAAAACGAGAAAGAGCATTATGAAAATATTCACGTGCATTATCTGAACGAAAAATACGAATGCAAGTATCAAATTGATTCTTTATTTCTGCATAAAATGACTTAAAAACAGAAGACAACTCTGATCTCGTTTTCATAAGATAAAGATATGTAACACGAGAGAAATCATCGACAAAAATAACATAATACTGAAAATCAGCTAAAGTGGGAACATGAATAGGACCCCAAATATCCGAATGTACCAACTGGAAAGGACGTGACACACGACGCTCAACCCTAGGATAAAAAGACACTCGACGGTGTTTGCTAAACTCACAGACTTCACACTGCAAGTCCTTAACATAACTACATGAGGGCACCAAACGCTTGAGATTCTGAAGAGAGGGATGGCCCAGACGACAATGTTGTTGATAGGGAGAAACGGATGACTGAAGAGCAACAGGTGCAGGACAGATGTCATCAGTAAAGTAATATAGGCCGCCACGTCTAGTGCCCCCACCAATCTTCCTCCCCGTTTTTAAATCCTGAAACACACAACCATGAGAATAAAAAGTGATGGAACAATTTGAAGATTTCGTAAGTTTACTAACAGACATAAGATTAAATGGAAAACTAGGGATATGAAAGACAGGATCCAAAGTAAGAGATGGAGTAACAGAAACGGGACCCAAACCAGTAACTACAGAAGTAGAACCATCAGCTAAGGTGACACGAGATGGTGGACCAACAGGCCGACGACTGGAAAAGATAGTAGATGTACCAGTCATATGATCAGAAGCACCAGAATCGATAACCCAAGGGGTGGAAGAACGAGAAGAGGCAACACAAGCAACGGAGGAACCGGTCTGAGCGAGCGTAGCAATAGAGGATGAAGTCTGATTTGACACAAGTCGCTGATACTCTTCTGCAGAAATAGTCACCACAGAGTCTGTAGGATGAGGAAGTGAGTCAGCATCCTCAAAAATAGTAGCCTGATGAGCCTGAGGGAATCCATGGAGATCATAGCAAGTTTCCACGGTATGATTGGTCTCCCCACAATGAGTACAAGATCGGGAATCACGGCCACGACTACGACTACCTCCCCCTGACGTGCGACCACCAAAACCACGACCAAAACCACTAATACCAGAACCACGATTACCCATAGTAGAATCACGCCCACCAAATCCACGGCCAGAACCACGTCCACTAAAGCCAGAGTCACGACCACGACTGTGAAAACCAGACTCATGGCCGCGACCACGACCACGACCAAATGAAAGACCAGAAATACTAGAGACAGCGGAAGCTAGTGCTGAACGATCAGACGGTGGCACAGGCACAGAAACAGAAGACTGACGAAGTCGACTAAAAACCTCACTGAGAGAAGGTAAATCTCGAGATCCCAAAAGCTGATTACAGATAGGACCATAAGTAGTCGCTGATACACCAGATAGGAACCGAGCAATCTGCATACGCTCACGTTGGCGTCGCATGACCTGAACATCAGAGGAAATCGGTTCACAGATATTAAGCTCCTCACAAATACCACGAAACTTGCCATAATAAGCCTCCAAAGATAAATCACCCTGGGATATCGAAAAAAAAGACTGGTGAAGCTCATATGCCCGACGGAGATTATTAACACCAGAATACATCTCCTGAGCCTGTGTCCAAACTTGTTTGGCCGTGGGTAAGAAAATCAGTGTGCTAGCAATATGCTCTTCCATACTATTCCATAAATCAGACCGAATATTAGCATCCTCATAGACCCATGCCTCATATGTGGCAGCAGTCGCTGCGGGAGGATCATCTGTCAAATATTGGTAAAGTTTCTTACCCACATAATAAACCTCGACTGCTCTAGTCCAAACAGCATAATTCTTACCATTCAAAGGGGTGGAAGTAATAGACAGCCTCTCACGAAACCGAGAAGAACCAGATAAACTTGCAACAATAGTAGAGCTAGAAGCAGAACTAGATCCAGACTTTGACTCATCCATTGCACCGAATCAATACCAAGGACCAATAATATCAACTACAGGAGCAAAACTTCAATAACCAATGAACCGACCAACTGAAATATCCAATCTTTAACCGATAGCAACATAAATAGGTATTGATAAATCCAGAAAATAAGAAACCCACCAAACTGATACTCACAAGGCTATACCCACTAGAAACACCAACCAATACTCATCAATCTCGAACAGCTACGCATAATACTTGCAATATAGTAACTAGAGAGGGATCAGACGACATACAGACTAAGATATCACTGATATACCTCAAGCTCATGTAGATAAATCACACAGGAGAAGGACCTGGAGGTCGGTAGGACCTGGAGGAGGATCGCCGGAGGCAACTGAGTGGTCGCCGGAGGTCGGCGAGGGTCGACGATGACCGGCGGTGGGTGGCGATGGCCGGCGGTGAACTGGGCTGGTGTTTGGAGGTTGGGGTTTTGACTGTGGAGAAGATCCAGCAGATCCAGCAGATCGCCGGAGGTCGGTATGGCCTGGAGGTGTGTCGTCGGAGGTTGGCGAGCGTCGGTGGTGGGTGGTGATGACCGGCGGTGGACTGGACTGGGCTGGTGTTTGGATGTCGGCAGTAGGGAACTAGGGTTTCGAATGTTATGGGGTATGGTAGGTCGTGGACAGTGATGGGTGATGATGTCGGCAGTAGGAGGCTATGGGGGCTAGGGTTTCGACTGTTATGGGTGATGGTGGATGGTGGACAGCGATGGGTGGTGGGCGGCTATGACTGATGGACGAAGGTTATGGTGGCAGACTAAGGTTAGGATCATGCTCTGATACCATGATAATAGAGATAGGAGAAAGTGTATAGGGTGTTAACTAACCCTAACACACGTAAGCTTTATTTATATTATGTGGTGACTAGTTACATAACATAAGCAATCAATGTGGGACTTAGTCCAACTCTATTCTAACAGTATAGAAGAAAGAACCATACTTTGATTGTGTATTGTCTAACGTTTCTTTCCCTAACAAAGGGAACAGAAAGCCTTAATGTAATAAGCCCCAGTTGAGAGACTTGAATGGAAGCATAGTTTGTTGGTGTTATTAGATGTATCTACTTTTTAATTGTATATTAATTATGATTAACGTTGTTAAGCATAAACTAAATTTAGTATTTGGCACAAGAAAGTTAAGTCCAAACAAGTCCAATTGACAAAGCTCCAATTAACAAAACCCAAATATTGAAGATATTATTAAAGAAGATATAAATATCTTCAATAGTTTTTAGAAACTCTGAAATATCTAGCTCTAGAAACTCTAGAATATCTTTGTGAAATATCTAGAGTTTTTTTTTGTGAGAATTATTCACATGTGTAATTCTAGAATTACCTCAAAATTTATCTTGTATGAAAATATCTTTGTACTAGAGCCTTCCATGAAGTAGTATAAATAGGGATAAGTTCTAGTCATTTTGTATCAAGCCAAAAAATGGTTTAAGTTCAAGTGTGAGAATACTCTCATTCCCCACTCGTCTTTAGTATTCTCGGTCTTCCAAAAATCTTGTCCAACTAAACAATAGAGACTTCTATTTTTCCAGCAAATGTATCTTAAGATCCGCGATACGTATCCCGATATGATCTATACAATTGAAAATACGATACAAGATACGTATCCCGATTTGAAAACATTGATCATAATTGTTTTGAGTTGAGCATCCATTGATTACTATGCTCGATTACTGCGGTTAATGTTCCCCGGGGCTCTCAATTAGATATCATCCTAACTTCAGTTTCAGTTAGGTAGAGAAATTTGAGGTTGAGACTGTTTATTTACCTATGACTCAGAAATGGATAGGCTATCTTGACAACCGAAATGGGTGGAGCACAGTTCCCTTTCTCGCACATGGATCCTATTTCTTTGACATGAGGGTTTTGTTTCTAGTCACTTGGCCATGGGTATTAGCTTGGTATCAGTTAATAGTTATTTTGGGTACTCCTTCCGTCAATGATATCTGTTTTTTTCATTTTGGGTATTATACCCGTTTTTTACTCTGTTCTTTGAAATTTCAAACTCACATTGGCCAATCGAATGGTATTTTAGTAAAGTTCACAACTTTTAACTACAATCATTTTGTCTAAGTAGTTGGTTTCTCCAAATTTGACCAATACTAATGGACGGAAAGAGTATTTTTCATTGTCTTACTAAGGTCATCTGAATCATTTTTGTTATGTTAACTTGGTTTGAGGTTAAGCATGATATATTGGCAACAAAATAGGCTTGCTTCCTGCATGGTTTGTGGCCTTTAGTTGTTTAGTGACTGGTATTATGATGCCACGGCCACTCTAGCTCCATAGTATGAGATTAAAGAGGTCTAGTGCTTTGTGGTCTAGGAAAAATGTTGCTAGTTCAGGAGGGCATATGTCACCCCTTGACAGATTCAAATAGAAGAAGAGGATGGGGAGGGCCCTCACAGGAGGAGTTATCAGAATTGCCCTTAGTGCATGGGAGGGGTTTGAGGCTGTTTGGTTCCCCATGAGTGTTAGGCGTTCGAGATATGTTTTTCAATCTCTCATACCCAGTGATATGCTCATAAGTGTAATGTCAATGCAATGAAATTTTGCTTGTTTCAGAATCGACATGCAACTCTGTGTAAACAACTAGGGAATGTTCTCATAGAAGCTTATATAACTGAAATGGTGCATTAATATTTATAAGTCACACCGGATGTGGTATCTTGTGGTCCCTTTTGTATCTTCTTGAAAGTACTGAAGTCATTCAGAACATAAATGACCCATTCCTCTGAACGTGAAAAATGAAAACAATAGGGTAACTAAAAGCAGTATAGCACTTATATGTCTTCTGATAGAGTTATGAATCCGTTTTGCTTGAGTGAAATCATTGTTGTTTCTCCAAGTAATTTTGCTTTGCCTGCCAGGACGACGATAGTGATTTAGATTATGAGTTGGAAGCTCTTCCCCCTGTTAGTAGTGAAGCTTCTATAGAGGCTGCAGCTTGTGTGAAGGTATGTCGAGCTAATTGCTTGAAAATGATTTATTTGGTTTGCTGAAAGATATCATGAATACATTTCTTACTGATGTGGCTTCTCTCCCAGAAAAGGCAGTTCACTTTATTTGTCATCATGCATCCACCCATCCACCCATCATTACATTATTTTCTTATTTCCCGTTTACATATATTCATGTAAAGCACTTCCTTAATTTCCAGAGCCCTGAAGATAAAAAAATTTGAAAATACCGTGGGACAAAGTTGGAAGACAAGTATAATTTGCCCATGTTAAACACGTGCTATGATTGCACCCCATGTAGTTTAACAAAGGAACAAGTAGCAGGAAATGAATGTCCCCTTATTTTGGAACTTACTGGGCACTATTGGATACACGATAAACAATCTTGGAAGCGTCCAAATTTCAGAGATTAGTTGTCATAAGACGATTGCTGGTTTACACTTCCGCTTTGCATTTCGGTATATTTGTTGAATTGTACTGGCATGTTTATTATAAGGATAAGTACTTTATACAATTTGTATTTGATGATGTTGGAAACAATGTAAGATACCCGGGAATTTGAAGGATTGGATGGGGAAAGGAAGTAATGTCTTAGTTTTGTTTGCCCATAGTGCTCACTGTAACTATGCATTTAGAATTCCCATTACATGTGCACATATATAAATTAAGCATATGTCTAGATAGATTAGGTTTTGAGGTTGGAAGCGTTTGATGTGGCCTTCTTTGAGCAACTTTTGGAGATTTGACATATTGTCATTAAACTTGACTTATTTCTTGCACGAGTTCTCTTTCTACTATCCTGTGATTTATTGTAGGTTGTACCTGGAAATTCTTGTGGATTATTTTGTATGGAAACATACAATGTAAAGTAAACTATTGTGCTGTATATGAAGTAGTGAATCATATGATGCACAAAAAAAAGTAGTTCTACGACTTCAGCTTTGAAGATGAAATATTGGTCCACTTAATTTTTTTTTCCCAAAAACTTGCACGTAGATAACAAGTTTAAAATAAATATCAGAAAAAGAGAGGTTGCATAAAGATATTTATGTACTTCAGTTCTGTTCCTTTGATGCATCAATGTCTTTTTTCTTGTCTTATTTGCATGTTAGTGTGTTTGTGTCCTGGACCTCCTGGTATTATATGGATTGAATTGAAAACCCCCCAAAGGATATCCTATAACTACGTGAAAATGTTCTCTGTGCCTATATCCTGCATGAGTCAACCTTTTATCTAAATGGCATTCTGCAATGATCGGGATGCTTCTGACTTAAACTCTACTATTTTATATAAGATGATCTATTTGAGTGCTTTGGTAATAAAATGGTTTAGAATTAGTAGCAGAGATGTGCTTTTCTGCTGTTATCAATTTCAATCTAATTGGATGCCAATAAGAGGAATATCATCTTGCCGTTATTGATACTTCAAACTTTTGGCTTATGTGGTTAGACACACTCATGCTCCTTCTATGTATGCTACACAGTACTATTTTGGTATACGACCATAATGCGTCAGTATAACAATATACAGTTAAAATTTCGACTGGCTTATCTTCTGGGAATGGTTGACTTAATTAGGTACTGATAGCTTCTGGCTCACAAAGTGACACCAATCTCCCAAATGGTTCAACAGTTGAGGCTCCATTAACAATAAACATACCTAATGGCCAATCATCGAGAGGCCCTTCAGAAAATTCACAAATGCAAGGGACAAACATTACAGTTCCAGTTTCTGTTCAAAAACAACCACTGCCTATAGTAACATCTGCTGAAGTATTTGATGCAAATGGATCAGCAAGTGGAAACCTGCCTCCTCGAAAGAAACGAAAACCTTGGTCTGCAGCGGAGGATCAGGAATTGATTGCTGCTGTTCAGAAATGTGGCGAAGGGAATTGGGCAAATATTTTGAAAGGAGATTTTAAGGGTGACAGAACTGCTTCACAGCTGTCTCAGGTTTTTCCTCTGCCTTTTGACTTCTACTTCAGCTCTGTGTGTGTAAATAATTAATGTCCATGTGTTCAGAGATATGAACTCCCCTTTCTTCTCTCCCGTCTTTGTACCCTATCTCTCTCTTTTTTCTTTTTTGATTCCGCCATGCATTTTCGACCCATGCATAGTGTTAAGAGTTAATTTTTTTCGCTACCGATTATATGCTTTTCTTGGTGTTAGCTAGGGTATTCTGGTAATTACCCTTGTTCAAGAAATAATACAAATACACATGGGGTAGAAGGGCTAATTATGATTGTCTCTCTTCATATTTTGTAAACCTAAAATCCTTAAAGATGTCTGTTATTAGTATCATGGTCGTCAGATTAATTTTTCTTCAGTGTGGCCTTCTTTTTTGTTTGTTATTCCACTGTCAATTGTAGGCAAAATATGTGTAGCCTAATGTGTCTATGATTGACCTTGTGCTTCTGTTTTGCTAAAAACGAAGTCCCTCTGTCCTAGTGTCCTACAATGTTGGTCCCTTAAGGGGACATGCCTTTAATGCACTTAAAGTCGGAAGGTATTATTTACCAACAATGCCCTTCATTCCCCATTTTTGAAGCTTCCATAAACATTCGTACGGGATAGGTTTGGAAAAGTGAAAGATGTGCTTTAACTTTTCAAAGGATTGGGACATTCCAAAATAGACAAACAATGGGGGACAGAGGGATTAAAATTTTGGACCATCCTTGGGGTTTCTTTAACGGATATACTACACAGATTATACTGGAAGTGTATATACGGTGCTTACATTGCCACTTGCCACACAACTAGATTAGGATCCTATCGGCACTTTGGCTCTAATGGTTCAGATGCCATTGGCTAAATATTCGGCACTTCCCCTCTGATGGTACAGTGGTAATATATGCAACACGTGGTACCCTGGAATATTTTTTCTGTTGGTTTTTTTCCTTTAGGGTGAATTGAAAAAGCTAGAGTTTTTGCCCTCGAAACGAATGTTGCCTTGCTTCTTTTGAAACAAATCTCAAAATGTACAATCTGTGGTTGCTTTTCTTTCCTCTTGCTACCTTGTTTTGGTCAAGTGCATAAATGGCATTGCCATCCATTTTTTGGCTGCACTATTATGTGCAGAGAAAAAGCTGGTTTAGTCATTCTTTTTTGCAATTCAACGACTCTGGGTAAGTTAAATATTTCTGCGCAAGCATGTTTTGTTATGTCATTTTTGTGTGGCTATAAGCTTGTATACATACATACATACAACTATGCTAAATTCCATTCTTTTGGGGCGGGCTCAAGGCCTTTAAAGAGTCCGGAGTAGCTAAATTCGAAGTAGTGAAAATCAAATGAAAAGTCTTACGCAAAGTAGCATTTAGATGGCTCTGTAGCTGTAGCCGGAGAAAGTCCTAATCAAAGCAGTCGAAGGCGCTGTTCTTGCTTTGGTTGACTCAGCTGTGATTTGATTGCTAACGTCTTTAAAGGGAGTGTCCCCTATTGAATGGGTAATAGGAGGTAGCTGTTCGTGCTATAGTTTCATCAGCTGCTATTGGAATGCTTTCCTTTCTGACTGTATTGCCTTATCCTTATTATAGTAGATTGATTCGGCATTACCAGCCTTAGGAATCAATCTAGATGCAGCATTACCGGTCAAATAAGAAGTAATTCCTTGTTGCGTAGATGAAGAAAGGTTGGGCTACTTCCTCACAGATTGAATACTTGAATACCAAGAAATCTCCGACTTAAGCATACCATTTGACTTCCTCAATCAATGCCTGAGAGCATTCCATACATCTTCCTTTCATACATACAACTATACATAGAGATGTAGGCTCTGTTTGTTTCGATGTAAAACATTTTACAAAGCAAGATTTTTTTGTGTAAAATAATTTTCCTACTTTTATTTTTGGCTATTAGGTTATGAACTTTTGATGAAAAAATGTTCCCACAGTAGCTTCAAAGAGGGAATTGGGGGAGGAAGATACTCGTGTGTGCCTTACGTACACAGTATACATACCTACATACGTATGCACATATACACACACACACTTATATCCATACGGAATTATGTATGCGTAGAGAGAGAGAGAGAGAGAGAGAGAGAGAGAGAGGAGTGTTAGGCGTAGATTGAAATTTGAAGAGAGACTGATAGGTTGAGTTCCCAACTCCTGATTTGCATGCATGGTGAGTTTGAAGAGGAGTGTTGCCTGGTTGGGTGTACTCCATTTAAGTGCAGCAAAAGCACATCTCGATCAAAACAAAGGCTGTAAAATGATTTACTGGATTGTCAGCCGTAAGTCAATTTACAGTGATTTGCTGTAAAACATTTTCCTTGTTGAACGTTTTCTCCATTTTTTATGCAACCAAACATCAAAAATTTGGAAAACATTTTCGTCCCAAACAAACGGAGCCGCGGTATGGCAATCCGTTGTTATCTAGTATGGTCAGGATGTCTGGGTAATGCCCAGTTTTTCCGGGTTCGAATCCCGGCAACGGAATTCTTTTCTACTGTACATAATTTTTCATTGCAATAGTCTCATATACATTGTTGTCAACCCATTACCCTAGACGGTCTTCGAGATTGTTGTTTTCGTGTTGTGAATAGAATTGCATAGGAATGGTAAGTATTTGCTCTTAATTAAACAATATAGCAAGATGCATCTATATATTAGATGTTACTGGTCCAACTTACTGAATCTTGAACTATGATTTGGGCAAAGTGGCATGACTTTTAGTCTTCTTTTTTTTAACAACTCAGGTGTTTGGGCCAGCTTACGCACACCTCGACTAATTCTAGAGGACCAATCCCACCGCCCACTTGCGAGGGTCCCAATTAAAGTTTGAGCAAAGCTCTGTATGGACTGGTTCCAAATGAGTTGATAGCACCTGAGAGGTTTTGAACTTGAGAAGCAAACCCCTTAGTCCCAAGACTTGACCGCTAGGCCAACCCCTTGGGGTTAAGCATCTTTATTGTCTTGAACATCTTTGGGAGGTGTTCTGGAAATTTTTTAGATGAAAGAAAAAAATATTGTTTAAAGAGGCAGTGAGGGTGTTTAGATCTAGAAAATACTTGAATACCCTAGAAATCATGCATGAAAATAAAGATGTTATAGGTGCAACTTGTAGTATCTTGAGCTATGTTCATTTGTGCACGGTGGCATGATTCTGTAGAATACTCTAATAGCCAAATAAACCAGCGTACATGAGTATTGGTGATCTTCATACAGAACACCCTATCCTATGTAGTCTTGCTTTTTTGTTTCTACGGGGTAAAGGGTTCCGAATGAGTCAGATGCGACAGTTATTTCATTGATAGCATGAATCATGAATGTGAATTGAACAGTGAATGTTAAGATTCATTACTGCCTCTGTTCTGACATAGATTGACATTTAAATTCGTATCAAGCTTGCTTGAATTCTGATTTGAATTTTTAATCATATGACGCCTATGCTTACATGTGTTAATGTGCTAGGGATGTGGTCTCTTCTGTGTCGCTTCTACCCTTCTATCTGTTAAAATATTGTTCATTCATTATTGGTTGTTTTTGCTGAAAATATTTATGAAATCATGGGTCAATTCAGAGGTGGGCCATTATCAGGAAGCGAAAGGGCAATTTGAATGTGGGCAGTGGCTCACATCCTTCTGAGGCTCAGCTGGCTACTCGCAGAGCTGTTTCTCTGGCCCTCGACTATCCAATTGTGGACAATTTGACGGCAGCTTGTTCAAACAGTAATGGTAATTCTCTGTGCTTCTGTATTGAACTGTTTGAGCTGGGATCTTATTGGTATTCTAATTGCTAACGATATATCTTTGGATAGTCAAACAAAGAACAAAGAGCAATTTAAAATAATTGTTCCTAATGGGACTGAGTACAAATTGGCGATGAGATTTCCTTGTTCTTCCTGTTGTGGGTTTTCGCCCATGGCCACTATTTGTGCTTTACATCACCTCCTTGATGTGGATATCGAGTGGGCAAACTTGACTACTAAATTAGAGAGAGAGACAGAGACAGAGACAGAGAAGGTGCTCAGTGGAGCTTTTCATTGTTTGATTTTCTGTCTTGCTGCATCTATTTTCATTTTGTTTTTTAAAATGGTGTGTCAGATGGCTTTGTTTCGTTTTGTTGTTGCGAAGAAAACTTATGGTTAAACTATATTCATAGATTGCAATGGAGTGGTATCCAAGTGGTAGACACGATGTACTCCCATGATCATACCAGTTTTTCAGAGATGTAGTTAGTGAGATATCCTCCTCCGAGAATGGCGATTGATGTTGCAAGAAGATGTCCTGCAATGGCTCCACTGTAGGCAATTGAGAGAGAGAGAGAGAGCGCTAAAACGGGTGCTCAGTGGAGCTTTTCATTGTTTGATTTTTCTGTGTGGAGCTTTTCATTGTTTGATTTTTCTGTCTTGCTGCATCTTTTTCCATTTTGTTTTTGAAAATGGTGTATCAAATGGCTTTGTTTTGTTTTGTTATTTCGAAGAAAACTAGTGGTTAAACTATTTCGAAGGAAACTTATGGTTAAACTATATTCATAGATTGCAATGGAGTGGTAGCCGAGTGGTAGGCATCATGTACTCCCATGCATGTAATGGGGGTTCAATTCTCACTAACTACAATTAACAATGCTGAATTTCACCAAGCAAGAAAAAACTAATGGATTGATGACCAAAAGGCCAACTCTCATAAGCCAAATATCTAAGCGACCAAGCATGATGGTAACTCTCATAAGCCAAATATCTAAGCGACCAAGCATGATGGTTTTGCTTACGTTGAAATCTTTGCTTTCTTACCCTTGTTATGGCATTTGCAAATCTGATTATCTTATTCATATGATAACAGCTGGGACAAATCCCAACAATACATCCAGTCACTCCCTTCATCTTGCTATGGAAGCTTCGTCAGTTGCCCAATCGCAACATCCGTCTCGACAAGATTCTGCCCCTTCAACTTCGTTAAAGTCTCGAGTAATGCTAAAGAGACCGTCGACAAAACCTTCTCTTAGCCCTGATGCTATGGTCAAAGCTGCTGCAGTTGCTGCTGGGGCCCGCATTGCTACCCCATCTGATGCCGCCTCGCTGCTTAAAGCTGCACAGGCAAAGAATGCCGTCCATATCATTCCCGGTGGGGGTTCTTTGTCCAAATCATCAGTGGGAAGTGCATTGCCTCCTAATGTTCACTTTATTCGTACTGCTGGACTAACAGCCCCTTCCACCTATTCTACTGTCCCTACTAGTGTCTTGCGGCCCTGTGGAACTCTACAAGCACATAACAGCTCTTTAAAACCTGCACCTCCTACAGTTTCCGTGCTGACTGCCACAGAATCAAGTCCCACGGTTGATTGTCAACTGGAGGAAACGACTGATGTTCTTACTCCCACTGCATCCGGTGACCTCAAGTCTAATGACATTTGTAATTCTAGCTCATCCAATCCATTGAATGGGCAACTCCAAGAAGATGAAGTTGTCGTTTCAGGTGATTCATTTGAAGAGAGAGTTCAAGAAGATCAAGTTTCCGTTGCGGGCAATTCATCAAACGAGCAAATCCAAGATCAACCTCCTATTTGTATCAACAGACCAAATGAGCGACATCAAGAAGATCAAATACCAAGCTCAGAAACGATCTTAAATGTTCGAAAGGATTTTGTTGAGAACCCAAACTGTTCATCAACGAAAGCCGGGGGGGATTATTGTGCAGTTATTACTGGCAAAGAGGCAACCACCGGGAGTGAAGAAAGAGATGGTGATAAGACAATAGGCATGCAGGTTGAGGACGGGGGAGAAAATCGCTCGGAGAAAACGTGTGAGAATGATAGCTCAAGCATGACGAAAGATCCCACTAATGAGAACATTGGAGTTGCTTGTTGAAGGAGTTGCTGGGGGAGGTGAAGGAAGAGGAACGCATTTGTATATAAATGACTACGTTTTTGTGATCCAGAAAAACTGTGTACTTGTGTTTTTCATTTGATATTGTTTTTTCAGTTGTGAAAATTGGATCTTCTAAAACAATGTTGCCGACTTGCTATGGGCATGGGCAGAATTTTGAATGAGCTAGTTTGTATTAGTATTTTCACTAGCCAGAATGGACTATGCACGTAGTCTGTGTAGTCAAATATCCTACTATGGTAGCAATGATATGTATTTGATCTTTTTGAGAGAGAACAAAAGTCTGTCTGTACATTCCGGATCATTAAGGCCACGTTTGATAACCGTGATAGTTTAGTTTTGAAGGATTGGTAATGAGCTTGGATTGGAATTGGTAATAAGTTAAAAACTTGAGATTGGAATTGGTAACGAGGAGGTGAATTCGCGCTTTATGTTTGTGTTGTATGGGATCGGTCATAGAAGTTTTAATAAAAGTGAATAAGTGGTTCTAATCCAAGACCAGATGAAAAACTCGAGGACCAGAAAATCTTGCCCGGTGTACTTTACACAAATGAAGTAGGTGTTTTGGTACTTAAAAATGTTTCTTTTTAAAACTTACCATAATACCATCCATTAGTTAGGCCCTAAGTCGCATAACGCGTATGCGTGAGCGGGAGAGTGAATAAATTCAATTATTGCGAGTATTTTAAACTATTTTATGCATTGGGTTGTGGTGAAATAACGGTGAAAGTGGTGCAGTGACGGTGGTCAAGTACTAGAGCAGTGGTGAACTTATAGCAGTCTAGATGGTAGAGACCATACTGGTGCGGTAAACGGGTGTTCGAATGACGATGGTGGTGGTGTGGTAGTCATAGTGGTCGAGTGAGTAATCCCTCCTAAAGAGAGAGTCGCACATTGGTTGTGTGTAGAAATGTTGAGTTACATATTAAGCTGTGCCCAACAGTTACTATTAATCTGACTTAAAATTTTTGAGCCACGCGATTAGGTTAAGGGTTAGTAGACGCTTGTTGTTACATAAGTGTCATAGTGTTGGTGTTGATGATCGACTTTAGCTTCTTAATGGACAAGCCTTGCCTTAAACGAATCACGATGATGAAACGATTTCTGATGATTTGATAAAGTGTGGGAAGCCCTATAAACTCTATGAAACTCTTACATAATGAATAACCTATTACTACAGATCTAAGTGTTGAATGGAACTTAGAATGTGTTGAAGCACGAGGAAATGTGATATAGCCTTAGTGGCTTTGATGATCTTTGAATCGGTCTGCTTTCAACCAACTTTTCATAAATTCAACTTTATTATTTTCATCGATAGCTTCCATCAACTTTTAGTACTTTAAAAGCCTATTTATCAATATATATTTGGTCTTGATCTGATTTAAAATGAGGGAGATACGAGCGTTTTACTGAAATGATTTGTTTTTCGACCTACTGAGAGTAAAATGGTCATGTATTACGATGTATAAATGATTTTGGATCAAAACTACATTGATTAGAAATTAGGTTTGACAAGCTTTTTAACGGTTCAAACCACGTGCAAATTGGAGTTTGGAAGTGTTCGTGTAAAGCTCGCAAAGTTTGGCATGTTTTGTAGTTTTGCGTGTGCGCCCGGGCCGCATTAGAGCTGCATAACATATTTGCGCGTGGTTTGAACTGTTAAAAAACTTATTGAATTTACTTTCTAACTCATGTACTGTGGATGAAAAATTATTTCTATATTAAAAGATGTGACCATTTCACCTATAGTGAATAAAAAAATAATTCATTCTGGTAGAACCCTTGCTTCCCCTCGCTTTAAATCTGATCAACACCTATTATACATCGATGAATATGGGTTTCAAGTGTATTTGTCACAATTTCCGTTTTCCCCTCTTTTTTTAGTGCTTAAAAGGAAGTGCAGGTTTGGTACACGTCACGTCCGCGAGGGAGTATATATTGCCTCGTCACATTATACCACTAACTATAGGGACCCCACCACAACGATGTCGAGACCGAAGTTAAAGTCCCACCACGTGTGGGTTGTAATAGGAATATGTTTAGTCCCAATAAGCTAAAAATTTATTCGGACTCAAACCTGGACCTTGTCAAACCACATCCTGAATTGCCACCGCTGGAAATTTCAAAACTGCTTGAAAGGCTAAAACCTTATAACTTTTGGATTCTGGTTTTCAGAACTCACTTTTGTGGAGTTTTCACAAGAATCACGAACACCCCACAAAACAACCAAAATTTGGAAAACAACCATTGTATGAGATTCTAAAGCATCAAAAAACAAAGTGCCCCCAAAAAACTAACAAACTATGTTGGCAATGAGCCTAAGTCACTATATTGTTTCTGCAATGCTGGACTCATGCACTGGAACAGTGATGATGGCTTCTGCTTCCTTAACCTAACTCCAAACAAGAAAGACCTCAATGGAATCCGCGACCGATTCGAAGAACTCTTCCTCTCTTTCGTTTTCAACCCAAATTCTTCTTCCAGATCCTCAAGTGTCTTTGCTATCTCACTCTGCAACTCCTTCACGCGGTCGAGTCCCTCCTGCAATTTATACCCCACCTTGTTATTCTCTTGCTTCATGTTCAAAACCTCCCCTTGGAATTTCGCAGCCTGATAACTGGAAAGTAAGGTTTCTTCCTCCTCTTTAGACCCTGCACTCGACACTCTCAATATCTGTTCATGAATGGTCGATAGAGAAGATAACCGGTTGTGCAAGTCATCTTCAAGTAAGGAATTGTGCTCCAACCAAAGTGCTAATTCAGTTTCTATCTCTCTCAAGTGTGTGTATATCGGGCCAACGTCCGAAGAGTTCATGGCCGAGCGGCTTTTGCTACTGCTTCCCTCTTGCCTTTTGCTTTCCCTTAGCTTTGTTAACTCTTCTTGTAAATCCTCAACTGAAGTCTGGAACTTCTGTATCTGATGAAATGAGGAGCTGAATCTTAACCAATACTCTATGTTTTCCTCAAGAAGTCCGTCTATGTCCGAACGGAACTTCTCTTCTACCGTTGAAACCGAATGAGGCTCATCAACCGACATTACCCTTTTCTCCCCTTCTTCGCCTTTTCTATCGTGGGATTCAACCTTTTGTTCATCTACCAGATCAGAAACTTGATTCTGATCAGAAATTACCCTTTTCTCACCTTCCTCACCTTCTATTATTAAACTGGCATCTGGAGTTTCATTGAGACATAAGTTGAGCTTTTTATGCAAAAACTGAATTTCGGCATCCTTTAAATCATTAGCATTCTTTAGCTCGTTTATTTGTACCGCGGATTTAAAGAGGCTTTCGTGCTTTTCCTTCTCTATATCACCAAGCTTCTTCTTTGCCTCTTTATAGTGCCTGAGAACCAAAGTGTACCGCTGCAATAAAATCGTCTCTCTGTCATCCAACCCATTCGGAAACAGTTCCCGCCAATTCGGTTGGTCTTCATCCTCAATAATTTCCAGCTCTTGTGCCCCCACAATGTGATTTTCTTGACTCTTTAGATGAATGCAGTTCTCTTCTGCATTAGCTTTACCAGAGGTACTGCAATAAGGAACATCATCTTTCTTCCCTTCCTTTTTCGTGCTGGCACTTTCTGAAATAAGTGAATCATCAACCGGACCCACCATGTCTTCGTGTTCTTTGAACCCTTTTTCAAGATTGGCACGTGGAACTCCCTGCATTTGAAATTCTCCCAGAACATTGTCGTTTTGATTACTTGGGGTGGACTGAGCAAAGTTATGCTTTACTCTGACATGATTGTAATCCAGAGATTCTTTGGTCCTTTTTTCATCCATTTTTGTATGCTCTGAGATGATCTCTTCATTACTAGGCCTCACGCCACCTTCGTGTACATTGAACACCCTCTTTGGAGGATCATCAAAAGGATTGCTTAGGATGGAGTGGACAATGTTACCTTCTTCAGCATTCTTTTTACATTCGATTTCTGTATCTTCTGAGATGATCAAGAGATTACCGGACCCCACAACACCTTCATGTTCTTCAAACACCCTCTCTGGAGAATCATTGAAGGGATCGGTTGAGCTGGAGGGTCCAATGTTTCCTTCCTCAGGTCTAACAGAAGCTCTAACATCTTGACAGTCGAATTTCTTCTCTCCCTTGTCTGTTTGCACGATCTCTGTGTTACTGGACCCTTTCGAATCCATACGCAGAACAGCTTTAACTTGCCCGTTTACTGAAAGATCTTCATGTTGATTGCATGGGTAGAACTGGAACCAATTTCCTTCCTCGGCTATAACCACAGTATTCCGATGAGGAGAATCATTTTTCTTCTCTTTCGCTTCTGTTTTCACATATTCCTTTATCACTTCATCGCATCCAGGAGCCATAGTTTCGTTATGTTCATTTAAACCTTCATCTACTTGACCTTCGACAAAACAATCATCAAGGCGAAAGCTGAGTTCACGATGTATAAATTTCTCTTCAGCTTTGATGGAAACATTATCGTACTTCTTAGCTTCCCCTTTCATTCTAAACTTTTTGGCATCTTGATTTTCTTTGACCTTTGTCTCTGCATTGTCATTTGGAACATCTCTCATTTCCACCGGTACTGCCAAATGGTTGTCGAGGCAACAGCTGAGTTTGGGCTGAACAAAGCTACCTTCAGCTATTGTAGAAACATCGTCTCTCTCATTTTTGGAGATATCCGAAAGATAACCAAAAGCCATCACATCTTCACTTTCTTTGAACCTTCTTTCTGGATTAACATTCTGGTCATTCCTCACTTCAACTGGTTCCAAGACACCAACCTTCACTTTTGAGATCTTTGACTTGTCGTTCGGAAACACAAGTTCTTCTTCTACTTGAAGATCCTTTTTTTTTAACGTAATGAATTGCTCAACCTCCTCTCCCTCCTGCTTCACACTTAGCAGTTTCTCAGAGAGATGATCAACGCTCAAACTCGCTTGAGTGAAACGGATTTGGAGATTTCTGTTTTGGGTTTCGATTTTATGGTTGAGCTTTTGAATTCTAAGCAGTTCTTTCTCCAACTCCCTTATCTTATTGCTCTTACTATCTGACCCGCTTATCAAAGCCTCCTTGTCCTTTTCTAGGCTCCAAAGGTATCCTTGAAGCTCATCTGTTTCCGATCGTAATCTCTTTATGAGAGCATTTTGGGAAGACACTGAAGTTTCTAAAGTAATAACTTTTTCAACCAGTTCATCAATTTTCTCTGCCAGTTCGGACATAGTGAGAGATTCTCCAGAAGAATCCACTTCCAACTGTTCTTTAATGTTTTCCCTTAACAATTCCAAGCCATTTCTCTCTTTCTCCTCAATGCTTTCAACTTGTTGGTCTAAATCCTTTAATTCCATTTCACTCACAAACTCAAGGGTTTGGTTTCCAAAATTCTCTTTGAAAATCTTCAACTTCTTACGGGACTCCTGGATCCTTCGGTACTCAATTCTAGCCTCCTCATCCAATACTTTATGCTTCTCTTCTAACCGAATCAAAGCCTCTTGACACGATTTCAAGGCAGTTGCAGCCATTAATGTCCGAGCCTCATCATCATCGATAAATGTGCCAATTCCAAACTCATCTTGTAATAAATTAACTTTGGCTTGCATTTCTGTGACCTGCTCCTCAATTTCCCAGTACTTCGCAACCCCACTTTCATACGAACTTTTTATGAATTCCTTTTCAGTTTGAAGCCCCAAAATATTCTTTTGAAGCTTATCGATTTCCTCAAGCGCCTCAACTTTGCTCATCCCTGATGTAGTCTTAGCATCAGTGGTGGTGGGACCGCTCATTTTGAGCAATCCTTTTTTGGACATCAATCTAGTTGGGGCCTTGGACCTTTTCTGTGGGATTTTGGTGATTTTTGGGATGTTTAACTTTGGCACTGCCGGAAAATTCTTTGAGGGTTGTTCGGAATCACTGAACGGAGAGGATGTTATTGTTGTTGTGGTGGGGGAGATTTCTTCATCTTCTTCGTCCATAGCCAGTTGTAATTTTTCTGGATAAACAGAAGCAATGGTACGGTTTGCACTTTGCAACTCTTTTGATAGGTGATCATACCTCTCAGCCAAGGCTCTGTATCCTCGGAAAGAGTCTTCGACAAAGTTCAGTAGTTCTGGCCTCTTCTTGTAGTACATTTCTGCTCTCTTGGCAAAGGAGTCTCCATCTTCCTCGATGATTTTGATTATGTATTCTACCTTCTCTTCCATATCTGTAATTTTCATCAAAACACATCGATGATCACCATATGCAGGGAATGAATTCTCTATCATTTCACTTCGTTAGGTTCTATTGTTCTGAATAAAGATTTGGATAGTGTGCTGGCATGAAATGTAATACATCGCACATCTAAAACAAAACGATTGGACTTGGAAAGACAAAAAGAAGGCACTGAAATGTAGGTACATGGACTTTTTAGTGAGACACCCCTTGTCCGTTGTCACTCCCTAACCCAATCAAGTAGTAGTAAGTATCCCAAGGAACAATTTTTTATTGGTTAGTGACACAGTAATACGGCAATACACCATATTCGATCTCATGAATGCTGCCAAATAAAATGAGATCCTTAAACATCCTAATTGTTTTGTCAGTGCTTTACACAACAAGCAATACATTTGAACTGAAAATGATCAAATTGGAGATCAGATAGAGATAAAAAGAAATACCACAGGAAGAAGAAGAAGAAGAAAAAGGGGCCATCTCATGGGATGAAACTGGCCGCCCATCTTATTTGTTAACCCTCAGATTTAGCATAATCTTAAATCTTTAATGTGTTTTGTAGTTTTTACTCCATTTCCTCACCTTCTACTTGAATGATCTAAATAATGCATGTATCATCCATAAATTTGTATGTTATCTGCGATGTATGTTTCAAGAATCGGAACTTGTCAAGAAAGGGTTTTAAAAAGTTAACCACAGAAGAGGTATACATTATTACACTAAGGAATATGCATTTGTTTCATCTCTACCGAAACTGCTTGTATCACACAGCTCATGCCAGCTACTATTTGTTCAAGGGATCAGCTGTGCTTTTTATCTTTGAATGCTTCCACCAACAAGAACAATGACACCTCAATATTACATCAAACTCCACGCAGCATAAAGGAGAAAATACCAGCAATACTGAAGCTTGATCCTAACCTACTTCTCGACACAATTACTAAATTTTGTTATGGGATCCAGACTCTTTTGGGGATTTATGATCTCGTCCACCATAGGTACGGGCTATGTCTTCGTTGTATATAGGCTCTTACAAAAAGACCAAGACAGCCAGTTTTCTTATGGGACAGTTCGTGGTGTTCGCATCGATCTATGATCGGTCGCTACATAGAGAATTGGTTCAACCGGATAACCTAATTGTGCTTATTCTAGCCTTTTTTTTTGTCATTTAGCTCTGATGGACTAGTCTAAAACTTAATGTCACCGGTCCAAGCTTTTACCTATATTAGATTGTTAAGCACCAACTCATCTAAAAGCTTAAATTGTTAGAGACAAAGTTAACTTTGTTATTTATATTCTCAACACGCCCACGCGTATCCAAACTCTCCTCCATAAGCGGGCTAAACACGTGCAAATATTTAATCAATTAGGTAGGCGGTGAGGTCCGAACACAGAAACTGTTTCCTGCTCTGATACCATGTTAGATTGTTAAGCACCATCTCTTCTAAAAGCTTAAGTTGTTAGAGAGAATGGTAACTTTATTATTAGATTCTCAACAACGTATATCAGTACACTCTATGCACAACTGTGCAAAAATGCTCAACACTACTGCTTGTTTTGTATGTGTATTATCTTTGGACAACTGAAGGAAAATGTTGGCCCTAGTGATTACTATCTTCGGATTTGGCCATAAAATGATGTATAGCTTTTGTTAAGTGTGGTTTGAGTCTTTTGACGTTGAACTGTGATAGATCTCTTTTGTAATGCTGGTCCTTAGGCACAGAAGATGGATCGCTGCCATGGGCATATCCTATCAAAAGTCGACCACGTGTCTTCTATAGATTAAGTGCATACTTGAGATCCATATGTTGATTATCTCAAATAATTGATTCTCCAACAAATGTTGTGTACAATTCTGTTCAAATTTTCGACGCTACTGCCCAGCTATCTTGGCTACACCTCTAACCACTGCCAGAACACATTTGCAGGACTCCCTCCCAAATACTTAGAAACATTAATGAATTGTCGGTTTTCCCTTGGGAAGAACATATATGAACCCAATTTTTTTGTTTATTCTGATTCAGTTCATTGAGTGACTTCCCTCAGAAAGACACTTTTCCTGTGGAAAGATGTGATATGGACAGTGTAGCATATATTCTATACATGTACATCTACCCATGGGTGAAACTCTAGGTGGGTGTGTACATGCTTAAGTTTTCTTTGGTGTTTTTAACACTCTCTTTAATTTGTTTGATAACTGAGGTGTTGGGCCAGCTTACGCGCACCTCGACTATACTTGTAACGACTGGGCAACTCCTTCGTACATCGTATTCTTCTTCATCAAAGTAAAATAGTTGCATTGACAGGGAAGTAGCTAGCCACGTTGGGTGAACCACATATAGTCGTTGTTCTTTCGTTTTTGTGCTCCCGATTTCAATTGAATTTTAGTCCTGATTGGGAATCGCATGATATATGAAAGAACACAGGTAGGGGGAAGGAATGGTATCACAATTCGATTGAAGTTTCCCCAACAACAATATCAGAACCAAAGGAAAGTTTGTCCTGTTAGTTATTTCAGGTGCCATTTGTGACTTAACTAGGGGAGGGAAACTAGGCAATCTTATTGTTTTTTTCATAACCAGGTGTCCGGAGACCAAAAGGAGTTGATAGCACTTGACAGGTTTCAAACCTAAGAACTCGGGAAGGAGCAAACCTCTAGGTCTCAGACCTCCGAGCCATCCCTTAGGGAAAATTATGTAATCTTGTAATGGAATGAGATTCAAAATCAATAATCAGATGCTTTACAGACGCACAATACAAACACACACATTCATACAGATGCATGCATATATGTGTGTGTGTGTGTGTGTGTGAGGAATAAAAGGAGTTGTTACCCAGATTAGAGAATCTTGAAACTTTACCTTGGAGGTTTTGGTCTAGCCATTTTGACTGCTTTGTCCTGATATGGCTTGCCCACCACCATGAATACGCATTCCTTGCTGCTCTGTGCAACATCCTCTCTCTCTCTCTAAATTTCTCTGTCCATGAAAGATTTCTTATAATCAATCTGATGATGAATATCCTGATCAGAATAAAATCCTCATGACGAATGTGCAGCAGATTCTGATTGGAGCTGAAAATGGCTATATATATATATATGGAGGGGAGAATACTTCGGCCATAAACTAGGGTGTCTGGAAACTTTAAGGACCCGCGTGACAACATTGTGGATTTCTCCACACGGAACAGACTTTCGCCTATTTCCCAAAAAAAAAAAAAAATGAAAAGAAAAGAAAAAGAACGCTGACTTTCACTTTCGAGAACCGTCCGATACACACGGGCCCCCGTATGCGCATGCAAAGGAAGGTTACGAACGCATTTGCATTCAGATTTGAGCACAAAACTCTTCGACATCATGTACGTTTCCTTCTTTTACAGTTTGTTTGATTGCGGTGGACTAGACATGAGAATATATCATATGTTCCTATTTATTGTTGGGTTGACTTCTAAATTGGTTATCCGGATATAATAAATAAAAAAATAACAACTAATTTCACAAACGATGAGGCATATTGCTCAAGGATTGTGTTATTATCATCGGCTCACTAGTAAGATTGTTCTTCAGAAAACAATCGAGGTGCACTTGAGTTGACAATAAACACCATCCTAATAAACACCATCCTTATCGAATAAACTCGTGTAATTAAAATTGCAGTCTTTTAACTTGTTGCCTCTGAAAGAACTCCTTGCTGATGAAGAAGAAGATGGCTGAGTACTATACCGTTTTCCAGAGGCCTCCGAAGAGTTCCGGTCGATGGAAGGGGACGTATAACACATACTATTGTTACACACAGGGCGCACGCATGTGGCACACTGCTGCTACGTTTGTAAGCCACACATTGGGGCCGGGCCAAAAGCCCAAAAACAACAATGAAGCCCATTTTGAAAGAAAATCTTAAACCCAACCTTACGTCGGTGCCCACCAAAACTGACAAATCCACCGCTCTCTGATCACTCTTAACTCGGTGACATTCAGAGGTATGTTTATTTATTGTTTCTTGAGATGTGTTGAATTTAAGTTCGTGTTATATCTGTTTTTCGCATGAGTTCATCTTTAGTGGGAATGAAGTCTTGATTTTCTAGACCCACAGGTAATTTTCTGAAACAGAATCAGTCCAAGCCCGCATTTGCCGCCATCGCAAACCGCCGTTATCACCAACTCGCTTCCATTCCGCTCGATTTTGTGAATATTTGACTAGAAAAATAGATAAAGATCTATCCGAAGAGCTACTCACATAGAGTTGACCATGGGGGTTCGCTTGAGGTTGGGTAGGGAGCTTCCCTTTCTCTTGTTGGAGCACTCCCACCGAAGACAAGATAATTACGTAGGGCGTGAGCAACACACAAGACAATGTTGGAAAAATATGTTTACTATTTCGTGATGAAAACCAATAATATGAATGCAATAAAATTGAAACTCAAAACCTGGAAATTGACGGAAACAAATTGGTGATCAAGGCGAGTGTTTGTGTGTCACATTCTGTACTTAAGACAAATTTCGCCCCCACTACGGTGCTCACGGTTTGCATTGGACGACTGTCTCCCAGTACTACTTGATCGGAATCCCCCCAAAGCAGCACTTTAATTGGAGGGTCTTGCGAACCATCTTGTGTTTGTAACTCTCTCATATAAATGGACTTAAATGAAGGACAAATCAACTTCCAAAAAATGAATGAGGGAAATAATATTTATAGGCTAACTCGCAACTCTACGAAAAGTCACGAAGGAAAGAGACACATCTGGTCGTGAAGGACGCGTCCGTCCATGGCGAACAAGTGCCAATGAAAAGATACAACTCCAAAATAAATCAATTTTCATTCACACTTAAAATAAAATATTATATCCTATAATATTTTCTAACAATCCCCCACATGAATGAAATTGACTCGATAACCAATGCAAAACAATGCAAACGATAGAGAGAGTACATGTGGAAATTTCCTGCATAGGATAGGTAGCTTTTAGCTTTGAACCTTCCCTTGTGAAAGACTATCGGATTTACTTGCTAACCAGTGGACGTGATGCCTTGAACTGTTCAGCGTTTTGTGTAAGCCAAGACAATAGAATTCACACAGAATCTTTCCGAACACAATTGGTTCTTACGGTTGTGCCCATTTTGGCCCTAGAACACCGACTGGTTTCAGAGAGTGCTTTAGAGAATTCAGCCTTAGAAAATTCTCACAGAAGTGGCCCCTTCACACTCACATAGGTGATCTCTTATTATGAGTATCCTGCTATACCCCACTTGGATTTACCAATGTATAAGAATCATTAAAAGTTAAACTTAACCTAAAACGTAGCAGGCATCACTGTTTCACCATAGGAATGAGTTGGAGAGATTTCTCCTCAGTGATACTCCTAAATCTCATACAACTCGGTTGTCCCGTTGAACCTAGATCTTGGGATCTCCAGTCAGCTAGGTTGGGTTACCGTTATAGAGACTTTTAATTAATAGGCTTTAATCTCATTCCCCTTGATGATCATTTATTCTCTAGTCAAAACTCAACTCGACGGATCCGTTATAAATTCTTTTGACCTTTCATTCTCAAGTGAGAACAAATGTTTAACGGTTCGATGTCTTTAATATCGAGACTTACCGTTACACATGGTCTTCTATGGCTTTCTAACAACTACTGATGGCCATCATATTATAACTCTGGCATAGAATTAGACCCTATTGGAACATCCTTTAGGACATGGTGTAGCGACTCTGCTACTAGCTTTTTGTCTGATGCAATGAGTTGATCAGACTCCAACGTAGACCTTTGCTATACATGTGCGAGGATTTCAAACTCATTGTTGCACTCTAATTGTAAAGAATCCACTTCTGGACGCCAAGTCTTTACATTAGATATTCAAATCGCAATACCGTATACTTCAAGTATAGTTGGATATCTCTTATTGTCCAACGCATTGTTTAATATTATGGAAATTATATGGCTTCCCCCACAGTTCTGAAATTAATTCAGAATTCACACAAATAGTTTCCGCTGTTTATGACATTACACGAACAATGTCAAAACTCTCTCTCCATCTCTTGTGTGCGTTCCAAGAGATATCGGTAAGAGAACCCCCACATTGAGTAACTCACTCAAAATCGAGTAACTCTTTACTCGAAGTAAGATGAATTTATGCTAATTTCACCATGAATTCTTTATAGCATAAATTTATTGTATTTAAAAAATACCTTATGGAGCGTAGTTGTTAATAACTACCAACCGTTCAAGATCGTGGAAACTTATTCCAAATCTTTTCACGCCAAATCAAACGTTGTGACCCAATCCATTAGATCTATTGAAACTAAATTTCAAAAAATCCAAAACATAAATTGAAACGTTTGGCGTTTCCAATAGATTTGGCCCAAGTGACTACTCATAAAGTCAAAAAATATGTGACTCATTCACCAATAGTCACATAGCTTATTCATCAAGGGTCTTGGTGTAAACGTAATGGTCACATCTCTTGGTTTAAATCTTACAGTCATATCTCTTGACGTAAACCCAAAGGTCACACCTTTTAGTTTAACTACAAGAGATCACACATAATAGTTGAATCGCAAGGGTCACACACCTTCATATATAGAGCAATGTGACATATTAGAAGGTGTCACGCTTACTCAAAGCCTCTTTCGAATGAACACGTAGATTCATCTTTTTGATGGATAACATTCCACCACCGCAATCGTTTCTAAATTGCGTAAGCACCCATTCATCACACTGATTCATTTGAAAGTTGAGTAACCAATAGTTGCATCCATTCAACGTTTCAACTTTAAAGCAATGGTCACGGACGTTCAGTTTTTCCAAAATAAAAACTTAGGGAACTACATATCTCCTCATCCATTTGCAATTTCTCTCTCCATGTCATATGGCACTAAGAGGAGAGGACAAAACCAACTTCGGTTTTTTCCTTTACCAGATTTCCAAAGAACCAAACTAGATACCACAACCAAATATTGCACAAAACAATAGTAAATAACTTACAAAATTCGAATGTGAATTCGAATACCGAATGCCGACTGGTATTGAACCTGAGACGTGCACCATGAACATAACATTTGAGATTAAACAAATCAATGCCCTTCTAATGAAGTTTTGATACAAAACATATCAATGCAATTCTCTCCATACAATGAACAATTCATGGCTATCTACTTTCCACCGTTTGAAAATAGATAATCACCCGAAGAAATATACATATAGAGAATAATGTGATAGACCCTCATTAACTCTCAAGCATGCATAAACAAAAAGGAAAGATGCATGAGAGAGATTAATTACGTCACCATATCACATGGAATGAATACACAGATCAAATGCATGTTAGGCTATTGATAGAAAACCAATGTTAGCATTCTCATATACATACACGTACGTATAGTCATGCAATAAAAATGTTTTAATTAACTCAACATACATGGCCAGCGAATGATCTTACCACCGTCAACCGACACAAGGTTTCAAAGTAAAGAAACCTAACCTTACACAGTTTCAAGTTCTATCCAGACAGTTAAACAAGAATGATCATACTATGATCAAAATGCACCGCATGCTCCTCTCATGGAAACACTCACAAAAAGAACCATTTCATACCAATATGGAAAGGCATGAGACAAACTTCACAAGTTGAATTATATGCAATGCATAGGACTGAAACGGTAGATAACTAACAGTTACAAATGGCAAGTCACAAACAGTCATCAATCATGCTTGATATCCAGAACCGACGCACGCCAAATTCTCGAAAACCAAACAGAATATAACATGTCAAATTCACAAAAAGTAAACGCGAAATAGGACAATAGGAGATATCCACCGAGTTTTTTTTTTTTCCTATTTTTATTGTGCCCCTTCAAAAACTTGTTGCCGGTTGGGCCAAAGAATAAAATGGCCAACTGACATATGCATCACAGAAAGGTGCAATGTTAGGTCCGTTCAACAATATTAGAAAATGAAAGCAATAACGTTTTTTCAACGGAAATGTTGGTTCCCAACAGACACGTACAAACCAAGCATTGTGTCCAACCACGGAGTCATGACAATTTCTACTACATATGCCGTGAACATTAGAGCGAAGATTAGAGTCAAATTCCAAGGTAACCAAGCGGGCTTTCTATATAGCCAAGGATCAGTAAGAGGAACAAATAACTCATGCAAACTAACTGATGGAAAATATCCTTATGCCACATCATCACAATTAGGAACATGTGAAGGTACTCTGAATATTTGTGTGGCAATAATAAAGAAACGGCAAGAACCCATACCGCTAGAAATACAGAAGCAAAATCAAGGATTATATAGGAACTGACTATAAGCGTATCCCACTTGATTCTATTCGCTAATCATATCGAATATGCACAAAAAGTAAATAAAATCTGTCTTAAGATTGTTGGAAAAATATGTTTACTATTTCGTGATGAAAACCAATAATATGAATGCAATAAAATTGGAACTCAAAACCTGAAAATTGACGGAAACAAATTGGTGATCAAGGCGAGTGTTTGTGTGTCACACTCTGTACTTAAGACAGATTTCGCCCCCGCTACGGTGCTCACGGTTTGCATTGGACGACTGTCTCCCAGCACTACTCGATCGGAATCCCCCCAAAGCAGCACTTCAATTGGAGGGCCTTCCGAACCATCTTGTGTTTGTAACTCTCTCATATAAATGGACTTAAATGAAGGACAAATCAACTTCCAAAAATGAATGAGGGAAATAATATTTATAGGCTAACTCGCAACTCTACGAAAAGTCACGAAGGAAAGAGACACATCTGTTCGTGAAGGACGCGTCCGTCCACGGCGAACAAGTGCCAATGAAAAGATACAACTCCAAAATAAATCAATTTTCATTCACACTTAAAATAAAATATTATATCCTATAATATTTTCCAACAGACAATTGCGTTATATATCTCTCTCTCTCTCTCTACCGTGCGTTATTAGCCTTACATCTAGGGCTGTAAACGAGCCGAATATTAGAATGTTCTGATTCGTTCATTAAATTTTTTAGCAAACTCGAGCTCGAGCCGAATTCAATAAAAAGCACGACGAGCCGAACTCGAACCGAGCTTGTTTAGGTTTGGATCGAACTCGAATTTGTTCACGAGCCTTAACGACCCAATAATATCATATATTTATGCTCTCATACAGGTCTAAAGCTGCAAGTAAAAATTTTAGCATGTACATAAATATGTTTATATACATATAAACTGATAAAAACGTATACATAAGTCAGTTTTTAGTAATTGTAAACGTTTGGACTTGTACAAGTTTTAAAATTTTCACTATGTAATTATATAAAATCCCCATGATATACATATACTCTAGGTTCGCGAGCCTAATCGAGCCGAATATTACTATGTTCATGTTCGGTTCATTTATGAAACGAGCCTAAAATTGATGTTCAGGTTTGGTTCGTTAAGTAGACGAATCGAATTTAAACGAGCCTTTACCGAGTCGAGTCTCGAACAGTTCACGAACGACTCAATTCATTTACAGCCCTACTTACATCGTATCAAAAAGGATTCAGCCTCTCAGCAATCAAATTGCAGAGAAACCAGTGCAGTTCAATCTTTAGGTCGTTATCTTGACAATTAATAGTTCAGCTGAAAATATCTAACACTATAGGATATTTTTAACAATTCTGGACCGTCAACCATAATTTTGAATTGCAGAGCTTGTGCAAAATTGTACTCTGCAGTTGAAAAGTGGTCTGCGGACAAACCAAATTTTCTATCAAAAAAGAGCGACACTCTGGTGAGCATGCCTAAGGTCCCGTTCCGGAACCTTAAATAAGTCCTTATTTTTTAAGAAGGCAATTTTAAGTTTAAAAATAATGTATTTACGCAAATAATTTTCCTACCAATATGGATCTAATTTGATAAATCTCATCAAGATCTTTAATACGGTGCAAAAAAAATTAAAAAATTATTTTTTATTTACATTATTTTTAGTTTGAAAATGTGAAATAAGCTAATTATTTTTTAAAAAGGTTTCTGGAATGGAGCCTAAGTACCAAAATTTAGGTAGCATGTAATGTGTCACTATTATTAAATTGATAAAATGTGCTCTACTACATAATAAATAATACACATTTTATTAATACAGTTGTGGCACATCAAATGATGCCGAAAATCCCGTACTCGTGGTTACCAAAGCATTTAAAATGATTTTTTTTTTTGATAAAAGGGGTCTACCTGGGCCCCAATGAAAGAGCCCGTGCTATTGGAATTACCATTAGGAAGTCTACAGCTCGAGTAAATTACATTTAACCCCCCTCAACTAACACCCGTAAGCATTTTACCTCCTCTAACTATAAAATTCAACACTTAATCCCCTCTAACTATGTAAATCTTAGATGCATTAGACGCCGTTAACAGAAAACATCCAATACCCATATTGCCCTCAATCAGCAATACCAAAAAACCCAGTCATCTTCTTCTCACGAGTCACGACCCAATCAAACTTTAACCTCCTTCCAACTCACCACCACCGCCGATTCACCTTCCTCCTCCCCTGACCTCACAGCCACCCTCGTAGCAAAAATTGTTTCACAGCTAAGTCTATCTCATCATGCTCGCCAAATTGGTCGAGTCCAGTCAACTAGTCAAGACCCTCAAGATCCCGACGGCGCTGGATCTGACTAACGCCGACGAAGAATAAGAATGAGATGAATCAAAGCTCCATTTGCTGGGCAAAGGTAGGGTTGACTAGAGATAAAACCTGAATAGATTAGTTGACAAACCAAATCGGCAAACCCAGAAATTGGCAAACCCAAATACTTCTCTGTCTCTATCTCTGATAATGAAACCCAGAAATCAAAAAACACTCCGACATTGGCAAATTCCAAAATTGAAGGCAAAAATTGAATGCACAAATCGATTTACCTCCAATGCAAAACTTGCTCTGGCGTCCTCAATGTTGTCGTCGTCATCGATTTCTTCTCCGAGACAACATCCAGAGGATCACAAAGCCGGCGCAAACCCAGAAATTGGCAAACCCAAATACTTATCTGTCTCTCTCTCTCTGATAATGAAACCCGGAAATCACAAAACACTTTGACATCGGCAAATTCCAACACTAGCCCCCTCACCATCCAAGTCAACGGCCTCCTCGGCCTCTTCCACGACCTCTGCACCGCCGACCCTGTCGTCGTCAACCACTTCTTCCACTCCAACTACGTCAAGGGCTCCCAAATCAACCCCAAATTCGGCTCCCCTTACCTCCCCGTTGTCTCAAGCAGAGAGAGAAACCCAGAGAGAGAAAGAGAGAGAAACCCAGAGAGAGAGAGAGAGAGAGACGTAGAGAAAGGGGGGAGGGAGTGGTCGTCTGGTAGAAAAAACGACTGAATATAATTTATGTATATATAGATAGATGTATTGTTGGCAGAGAGAAAGGGAAAGTGGGGTGAGAGTAGGGGAAATGGCAATATTGTCTTTAACCTTCAAATAAGTGGAGCGTGTGACTTGCATGTGACCATTTCCATCCAAAAACTGACAGAACGCAAACGGCAGTGAGCTGGGAAAGGATTTCAAAGAGTTAGAGGGGGTTAAGTGTCCAATTTTATAGTTAAAGGGGGTTAAGTGTCCCCGGGTGTTAGTTAGAGGCGGTTAACTGTAATTTACCCCATCGTTTATTGTTTCTCTATCGTTCTCAATCTTACTAATCAAATGATAAGTCTTGATGCATTACATTCAACCACTACACCATCAATTACATATTTTATATGGTCCACTTCGAATTTCAAAAAAATACAGAAAAATGTTCATAAATTTTAAAATAATATATTATGGGGGTTTGTAAAAAATTTGCTTCAACAAATATCGGTAAGCATTATTTTTTGATTCGTAGGGGTGAAATAGTACAGTTGAGCAGTTTCGCCCTTACAAATCAAGAAATAATACTTACCGATATCCGTTGGAGCTGATTTTTTACAAAACCACATAAAATATTATTCTAAAATTTATATTTTTCTGTATTTTTTTGGGACTCGGGGTGAACCCTACAAAAAATGTAGTGAATGAATAATAGTGTATGTAGCATCTAATCAAAAGTGTTTCAGACGGTCCGAAATTTAAAAAACTTCTCCCTGAAACAGAAGTAGTTTTTTTAAATTCGAATCATTGATTGTAATGACGAGACGTTAAGCGATAAAACAAAACGGTGGCGGACGTAGACCAATTGGAATTACCAACACGTTTTAAGACTGTTCAAAATTCGCAGCGACTCGATGATGCGAAAAACAAGCCACACCCCGCGCACGTTAGAGAGGTAGCCCCGGGAGCCCGCCACGTAAGCCGTTGAGAGGGGGGGGACTATCCAAAACAGTGCGCTATTGCATCACGCAACTGCTCCGAAACCTACACCCCACCGCGCAAGTTATTACTGTTCCCCCTTCTCTCTCTCTCTCTCTCTCTCTCTCTATATCCATCGCAAAACCAGAAGCGCTTCGAGCTACTTCTCCTTTCTCGGCGATCGCCTAAAGGTAATCATCAGTGCTTCTTATCGTTTATCTGTTGACCATTTGAGAAGTTTAGGGTTTTGTTTTTCATCGGATTTGTTTGTGATGTTAACTTCAAATCCAGGGTTTAGGAACAAGAAAAGCGATGTTACGGAGTCGTGCTTTGACGATTACGTAGGTTTATTTATGTTGCCGAGGAAGTGTAGGGAAACGAGATAGAAGAAAGTTTTTCCTTTTCTTTTCTTAATCTGTTTTGTATGTATACACGATGGCGCGGTGTTATATGAATGGGTATTTAGTAAGAGTTCGAGAGGGTGTTTTAGTAGTATGCTTTGAGCTTAGAGTGCGTTTCCGGTAAATTAAATAAACTACCCGATAATGGGAATAGTCAAGTTGTTTTTGCTCAATGGTACTCCCTCCAATCCCTAAATAATTGTCCGGCGTGCAAACCTAGGCCTTACAAAAGATGTATGTTTTTTATCAAAAAAAAATATATTTTTTCACAATCTAATAGAGCTCATTGCTATCGGTTCATTTGTGAAAGAAAATTATTTTTTTTAACAAAACAAATGCATCTTTCTAAAGGCTTAGGTTTGCGCACACTTATTTATGGACAAAGGGAGTAGTATTTTAGTTGATGTATACGAGAAGAATGACCTGCCTAGAAATCCGTGAAAACATGGGTTTTAGTCCATTTAATTAGCGGACACGCACCCTGTCAACGACTAACTTGCTGATTGCTAAACAATTTACTCTCTGGTTAGGACTTAGGGAAAGAAGGGGAAAGGAAGAGAAAATAATTAGGAAGAAAATGAAGAGAATTTGAGAGAAAAGTTGAATTGGAATTTGAAAGTTTTCCTTCTCTGTTTTAAGTACCAAACAAGAGGGGAAAATTTTAAAATTCTCTCTTCTCTTCCACTTTTTTTCATAAGTTCCAAATGTAGCCTTAGGGTTTGTTTGGTTCTTAGGGGGAAAAAATGGAAGAGGAAGGAAAATAGTAATTATGAAGGAAATTGTATGGAAAATATAAGAAAAATTCTAGTGTGCTTAGAAGTCTATTTTGTTATATTCCTTTCCTCCCTCTTTGTCCACATCCAAACAGTAGAGAGAGAATTTTCTCGAGTTTTCCCTTCTTTTTCCCTCGCTTTCCTTGTGTACCAAACAGGCTGTTTGTCATTATGAGAAGCGTATTTGTTGCAGCTCTGATACTGAGGGGCTTTGTTTTTTTGAATTTTCCTTTGTGGGTATGGTTGGAGTCCTGTAATCTTTAGTAGGAATGACAATTTGATTTGTAGGGGAATCAAATACTCCTACCTAAATAATCTAATACCTGAGTTAATTCAATGTTTGAATTTCCTGGTAAATCATATCCAGGAAATGCTAAGTCCTTAATGCCTGGTATTGTGGCCTTGTTGGTTGTAATTTGATGCTGTCCTGGTAAACAGTGCTATCAGTTCGCATTCCTTTAAAAAGCAAAATTCTGTCTGATTATGAAGATAGGCATTTTTTTTCCCATTAAAGAACATATATATATTCTTTGGTCTAAGCCTGTTTCTTTGTTTTCCAGATAGATTTTATATGCTTGACTTGACGGTGCTTTTCTTGTCGGTTAAAAATTAATTATCTGCTCCCATTTCCAAGGTTGAACCTCATCACTATATTGTCCTCCTAGTGTTGCCAGCTTGTTAGTGGTTCCTAATATGGAAATGGAGTTTTGGCTTCTTTTTGGTTCTCTTGTCAGCTGTAATCCCCTGACTTATTTACATTGTTTGGCTTCATTTGACAGGTCTCATCTTTCGTGGTAGTTCTTGAAATCGATATGCTCTCTGCTCTCTTTTCGACTAGATAGTTCTGGGTTTGGTGTACTTTTCATTTGAAAATTGTTATGACATCGTACACAAAGTGGCATTTCTTCTTTGACTGAAAATGGCCATTGCTCGTTCTTTGTTACTGTCCAATGATTTTCACAGCGGCAATGGACATAATAATCCGCATAAGGTAGTTATTTGCATGTCAAATTATATCATTTCTCCTTATAAATTGGGATTGCCAGTGCTGCTGCTTTATCTTTTTACTTATTTACTCTTGGTCTAATTGGTATTACAGGGCTTGATAGGCAAGGGCGGCTTACATTTGTTCAGCATCACTCTCTCCTCACATGTTTTGGTATTAAGGAAACTTGGCAGTGTATGTGATGTCTATAAATGTGTCATTTAAATTACGTATTCTGTACTTGGTGGAAGACATCTTGGCCATGGTCTTTTGTTTGTATAGCTTTCAGATAGATTCTGCGCTCTACGATGTATAATTATTGTATCTGAGCTTCTGTTTTGTTACATTCTGAAGCTAGTGGATTTAGTATTATGTGGGCTATGCATTGGAATAATCCAAATTTGGATGGAACGAGTTTTACAGAATTTCTTTGTTTTGTTTCTAAATATCTAGCATTGACCTTAACTTCAATCTTGGAGCACCTTTTGCATACTAAAGAGTTGTTTTGACTTCTTCTTTAAACTATTATGTTACCAGTTCTGTTGTCTTTCTGGAACGTAGTAGTGAATGTTTTATATCAATGGCTTGTCACCAAAAGTCTAAATTGGAAGTTCTCTTTTTAGCCGGTTAATACTATAGTTTAGCTTTGTTGGAATTTGTCCCACATTGGTTAAATATTACCTCGAAAAATAAAACCAGTATATGTGAGTTGGATGCTTCAACAAGCTTGTTAATTCTTTTGGTGGAAGTATTTTTGGAACAAAACTATAGTCCTTGGACCTTAAAGAAATATCTCCACAAGCAGTTATTATTCAATTTATTGATCTTATGTTCTTCTCTTATGAGAATCTCGGTGCTCCTTGCACATGCTCATTTGTGCACTTTCATGTGCTTATTTGTGCACATTGTCATGCTTTTAATTTTCCTACACATTATAGTTGAGGCATGCAAATTTTGGTTTCTTTTTTTGCAGCGACAGGATGCCTGGAGTCACTGTGAGTTAAATGGTTTTTGCAGACCAAAAAGCTCTCAATCTTCCAGATGTAATGTTTTTCAGTGCCATGCATTTCTATTACCAAGCGGAGGCAATGGAATTCCTGTTCTGAAAACTGCTGCTACTGCACTGACCAAGTATAATTGTGCTGTTATTTTTGTTTTAAATTTTGATTCAGCGGTCTCTTTTTTTGTTTGTTTGTTTCAGATATATGTTGGTTAATCCTCAAACCACTAGATTGTCCTTGTCTTGTGCTTGAATAAACTTACATGAGGTTATTTTATCAGTGACTCATTTGGCACCTCTAGCTTAGTAGAACCTATGTTTTTAAGGGGAGGCGATATTGAAACTTCACACCCAGCTCGCTAGCCTGGTCATTAGCGCCCCTATCTCCCAGATGACCTTGAGGTCCAGCGACAATCCGTTGATGCTGTTTATAAAGTTACTATAAAGACCTTGCTTCTGTCCAAACATAAGCGAATTCACGTATGAGTGAGATGTGTCTTCCTTCTGTCCCCGATCTTCTTGAAATTTTTTCATATTATGGCGTTTGCATTTGACTAGGAGCTCGTTAAATAATCGATGATGCTGATTGACGTAGGATTGATTTATTATAACTTCCATTTTTTTGGTGCGATTCACTCATTATCTGACATTGTTTCTAGAGGGGCAAATAGAATTATCAATGATGGCTGAATTCCCTTTAACTACATATAAAGACAAACAAACATAATTGTTGATGGACTCCATAAGGAATGCCATACAGATACGTATCTCTTGCGTCTATCAGTAGATTAAAATAGTTTTGCTTGCGGATGCTTATAGATGGCCTTTTCTCTTTTTGAACTTTTTATTTTCTCTGTCCATGATTGTTTTTATGATCCCTCTGCAATATTATCCGTATGCAGGTCATATAAGTCTCTAAATATAAGCCCCATTTTTCTTCAGTTGGTTCCGGCAGTTGGTATCATTGCCTTTGCTGCATGGGGTCTTGGGCCGCTTATGCATCTGAGCCGGGTTCATTTACTTAATGTACAGTTGCTTTTGTGCATCCGTTTTCCCATGATATTGATTTTACTCTAGTTCCTCTCAGCATTTGTTGCATCCCTTTATTTTCTTCAGAAGAGTGACAATAGTTGGAAAACGAGTCGTACACACCTTGTGCTGACCTCATACCTTCAACCTCTGCTGCTATGGACTGGAGCAACACTTATATGCAGGTTTCAGTAACACGGTTATTTCTTTCTCGCAAGAAATTAATGTTCTATTATGGCAATTATTACTTTTTCCTGTGGTACTAACTACCACAGTATCTCCTTCAGGGCGTTGGATCCTATAATTTTACCTACACAAGCAACCCAAGCTGCCAAGCAACGAATTCTGGATGTTGTTCAATCACTATCTACAGTGCTGGCTTTTGCATATTGTTTATCAAGGTAGTTTAGTTGTATCACAACAGTGTCTTTCTGGACTGGCTTATTTATGGATTGGTAAATGCATCTTGTCTTAATTTTTTTTTGGTAGCATAAGAAAATTGGTCAACCACCTTTGCTTGTATTTTTTTTGAACTAACAATAAAATCTTTTGAATTGTTTGATTTTTTTTCCTTTTAGCCACCCCCCCACCCCTATCTTCTCTGTTCAGTTTTATTGAATACTTGAATGTGTGTGTAAATTGCATAGAAGCTTAGCTTGTTGGATTTGTCTTCGATTAATCTGTTTGGTCCACTGTTGGATACGCGTCATGTTGTTTACATACATTCACGTTTTGTGTTGGCAGCTTGATCCAGCATGCACAGCCACATGTACAGAAAGTCTTTGTGGAGACAAATGACTCTAACAATGCAAGAAATGTATGTTTCTGTTAGTTTAATTTTCTAGTTGCTTACAATATTTTGTTGTTATAAGATGCAAAAAAGTATTAAGGCAGCATTTACAAGAGAAACCAACATTGATCTCTAAACACTTCAGGATCTTCGTGGAATAAAGAAACAAAATGATCCTATATCATAGAAAGGAATGGGGGCTGGATACTGTTGTAGAGTTACTGAAAACCGTGCTTATTAACACATGTGATCCATGACTTCATTGAACTAACCCCACATGGTGAACGTGAACCGTGAACCCTTTCGTCTTTGTGTGGAAGAAAATAGTTAATTTGTTTATACTTTTTTTTGGGTAGATAATGGGTCTTTACTTGATGAATTGGCTGCTTTAGTCAGTAGCATCTGTTCATACCTCTTCCATGATATTGTTTTCCATTTTAAGGAGCAGACTCTATAGCAACCTATTGTTAATGTGCAGTACCTTTTGGCTTTTACATTGTCCTTCTGTGAAAGAGGGGTAAATGAAAAGAAAGAAAATCCAGTGACCTTTTTCTTTACGTTTTCCTGTTATGCAGTATGCACCGTGGTGTTTCAAACATATTGCCTCTAGTTAAAGTGGAATTACAGGCTTTAGGTGAACGAGAAGATTACCTTGTTTACTTTGTAAAGATATTTATTTTCTATACTTATATGAGATAGGTCTAAGTCAAACTATGGAATACTGATGATGTCAGCTTACCTTTCTAATTGTTTGATGAGATCAGCATGCAAGGTTATTGTTGTTAATTTATTGTCAGTTTGTTTCTTATGCTTCCTGGGGGGTCTTCCTTGGGGTTTGTAGAGCTCTATCTCTTGAGCTAAGGTTCTTATTAGGTGCAATAAAATTCTGAATCTATTTGAGGATATCGCTTAGTGATGCCTTCCAAAGTGCAGAGAACTTTACAGATTACGTTGGTTGATTGACATTATGAGGAATGCTTACCACATAACTTACTCCTTTAACTTTGATTTATCGCTTTAGTTTTTAGCTTTTGAATTGCTCTTTGACCTTTTTGGTTTGGGACCCTTGAACAGGTTATTAAACACTCCCACTCTTCAACTACAATTTCTGACTTTTGCAGATGGTCCATTTTGCTGGGAAAGCTATTTCTACTGCAGTATGGGTTGGTGCTTTTTCATTGTTTATGGAATTGCTTGGCATCTCTACCCAGAAGTTGCTTACTGCTGGGGGTCTTGGCACAGTTTTGCTAACTCTTGCCGGTGGTGAGGTGCTTTTTTTATTTCCGTATCTATTGGATCCCCAATCTCAATTTTCAGAGTTATAAAGCATTCTTCATTATTTTTGTACATGTTTACATCAAGCAGTGAGTCTCTGGACCATAAATTGATTCACTTTTTCAGTGCTCTGTGAAGAAAAGTGATACATTTTCCTATTTTGCTCATTCAGATATTTACAAATTTCCTTTCAAGTGTAATAATCCATACAACTCGACCCTTTATTGCAACTGACTGGATTCAAACAACAATTCAAGGCTATGAAGTTTCTGGTACAGTGGAGGTATGCAATTTCTGTCCTCCACTTACAATTCAAAGAAGGGAGTACTGAGAAAATAAACTAGGAAATTATGATCTGCAGCAAATACATGCAAATGATGCTTGTCATTACTTAGGTTGCAGCTCTTTGCTTATAGTTTGTTTTTGTAAAATGTTAGTCAGGTGGGAATTGTGGACTGTGCCTGGTTCAAGTTGTGTTTTCTGATTCTTATTTGATGTTGTTTCAGCATGTGGGATGGTGGACGCCAACCATCATCAGAGGCGATGATCGTGAAGCAATACATATTCCAAACAAACAATTTACGACGAATGTTGTGAGGAATCTTAGTCAGAGGACTCACTGGCGCATCAAGACATACTTTGCCATCAGTCACCTGGATGTCCTTAAGATCCATGTGAGGATAATGTTGATTCAGTTTTTTGTCATTATTGATGTGTGCGATTGCTTGAATGCTTTTGGTTCTTGAATGTAAAGTATCTGTCATCAATACTGTTGGCAGAATATTGTAGCTGATATGCGCAAGGTTTTAGCAAAAAACCCTCAAGTTGAGCACCAAAACCAGCAAAAGTACCCCAGAAGAGTATTTATGGAAACTGTCAACCCAGAGAATCCAGCTCTTATGGTTAGAATCTTCATTTTCCCCTGTCATTTATTTATGGGTACCGATTGTTCATCTTTAATAGCAAGCTGGCTTGAACAGAAAGTTTTCTGATGTCTTGGTTTACTTCCGTTAATATGGAATCCTTTCGAGTCCCATTCTATGTGTAGAATCAGTTAGCGACTCCTTGCCACATAGACAACTTAGTTGACAACATATTCCGATAGTAGGCAAACACCGGTATGCCCTAAAAGAGATGTTAAACCGCACATCTCCTTTAACATGGTACTACATTATTTCTGTTGTTTTAGGAAACTGGAGACAAACCGACTGATGCATAATTTAGCATATTGCATACAAATTTTGTTGTTCTCTGTTCTCTTCTGCGGGTTGGTAGAACTGTCTTCTAAGCAGCTAAAAAGGCCAAGAGTTTCCTTCAGGAATCAAGTTTGCCATCGTTCATTCGTTTGGTTTAATCCATTTTCTTGCTATCATCTAAATTGCGTCTTAAAATAATCTGTCATTCATGTTATTGCCAAAGTAAATGCATGATTGCTTTTTTGATCACTATCCTTCGTATACATGTACTTCTGATTTTGGATAAGATGTTTCCATGTTTACTTTTGCCTGTTTTGTGTTTCAGATATTGGTTTCTTGCTTTGTGAAAACCTCACATTTTGAAGAGTACCTCGGCGTCAAGGTAAGTGTGTTTATTGCACTTTGATTTTTGTGATTGTGAATAGATGTGCAGCTTAACACTGAAAAGTGTCCTGAACTTATTACATTCATTAACTTTTTCGTACCTAATTATGGAAAGAAAATGCAATATTTACGTTTAGAAAATGGGGCGGCCTGCTTGTGCACATACAGATCTCAGACTAAGAGGAGCTCAGATAAGAAGCCAAGGGCATATAGCCCCCCAGGATAAGAGCACACGGATCAGGAAGTAAAATTTTCAAGTTTAAACTGACCATAAGAACCTCCTTATCCAACAGATCAACAGACACGAATCATGGAACCGGATATCTCCATGAGTTGTTAGGAGTCAACATAAAACCAGAACTATAGCATACTAACTCCATGGTCAAAGAACAGCATTAACCGAGACAAAGTCCGACCACAACTTTAGCATAAGCAAAATCATGCAACAAACACACCGTTTAGAATAGGCTCCAAACACGCACCACTGTCCTTTTGAATCTTGTGTAGCTGGGTTCCCCTTTTTTGTGGTCAACCTTTAGTTTGTGAACGAATGACCTGCTAATATTGGAATGCAAGGGAAGAGGCTTTGATCCTAGGTTTTTCAGTTTGAAAATTTGGGTTGATGTGCAAAACATGACTAGATCGCCAAATTTTAGATTATTCCACGTCACATGGGGGAAGAAAGGAGGAAATTATCCTAAAATCCTTGTCAACTGAGAGTATAAATCTGTTTCATTACAGTTTATTAGTATGCTTGTGCGTAAAATTGTGTTGTCATTTTGTTTCATTACTTTGCCCCTGTTTGTCTATCCTTTTCTGGCAGTGTGTCATTTAATTAGATCTACAATAATTTACATTCATGGCAAAAAACAACGAAGATCTCAATAGTCCTCACAGACAGTTTTTTGGTATCTAAAAAAAAATTGGTTCAGAATAGACAAATGGACAAACAAAATTGGGATGGAGGGGGTATGTTTTGCATAATTTTGGTTGTTTAGCCCACTTGACACTAATTCATGTCTAATGATACAGGAAGCAATATTGTTAGATTGTCTCACAGTCATCCGTCACCATCGGGCCCTGTTGGCCACACCTACGCGCTCCGTTCACAAAATATACGAGGCTGATGTTGACGATCTACCTTTTGCCACTACCATGTACGCAGGTTCTAGAGCACGCAGTAACCGTCCGTTGCTTTTGATGGAGCCGTATACGTCCAATAGCAATTATAAAACCAAGGCTTCAACTCGTTCTTTTCATGCAAAAGAAGAAGAAGATCCCAAGGTTGAAGCAACCTCACTACCTGATTCCAATGCCAGCTCAAACCCGAGGGTTTCTGCTGCCTCAAAATCCGATCCTCAAACTCCTAATGCTGCTTCTGTGGGTCCCGTCCAAGACCCTGAAGAGGAGAAAGTCAACAAAAGTGCAAATTCACAAGAATCCGGGAGTGAAAAAACCGAGATTCCTTCAACTGTTTCACATGCAAAGCAAGAAGGTGAAAGGACTGTCGCGTCACCATCTGTGTCGAGGGCTCCTGCCTTGGAAGAAAATATCGTTCTGGGGGTTGCTTTGGAGGGTTCAAGAAGAACGCTGCCCATTGAGGAAGAAATGACTCCCTCATTGGTTACAAATGTAGAGTCGAAGGAATTGGCTGCCTCCTGGAATGGGAATGGTTCCACCTCGGTTGGGGTTGATAAGAAAGATGAGTTGCACGAAAAAGAAAGGTGAGATCAAGTGATCAACCTTGGTGGAAAAGATGTCTTCTAGTCTAACAACCCTATTGTGACATGCATGAAGCTGTGATTTTTTAAAGCTTGCATCTTGCAATTCATGTTGTAAATCACTTGTTGATTTTAGATTTAACCGATCAGTATAGCATTCATTGATAGATGAATGGAAGATTTGATTCATGTTTCGGTTTTGGTTTTTCTTCGATATGGATAGAAATTAGAATTCCATCAGTTGTTTGGGAAATACGAGAGATGTTTCAGAATTGGAATATGATCCCTTGCCTGGTGTAACGTTGGTTTCGTTTTCAAAAATAATTTCTTAATTGCTTTTGAAAACATGAGAAACCGATTTGTAACCTTTGTTTTGTTTTAAAAAATAGTATTTCTTTTTTACGAGACCAATATCGAGAACATTAGTACTTTTCTATATCTTCGAAAACTTGATCTTCTCCTTGCCTAAAGAGTACGATTTGTATTAAAAGATCTTACTAACATTTTATATTTAGAAAATTGATTTTCACTCTCCTTTATTTACAATTCACTTCCCTTTTTCTTTTCTTTTTTTTTTTTTTTTTGTTTTTAATCACTTGAATTTACTATCTTGCTCTTTATTCACTACACCTTTTCACACATTTAAGGGCAATAGTGTAAATTCATGTGAATTTAAAAAAAAAAGAGAGAATAGTTAAAAGGAGAGTGAAAATCATTTTATATTTAATACTAACAAAAACATCAAATTCCCAACTTTTTTCTATCAATTCCGGAAACATTGTGGGTCCTCTGTGCCTCGAGCCACAAACCATTCACACGGGGCATGAGCATACTCTCTTTGTTGTTGCATGTTACTCTGTAAATCGTGAAGTTCAAGTTAAAATGATGTCTCGATATCTAAACAAATTGTTTTTTAACACATTTTTCTTTGCATGTCTTGATATCTAAATATTCTATACAGATTGCGGACCTGAGATGGGCTTATAATATGTAAGTATAAAGGGATGAGATACAGAGAGGATCTCATCCCTACATACATTGGCCTTTCCCCTACCTTAAAGAGTAGTAGTACCGACCATGAAACCCAACACATGACTTGTCCATGAAAATATATGAACGGTTCAGATTCACAATACTTCATGAACACTTTTATGTCCTGGCTTTCATGGATCTTAACACTTTTGTACCTTAAAACAATCCAAACAATGTGCGTGCACAGCGCGGTAACCCTCCCGCACAACCCTACCGATATTTCCACCCCCCTCGAAGAGCCATCCTTGGAGCTAGGTTATTCTGATATAGACAACGTTTGGAGAACAGATCGGTAAAGGCCTCACTCAATTCCTTGTCAGGAATAGCGGCCTTAGAGCTTCTACTACTATCGGCTACCTAACTGTCGGGAAATAGGGGGGGTTTTGGAGAATAGGTACTCATAAGAAGCCTAACGTGAAGAACCGAACTGGATAATACAAAAATCCAAGTGGTTATATATATCATTCCCATTCCCCAACTTAAATGTAGCCTTGAGCCATGCTCATTGTCCATGCAAAATCATCACACTATTCACAGCATACCATTCAATATCCTAGTAATATCCTAATTTAGGCCTACAAGAGGGGCAAAGTAAAATGGAATCCCAAAGCAACAAGAAAGACGACCTAGCAGCCCAATTTACAAGTGCAGATCATTTGAAAGGCGCAGTCTTTTAGAAGGCTGTTGCTCATCTGATTCCGGCATTATATCATCCCCATGTCTTTTAGAAGGCTGTAGCTCATCTGATTCCGGCATTATATCATCACCAATCCTTTTGGCAGCTGTCTCATTAACAGATTCTATCACCAATTTACCGTTAATCCCATCTGAAACCTCTAGCCCATCCGTCTCAGAAACTAAATCATCAACAACCAAACACAGCCCACCACCCGTAATTTCTCCATTTTGTTGGTCCAATTCGGGTAGAACTTTTGGACAAGAGATGTGATGATCAACATTGCCGTTAGAGTTAAGCACATGATCAGAGGACTGAGAATCCACAACAAAAATCTCACTAGGAGCAGCGTCGAGGCTTTCCGTCAGGCGCTCCACGTTTTCCATCGGTGGAGATATTGGTTGATCTATTTTCTCTTCAGTACTTGGATTTTCTGTGTTATCTTCCTGAAACTCGACTTCTGAGGAGTTATCATCGGAGGCACAAACTGGTGTTTCAAGGGATTGGTCAATATTTTCCTCTCCAGATTGGTGAACTCCTGGGTTGCAGGAGGTCTCTGCTCTGAAATCTCCGGATGAGTAGGGAAAAACACAAGTTGCAGTTTCGTCTGACTGCGAATAGATAAAGTTCCCACCAGCTTCAACATCCTCCTGTCAAACAGACACAAAATGTCTAGCCTATTATCATCCCAGCACTTTGCAAGACTCACCAAACAAAACAAAACAAAACAAAAAACACTTGGCAGACTCATCAAAAAACTAACACCAATATAAAGACCATTATAAAGACTACCAAAAATTCAAGGACTCGTTCAAAGAGCTGCAAGAACTTCTATTGGTTTCCAGGTGCAATTATTTCATATTTGAAATTCGGCAGATATAATTGATTTTAACAAGAGTAAATATGAGAAAGTGAACGAAACTGCAATTTCGTGCAAGATTCAAACATGATTACCATTTGAAGTTGGCAACAGGTAAACATCACCAAATCATCCATCATCGTGCCGATTGTAATCCTAATACCACGTGATTAGAAGAAGGTGAATGGAAAATACCTCCATTGCTGACATGACACCATTAAACTCACTAAAAGACGCTGCTCGGTCAAAAGTGGGAAACTGTCCATGAAGAAATGATCCTGTAGTAGCTCCTTCCTCGAAAAACTCCCTCAAAACCAAGCCTGAATCACCAGCACATTGAGAAGATGAGGGTAAGAGAGTAATTTCAATCCTGTCACCCTCTGGAGAACTAGATAATTTCCCACGACACCTCTTTGAAGGACTGCATCTCTCTGAAATCAACTCCACACCAGTTTCAATCTCGCTATTACTCACAGGGTAGTTAGAAACAGAGGAACAAGGATTTCCAATGCAGGCAGCAGGAGAATTTTCCTTTTCAAGGATTTCACAGATAAGATTCTGGATTAGAACACGCTTGAGAGAAGGCTCAGCGGCCGGAAACCAATCCCCGTTAAGCTGGAAAAAATAGTTAACCTTTATGTTTAACTAAACACAAAAAAGAGAAAAATATAACTATGAGGTACCTATAGTATAATTAGTTCCTGCAAAGACTACTGCAACAAAATTCAAAAAATAAACTACCAGTCAATTTTTAGCTAAAGCAATAGATTAGAAGTCTTAAGATAAATTTCAACAGAGTTCAAGATTTTTCTTGGCAACAAGTACTGGATTGACCACTCAACATCATCACAACGAAAATATTTACAGATTCAATAACAAACTTCTGGGTTGCACTTACAATCCATGTGGTATTTTCCAAACACAGAAAGCATCTCTAGTACCAGTTCAGTTTCATAACTACAATGCACTCCCCTACTTAGGGATGCGTGTTGATAAGAGGCAGTTGGGAGACCAATATTTGGTGTGTCAACCAAACAATTTCTTTTGCACCCAAAATACCGTTAGTTTTCACATTAGAAGATCCTTCAGCAAAGTGAGGGAACAAAATGTAAATTGGTAGTGCCTATATTACAGTATTACTGCATGACAGATCTGACAGAGGAGGCTGGTGTGGATGAGATAGAATTCAAAACAATAACCCTCATAGGATGGTAGGGGTAGCACGTGGGTCACAAATCCTCTGGTAATACCCTCCTTCCCGCTCTCAATCCTTGCTTTCACATATTTTAGTAGTTTGGAATGTTTTCGAAAGATGTTTTCACGCTTGCGCTCATGCATGTATTATGTGACTCAAGAGTAGAAGTGAATGAAGACTAGACGAGCGAGAATAGATTAAGCTGGTTTGAACATGGGTATATTAGATTGGTGGATGTGTCGTTAGCAGTGATATGGTCAAGGTAGATGGTAGCACTATGGTGGGGTAGACCAAAATTGACCTTAGAGTCGGTAATTCGAAAAGAAGTTTATTGGATATCATGGAACATGGTGCTCTCGATTGAGCCCAATGGAGTAAACAAATTCGTGTAGCCGAAACCAATTCGTTCGGGCTTAAGGCTCGGTTTGGTTTGAACTTTGGAGGTCAGTGCAGAGTCCCCCAAACCACACCAGTTTGTCCGTATTCAACTACAGGATGGTCTGTGTAATGTACCTGACATTCTTCTATGCGAATAATCCCCCTACTGAAGAAAGGGAAAGATGTAAACAAGCACAAAACGAAAGTCACTCTTTTCCCGTCGCCAACATGGTACTGTACATGAGAACAGAAAGGGTAAACTACAGAAACACTTCCTCAAGATCATGTTTGTGATAAATAAAGGAATACCCTTTCAGATTTCTGAAATGATAGTAACACACCTGGTCAAAATCATGACCTCAGCGTGCCTACAAGAGTATGAGTTTTATGCCGAATGGCTCTATAACACCTCATAAACATGAATATTTTGTGGTACTCAGAAAAAAAAAAAACCATAATTTAGATGCATTTGACGCTTAGACACAGATTTGCACTCAATGCCTAAACCGGAGTCACCCGAACAGCCCAAGAGAAGCATCGAAACCCTGGCATTAAGCAAAATGAGAGGCTAATGAAATGGGATGACAAGTATGAGCCACTTACGAAGGAGGAGAACTTTGATATTTTGAATGGACTGAAGCTAAGTGGAGCGTCCTTTAAAAAGCGCTCCACATAGTGAAGCAAGAACAGGCCACAGTCGAATGAATTTTGCTGCTGTGGTAGCTGCACCGAGCATAAAGCAAATATCAGAACATTACACATACCCCAAAACCGGGTGAGCATGAAGCCACATTTACATTTCTGCATATATGAACATCAAGAATGCATCACGTGTCTGGTTCTGTTTTTGGTGTTCTCGTTCCAAACAAGTGCAAAAGAGCTCGTATCGCTGATATCCGTAGAGCCTAGAATCTCTTAATCAAATTTCACAATTATTAATTTTCTTTGTAGACATCTCGTTGTAATTTATTTGCTTTTGTTTTCTCGTGAATCATGAACTCACTTTTAACTTAAGAGTTAAGATTAGACATTCTGGCTTATTCATAAAACTGCTACAATTGCCAGAGCCACTTTCTTCATTGCAGAACCACTGTCAGCTTTTCTAAATTGGAGAACTTCAAACAATTATCGACTGAGCATACTAACTAATAAAATTACCTAATGTGGAAAGGGTCCAATGGTATGTTGAAAAAAAAGAAGAGTCAGAATGCAAATTTTATCCAGCTCCATGGAAATACTAATAATTTATCTTGTGGATCATGATTGTGTAGAAATTTGGATCAGCTACATAAAGTAAGAAAAACAGCATTAATCCTCTTTCGCCCTAATCTCCTGCCTGTAGTTTCTTATTCCCATCAAAACCAACATTTTTTTATATGCTTTCAGTGGAAGATTTAAATTATGAAGATGTACCACATGATGCAATTGTATCGTACTTTTACTGGGTATGGAGGTTTTTCCTATATATTTTACTAACAAAACGGAGAAAGAGATACCAATTAAGAAACAAGTATATATAAGTTATGAAGCACCGACACCTCTAGATGTCGACATATCGCAGTGTTAGACACGGGGACACGTATGAGACACGCCACGTGGCGTGTCCCATAATTTAATTTAAATTTTTGAGGGGGGACACGGCAGGGGTCAAAGTGTATTTTAAAAAAATAGGGGTCAAACAGTAATTTTTCAATAGGTTTGTATTGAACTTATGGATGTCTTGTTCTGTTTGAATGGTATTGGAACTATTGATTTTTCATTTTGTCCATATTTTGCCATTTAAACTTGGAAAAAATTGCAAAAAAATAGAAATAAATATACATGCGGCGTGTCTCCCGCCGTGTCCGTGTCCCCATTTTTTAAGAATTCCAGTGTCCATGTCACCCCACTATCATAGAAACTAAAAAATGCACATATTAGAGTTCTCTTTTGAAACCTATGTAGCACGGACATGGATACGGACACGGCAATTCTAAAAAAATGGGGATACGGACAAGGCGGGGTACCCACCATATGTATAAATAAATAATAAATAAATATATCTACATATATATAAAACAAAATAATGAACTATTGTATATGAATAATTTCACAAATTGTATAAATTTTTTACAAAGGCATAATTACAGTTTGACCAAAATGTTTTGAATAATTTCATATTAACCCCCCCCCCCCAAAATTAAAAAAAATTATATTTTGGCCCCCAGCCGTGTCCCCTATCAAAAAATAATAAAAATTATTGGACACACCACGTGGTGTGTCCAATATGTGTCCCCGTGTCCAATACGTGGACACGGGGCCTTTTGGAATGTCAATGTTTGAAACTCACTTTCAAATTTGATGCCAAATATAAACTAAAAGTAGAAAAATACCTCCAATGGGACAAATCTCAAATTGAAAAATTTTGAGGAAATATCTTCACAAGTCTCCTTGTGCTTTTCTTTCCACTCCTCCCACAGGTAACTGTATTTTCGAGTGAAAAGGCGATAAGACTTAACAACCAACATCAATAACTTTGGAACAGTACATAAAGAATTACAAATCAGCAATTCAGTGGAGAAATGGACTTGCACATTGAAGATCGTAGTGTAGCAATAAATAAGAGCACAATTATGGGGAAGCGGCGAAGCTAAGAGACATGGTGAGTATGCTATCAATATATGAATCATGATAGCAATCACTTATTTCTTAAATCAGCTCGCTGTAGAAATAAATTTACAAAAATCTAATTACCGATAGGTTCAAGACGCTTTGAATAATATCAATTGTTTGTTAATATGATCCCCCGTCTCTTTTGGTTCTATTTGTTGTGAGACGCCATTACCAGTCATATATGCATTTTAAGATTGTTTCTTAACATGCTCAGGAGCTTTTACTGGTCTGAAATATTATTATGAAATCTTCTAATCAACATAAATGCTCCTTTAATCGTAGTCAGTCACCACTTCAATCACCATACGGTCCATACCCATAATGTTAAAGATTCATTTCAAATGATAAGCATTAAATCTGTAGCAGTGTGAGCTGTCAAGTTCACAGTAAAATAGGTGTAATCACTCTTTTGAAAACACAGGCATTCATTGAATGTACACAAGTTTGCACTGACCAGCATTGGTATTAAGGCATTAATGGAAGAGCAACAATTCAGAGTTTTCGGATAGACAATCCAGTAACTAAGCCTCTTTGACCAGGCATTGGTAGGAAGGCATTAATGGAAAAGCAACAATTCAGAGTTTTCGGTAGACAATGCAGTAACCGAGTCTCTTAAAAAGAAGGGCTTTTTCTAAGTTCCCATAAATCAACATGTCCCATTCTAGTAGAACTACATCACTTGGATACTGGAAATTTAGGACCCTATTGTATATTTACCATTACCAACCAACATAGCAAGCCATGTGTGTAATAATGGACTACGACTTTGAGAATTTCCTTGGTGTAATGCTTTATTCATGCGCCACAAATCTAACACCTCGTTCTTTAGATAGGTTGTTTGAGCAGCCAACATGATACTAATTTTATAGAAAGAAGAACAACTACTATGTTGCAACAGCTTAGAGGTAGAGGTCACTTTTACACCCCAGAGAATCTAGGATATTGCTGGTCTCTTGTATGGTTTCGATGAGGGATTCAACCCATCCTTCATAACTACTTTCCCCTGGCCCCTCTACCACTGGGATGAAAAAGAACTTGAGTCTTAAAACAACATTTCATGGACAAAGGCACGACACTGAAACGGACAAGGGCCGACATTCTACAAAAATATAGTCCAATATGAGAATATATAAGAAACCTTAACAACAATCTACATTAAACCACTGTAATCATGAGGACATGAGTTACTATACATATTCTTTTCGCAGGACTACTTCAACAGCAGAGCTTCTTTCTTTATCTCTCTCTAACTGAGGCTAGGCTTTTTACTTGAAAATGTATTTCAGTTATTTCAATACGAGTGGATGATAACATTTTCATATACATATTCGACCGCATTAAACCTTAACCCCTTACAAACGTGCCCAGGGCATGTCCAGACAGGACTGATGTGCTCTTGCTGTTCACCTAATGTATCTAACTGGAGAAAATGAGAATAACAAATCAGACATGCAAAGTAAGGTGTAACAAACATCCTGGCCTGCCCAGGGAGTGTCAGTTTACGACACATGTCTGGCATGGATACATAGACTAAGTCTCTGCGTTTCATAGATTATTTGTCAAATCAAAACAACTATATACCAAAATTGTTCCATCCGTACTTTTAAATATTGATTTCAGCTTCTAGTCCAAGAGCAGGTCCACAACATATTGTTTTACTAAGGCTGGCTTCAGTGGGCAAGGCCAGAGCTGTCTCAATTGAAAGTGTTGCAAGGCAACAGTATATGATGCTGTGGTGCACACACACCAAAAGAGTCTACTCGTGTCTCAAGACTCTGAACAATAAAACTGCATGATACCTAACAAACCACAGCAACTTTATAATAATGGGTTACGCTTTTTCTCTGTCCTTAGATTGACAGAAAAAAGTGACCCCCAAAGTTTTGTTAAGTGTATCTGTATTTGTTTCTTTCATCCGATCTTTGGTTAACATTTTGCCATATCCTTCTTAATGATAGAGAAGCTGGACAAAGGTAGACACGTTATCCCAACAGTTATTAGTCAACTGCTCGAATTCCTCCACTAACTAATTCTTCAAACATAAATACATGTTAAGGAAGCTAAAAGGATAACCGCGACTTGAATATACAAAACGTACTTAAACCACATAATGAATTTCAGAACTACCAGAGTACCTCTGAACAAGATCTTTGAGACCAGTATGACTTCCCTTAATAGAATCCATATGCAGTATGCATGGTACTTTAAGTGGCTTCTCCATATCTTCATCTGAAACATGTCATACATAAAACAAAGAGGGCAGGTCATACACTTGCCACACATTGACTGTGAAGGATAAGTTTCTACCAAGAACTTGCCTTGAAACTTAGCAACTTCACCCGGATGACATATCACTATTAAACTCCAGTGGTAACTGTAATAAAACGGGGATTGAATGTAAGTTCAATCTTCAGAAGTGATTTCTGAATAGGAATAAAAGGATTGGTACGCTTATGTCATACTTAAAGTTTATGGGAATAAACACATAATCCTTTTCAAACAGATTCACTTTTCTTGTCCATTTACGAACACGCTGAAAAGCAGCCCTGCCCTCAAAAGCACTAGATGGATCTTTGTCAAGGTCGATCAGCTTCCGAAAGAAGAAACTATTGAAAAAATGGAACCTGTGCCTCTCTGACGGTTGTATTTCATTTTTCAGATATCTGCCATCGATTGAAACTTTCAGTAAATCATGTTACAATGCAGCAAATCAACAATGAAATCTTCTTAGTTACAAGTAAACAAATAGATACGGTAACATGAAGAATAAAGGGAGCTCTTTAGTTAAGTTATACCAACTGTCACTCAAAAGGGTGCAGTCTAAGGTTCAAATGCAGCGAGGAAGGGCAAGCCCACATGAACCTTTTACAACGTAAACCTAAAGAATGGAATCGGCATCTCCCAAGTCCACTAGTGTCTTTCCTTCAGGCTAAAGGAAAGATTATTTCTCAACAACTCTATGAAAGAAAAGTTCGGTAACAGAAACATACTTGATATAAAAGTCTATGATTGTATCATTGACAAATGTGTCCGGCTGTAATAAGTCAACATCCTGCTTACTAATTGTAACAGCATCAGAATCACCCTTCGGATAGACAACTTCCTCAAAAGGCTCATCAAAACTGCAAAATAAGGCATTGATTAAGCACGTCAAAACAAGAGTAAGCCAGAAATTAGACACTGAAACAAAAATGAGAAGAGTATATAGCGAGCAAAGTTCAAATGCAATTTAAAGCCAAGCTCCACATCCATAATCAAGACATCACCAACTTTCAAAATGTTGATACTAGTCCTGAACTATTTAACATGAGTGGAAAAAAAAAAAGCTCAAAGGAATTTTCCCTCCCGACATTGGTGCTGAACAAAACACTCAAATTGATAATAAAGCAAATCAAGCAATCAAATACAATCATTGAGAAATAAGTTTCTTGACCCCTAAAACAAAAATCCAATCCCAGAACTAATATAATGGCACGATTAGAGAGAGAGAGAGAGTACCAAAATATCTTAGATTAGTTCTGCGTGCATCTACAATGTCAATTGAAGATTACCATCAATCTTCAACAAAAATTTTGCAGTTCAATATTTCCTCAGGCAAAACCATAGTCAATTATAGACACTTCGATCTTATTGGTAACACCCTTCACAATCTCTCCCTCTTTGTAAATAATTAAACATAGATAATGAAAGTCTTCACTATTTCTCTTATTGGGTTTCGAATCTTCACTTTTTTGCAATTAGTACTTGTCTGGCCACTAAATTATATCTCAATTTTATTCCTACTTATTTCAAACCATTTAGACCCCAATGCATCACTCCAATTTTTTAATGTAGCATTAACTCCTCATGATTTTATCCACTAAGACCATATCATATGCAAAAAACATGTTACCCTTGGACATTATCGTGACTATATCTAGTCAACTCATTCATGCAATGGTGTCCCCCAAGAAACATAACAGCCACATTACCTCTTTGTTGGTACATTGGCAGCAAAACAACACAACCCCTCATTTCAGCTTTAAAAAGTTTCTTCCACTTATGCATAGATGAGGAGAATGCGAATCGGGAATAGATATCGACGTAAGAGTTGAACAGGGATATATGCTTAGACAGTGATGGGTAAACAGAATATGACATACGAATGCCACAAATATCAAAATCCCAATAACTTCCAAATCATTTAAGTAATGAAGAGAATATAATGGGTACAAATACAAACTGGAACGTGCAAGAATGGGCAGATCAATGTTTGATAGATAGCAAAAGAATATCAAGTACCAGTAAGAGTGAGTCCAAAAGTAGCAAAAGTCACAGAAAATGACAAAGGAGACAACAATTTCACAAACTCACTTGGGCAAATAACTTTTCCTTGGAATGTGTATCCCATTATGCCCAGGTAAAGCCTCTCCATCCCCTCCCATGAGAGAACTACAAGGAGATTAACAAGTTATAATTAAATAGAAATACCACAAACATAGCCATAAGAAACCAAAGCCCCCTCAAACAATGCCAAATCCTACAATTTAAACAATTTTTCCCCAAATAGAAAAAAATGTGCTGCAGTTTTAATGAAATTAAGATGTAACATGTTACAAATATTTCCAAGTACTGAATGTCCGAAACAACAAATTTTATAACACCTCTCACAAAAGGAATACAATCAGTAACACGTTACACGAATACTAGTAGCAATCAGCCCACCCTATTTGACGGTGAATCTTCTTCCCTTCCAATGCCTGAATTCGAGTTGCAATGTTATCATCGGGTAACCTTATACCATGGGGGGAGCTAAAACCAAAGTCACAAGTCACAACCTATGTTTACCAAGAACGTCGATTCTTCTTGTATGAAGCATGGGAACGGGTTGCACCTCATGGTCCAAAATTTGGTATGATACGGACAGCAGGCTAGGGTTGTGTAGACTTCACTACTAGAGTTTAGGTACTCCTATATGTTTATGTAATTTTGATTTTAAAAAAAAAAAACATGTACCTTTCTGCAGAAGGTGAATTCCAATAGGAAAACAGCGAGATATAAGCATTCATGGTAACACTAGTCGCACTCTAGGGACTTCCACAAACTTGGCAAGGGGGAGGGCCAGCAGGATGGAAAGAGAAAATGGCAACCAGGCTTTTACTTTGAAATGTTAGAACACGACAAGATAAACTAAATGACTACTCTCTTTTTGCATGGGTAAATAATCTGTCACTCTCCTTCATTAATCTCCTTAGAATCGCAACTCCATCATAACTACGCACAATAAAAAAAGGTACCAACCACCCCAAAAACAAGTATTTAGACTCTTAGCAATAACAACCATCTACAAAGCACTGACAAGCCTAACAGCTCAACGTATCTGTGCATGGGACACAGATACACGTGGAACAGGAGTTACAATCGTATAGGACAACTTCATAAAATTTTAAGCTAGTCACATCTAGAACGCATATATTCTAATTTAGACAATGTAGGGGCACAACAGGGCAAGTTTTAGAGCTTAATAAAGTTAGTTCAAGGTCAAATGGTATTTTTTGTAAACTTAAGAGTGGAATTTATGAACAAAGACATCTATAGCGAGATGACCTAAATCTTATGAGCATCTCCAGTCCTCTTTGTGATTTCCGACCTTTCCCTCCCTCGCAGCGACTGTGTTCAAATGCCCTAGATCTAGCGGTGGCAACAGATATCGACCTCATTAACTCCGACCAGGTACTTTCTCCATCATAAGTCAAATGTGGAAACTAATTTATGTTTCATTAATTTCGGTTATATGGGAATACAACAATTATAAAGGACCTATACCAAGTTCAGTAACGGAACCACAAGAAACTGCTATGAATTTAGCCTTTAAGTCTATAACATATTAATCTGTTTTCTTTTGGCAAACAATAGAAGGTTATGAAATTATAAGACAAGCTGACCCAAAAACAGTTTGCGAACATACAATTATTTCTGGAGAAAAAAAGTTTACAAACATGTTAGCATTTCCTAGCAACTTTTATATTGCAAAAAACGCAAGAGATCTTTTATCAAAAATCACGGATTGATATGAACTCAAGAACTGGAAACCAGATCTTTTCACCAAAACGAACTCAAAAATTGACTATCCAACATTCGCACAACTAGTGAGCATCAAAGTTTATGATTAACGAATTTTACTAAAAAGAAAAAGTACTGGGAAACATCTTTGTTGCTGATCTGGGAAAAAAAGAAGAAAGAAACTGATACATGTCACGACAACAAGAAACGTAAGCAGGAAAAAATATAACGGCCACTTAATATACTCACTCAGAACCAACATTCCATTGAGCCCTATATCTCATATCCAAAGACATTATCTCTTCCTGCTTCTTGTACCAGTTTAGTTCAGCTGCAGCAAATTGCAACTCCTCAATGCCTACATGCAGTTTGTACAGGCACAGGAAAAAAAAAACTATTAACATCTCAATTAAATAAATTAAAACCATTCTCATAAACAGGTAAAAGAAAGCAGAGTTGCATACCATAATCCCTATAACGGCTTTTACGTTTTAGTTTTATGTTTTTGCAAAAAAAAGTAAGATACAGAACCCATTCTACATACTAGGGGTCGGGCACAAGCGATGTGAGTGCACGTTAAAGTCAAAAAATTAAATCTTCAAATGACACGATGTTAAAAATGTTGGCATCTTAAATCCAACCCCTACATATGTTTTAGGTCATGACATCATCATGATTTATCTTTCCCTCGTGTCTCTTAGAAATTTTGGCACACGCAATGTGTGTGGATGATTCATTAACACCAGGAAGAAAAAAAACCTTGAGTCACAGTGATACTACATTACAACAATCTCAGACCATGTTTGGGTTTTTTTTGGGGTCATTTCACAAACCCATCAAATAGCAATCACAATGAAGCACTACTATTTTCGAACTCCACTTACAGAAATTTTTATAAAAAAACCACAAATAAGGAACACAAAATTAATTCTAAAGAAGTGAGAACAAAATAACAAAGAATAATTCGCTAAACAAAATGTAGTAGACAATGGCAATGGCTTACATTGGTTTATTGTGACGAAGAACCAAGTATTCCCCCACAGTATGCACAATTGTTCCAAAGAGACAGAGTTGCAGCAGATCAAAAACAAAAAAAGAGTTGCTAGAGATCATAATTGAAATGAACTTTTTCTCCATTTGGAAGACGGTTGTTCGAAGGGAGGGAGGGGAATTGTAGAAGCAGTTAACTGGGAAAACGGGAACATGGCACATGGGTGCTATTTTGTCATGATGATTTTGATAACTGCCATGCCAATTTATGTTTTTACCCTCCAAAATTTTAACTATTTTGTTTTTTGTGTTTTTCCTCTTTAGAGGGTATTTTAGGAAACAAAAATACATGACGGGAGACACCAAACTGGTGCTACCCCTTTATATATTAGAATAGATTTATGTTTTTACCCAGCAAAATTTTAACTATTTTCTTTTGTGTGTTTTTTCTCTTTAGAGGGAATTTTAGGAAAGAAAAATACATGACAGGGGAGACACCAAACTGGTGCTCCCCCTTTATATATTAGAATAGATGTAAAAGACATAGCAGCTGGGAAAAATATAATTAACGAACTCTTATCAAACTAGACTTTCTGTTTTATCAACAGATCAAAAAACCCAGTCAAAAAAACCAGCATTTGAAGACTCCTCAAGGTAGCACAATGAATCTAAAAATGCTTACTTTCGCAGAGCCAAAAAAAAAAAAAAAGAATGGAATAACTATGCACCTAATGTATCCGCAATGCTTTGCGTTTAATTTAAACTGTATAAACAGAGCCAGCCTAAAAGGGTGTCCCATACTTTGGGGAATGTCCTGTACTCTTTCTTCCCATTCTCTCACCCTCAATTGACTTTTTAATATCGGAATGTAGGGATAATTCTTTTAAGTAACCCCTATAGATACGATATATTAGTGCTATCCTTTTTCTTTTTCTTTTTTAGATTTGAAACCCTGTCAATTGCATGGGAGTACTACATGGTGCCCACCACATGGCTACCACTCCACCTGCGCAGTTATTCCATTCTAAACATCTCTCCTATATAAATTTAAACCACCACTACACTACTATCCTTTAACAATAATGTATCCACCTTGCAGTAAAATAATATTGTCACAAAAAAACCTATTTGCCTCCATCTTTCCCAATATGTGTATTGGGACTTCTTCAATTATCAGAGTGGTGGTAGACAAGAGAAGAACGAATGCATGGCTTTTAACGGCTATATGCTTGTTGATAATCTAGGTTTTTAATCCTCATCCCATTTTTCCTGCAAAGCTCAGACCAATATTTTCACAAGAAAACCTATTTGCCTTCGCCTTTCCCAATATGTGTATTGGGACTTCTTCCATTATCGGAGTGGTGGTAGACACAAGAAGAACGAATGCATGGCTTTTAACGGCTATATGCTTGTTGATAATATAGGTTTTTAATCCTCATGCCATTTTTCCTGCAAAGCTCGGGCCATTTGCATTTCAGTTGATACCTAGGTTTTCGCTTGACAGTACATGGGCTGCACCCCCAGATCCTCTCTCATCATCCAAATACTTTTGATATCAAAGGAAAATAAGGGAGGCTATTCAGAGGGTGGTGGAGGTTGTCTCTAAGGAAGGAAGCTTGAGATGGGAGGTAGAGAATGTAGAGAGTTGGCTTCCTGGAATCAAGTCTGGAGACTAAGCGTTCGTTTTGGCTATGAGCAGCGGCCAGCAGGAGTTTGATGACTCCTGAGGAGGGAAACAGAGGAACCACAGTTGTTTCAGGAGGCGGCCTCTATCTCAAGCCTCGGCGAAGCCTTGGGGCTTTGATCGCCATTGGTGGAAATTGTGAAGTTGACATGGAATATTTTGTGAGAAGATGAGTTTCATGAGTCGATGTGTTTGTGGTTTAGTGCAAGATTCGTTGGCTGCTCTAGTTATATGGGCCAACATGATCAATAGACTAGACAAGAATAGAAGAAACGTTAAGGTTGAGATTTGTTTAATTCATATCAAGCGTTGAAGGTGTGTATTGTTGGGGACTAGACTTTGCACTAGTTATGTCTGGAACTAGAAACCAATGGCCAGGTGCAATCATTGGCACACCTGTGGGGATGACAAGGTGTTACCCACGATGTGAAAACCGATGTGGATGACTCATCACAACAGACATTGCTATATTGATGAAGAAGTATCTTAGGTGGATTTGGATTAACGTTCGAGTGGATGGCAGAACCAAAAAAAAATCTTATAGAATTTTCTACAACGGGCCAAGCACATAAATTTGCAAAATAGAACACAAGGGTATAGGTGCAAAAACATTGGCATGGTTCACTGCAAGTACATTGGCATGGACGACGTCGATGTACTTGCTTCTCGCTCCATTTATCATGTCTTCAAAGTTTACTGACCGTTCGATTCTTTTCAAATTATATCCAAATTCCAAAAAGTAAACAAATAGGATGTGAAGAACCTACCAATAATTACAATAGAGATAACTACATGTGCAATGGCACAGAACCTAAAGGGAAATCAAACCAATAAAGAGTTAGGGGACACATGCTTTAGATTCAAGAACCCACAGGAAAAGGTTGAGCCAAGGAAAATGTTCCATCAAAACGTCAGCAATAACAAGAAGGTGATGTATCATTGATAGTAACAAAGCAAAAAGCAGAATTAGCATAAGTTCCACTTAAATATACCAACCTGAAGTGCCTTGTCCACCTTCGGCCTGCATTTCATCTTTCGATATCAAGCGAAGTATTACAATAGCCACGCGAAGCTGATTTCAAAGAAGAAAATTAACATTCAATCTCAACTCTCACGCACATACAAAAAGCAAACATCACCATGAGAAGAAACTAAATAAATAGTGTCAAACACTGAAATTAAGAGTTCTCTGGGGCCTACCCTTTCAGACCACTGTGAATCAATATTAACAATATCATCGATTCCCCATTGAAAGCTAAAGGTTCCTTCATTACCGTCGCTAGTTGAACCCTTCAGTTCAACGCAACTGCTGGTAAAAGTTAACACAGACTCTGTACAATATCTACCACGATATAAAACATAATCTGGACAAAGAACTGCCACATCCCTGTTGCCCTGCCAGTCAAACCAAACAATTAGTCACAACAAAGGAAGAAAGCAGACAAATGTGTTTAAGAGTTCTTTTTAACCGCATAGAATTTTTGTAACAATGTAAGCGGAGTTAACCAGAGTGGTTAGAAAGGGAGAGAGACCCAGAGGTTGAGCACTTTCCTTCCCCTACAAAATTGGAAGAAACCCAAGGGGAAGTGAAGTGATTGGTATAGAACGTTTTCAATACCACGTGTACCCCTCAGTTCCACATTTACTATCCTACTTTGGCACCTCCACTCCCTTCTGCAATATCTTCAAAAAAAAAAGGAGGGGAAAAACTCCACCCTTCCTTTCCCTTGGTTAAATATTGTAAAGCCAAACAAGAGAAGGGCTACCACGTCCCTTCCATTCCCTTGAATCCCTTCCCTTCCTTCCCATAGTAAGTTACACTTCCCTGTACTCCCCATCCACTCTATCCAAATGGGATCTAAAGAAATTAAGACAAATGATAACTCATTCATGCAATGATTCAGGAGAAGGATATAATAAGGTGAACTAAGAAATGATAGAAATACACTTAACGGTATACCATTGAAATCTGACAGGTCCACAAAATAAAAAAATACATATCTAATTGCATACATTCAACACTAAACCAATTTTCCTCCAATACAACACGCAAAATAAACAAAGAGTTTTCCAATTTTGTCAAGCAAAGTAAAACATTTAGTCGAATCAAGGAAACTGAGAACAGACTTATGATGACGCACAACCACAACAAGAGAGATTACCATTTCCCAAGTGCCGAGGCAATGACCAGATGATGGCACATGCCCATCTAACGTAACTGTGAAAAGAAAATTACACTAAGAATCAGCAAGGCAGATATCTAACATGCCGGCATAAACATATGACAAAGCAAGAGATAGTTGTCACAAAAATGATAGAATCTACCCTCATCTTCTAGGATATGAGAAGAAGTTGATGCAGAATCCGCACTCATGCTTTCATCAGCATCCGGAATCACATCAACTGACTCATCCTGAAAAAGAGTTCAGCATAAATAAGCATCTCTTGATAAAATCTTTCTGGGCTCATACCAAAGTTTAGTAAAGGTAAAACTCCGATTACATTAGATTGAGAATCTTGAAGGGCACAATTTAATTGACTGCTGTTGTAGGGTGAAGCTGCATCAGGGCTTGAAGACCTAGATTCCAGTTGAACAGCGAAACTTCCCGGCTTAAATTCATCCAGCATAACTTGTGGATGCTGCTTGCCACTCACGGAATCAAATAAAACAAAATCACTTAACCCGCCCGCCTGTTTGGTAACAGGGTTTTCCCCATCCGAGCCAAGATGGATACGTAGAAAAGCATTGTCACAATTCTGATCATTGTCATCCCCATCGACATCCACACATGGTAAATTACTCCTATCTTTTGATTGAAAATTGGTTCCCCGTGCAACTGGATGCCATACACAGAAGAATAAAAGAAAACTATAAGCACCAAGCAACAGAGATACCTACTTTAAGTTTATATGTTAAAAAACCAACAGCAGCAGCAGCTATAAACCCTAACGGAACCACAAGGCTCAAACCCTTACTCAATCTCAAGCTTGAGTGAAGACTCAACTCCATGGTCAAGACCCAGATTCAAGGATTCTCTGTAACTTCCAAATTCACGATTCTGCCGCTAATGAACCTTTTACAAAGATGTGCGCTGCGCAATTTGTATAATGCTTACAATATGATCTATCGTCGCTTTTAGTCAAAACTATATGCTTAAATGTGGGTTAGCCTGACTTTTAAACGAAATGGATCTTCCACTCAAATTAAGTAACCTTGATCTTCCTAAAGAAGTGTTCTCGTATTTTTCTTCGGTATTATTTACTTTCACTGAGTTTTTTGCTCAGCTTTTTGTTAAAAAAGTTAGGAGCAATCCTTCAGTTCAACGAGAGGAATCAGAAAAATCTCTAAAAAATAAATTGAATTTCGAAAAAAAAAAGTTCACAGAGGACAACACTAAAAGGAAAAAAAGACAAATGTTTCAAAAAAATTCTGTCTTTATTGAACTTTAAACATCTTTGGTCGCAAATTTTCCTTTTCACGCTACCCTCACTCGAGATGTATAACCAACCCAAGCTAACGAAATGACGAGGGAAAATACCAAAACAACTTCTTAAGAAGAACACGGCCTGCAAACATGACTCAAGGGGTGGACAATGGTCCATAGAATAACTGGAAGCTGGCACACAGAATTGAATCAGTTAACCAAACCCAGCCTGAAGTCCCAATCACTTGGGGTAGGCTACATGAATCATTTTCCTCCATTGAGCTGTATCAAGGACCACTTGTTCACACAAACCTACTGTACTCATATCTTTGTGCACCATTAATTTAGGCCTACCCCTCCCCATAGCATTGCTACCCAAAACTATCATATCCGCTCTTTTAACTACTGCATCTCCTGGTCTACGGTAGACATGTCCAAACCACCTCAGCCTATTTTCCCTTAACTTGTCTTCTATAGGTGTTACACCTACCATCTACACAATTGAATGCAATAATGCATACATGCATGCGTACATTTCCAAATGCATATGTACACGTACGTTATATCTCTAGCAAGGTTTTGAATACTGCACTGCATCTAGATTACTGGTTTTCTGCATCTAGAGTACGGTTTTCCTAATGGTACAGTAGGTACCAATACTGGTGAGATACCGGATATGCGATTAGTGTTATTTACCCACATGTATAATATATGGGTATTGATTTTCGCACTCTTTCTGTACAACCAGATCCTTTTTTCCTGATGTAAATTTACAATACTGTCCTTCCGTGTGTGAAAATATACCAATTAAACGTTAATTTTGTCAATTTACATTACAAGATGACGAAAAGGGGTGTGGTTATAAAAAAGAGGGTGAAAAACAATTACCATGTTATATTGATTTATTAAACAGGAAAATAATTTTAAAAAAGTCCGGAGTACTTACCGTTTTGGAGGAAATTATACTTGTCGACGGCGGGGCTAGGGTTTGTGTATTTGCTGAGTAACTTGGCCGAGGCCAACTCGGCGAGTTCATCTTCGGTGCTGAAATCGAAGACTTGAAAGCTCTTGCAATCGCTCTTCATTCGCATACGTAGGTGAGAGGAATCGAACAGGGAGATCAGAGGGCGATAGGAACAGGGATCGACGGGGTCCGTCGATAATAAAGCTAGGGTTTTATGGAGCGATCACTGTGTTGGATCGGAATTTCGAGCGGGGAAGGAGGAATTAGGGTTTCTTATGCCTGACGAACGAGGGGAGGGGTTCGGACATTGTCCCCGATTGAGATTTCAGAGAGAGAGAGAGCGCGATGGTAGACTTTGACTCTGGAGACTCGACTCTGTAGGACGGTAGGAAGTAAAGAGGAGGACATTTGTGAATAGACGAGGAAGTTCACGCGCTAGGAGAGCGCGTGAGGGAGATACGATTGGATAAGGATCCGTACTTGCATCCTTTTTGTGGCATCCTCGGTTATGATATCCAAGCATGGCATCCTCGGTTAAGGAAAAATGATTGAACCGCATAGCGTGTGCAGTACGGGCATTGAATAATCAGGTCCAAATCGAGGAATTGAAGCTGTACTGATTATTTGAGTTGTCCATTCAGAAATTTAAAGGTCTAGATCTCATCTTGGCACTGCGTAAATTCAAGTCATTCAATGTCAAAATGAAATTTGAATCATTAGATTGTCGGACGGACGACTCAGATGGTCTGACAATCTAGACGGACGACTCAGATGGTCTGACAATCTATGGGAAACTAGTATTTAGTGGGAAGAGGGGTATTTTATCCCCAATTCATTGAAGTTTTTCAGAATTGAAAAGTCATAGAAATGAAAATTTTAATTGCTAATACGTGATTTTGAAGACAAAAATGCCCCCTTTCCAAAATTATTTCACTTTCATACCATTTGTTCTTGGCACCGGATCCCCACCACGAGCACCACCTACTGTGCCACTAGTAGGTATCCCCCCCCCCCCCCCAAACCAACTGCCACCGTCGCCACCACAGCCAGTAGGACCGCACCACCACCAAACAGAAGATCTGGTGCCTTATTCATATTATTTGAGTTATAAAATAGCAAGTGATTAATTATGAAAGACTACTTTCTTTTTTTTTTGAAATTAGGCAATTCATTAATTCATACCCGAAGGCAAAGATTACATCGTAAAAACAGGAGCGCACCAAACTACCTAATCCGAAACACGAGTACTGCATTAAGCACAATAGGTTGCAAACTCAAGGACACCCTGCAAAAGCACCCGGCACAAGTGTTGGCCTAGAAATCCCGTCCGGAACTAGACAGAGAGATACCAAAACAGGATCCCAGCACAAAACATTAAGCACAGATGTAATCAAACAACAACAGAATACAAGCGAAAACAAATATTTGCTCCCAAGGACATGCCTCAAGGGCCGTCGGCCGGAACTGGATCAGGAGACCCAATCCAGAGCTGTGGAGTCCTCTGGGGGGATCTGAGGCAAGCCTTCACTACCACGCAAGGCTCTGGGCGCGAAGGCCGAGGCAACGCCAGTGAAGAACTCCGGCAGCATGCCCACGGTGGCCAAAGAACAAATATTCCCTCTTGTTGGACCTGTTGTTGACCACCAACCAAAACAGAGAGAAATAGCCGACCAAACAAACCGGAATAAATCTTGGAAAACCCTAATACAGCCACCACCTACCACCACTGCCATTGCCGGGAGAAACCCCAGTACCCGTCCACTATCGTCGTTGTACCACCGAAACCCTCTACTCCGGTCAGACCACCGAAACCCTAGCTAAAATTATTATTTACCCACCACCACAACCTCACAAGGTCCGGGGGAAAACCAGCCTATAGAAGAGACGGAAGACCGTCGGAAAACAAAAACCTAACTCCACAAACCTCAACTTATTGAACCCTTCCATCGACCACCAGCTACCAGATCTGATCTCCTACCTCGAGGACGGAAGGAAAAGACCCACGCTTCATGGGCGGAGCCCTTGCCGGACTCGACAGCTGGAAAAATTGAAACCGGAGTAGTGGAAACAACAGAAAAGAGAGAAATGAGGGGGGAGATTAGGGCAAAAGGGGGGAGGAAGGAGGGAGAGGAGGGGGGTGGTAGCCCCTCCCCCCAAACCAAAACCCTTGCTGATGAAAAGTTTAGAAAGATAGAGGAAAAGAGATAACCTAACTATTGGGTATGAGTAAAGACATCTTTTCTATTAACATAGACTAAATCATATTTTTTTTAGAGAACTTTGTTCCAAATAATTGACTATTGTTTGAGATATAAAATAACAAGTCATTAATTATAAAAGACTACGTTCGATATTAGTAAAGATCACCTAACTCCCCAGCCCACCCCACCCGTTTACCCTGAAGCAAACCCGACCCATCTCTTCACGCCCTAATCTCTGTTGTCCTAACCAGAGAAAAAACAGAGAGTCCAAACACAAGAAACCCAATTTGATTTCAATGCCTACATGGTTAATAAGGCGATTTTCGGTCAACAAGGCCCTCAATGACACCGTTTCTTTGAGGGACCCACCGAAGATACACGAGGCCATGCGATACTCTCTGCTCGCCGGCGGCAAGAGGGTCCGACCGATGCTCTGTATCACCGCAAGTGAGCTCGTCGGCGGCGCTGAGTCGCAGGCAATACCGGCGGCGTGCGCCGTGGAGATGATACACACGATATCGTAGGATTCAAGATGACCTGCCATAGAGCTGTTTTGAGAGAGAGAGAGAGAGAGAGGCAGACATCTGGGATTGCTACTGATTCGGTGGAGTTGCAGACGAGGAAGTGATTTTTGGGATTTCAAATGTGTATGGATATATTAGTCTTTTTACATTGCCCTTTCCATGTATGGGGAATATATTTCTTTCGTTTCATATTGATGCTATTCCAGAAAAACTTGTTCATCACTTGGGAGTTATTTGCCCAAACATCCACTGGCTTGTAATTCCCCAGCAATATAATGGTCTGCACAGTATCGTGTTGCGCACCATCCACAAAGCATGCCTCTGGGTCCACAAATGCTAATAATAAGAAGGAAATAACTCCTCTCTAATAAAAATAAAAAATTTATCGGTCTAGTTTTAGATTTCAGAGTTAATTTTTATTTACCATCGCTATATGAGATAAGCGATTTTGATCCTTACCTGAACAAAACGTCCAAACTAGACCGGTTCAATTACATTATTTGTTGGGAAACGATTCCCAGAACCCAGTAATGATGCGTACAGATTGAACAACAAGAAAATCGCAAAACCTTACAAGGCGGAATTAAGGTTTACCTCAACTCTCTGCGAACACGAACGCTGGTTGAATTTGTTATAGCACGTCTTGCTATAAGCCACGTATACTGCTCGACTGCACCTTACGATCTTCTATCATATTCCCTGCACGTCTGGAACACGAACCGAGTGTGGACTCTTTCGTGATCTGTTTGCTCTCTCTAAATCTGCCTCTATCTTGTGAATAATAGAAACGTGTAATCTGACCTAGAGAGCATAACGTGTATATAAACGGCTGCGATAGGGACCTAAGGAGTAATAAGTCAAGGCTTCCAGTGTAAATAAGAAATCCTAATCCCACCAGGATTCTATTTCTTATTTCACTAATTATAATTCACCCCACTACAGAATTATAATTGCACTCCCGTCCTTATCTCAATTATATTACGAGCTCCATGATATTAAATACTTATTAATCTCCCCACGTTAAAATTACAGATACCCGTTGATTAAAATAAATTACTAACAATCTTCCACTTAGTCAACATCTTAACTTGAGACTAACCGCTTAACTTATTCGATATGTCGGATACAAATATCCACCTGCAGGGTTTGACATAATCGAAACTTATCAGTTTACTCAAGGGGTATCATCAATCCTTATCGGGACGTGGATTCCATTAATAATTAATAGTTATCATATACATAATGTTGTGACCCAACTCACCGAGACTATTGATCGTATAAAGATCTCACTCTTTAATGAATCAAAGTCAACAACATTAAATATATACCTCTAATAATTATCTTTGGATTAAGAGTATAAGCATTCTCAATAACCTTGAGGTTCCAATTGTCTTATAAAGTTAGTACAAAGACAATTACCTCAATGCGCTCCCGTTCAATACACACAAAGTATACTAGCACAATGAGTTAGAACTATACGTTCCCTGTAGTCAAGACAGACCTACTAAACATTGTACTACAGTCCTACCGATGGTGTGTCCAGTTCCATCTAAGACTGTGAACTATATCTTATATTTTTCAAGAACCGATGATCCAATCTTCTGTTGTAAGCCATACTCTACACACTGGATTATCTACTATGTAGAATAAAAGACACACATGCACAATCATACAAAAATATCATGCAAACATTGCCCATAAAAGATTCTCATCAAAAAGGGATAAAATTGATTAATACATAACAATATTAATTCATCATATAAAATCATTACTTTTACATAACATCCTAACAAACTCCCACTAAGAAACTCAAACCCATTCTGTCATGCATCTCACTCCCATTCCCTCTACATGACTATCAAAAGTCTTAGCTGGTAAACTCTTTGTAAAAGGATCTGCTAGGTTGTTTGCCGATACAATCTTGGTCACAGCAATATCACCTCTCCGTACGATCTCTCGAATCAAATGATACTTATGCTCGATGTGTTTACCCTTCTGTGAGTCATTGGCTCCTTCGAATTAGCAACTGCACCGCTATTGTCACAATAGAGTGTAATGGCTGATTGCACTGAATGAATCACTTCCATATCCAACAAGAAATTTCTGAGCCAAACAGCCTCCTTGGCTGCTTCAGAAGCTGCCACATACTCAGCCTCCATGGTAGAATCAGCAATACAAGATTGTTTGATACTCCTCCAACTTATGGCTCCACCTCCCAAAGTAAACATATATCCCGAGATAGATTTTCTGGAATCCTTATCTGACATAAAGTCTGAGTCTTATGAACTGCCTCCACAACCTTTTTTTGAGATTTGTTCTGCTTCTTCTTGCCTTTCGACTTAGAAGTAGAAGTCTTCTCAGTCATTAACACTGAAGGTGATTTCTTTACAACCACAAGACCCTCAGTTGCTTGGAGTTCCTTAAGAAGTTCTGCCAAAGATAAATGCATTCTATTCATAGTATAGTTTAGGCGAAAATTCTTAAAACTCTCAGATTGCAGTGAGTTAAGGACGAAATCAATTTGGGTTTCTGTATCGATTTTAGCCCCAAGGATCTCTAGTTCATTCAGAATAGCCATCATCTTCATAACATGATCCCTAATTGGGGTCCCTTCAATATGGGTTATGCTTACCAATTCTTTCGTAGCAATTAGCCTTGTTGCACGATTTTGATCCCCAAACATGTCTTTGAGGTTCAACATCATATCGTAAGCAGTTTCCATAGCATGATGCTGATGTTGTAATATATTCGACATAGATGCCAGAATATAACACCGCGCCATCTCATCTGCCTTAACCCAATCCTTATAAGGTTTTGCTTCCTGTTCTGTGGCATTCTCATCAGGTTTTGGAGGACAATCCTCAGACAGAACATATTTGTGCCCCTCAGCAGTTAACACAATATCTAAGTTTCTTTTCCAGTCAACATAGTTTGGTCCAGTAAGTTTATTTTCTTTGAGAATAACAGCAAGTGGATTGAAAGAGTCCATTTTTGAATCTGAGAATCAAATAACATGACAATCAATTACGAAGGGCAATAAAAACTTTGAATTTCATTTTAATATTGGTTCCCTCTACCACATGTTAAAAGAAAAACATTGGCAATCCTACACACCGTGAAGAGCATGCCTCGAAGGGAAGGTCGTCTACTCTTCATCATTTGCTTATTACAATCAAAGAAACATACATACATCGATCTTATGCCTCCATGGAGTTCACATACTACGTTAATTATTACAACCACAAAAAATAATCGTGGTACTCAATAATAATACATGTTACGTTAATTATTACAACCACAAAAAATAATCGTGGTACCCGATAAATAACAATAACCACAAAAAAATTATCGTGGGATCCAATCACATAAAATCAACAAAAAAAATTATGTGACCATAATAGCTGGGTTAGAACGCTGCAAAACAACAGTTAACACAATTCTACGTTCTACCTTCTATAACCCACAGACAACATGGCCTATTTAATCCATACGCGTGATTACAGCGTGCTCTGATACCACTGTTGGGAAACGATTCCCAGAACCCAGTAATGACGCGTACAGATTGAACAACAAGAAAATCGCAAAACCCTACAAGACGGAATTAGGGTTTACCTCAACTCCCTGCGAACACGAACGCTGGTTGAACTTGTTATAGCACGTCTTGCTATAAGCCACGTATACTGCTCGACTGCACCTTACGATCTTCTATCGTATTCCCTGCACGTCTGGAACACGAACCGAGTGTGGACTCTTTCGTGATCTGTTTGCTCTCTCTAAATCTGCCTCTATCTTGTGAATAATAGAAACGTGTAATCTGACCTAGAGAGCATAACGTGTATATATATGGCTACGATAGGGACCTAAGGAGTAATAAGTCAAGGCTTCCAATATAAATAAGAAATCCTAATCCCACCAGGATTCTATTTCTTATTTCATTAATTATAATTCACTCCACTACAGAATTACAATTGCACTCCAGTCCTTATCTCAATTATATTATGAGCTCCATGATATTAAATACTTATTAATCTCCCTACGTTAAGATTACAGTTACCCGTTGATTAAAATAAATTACTAACATTATTCTTGAGCCAGATGCTTGTATAAAAAACGAGAATCGGATCCTCTCTGGTCCACCTTTAGACTGGATGATCCAACTCAGACTCACCTTAGTGATCTACAACATCCATTTTGTCAACCTCAATGCGTAGATCGCGAATGGAAAAAAATCAATTTAATTGAATATGAGTAGTCAATTAGCACAATCACTTCCATCATTAAAAAAAATTGAAATTTCAAAAAATCTATTTTCCATTTTGTAAAGACAATCGTGTTTCGATTAGGTATCAATAGACGGAGATCCAAATATATATATATATATTTTCCATTACTGACCAATTCATCGATACTAAAACATAAAGGATATTTTGTCAACCCATTAATATCAAATAAAGAATCATTTAAGTCAATAAAATATGATTGAAGTGGGTCTCACGTGGTTGGACTTGACTGCCCAAACCCTATGAAAGATTCAGTAAAAACGACTCTCATCGGAAAAAGAAAGAAAGATCAGACGTCTGAGTGTTGTGATGAAGCTGAGAGTGGAAGGATATAGATAAAGGCTAAGTTCGGTTGTAATTTCTGGGCAATGATCTGGGAAAAAAATTTTGAGTTAGTGATTGGTTTGGTTTTTAAAAATGGTTGTTGGAGTAATGATTTGATAGAAAAATAGGGATAATGATTGGAAATAGGGTAATGATTGGAGAGAGATAGAGAGAGAAATAGGGGTAATTATTGGAAGAGAATAGGGGTAATGATTGGATGAAAGAGTAATGATTGGAATGAGAGAAAAGTGAATAGGGGTAATGATTACACTTTTTTCGGAAATGTTTTCCGGAAATTGCAACCGAACACAGCCAAAATCTTTCCAAAATATGGGCCACATCGAGGCCATGTTTGATTGTTCATAAGATAAGAAATGTACTATATATATAAGTGTAAGTAGAGTGTAGAACTCATGAAACCACGCAAGAAAAAATACATTTTGAGTCATTTCGGATCTCTTAAAAATATAAAAAAATATTTCCAAGTTTTTGAATATTATTTTATAGAACTCTGTAAAAAATCAGCTTCAACGGATATCGGTAAGTATTACTATTGGATTCATAGGAGCAAACTGAGCAGTTTCTACAAATCCAAAAGTAATACTTATCGTTATTCGTTGGAGCTAATTTTTTACAGGGCTCCATAAAAATAATATTTAAAAATTTATGGATATTTTTCTAGATTTTTGTGGGATCCGGATTGGACCCAAACACATTTTTTCTTGCATGATTCCCTGCAAATCTTTCTTGCGATTAGAATTTCCGATGAAAAATACTACCAGGATTTGCAAGTTGAAATAAGGGGCCGGGTCTAGAGACAATACATTTGACAATACATTTTTCGGAACCCCATGCGAATAATCGGAGCCATTCAATTTGTTTAAAACATGTTTTTAAGGGTTTCCGTAAAAAATCAACTCATTTGGATATCGGCAAAGGCTTGATCGGCTCATTCAATTTTATCCAGTCAAATTTGACATGAATCAACTAAATGAGCCGATCAAGCCCTTACCGATATCCAAATGCGTTAACTTCTCACAAGATCCCTTAAAAACATGTTTTAAATACATTGAGCGGTTTCGATCATTTGTTTGAAGGTCCCATACAAGGTTTCAAAAAATGTATTATCAAAAGTGTTGTTTCTAGAACCGGCGCCTTGAAACAAATATGTCAATTACGGGGATTGTACTATAGTTGTACTACAGGTAAAATTTGTGTTGTCATCGAGTTTGGTATGTAGTCAGGGATACGAGACGCATAATTATTTCTTTATTTGGGACGGGCTACAAAGGGACTGGACCATCCCGTCCAATTCGTGCGTGGACAATTGTCGGATTCATTTTGATGATCGAAGCCGTTTACGTTCAATACTTGATCGATACCGTTTCGCAAGCTTCTGAAACACATTTATGTGGCTCCCATCGCCCCGCCGAAAAATATTAAACATTGAATCCCATCTCATTTTCGCAACATAGGTAAAGTCCCAAAAACATGTCACACGGTATTTGATAAATATAATTTTTTGTGTGACTAATGCTCTCGATGAGGCCTAAACGGTGGACGCTATCCTAATAGGCCCAAAAGTGACCAGAGTGGATGATCCAGTCTTCATCTGTCGAGGCCTTTCAAAGTATTCGCAAGAGAAATGGTGATTTTTTACAGGAAAAAATAAAAACCGTATTCTGTTCAATATTAGGACATGAGCGAGCTGTTGTGAATATTACGCTCCTTCCTCTCTCTTTCTTTTTTTTTTTTAAAGCGAAAGATCATTACATTTATATTAAAACGAAAAGATTACTACTATAACAAGTCAATCAAAAAATAATAATAACAAAGAAAAAACAAAAATAAAGAAAAGCCACAAAAGATCAGCACCGAGTCGAACCCATCAAACACACTCGTAAAAGAGGGCAGACCAAATCTGTCTCAGATATTCTTTCTTTCCTTCTTTTTTTTTGGTTGCAACTTTTAGATCATACTTGAAACTTGGAATATAAAACCATCAAAATGAAGCTTCTGAGTATTTTTTTTAAAACGAGGCTTTTAAGCCCATTGTACTTCTGACTTTCGAGAGAAGGTATGGGGTTATGGGGTTCGAGTCTATGGGGAGAAGTCGAACTCCTCTGTAGTTGTTAACACACTAACTTTCCGTTAACCTCCATCGATGTATACAACATTAGATTTAAAAAATCTAATATAATTTTTACAAGCTTATTAATTATTTTTGCCAATAAACTGGAAGTAGAAACTGTCCAAACAAATTAACACCGAGAAAAAGGACTACAAAACTGGTTGTGTAAGTAGCAACAACTTCTTGGCTTCCCCATTTAAGTTACCAATGGATTAACCTAAAATTTGCTTACAAACGAGTTCAGATTTCATTGATCATCGAGTTTACCGCTAAATATTACACCGCGAGCCGCGTACGTAGGAGACATTTAGTTACCAATGGATCAACATAAAATTTACTTACAAACGAGTCCAGATCTCATTGATCATCGAGTTTACAGCTATATATTACACCGCGATCCGCATACATAGGAGAATCGACGAACTTGCATGATTATCTATTCATGTTCTTCTAGCACTAATAAATCACCATCACCCTCACCTAACCAAGCAGTGATAAATGGTGATGAAAATCCGATGACATATATTATCACTCTGGAGTAATATTTCTCTCCAGAGTGAGATTAATTTTAAGTTCCTGGTGATTAGGGCGAAGCCATTAATTTAGTCCTTGAAATGGAATTATTAATGATTATTCCTTGGGGAAATCTCTTCCACTTTCTTCAGTTTCAGCCTGCGGTTGAGAAAGGTAGCCTGAAAGAAAGATATGTGTATCAACGAATTAAAAATTTTACTCAAAACAAACTATTTTTTTTTTTTTATCAGCAACTCAAAAATATCCCGTCCCGCTGAACGAGAAATAAATACTTAAAAAATAAGAACTTTTGAGGAACGGGGCCTAAATTTTATTGAGCAGCACATGCAAGCTGCTACTCTTGGTATGTTAACGATGTTACTTAACTAAAATCACTTTTGCCGATAAAAATAAGAAGAAGCGGCATTAGCTAACTTCTGAAATTAATCTAATCACCAAAAACTAGTAAGACTACACAACTTTTAATTTTGAAACAAAAAAAGTACAAATTATCATCTATTATTGCGAGTAATATTTTTGGTCGCCAGATGACACATTGTAATTTGGTAAAAAAAAAAAATTGACGAAAATAGTGAGGAGAAATATCTATTTTTTTTTTTTTTTGATCGGAGGGGAAATATCTTGTTATGCCATTCCATTTCTCACATAAGACTGGGATTTAGTGAGAATCACAAAATTAGTGAGGAGAAATATAATGTTATGCAACTATGGCACACAGCATAAGAAATTCCTTTCAAGACTCACCTTTTATCAAATGGATTCCTTTTTTCGTTTTTCGGCAGATGATTAGGATAATCTTTGCAATTTCGCATGAAGAAAACCAAAAAAAAACAAAAAAAAAAACCAGCGCACTTGAAATAAAAGGAAAGTGTGAAAACCGATTCCGGTCCCAAAACATATATTGTACCTAGGGGTGGGAATTTTCGACCTGACACGAGAACCCGCCTCGAAATTAGCAGGTTAAGATCAGCTATTTCTGACACAAACTATGAATATGACACCAATACGAGATAACAGGAACCCAATACCCACCTCAATCTAATTGTACCATTCTAAAGTTAAATTATTAATTAGTTAGCTTACCCTAGCTTCAAAGAAGTGTCAGAGTAATCCTCCTCTGGAGGTGGAGCACTTGTACTGCTGCAGCACTTATTAGTTACAGCGCACTTAAATAAAAGGCAAGTGTGAAAATCGATTCCGGCCTCAAAACATTTAATATTGTATCTAGGGGTGGGAATTTTCGACCCAACACGAAGTTTAGCAGGTTAGAGTCCGCTGTTTTTGACATGGAACACAAATATGACACGACACGATAACACAAAAAGCTAAACAGGCTAGGTTAGGATTGAGAGAATTATGACACGAACACGATACCCACCCCTAATTATACCATTCTAAAGTTAAATTAAGTATTACCGGTATTAATTAGTTAGCTTACCCAAGCTTCAAAGAAGTGTCAGAGCAATCCTCCTCTGGAGGTGGAGCACTTGTATTGCTGCTGCTGCACACATTAGTTACAGACTCTGAAGAATGCCCTTCTTCAGGTAAAGCATCATTCAAATTTTCCAACCCCATGGGCACATCCACCACTGGCCCCTTTCCTTTAGAATTGATCATCTCCATCTGCATCCAATCAAATAATATCATTCTGGATTGAACAATTAAGCTGGAAATTGTGATTACTTTGTATTTTTAGTGGACTTTAATCAGATTTGGCCTACATTTTTTGTATTTTCATCTGTGACGGAACCAGAATTTCGTAAATGTGGGGGCCGAACTAAGTAAGTTTGGGAATCTATGTTCGTTTGGTTTGGATTTTGAGGGAGGTTTTTGGGGTAATAAGTGGAGAGATATAGAAAGAGAAATGATACTAATAATTGAAGAAAGAAATTATTGGAGACTATGCATAGAGGGAGGGGTTGGGTTTTGGATCCAAAACGAACACAGTAACATTTAAATGTCTAAATAACACCCGATACAAGACACAATATCTTAGTGCTTTTAAGAAACCAAAAAACAACTAACATTTACGTTTTGTAATTTAGAAAAATAAAACAGAGAGACTACGAGGGGGCGTTGGCCCCCATAAGCCTACTCCTAATTCTGCCTCTGATTCCTCTTGTCAAGATAACCAGAAAATATCAAATAACTTGACCAAAGGGGCAAAAAAAAGTCCACTAAGCCTAAAGAAAATAAGATTTTGATAATAGAAATAGACTTTTTTTTTTTTTTGTGTAGACATATATCCCAATTCCAAACATTGGCTTTATGGAACAGAAGACCTTACTTTCTGTTTCAGTTTCTGGTTCTCTTCAATCAACTGATCCCCCTGCATAAAAGTTCAGAGCAAAATGGTAAAATAAAATAAAATAAAATAAATGTACTTAGCACACCAGTTTAATCAAGACACGAGACTCGGTTTGATTTGTTAAGTTTGGAGAAGAGAGAATGAAAACCAGAAAACAAAAACGATAACGACTATAGATGTTTGGAATTTCAAAAAACTAGCTTTGCGCCGTGAAACTTGAATCACCATGAGAAACATTTCCGTACCTTCCTCTGGAGACTGGTGATTTCGTTCATGACTCGTTCACTCTGAAATGGTCCGAAAATTCCATGTTAGTATCCAACCGTAGCGGTCGTCCTTGTAACAAATTTGGGAAAATAAATTCAAACCATGCATATGATCAGAGAAAATACCTTCGTCCCAATCACGCGGCCGAGCCCTTCTTGAAGCAGTTTCTCCAGCTGCTGCAGGTCTTCTATTTTCAGTCCTTGGATGTCCTCACCCCTCATACGCCTGTTTTATAAAACACATTTTTTGTCAATTTAATGGTATTTTAGCTTATAGAAATGGCAAATCTATTTGACAAAATGTATGCATACCTTAGCTCATTGGTCCTTTCTGAAATTTCCTCCCTCAATTTGACACTGGTACTGTCCTCTAGCTACAATCAAGAGCAACATATATATTAGTCAACACATAGCTCATATATATATAGGGGCTGGTTCCGCTCACAAAACATTTGACACAACATTTGAAACCATTTCCCTCTCCCTCTCTCTGGCAACGAAAACAGATTGTCGGAAGAAAGAGACCTAACTACACCGATTCACAAATGTTTTTTAATATCGGGAAAAGGTTTATTAACTCGAATAACAATAAGCACAACGAGACGGATTAACGAAAAACGATGAGGACGACGGGAGGGACCAAACAAATTAAGGTGGCCCATAACCCAAACCGACATAGCGTTAAGCCGCAATCCGGAACAGAAAAGAAAAGTTGGCAACACAAATGTTAATAAGAAGTTTTCCAAATAAGAAGGCATACCTGCAGCTCAAGGGAAGGTTGGTCCAGCCTCTCGATGTTACTTGAATGCAGAGTGTATTTTGCAAGTATAGTGTTCATGCTTCAAGGCCCAAAAAAAACATAAATCCGTTAGAAAATTTGAGCCCAATAATCTTGAGAAAGGGGAAAAAATGCACGGAGCAATTTGCACAAAAGTATATATCTGCGAAATTATCTGCCAAATTTTGTACGAGATTTTGGCTCACGCCATGTTTTTCGTGTTTATCTCCAAGGGTAACGTTCACCCTCTTAAGTGGAGAGTGAACAAAACTTAACTCGTTTATCTCCGCTAATAGACCCCGCAAAATAGTTCAATTCAACTTTCTATATCTCACTCACTACGTTCGGCCAAAATAGACAAGAAAGAAAAAAAGAACTACTATTCACTACACTCCCTAATCTCCAGCAGCAGTTTTTCAGTCAGCCTCCTGCGGTGTCAATATATACCGATGTAAAGAGTAAAAGCCGCCAGCATCAGAGTTACCAATAAAATCTAGAGGTGTCGAATTGGTCGGGCCGGGCCTAGCCCATTTATTCTCGTGTCGTGTCGTGTCGAGCCCATTTACTAACCGTGTCGTATTTTTTCAGAATATCCTCGGCCCAGCCACGGCCCATGATCAACCACAATTTGTGGAATGCCGTGTCGGTTTTTGTGCCCGTGCACAATCGAGCCTTGTAAAACTAAAAAACACTTCTAAAAAATTGCCATTATTTTTTTTAAATTGATAATTACAACTAAAAATTAACACATTTAGTTCAAAAAATACAAAACAATTTATTGATAATTAAACCTTATAATACAATGAATGTAATTACAAATAAAAAAAATGCATCAATACGGTTTGAATACATCCCAACTATGTTGGCACCTACTCAATCATCAATCGTACGCATTCCATGCCCCACTCCTCATCTATCAATCATATGCATTCTCAACTAGAAATACATCACTAGTATTTTTATTGTGCCCTTATATGTGTCTGTGTCGTGCTTCATGCCGTGCCCATGGTGTGTTGTGGGCTCCAAAACGACAGCCCAGCCCAGCTCACTTTAGTGTTTGTGTCGTATCGTGCCGTGTTAGATTCATACTGTGTCGTATCGTACCATGCCGACGCTAAACATGTCATGCCTGTGCCATGCTCGTGTTGGCCCGTCCCGTCCGACAACTCTAATAAAATCTATGCCCCATAATATTTCCTTGAGCCATTTGTGAGTCTTTTTATTGAATCAGCTCTATTCATAAAAGTTGTACATGAACCAAATTTTCATATATAGACAAACACATGGGGTGCCCACTGCCCACTACAAATAAACAAAGAAGATTATTGTCGCGTAGCGTGAGACTCGAATAAATAAAGAAAGCATCTCTTTCTTTGTGTACTGCTAGTGGATCTATTACAACATTCAACTCTCTCTCTCTCTCTCTCTCTCTCTCTCTCTCTCTCCAACATAGTAAAATAATTGAGCTACGAGATAGATAATACAGACAACTACTACGCTGAAAAACTTAGGTATCGTAGGATGGTTGTCCGAACTCATTCGTCTCTCGATTCGTCCTTGCAAATTGCTAGTAAAAAATTCTAAAAAATTCTTTCATCGGTAAAAGACTTTAGTAGTGAGTACTTAAATAAGAGGGAATATGTAACACACCTGGAGCTAGCAAACTGGAAAAGCTTTCCCGTGGCAGAGAACATGATGAGAGCAACATCGACGTCGCAGAGTACAGCCAACTCCTCGGCTTTCTTGAAAAGCCCTTTTCGCCTCTTGGAGAAAGTCACTTGCCTCGCCGTCACGTTGTCTATCTTCTTTATCTTTATCCTCTCCCGAGCCATTTTCTTGACCCCCACACCACCTGCAGTACTGTACTCCCAATATTCCAATACAGTTTATTTAATTGATGGAATTAACAAGCAAAAGACATATGAGCTCTTGGGTTTAAACCCGAAAAAAAGGGGAGGTTTGTTCTCCACCTGCAGGTTGCATGTTCGAATCTTAAGGAGGCTTAATGTTCCAAATCTTGAAGGTTAGTCGAGGGTTTTGTAATTTTATAGGGTCGATACTGATCATCATAAGGTTAATAACACCAATCACTATTTGTGAGATTATATATTTGATGTATCTGTACTACGGATTAATTAATAGAGTTTTAACCAAACAACAACGGTTTGTTCACTTGGGATTCCCAAAATATTTCTACCTCTCTCAACACAGTTACTAATAAGTTTACTCTCAAGCCGATCAAAAACAATAAGTTTACTTTCAACTTACTTCTCTCATCTTTCTTCACTTATTAATCAAAAACTTTCGTACTTTTTTTTTTTAATCAGCAAAAAAAAGATTTTCATACCATTAAAAATGATACAAAAGAGAAACCCTATAGTGATACATCATGCACATAGGTACGTAATACCTCATCTATTACTACACTTCATCTAATACTACACTTCAGCTCACATTTACAAAAAAAAAAACCACAAAAAACACCCAAAAGTTGGTGAGATACCGATAAACACCCAAGAGACCCAAACCAAACAAATGGGTTAAGCCTAGCACCCAAAAGGAAAAAACCTAAAAGTGCAAAAAAAAAAAAAAAACAAAAACAAAAACTAATTATAGCCGCCTCCAACCACCACCCTAAGACCACCAGCGTGACGCCCCAAAGGACGATGACCACTACAGTCAAAACTTCTCCAGCCATAACCCCAACCCTGAAAGGACGTCATCCAAAAGCTCAGACCAACACCAACAACCTCCACCGTCGTCGAACTAGGACAGAGCCCAGAAACGATTTCGCAGGAACACACCCACCACTCAAACAAACCAAAGCAAAAACAGACGAATGACATCATATGGAGAAATGAAGACCGCACCATCAGCAACCGCGTGGAGCACCCTAAGCCATTAGGCATAAAACTGATTCCACCCAGGAGAGCAACCATTGATGCAGATTAAGCCATTGATGCAGAATTTAGCGACAAGTAATTGCTAGTGTTGAGCCAAGCTGAGTTGGGTTGGGATTGAGAAATCCTGTAGTGCAAAGCCTAACAAGGTACCTTGTAGGGCGTACACAGGCCATTAATCTTGCCAATGAATGGTTGGATATAATCTGAGCTTCTACAAATCTTACCCGTCCATTATTTGGATGAAAATCCACGCCATCCATTGCCTAGATAGACGGCCGGATTGACCGCACTACATGTGTAGTGCAGGGGGTGCACTACAGTACCTCCAGGTCCGTTAACTACAAGAAAATCGAGATCTCCCAACGGTTTAGCTAGCAACGGTTCAAAAAACCGTTGGTATAGACGGTGTGTAGCAACGGCTTTTAAACCGTTACTAGAAACAGGACTATAGCAACGGTTTTCATGCAACCGTTACTAGATTATAAGACTATAGCAACGGTTTTCCATAACCGTTACTAAAAACCGGCCTCTAGCAACGGTTTTCCATAACCGTTACTAAAACCCGACCTATAGCAACGGTTTTCCATAACCGTTACTAAAAACCGGCCTATAATCGAGACCATTGATTTTGTTTTCCTTATTTGTTGATTAAATCATTCTCATAAAAATTTGGCTTGATCGAGTCTAGAAAACTTCTTTATTGAGATAAAATTTCATTAGTAAAATAAATTTTTCTGCCCGATCAAGTATGTAACGATACCCTATTAATTTCATTTTTCGTATGAAGGATGTACTCTTTACTATGTAAAAAATAGATGGTTCTAATCGGGAAAAAAAAAGTAGGTGTTTGTATAGAATAAACTGAATTTAAAAACTTGGGTTAAGAATAAATCGATAAAACTCAAATGACACAAGCTAACCCAGCTGGTATGCATAGTATAAATATTAGTAATCCATTAATATTACACAAGTGTTGGGCTAGTCCAGTTGGTTTGCACTCGCGCGCGCATGCAGGAGGTCCTGGGTTTGATTCCCAGCAGGAGCAAAAAATTGTTGTGTTGCCATCCATGCGCCACGCGGCGACAGGTGGAGGCCACGTGTGCGCCACATCAGCGACAAGTGGAGGCCACATGGGCACCACGTCAGCGACACGTGGCGACAGGGGGGAGGCCACGTCAGCGCCACGTGGCTGCCATGTCATATTTTACCCCAGATTTTTAGAAGAAAACAAAAACTTGCCTTTAGAAACGCTAAAGAAACCATTGCTAAAAAAAAATCTGTACCAACGCTTGCCAAAACCGTTGCTATAACCCTACAGCAACGGATATCTTGCAACGGTTTAACCAACGGTTCTATAACCGTTGGTATAGCCTATATTGGTTTTTAGCAACGCTTTTTTGCATCTCTAGCAACACTTTTGACCGTTGCTATTGAACGATTTTCTTGTAGTTGTTGGGTTGGTTTGCTCATGTGTCTCCTCGGTGGTGGCCAATGTACGAGCCCTATGGGGAGCAAGTTTGGGGTGCAGGACAATGGATAGCCTCTGAACCCCCGTTAACTAACATACCAACTCCCGCGTTGATGTATAAATTACGGCAAAATAAAATAAAATAACGGGAATGACTCTTATCTCCCTTAATACCCTTACCAAACGACCCCCAAATTTCTAATCTGTTTTGAATGTATAGGCCAATTTAATACGTATATCTAGTGAAACGCAAACGGGTAATAATATCAATAGAAGTGCACATACGTACACTGTGTTATTAGAAAATAAATAAATGGAGAGCACTTGTACCACATAGATTAAATTAATTCACGATTTAACAAGGTCCACTCGATGCGGATCACGACCGCAATTGTTTGATTATAATAATAAAAAAACCTCGTGAACAATTAATGCTCTACCCCTTTAATACTGTATATATATAGATAGATCAAGCTAGCTTGTGCGGCATGGTACTGAGCACATCCGGACCGTCCGTTTGGCAATCCAACGATCTAAATGTTATCTCGGCAATAAACGGTTTGAATGGTGGACATGAGATCTGGACCGTTAGATTGTTGAACGGATGGTTCGGATGTGCAGGGCACCTTGCCCCACAATACCATCCCTCGATTCGCTTTTGGGAGATGGATCTGATACTACTTGGAGCTTGCTCTTCGTGACCACATTATAGCAAATTTGGAAAGAAAAAATAAAGAGTTTTGATTATAATTTACCTGGATACCATTGCCACTGTTGGCTCCAAAAATATCATATCCCATGCTCTTAAAATCATCCATGCTTTCAAGTCCCACTCTCATCGCTCATGGCCTTATTCCTAACAGAGACCTACTACTTGGGTACCACTGCACATTGTGCAGGAATTCTCAAACTCAATATGGATGGATGCTGATACGACTCAAGTAGAGGAGCTGGCTTTGGAGGACTCTTTAAAGTCTCTAATGGCGAATGGTTGCTGGGTTACTTTGGATAGATATCTCGTGAATCAAGCTTGGAGGCTGAAATTGGGGGTATTTATAGACGTCTCACCATCATCTACGAGAAGGTAATGCAAAATGTCAAAGTCAAATCGGACTCCCTAACTGTTGTTATTCTAGTCAATGAGGTCCCTAACGAAGAACCATCCGCAAAGCGGCATCACAAATGATCCGAAAGCTCTCCTGCAACGAACGGGATCAACCCTCAGAAACACATCCCGCGAACCCAATCAGCGTGCTGATCACCTAGCTAGCACGTTTAGGCGCAGAACAAGAGGATATCATCGTATCCACGGAAACTCCTATCTCTACCCGGGAGTTTATGATAAGAGATGGTCTTTCCGTAACGCAAGTTTTATACAAGTTTTTGTGTTTTTCTCTGGTCTGTAATATGCTACAAATCGCGCTCGCTCACATGCAGCAGTCCTTTGTCGTCTTCTAGTTTTATAAAAATTTCCGACGTACCAAAAAAAAAGAGGTAAAGTTCATTTTACCCCATATGGGTAGGCACCATTCATGGGTATTAATGGTGCGCTTCACTCCAACAATCGTAAGAGATGTGACTAAAATTTATTTTGGTACTTCTGTCCTTCCACAAGTGAGAAATGTTGATAAACAAAATATGGGGGCGTTTCTACTAAAAAATTTAGACTAGAAGTTATGGCATTTTGTCATGTTACTTATGCTAATCCACAACAACTTTTTCTTCTTTTTTTCACGGAACCCACAACTTCTTCCTCTTCATTTCCCCGCCCCCCATGTTTTCCTTCTATTTTTCCTTTTCACCCATCCATATATATACCATGTACAACTTCGAGAGTTAGTAAAAACAACTTGATATTTTTGGCCAACAAGAAATTGTCCATACTTATCGGTTATCACGCCCCCAGGTCTTTCATTTACACACATTATTTCCTCATCGTTTCTCATCCATTAACCCAGACAAGTGTCGAGAATCTCTATCCTCTATCCTTTTCTTTTCTCACCAAATTCGAAGGGTCAGGAAAACAGTACACACACGCGTCAAATTGCAACGAGATACATTGAACTTGACCCAAAAATATCACGGAAGAATGGAAAATATGCAGCTTCTGTAACTTCAACACTAGAAAAAAAAAAAAAAAAGAAAAACAAAAAGACCCAGATTAGATCTAGGTCAAGGCTCAAGGCTAGCTTGCTACAAAGATATTTAAGAACTCAGGTTTAGCATCACAACGATGCCTGTTTTACCAGTTTCTTGGACAACTACATCATCTGGTTCGAAGGAATTTAACGAGAAAAAACATGAGGGATTTCGGGGGTGCGGGGGATAAACCTAACCATGGTGAAAGAAACCCAGTTTAGATCTGGTTCAAGAAACTCGGGAGTACCCACCAATTATTGTGGGTTTATTCTTCTTTTTTTTTTTTTTCAATACAGTTATACAGATAATAAACTCAAAAAATTGAAAGAGAAAACTAGAGATCAGATAGTCAATGACTCACTGTTCACCTTGCGAGAGCGAGAGAGAAAATGGATTCTGAAATGTTGGAAGGACACTTGCTGAATCGAAGATAGCCACCACAAAAGCTAGCACTTATGGGATGAATAGCTCGAGAGTACTGAGATATAAAGAGAGAGAGAGAGAGAGAGGAGAGAGGAAGGAGAGAGAGAGAAGTGAGTGCGAGGCAGGAATTGAGAATTGGGTACATTCTATATATAGAAACTTTCCATTTAGATCGCGTTTGGAGGTCCTTTCTATCAGCCAATAGTTTTTGTACATTATTTTCCCAAACAAGCTAGGTGTATGTGAGTACAAGTGGCGTGGCCAAAAGTAGAGAAGTTTTTCGGTGCAAATTGGGTACCACGTGGCTGTATTCAGTGCGCATCCGAGCATTCTAAACATATTTTGAACGATCCAAATTTGAGCCCTCTTTCTTCTATTAAGCCAACCATTCTCACTCCTCTTTTTCGGCCTCTTTAATTTTGGCCCTTTTATGTGAATTATACCCTATTTGCACTAAAAAAAACTTCTCCCAAAGATGATACCCTTTAATGAGAAGAATGTGAGGAATCATATTTGCAATTATTCATAGTAGTACTAGTAGGCATGGAATGATAAATGGAATTACTTTGCCCCCCCCCCCCCCCAAAAAAAAAGGGTGGTGTTATTCGCAGCTACGTATTTTCTCCCACAGCCCGTTATATTTCGGTAGGTAGTTGTTGAAAATCATAAATAACATTTCGGTAAATAGTTGTTGAAAACAAAATTATATTTCGGCAACTGCATGTCGAAAATATGTTCAACCTTCGGTATGCAACTGCTAATACATACATTTCGGTAAATAGCTGTTGAAAAAAAGATTATATTTCGGTAATTAGGTGCTGAAAATGTATCTCAATTTCGGTAACTAACTGTCGAGTATAGTTGAAAATTTTTAGCGGGCTATGAGAGAAAATACGTAGCTGCGAATAACACCACCCCAAAAAAAAATATACTAAATAAAAACACTGTGCTTCCGACAAAATATTACACTAGACCTCCTTTCAACCCAACTTCATAAGTTTGCCATAATTGCACTTATCACCCATTGGTGGTAGGAAACAAGATCAAAATATTAATATAGCACACCTAAATTGTTAAATTACCTTTTTACAATTTCGATAGATGGCGGAGAAAACATTTCTAAAGGGTAATGTGTGGTAGCTAGTAATTTTACATTTAATAATAGTACAAAAAGACATACAGTAATTGCTTCTATGCCTGAATTTTCTCTTTATTTCTCCTCATTAACACCACAAGCATCTTCTATATTTTCTATCTGGGAAAATTTCACCAAGGCACTTGACCTTTCAAACAAATCACATATAAACACCTGACCTTTCTTAATTTTCATATAAACACCTAAACTTTTTAAAAACTCATCAATTCAACACCTAACCTTTCTTAAATTTCATATAAACACCTGAGCTTTCTAAAAATTCATTAATTCAACCCTGTCATCACCTCTCTGTCTAAAATCAAACGGAATGGTTGAGGTGCTCCAAGCAAAACAAGTTAAATGCTCCAATTTTTAATTTGTTTGAACCAGTGTGAAGATCTTATTTTTCTGATAATTTTATCTTAAAGAACCATAATTAATTTTTTACTCTAAAGATCTCGTTAGTCAGCCCTAAAAAAGTCATAGAATCAAATATCTCTTCGGGCTAACTAACGATAGCCTTAGAGTCAAAAATTAATTATAACCCTTTAGAATAAAATGATCAGAGAAATAAGATCTTCACATCGGTTCAAACGAATTGAAAATTGGAGCAATTAATTTTCTAACCATGTATAGACCGTTTATATATTAAAAAGTATGGTTACAACAATAAGTACTCCAATTTTCAATCCGTTTAAACCAGTACGAAGATCTTATTTCTTTGATCATTTTAGTCGAAAGGGTCATAATTAATTTTTAACTCTAAGGCTATCATTAGTTAGCCCTAAGAAATATTTGATTTTACGACTTTCTTAGGGCTAACTAACAAAAACTTTAGAGTAAATAATTAATTATGGTTCTTTAGGATAAAATGATCAGAAAAATAAGGTTTTCACACTGGATTAAACAAATTAAAAATTGGAGTACTTAACTTTTTCTGCTTTGAGCACCTCAGCCATTCTGTTTGGTTTTAGACGGAGGGGTGACGGCGTGTGTTGAATTAATAAGTTTTTAGAAAGTTCAGGTGTTTATATGAAATTTAAGAAAGGTCAGGTGTTGAATTGATGAGTTTTTAGAAAGTTCAGGTGTTTATATGAAATTTAAGAAAGATCAAGTGTTTATGTGTGATTTGTGTGAAAGGTCAGGTGCCTACTTGAAATTATCCCTTTCTATCCTTCTCGTTCTATCTTAATCCACAATTCATCTTGTCCTATCAGCCTTTCACTTTCATTTAAATGATTGTCTCTCTTAATAGTGCAACTAATATGATCAAAGACAACAACTCTTGCGGTAGTTAGTTCAAGGGGCTAAAGTGCGATATCCGGAATCATAGTTTTTAGTTTTGTGCAAAGTTTAGGGTGGTGTTATTCGCAGCTACGTATTTTCTCTCATAGCCCGCTAAAAATTTTCAACTACACTCGACAGTTAGTTACCGAAATTGAGATACATTTTCAGCACCCAATTACCGAAATATAATCTTTTTTTCAACAAATTATTTACCTAAAATGTATTGTGATTAGAAATAGATACCGAAGGTTGAGCAATATTTTGACATACGCATTCTTAAATATAATTTTGTTTTCAACATCTATTTACCGAAATGTTATTTATAATTTTCAACAACTACCTACCGAAATATAGCGGGCTATGGGAGAAAATACGTAGTTGCGAATAACACCACCCAAAGTTTATCCTTAAGGCCCTGCTTGAATGGAGTCAAAAGAGGAGTGAAAATAAATGAAGGGTAAAAGGGGTGGGACCCAAGGTTTTGCCGCTGCTTGGATTCTCCATCACCTCATTTTTTTTTCCTTCGTTCGTTGTTTTCACTTGTACGGGTTTCACCCGGGAAACTTTTGGGCGGCCCTAGGGTTGCCCAATTTTTATCTGGCCCTAGAAGGGTGAAATTTGGATGAAATCACTCATGTTTATCCCATTTTCCTTATCCGAAGACTTCTTATTTAATTTCAGAGTTTTCTTAGGGTGCTCATTAAAAGGTTTTAGAACCAAAAATTAATTATGACCATTTAAGATATAATGATAAAAAAAAATAAGATTTTCGCATCAGTTCAAACGGATTGAAAATCGGAACAGTTAATTTTTGAACTATATTTTTTAATATATAAATGGTGTAAAAAAAACAATAAGTGTTCCAATTTTCATTCTTTTTAAACCCGTGGAAAGATTTTAGTTTTTTTATCATTTTATACTAAATGGTCATAATTAAATTTTGACTCTATGGCTCTCATTGATTAGCCCTAAAAAAGTCGTAGAATCAAATATCTCTAGGGCTAATTAACGAGAGCCCTAAAGTCAAAATTTAATTATGACCATTTAGGATAAAATGATCAGAAAACTAAAATCTTTCCACCGGTTCAAACGGATTGAAATTTGGAACACTTAATTTTTTAACCATATTTTTTTTACTAATATCTAAACTGTCTAAAACGTTTATAGATTAATTGAATTGATTTTATCACCCAAAAAAATGATAAATACGAACCATTAATTAAAAAAACTTATTTTAATATAAATTTTTTAGAATAGACATTTTTTAATTAATTAATTTTTTTTATACTTCCAATTGTCCAAAGTTGAATAAATATATTGATTTTTGAATTTATATACTTATTTTAATACATAATCAAATTTAACACTGCACATGGGCAAAATAGTCATTCGACAGCTTTTCCCATCATCTACCCCTTCTTATCCCCCCCAATTCTATAAACCATTCAAACAAAGTCAAATTTTATCCCCCTTTTTAATACCTCATCCAAACCACATAGAGTAATATTTTATCTTCCCTTCATAAACATCAAATCGATGTGGGCCAACCCATCAAAATTAATTCCCCCGACGATCTTATCCCCTTTCATATTTTTTACCCGCATCCAAGCGGGCCCTAAGAAGTAGACCAAGTGAAGTTTGTTGTTGCGATGCCATTGTCTATGCAATTGCATGCTATGTTTCACTTCTAACGTTGGGTTTGAGTAGTCCGTCGTGCTTCTACAAACCAAAAGCTGTATTTGTAAATCTACAACACCTTGGCTTCTACCATCATTTTCTAAATAATTTTTTGATTTTGTCTCTTCACCTCTCTTTCGTTATGCCCTCTACTTCCAGTAATTGGGACATGAAAAGATGCGAACGAGAAATAAACCGAGTGATGCTATTATGGTAGTGTATACGTGATGAAGAGCTGGTAGAGCGTTGGTTATGTCATAGGTGAAGGGAGAGTTAGGTGTCGGATATCAAGGACGGAACTAGGATTTTGGTATTAGGGAGGTCAGGATTTGAGAGAAACATTCGCATAGTTACGCAATACGATAATTTTAAAGATTCCGTGCTCTTTTCTAGAATTTAGTATTGCCAAAAATATAATATTATGCAAAACTAAATTTTGCAGATGAAAAACATAATTAAATTAATGAGACATCATCATTACACCTTTTACATCAACTTTTACTTTCACTTTTTCAAAATTGTCTTCCACTTTTACTCGTTAACTTTTCAAAAGGACAAAATGATAATTGTACAAACTTTTACCATTTACTTTTCAAAATGGACATTTATGTAGGGAGAGTCCAATATGAAACATGCTGGACTCTTATTTGAGGACGGAGAACAGAAAGTGAGCCTGTGGTGGCCTCCTAAGTTATCAATGTGGCATTAATATTCGGCGTGTTTATTTTAATTAGATGAAAACCAAGAAGACAATGTAATCCATAGTTGTAGCTAATGGTAATTTCCACTAATTTTAAGGTGGTAGGGTACGACAATAATGATTCACATAAAGAGGAAAGGATACGTATTTTTGTTTCGGTCTTGCTATTGTCAGCCTACTGAGCTGACGATAAGCACACTAGAAAACCAAAAAAAACACGTATTTCTGTATACTTTTTATAACCTTTAATACACATTAACATACTCACTATTGTCAGCCCATTGGGCTGATTTTAGAATTTTCCTTCTCGTTTTAAGGAAATCTTATCAAAGTAAAGTTTGAAAGCATTTAAGTAGGCGTGAGTTGTGAACGTACGACTTACATAGTTACATATCACAAAAAGGGTAACATAGATAGTTGAGAATATTAAACAGTATCATCATTTTCATACACATGACCCAATTATTACAAGAAAGTGGAAAGCAAACTTTTCTTTTGCAACCCAATTAACTGGAACCACTGATGCAGCACAACACATGAGCTACCGTACCCACGAACGAATTCAAATGAACAGTCAACAAGAATAACACTAAAGCCGAACCAGACTTAACAACAGCCTTTTCTCCGAAACCTAATACTCCATCTGTCTCAAAATTTTGGTTCATCTTTTCTCGTATTAAAGCCGAGAATGCTTTCTTTTGTTTTTCCTCCCTTTTCATATTCAAAATGGAAGTAAAAATGCAACAGACTACAAATTTACCACCACGAAACTAAAGGGTACGTAACTTTGAAAATCTATCAATTTTGGCTCTAATAATGAAAGGGACCAAACGGATAGAGTATGAAATTATGCAAAAACTTCTACTCTATTATTCCAAATCACAAGGGACAAACTGTACCATTCTAACAACTTTAATACGAGAACCACTTCTACTGAAGTTGATATCTCATATCCCTTCTCCCAGTAGTGACCAAGGTTCAAGTCCCACGAGGGATGGACGAGGCTTTGGGAGTCAGGGTTATGGATAGCCTTTGAACCCACCTTTGATAATTCTAACACCCTGCATTAACCTCCACTAATGTATGTAATATTAAAAAAAACATTTCTTTAATACTAGTACTATTTATAAACGAAAATTCTAATAGCAAGGAAGATTTACAGGGAACTACGCAAAGAAAAAATGCGTTTGGACCCATTTCGGGTCTCACAAAAAATCTAGAAAAATATCTATAAATTTTTTAATATTATTTTATGGGGTCTTGTAAAAAATCAGTTTCAACGAATATAGATTAGTATTACTTTTGGATTAGTGTGCCCCAACTAATCCAAAAGTAATACTCATTTATATCCGTTGAAACTGATTTTTTAAAAGACCCCATAAAATAATATTCAAAAATTTATGAATATTTTTTTAAAATCCAAAATGAACCCAAACACATTTTTTCTTGCGTAATTTCCTGCAAATCTCATTTGAGAATAACAGGGCTCATAAAATTTATAGTATAAAACATGCTTTGACCGTACAGATATTTTATAGGGGGGAACACAACTGGCCATAGTACTTCTACAGCTGTACCCTACAATCATTCATCTCCCTCAATTTGCTTGCTTTTTTTCTTTTTACTCATTATTTGAAAAAGGTATGGTCGTGCTAGCTTCTACTGCCTTCCCAGTGAGTTGTAAAGGGGGTTTCGAGTCTATCTCTTTCAAAATCCCAACGAATAGTACAGTATTAGTAGTAGTAAAAACAATAAACCTAAGGATACATATATTTTTATACAAATCTTGCACATATACTTTTATGGGATCCATTTCGGGTCCCATCAATATGATCCGAACTGCTCAGTATTTTTAAAATAATTTTTTAAGAGTTTCTGTAAAAAATCAACTCTATAGGATATGCAAAAGGGCTTTCTCAGAAATTGTAGGGCGAATCAGACTGTTTCACCCTACAATTTATGAAAAAACCCTTACCGATATCCTATCGAGTTGATTTTTTACAGAAACTCTTAAAAAATTATTTTAAAAGTAATGAGCGGCTCGGATCAGATTGGTGGGACCCGAGGTGGGCCCCATAAAAGTGTATGTGCAAAATCTGTGTAAAAATATATGTGCAAGTAGCACGGCTGTAGTAATAATTAGGCAGCCCTACTACAGTAGCGGTAATTGGATTGAGCATCTTTATATATCGGATTTAACTGATTTTTCGCAGGCCCTTTCTGTTTCATATATTAAATTACTGAACGGCTCGGATCATCCATTCAGGGTCCGGAGTGGGCCCGTCGTCAGGCCTGGTCGTCGGTTTCCGAAGAATTCTCGGAGTTCAGTCCAATTGGTTGATCGATTTGTTGCCCATACGATTGACCAATGTTCGATTCTACGAGTTAGGCTGTATGAAGTAATTTCTCATGAATTACTTAATTTTGGCTTGGATGGCTCCCTCTTTGACTGGATAGGTAAAGTTACTAGTTGAGGTGCGCAACTTGCTATGGACACTCCTAACCGTCAAACCCAAAATAAGAGTTGTTGCGGCCCTATTCTGCTAAGCGAAATAATACTTATTTTTGAAATAAGTACTTATTTTTGAGTTAAATGTGATGTATTGTGAGAGAATGACCTATCTCGTAAAACGGAAAATAAGTACTTAAAAAATAAAAATCTTAGCGAAATGAGACCTAATTAGGTTTCACAATATGGTGTGTTAAAAAAAAAAAAAAAAGGGTTAAAGCCCCATTTTGTCCTCCTGTGCACACATTACCGAATCTAGCAGAAAGAAAGAAGTATCACTCATCCTCGTCTCCTCAATCCGTAACTCCACGTGCATTCAGGCTGCACGTATGTGAAAGAGTATTAGACTTTATCTCACATTGCTCACCTAAACTATCCATGCACGATGCATTCTCTCTGAGGGACTAGGAAAAGGACCTTAACTCCATAAATTTATAGTGCACGTTTTTTATTCACCCCCTCCATTTTACATTCTTCACAACCACGGTCCTTTTCTGAAGCTCCATTTTGTCCTCTTGTGCACACATTACCGAATCCAATAAGCATAAATAAAGAAGTGTCATTCATTATGGTACATTCATTTGGAATATATAACATAGAAAAAAGAGCATTTTTCTAGCTGCATCTCATGGAATAAAAAAAATAAAAAGAGAAAAAGAGACTATACATATGTATGTCCCGGATCCGATCACTTCTGTCCCGGAAACTCCCATGACCATGTTCGTTTTGGAATTTTAGATAACGAATGGAGACAGATAGACAGAGAAATAAGAGTAATAATTGAGAAAAAGTTTATTAGAGATCGTGCGCAGAGAGAATATTTCAAATCCCAAAACGAACATGGTCATATGTATCCTTTACCGAGGGTTTTTTTTGAGCTGTTAGATTGTGTGTGTGTTTTTTTTTATGTTTTAAATTCAACAGCTAAAAATTTTCTCGACACAAAAGTACAATGATTTTCGACACAAAGGATCTTCCCTCTCGAAAAGGAACCTTCAAGCGTTTTTTTTTTTTTGCCATATTTTCTAGTCAGCCTTTTTTTTTTTGGTCATATTTTATAAGGGGCGGTTCCGGAGACAATAAATTTAACAACAAAAAAAACAACACATAGTTCTTGATCAAATTTTAATGATCTGAGCCGCTCAATGTGATCAGAAAGTGATTTTAAGGATACCCACGAAAAATCAGCAAAAAAAAAGACCGGAAAGGGCTTGATCTAAGCAGTTTTTAGCTTAGATTTATGAACGGTTCAATTAAAAACTGTTCAAAACAAACACTTTCCGGTCATATTTTTTGCTAATTTCTTGTGGGTACCTATAAAATCACATTCTGCACGCATTGAACGGTTCGGATCATAAAAATTTGGTCGGGAACTATGAGATTGAGATTTGTGTTGTTTTTTTTGTTATCAAATTTGTTGTCCCCGGAACCGCCCCCATATATATATGGGGAACTATGATCGGGAACTATGAGATTGAGATTTGTGTTGTTTTTTTTGTTGTCAAATTTGTTGTCCCCGGAACCGCCCCCATAGTTCAATTGTGAAAAGACAAAACTAAGATAAAATTACAATCTAAATGTTTCTCATTATGTAGGAATATATTAGGGGGCGTTTCCGGGGACAACAAATTTGACAACAAAAAAACAACACAAATCTCAATCTCATAGTTTCCGATCAAATTTTTATGATCCGAACCGTTCAATGCGTGCAGAATGTGATTTTATAGGTACCCACAAGAAATTAGCAAAAAATATGACCGGAAAGTGTTTATTTTGAACAGTTTTTAATTGAACCGTTCATAAATCTAAGCTAAAAACTGCTTAGATCAAGCCCTTTCCGGTCTTTTTTTTTGCTGATTTTTCGTGGGTATCCTTAAAATCACTTTCTGATCACATTGAGCGGCTCAGATCATTAAAATTTGATCAAGAACTATGTGTTTTTTTTTTTGTTGTCAAATTTATTGTCTCCGGAACCGCCCTCTATAGATAGATATATATATAGGAAATGGATCTTTCTGTGACAAACTTCCCACCTGAGATGCATCTCTGCCTTTAGGTCCTTATACTTTAGTAAGTAAAGGACACTTTTGTAACATATTTTAGTAAGTAAAGGACACTTTTGTAACAAAAGTGGGATAATAAACCCCTCTCCCCACATTTTCCCTTTTCCGTATATCTTATGGAGATTTAAACAAGGGCTCGACAACGCACTAACGAGATTTCATCCTCCGGCTGCAAACGAGCCAGCACTCTACATCTCCCACCTACTTTAGCGAAACGGCGTAGTTCTTCATGCCTCGTCCAAACGGAGACATAACAGTAGCAGATAACCCTCACTTCTTTCTCTTCGTCAATCGGCCTGCACCGCCTCGCTCGCTCTCGTCGGTGGATATGGCAATTCCGATGACCGGGATATGGCGATTCCGGTTCGCAAGACTGTGATGGAACCCCAGCAATTGACGAAGAGAGAGAAGTGGGGGTTATCTGCTCCTGTCATGTCTCCGTTTTGGACGAGGCATGAAGAACTACGCCGTTTCGCTAAAGTAGGCCGGAGACGTAGTGTTGGCTTGTTTGCAGCCGGAGGATCAAATCATTAATGTGTTGGCAAGCAGTGGTTAAAAGCTCCATTAGATATATATATGGAAAAGGGAAAATGTGGAGAGAGGATCCTCATCCATGTTGCAACCTTGTCATCACCACCACCAATTGTTAATTAAGCGTTGGATATTAGTTATACTCCGTACTATAAAGAGAGAAATTTATTTCCGAAATAGCTGCAAGCATCTTATTTACGGAGCCGTGCAATCTTAGCTGTTTATTTCGGCAATCAATTGTCCTGATTTTAAAAAACTATTCGCAGGAATAGTTTGTTTTTAAAACGGATCATCCAAAATATTTTTAGACAACCGAAATTGAATTCCGTAAATATTTATTTAAAACTGCACCGTAAACAAGATTTTCTCTTCCATATAATATTACTTCAAGCAGGTGCTTTGTCCTGACAAAATAGTAGAAAGTAAATAAAAGTGGATACAGAGGGGAATCTCAGAAAGGCTAAGAGGTGTCACTGCCTAGTGCATTTGGCAACCTACGCTCTGCTCAATCCAGGAGGCAGAGGTTGGAGGCCCCTCGTGGGCGATTGAGATATAGTCACCTTGTTTGGTTGAACATTTTGAGAGTAACTTTTACTCTCGACACAGTTTTCAATAAATTTCTCTCTCTATCTCTCTCCACTCATTACCACTCAACTCTCAAAAATAACTTTCTAAAAGCTCAACCAATCGGGGTGAGGTGTTATTGAAAACTACTGGATTTTCTTAGTATTAATTTAATTACTTTGCAAATTCTTGTTGATTATAAAATGGGGCGGTTCCGGGGACAACAAAAAAAACAACACAAATCTCAATCTCATAGTTCCCGATCAAATTTTTATGATCCGAACCGTTCAATGCGTGCAAAATGTGATTTTATAGGTACCCGCAAGAAATTAGCAAAAAATATGACCGGAAAGTGTTTGTTTTGAACAGTTTTTAATTGAACCGTTCATAAATCTAAGCTAAAAACTGCTTAGATCAAGCCCTTTCCGGTCTTTTTTTTTGCTGATTTTTCGTGGGTATCCTTAAAATCACTTTCTGATCACATTGAGCGGCTCAGATCATTAAAATTTGATCAAGAACTATGTGTTATTTTTTTTGTTGTCAAATTTATTGTCTCCGGAACCGCCACCTTGAACTATTGTGTAATTAAAGGACAGATTAGTTGACACAGATAAAGCAAAGCTGGGGCCAGTTTTGTGTTTTGGTTGTCAAATTTAGGTGGGTCCATAATTAAGTCTACTACAGGGTAGGTAGATAAAATGTGCTTCGGATAAATAAAAATAAAATAAGAATCACCAAAATTACAAAACAAGATTTGGGCCTTCACTGCCCGAGCTCTCTCCTGGCATTGTGCAAAAAGACTACCATCTAAAGCAGAAGCAATGCACTTATTTTAGAGCATCTCTAACGGCCTCGCTTCTTCCATTACTCGGAGGTTTCGCCGAGCTAGAGGTCTCAAAACCGAAACCAGCAGACTCGCCGGAATGGTTGCTGCTTTTCCCTTCTTGCTACAATTAACGACTCTCTCGCGCGCTCCGTGATAGGAGGATTCTGGGATGGTGCTGCCCGCCGAGTGGGGTCCGCTCCGGTCTCACCTCGATTGATAGGAAACGTTCACTTTGTAGAGCTCTTTGTGTAGAACAAGTATGCAAAAAAAAAAGAAAAAAAGAAGCTTGATTAGATATTATTACGTGTCTGATCGGAACACATATAAGTTGAAAAGAATAGATCCGAAACACTAGATCAAACCACTGGAATCCAAAACTATAAAATTAGAGAAGCCAAAATAAATAATTAGTCAAAGTGAATCGTTTATCAAAAATCTGTTCAATTTCTTGGAGTAACTTGAATATTTTGCTTCTTTATTTTTTAGAACTTATGCGTCCGATCCAACTTACACTACACCTCAATTAATTCAGGGAGACCAATCCCAGCGCTCACTTGTGGGGGTCCCAATTAAATTCTGAGCAAAACTTTGTACGGACTGACCCCAAAAGAATTGAAAGCACCTGAAAAGTTTCGAATTTGAGATCTTATAGCAAAGAACAAACTCGAAAATTTCAAATCATTGACCACTAGGCCAACCCGTTGGGGTTAATCTGCTTTCTTGTTTTCCACATCACAATATAACAACCTTTTGTAGTCAACTCCATGCACCCAATTAGCCTTTTTGATCATTCACCTTTTCTTTTGTGTTCTAAATTTTCCTCATTTCAAAGATGCTTGATACTCTTAACACAAAAATATCTGTGGAATATTGGTGTGTTTGTAAAGTTGAGTGGGAGACAAATTAACCTTAAACTTGACATTTACATGGACCATGGGAAGCATGAAAAATCATGTGGAGAATCTTCAGCTTGACAATTACGTTTGCCTGCGCAAGTACACAGTACTCCCATATGAAGCAAAATCCATCGATCAAGAAAAAGTAAAAGTTGAAGAGGTTGTCATTTGTCATATTAGGGCATTACTGTGAACTTTAATTTCAAAGATTGGATGTTGGATTGGATTCTTTGTTTCATCTCCTCAAACGAAAGCGAGCGATTCTCTAACTTTATTATCCATTTACATATTTGCCCATGAATTTTCAAACATTTTGTTCACGCAGGTTAGGGGTATTTTTTGCAAATCAAAAGTGTGACACGGCTTCAGAAAAGGGGAGATACCCAGCTGGTGTTCTTCCTTTATTATTAGAAAGGTGTTCTTCCTTTATTATTAGAAGAGAATAGATCCTTTGAGCAATTTGGAAACGCAGGAACCAAAAGGTCTTCTCAGAATCCCCGTTTGTCACCATCGCTGCCCTAGCAAGAGTGACGAATGGTAGCCCATTGGTTCAAAAGGGCCGCCCTTTGGAAAACCTTTGCCTTCAAGGATCCTTTTTCTATGCCAAAAATTTCCGTCTTTAGTTATCAAGCAATGCCCCCGATTGTCATGATTCACCAACAGCGCGTGGTGAATTACGTCCACGTGGATGGCGCGTGGAAAGAGGACAATCCTTGGAGCGGGTTGGGTTTTTGCGTATCTTCTCCAGATGGATCTCCTATTATATCCAGCATTGCTCAACCTCGTGCTACAACTTGAGTTCTTTACAAACAGAAACCCTATCCATTCTTCTCACAGTAAAATGGTCTTTCAATCACAATAGTACAATGTTGCACATATTTATTCTGTTTGTTTAAATTAACGCAGATAGCAAGGAGGCCTGAGTCCAGCTCTGCGGACGATATTTGTTGCGCAACCATGATCAAGATATTTCCATGCTATCATTCTGCAAGTTTTCCAAGAATACCCATCAGGCCCATTGTCTTGCTCAACGGGGATATACCCTTTTTGAATAGAGCCAGTGCTGAAACTTTTGTAACAATCTAGCTTTATTTCTTTTTTTTTTTGTTTTTTCGTGTTGTAATTCCGTGTAAATTGTTTTATCATGTATAAACTTCTTATTATTCTTCCTAAAAAAAAAGAAGCAGCAGCAACATGTGTTCTTGGCATGAAAATATCTAAGTTAAGAATTTGCAAATATTGTATCACAGATTAATTATACCATGAGATCATTCCATTTTATACATTCAGGGTAAAGTAACAAAATCACCCTCGAGGTTTATGCAAAATAAAAGTTTTCCCTCTCACGTTAGAGGAATTGCAGATTACCCCCTGTTGCATCCAAATTACCCCTTGTCGTGATTTAGTCACTAGAAAATTTGACGGAATCTGACATCATCATATCCTAATCACAATGGATCACATTGTCCTTTTGTAGCTTGTGAAAGGATGTACATGTGTTAAAATAGCCTTTCGCATGCTACAAATAGTTGATTTGGTCTGTGTGGGGGCTGGTTTCAACCTGGACCTCTTGAATCCTTCGCCCCTTTGCGGTTAGGTCGCGGGAAGATGACGCGGTTCGCCGGGTACCTGCAAACCGGAGGATGGTGTTCCTCCGGGTAGAAGCTCCGACGATTAAGTCAGTATAGAGAAGAAGAAGTACAGTGGAGTATGTTAGGAAAAGAGGAATTGCTTATGAGAGAAGGAGTGTGTAACCGTCGTCTCTTGAGTAAGAAGTACCACTGTATTTATAGGCAAAGGAATCTTCCGCGCTAAGCAAGCCGAGCGTAGGACACACGCGCGTTCCTACGCTCGGATGACGTCACCTGTCAGAGGCATTTAATGAAGGCCGCCTTCCCAGGTTTGCAGAGGCACATGGGTTCGTGTCAGGCATGTCACTCATACAAGGGCGGCACGCCTATCAGAAGGGAAGGCAACTTACGTATCACGTGGAAGGTTCCAGAACGTTCTGTACTAGCAGTGTCCGAGCAAACAGGTCCCGAAGGAAAGGTGACCGGCCGAACAAATGGAGATCAGGATGGGAGAGGTGCCACGCCGAACAAAAGACTTCGTTACCGAACAAAAAGCTGAGTGATGACGTTCGGAAAACAATCTATGCTCGGCCGAGTAGTCCGTGGTCCATCCTACGCTCGGCGACAGATGAGCGACGTGTCATCGTGCCAACTCAGCCCTAAACGAACTGAGACAACTGAACGATGGACCCCGGGTATGACCCCTTTGAATCTTGTGAACCCTTTGGATATTTCGGCCCACTACAATAGCCCCTCAACTTCTTCTTCTTTTGCTCGGAAAAGAGGGAGGAGTTGATCCAGTGCGGCCGAACAAAAATTTCATATCTTAAAAAAAAGTAAGACTTCCGAACGTTGACTTCTCCGAACAGAGTGCACAGCCGAGGTCAAGTATGCTCCAGGCTTCGAGGTGCAAAAGCTGAGATTGCATTTATTGCTCCTGCAACCGCCAACTTCAAATTTGCCACGCGTCCATAGGCCATTGGGGGGGAGAGACAGCGCCTGCTGGAACTGCCACGCGTCGAGCATCCAACGACACATCAGTCTCCCGCCCAGATCTAACGGCTGGGCGCTCGGCACCGTTTCAAATGCCGCCCTAGGTATAAAAAGTGGAGCGGGGAGAGAGAGAATCACTTTTTCTCTCTCCAGTCGTTTGCATTCTCTGGCCAAGGCGTCGTTCAACACCAAAACTCATCAAAAACCCAGATTTTGCTGCAGTTTGATCTCAAATTTCCCTCGATTCTCAGGTATTTCTTGTTTCTCCACTGTTTTCTGCGTTTTTTGGTTATTTTTGCGTACTTTTTGACCCAAAAAATGGGTTTTTCTGCCACATTCGCCTGAAACGCTTTCTGGGCAAGGAAGAACAGGTTGAAGATGTTCATGTGTTCTTCCGAACGCAAGTTCATCTTCAACCAGTGTTCTTCCGAACAAGACACCTTGCTCACCCGAACGTGGGACTCATTTTGAAGCTCGTTAACCTTCGGGCGAACAGAATTGTTCTATATCGTTCGGACAGCTTCACCCAAAGAAAAGTGTTTGCTCGGGAATTCTGAGACGCACTCGGCGAGATTAGCTCGTAACACTGAACATAAGCACCTCTAGGAGACTTGACCTTGCATTTCGCTGACGGTCTTATCCCCTGCACTTGTGTTTTTAGGTATGGAGTCTTCATCGACGTCTTCGACGGAATCGTATGCTTCTGTTGACCCGAACGCTCCGGGCTTCCCCCGCATAGCTGAAGTAATCAGAGCCGCGGCTCGCAAGTATAGAGTGGGCGGTAGATCTCTACCTGAATCGTTCGAGGGAGTCTTTGTTCCGGCCAACGTGACTCCACTTCGGACAATTGGCCCTGATCACGACGTAATAAACCTCGACGAGGAGCCTTCGGAAAAGGAAGCCGATGATCCCGAAGAGGAATACGACGCTGAAGAAGAAGACGAAGAGGCAACAGAGGAGGCCAAGGATGAGGAGACTCCTGTTGCTTCTACTAGCCAGGCTGAGGGAGAAGCTGGGGTCGCAGGCGCGTCTTCTCAACCGCCGAAGACGAAGAAAAGGAAGATCGTCGCACTCGACCCCGACGAAATACCTCCTCGAGCAGGAAGAGATCCGTGTCCCTACTGGGATTGTTTCACCGATCAGGAGGGGATAGATCTTTTCCGAACAACCTATCACATTCCCGAAGACGTCGTAATTTCCGTGATCCCAGGGCCTCGGATTCGGTTTTTCGATGAGCATATCACGGTGCCACTCATGGCCATTACCGAGGGTGGCCTCAGGTTTCCAATGCACAGGATCTTGAGGCAGATCCTCCACTACTTCAACCTCACCCCGTGCCAGCTGAGTGTGAACTCCTACAGAATCATCCACTCAATCATCAAGCTGGCCGAGGTTAAAATGTTCGACCTCCAAGCCCACCACATTTTCGAGAACTACATGGTGTCTCGGAATGTGAGGTACTCGCGCTTCTACTTGTGCTCCCGGAGGAATATGGTGAAGATCATTCCCGAGGGTATGTACGATTCAGAGAAGTGGGCTTCATACTACGTCGAAGTTCGGGGAAATTATGAGTTTCCCCCTGGTCAAGATGATCAACTTTACGTTGCCAAGGCAAGGGGCAACCCAAGTAAGCAAAAATTTGACTTCATTGTATTTGATGGTTAACACACGTTGCTCGGTCCACTTTTAACGTAAACGCCCATTCCCTTTTGTACTGAATATTGTTCTTTCCCTATGTTGTGTTCGGCAGATGCTTCGTTCGTCGATATATCAAATAAGATCACCCCAAGCGTAGGGTATAAGCGTCCAATTGAAGCATAATAATCCGGAAGACCGGGATCGTACCCAAGGGAATAATTAATATGGCTTTGCTGGATTTGTAGATGCAAGTACTGGTTTTCGGCCTTAAGACAGCCAACTTTGTTTTTCGTTTGCGGTGGAAAGTAGAAAGGCTAAATTAAACGAGAATAAACTAGATTAAAAAGCAGGTTAGGTCTAGGAATGTCTAACACCCACGACTCGAGCTAAATTACATTTTCCAACCAACTACGCGATTTAAGATACTCAATTAAGGTTCTTAAGCCGGAAGATAAGATGGTTCGAAAATCAAGCTAGCTATAGAATTCATTTAGCAAACACCTTGAGCGACAGAGCTCCAAGCATCATGTGTGGTAAGTAGGCGATGCTCTTACCTACACATGATCAAGGAGGTTAACACCTCGGCAATTTGACAAACAAATCCAAGCCCCACATCAATTTTCGAACCAAAGATTCAAACTTTATTGGTGAAAAATGCAATTTTTACTCGAGCCATGGGGTGCTAATCACCCCATGACCTAACCTTGAAAAACTACTCACACATAACTATGAAGTTAAGAGCAAGCAAAAATCTACTTAGCAAATTTGACATAACAACACTAGAAGGAAATTGGATTAAAAGATAGATCGGGGTACGAGCTACAACTTTAATGAAGACGAAATTATCAAAAACTAAGTAAAGCAGAAAATGAAATTTAAAGTGCTGAAAATAAAGAGCAATGAAGAACACCAAGAACAATTCAAAAACTAGATCTAGATCCTAAAAACGTGAGCAAATCTAAAAATTACTTGTTTGTACAATGTGAGAATATTCCTATTTATAGTACTTAAGCACGCGCACGGAATATTCCATAAAGATCCAAAAAAAATCTCGACTATGGCCTTCGGCATCGATGCAATAAATTAGAGTGCATCGATGCCGAGCTGCTTAATACCGGCCCTCTAAGTGCTTAGGCATCGATGCAATGTATTTTCCTCCATCGATGCCGAACCCCTTAGCTGCTTTTCATGCTAACCTCTTAGGCATCGATGCAATGTATCATAGTGCATCGATGCCGATGTGGTTATCTCCAAAACTTTGACTTTTGGTCTTTGCCTTGCCCACGCCTTGGCGAGCCGTCGGGTCCTGCCTAGGCCACGCCTTGGCGCTGCTTGGCCACTGCTTTTGCCTTCGGGTGCTTTGGCTTGCTTTGCTTGCTTGCCACGCCTAGGCGTTGCCTTGGCGTCGGCTTGCTTTGCTAGTGGCCTGCCTAGGAGTTGCTCGGGCATTGCACACCAACGGGCCTCAAGACTCCGTTATTAGGCGATTTCCTACAAAATAAAACCAAAATACCACTCGAGCAAGAAAGCCATTAAAACAACTAATTTAAGCTATAAAATTAACCAAATCTAGATACTAGCGCACCCTACATTGCATTATCGGGTGCTTATCAGCAGATACAACGAAGATCAACAAGAATTTGCTGAGGCTTGCCAAAGGTTGCGGACTTGCAGACTCTTTATTGACTATCCCGAGCGAAGAAAGAGACGCTCCAACCATCCTCCAGTACGACGCAACATACGGAGGACGAATCCGAGGAAAGAGGGCAGAAGGAAGCAAGAAGAAGAGCTTTGTAGTTGACCTCTCCGAGGATCAACTTCCTGACCTAGAAAAGCCTCTCCGAGGAACGGTGCGCCTACCCACCGAAGGAACCCCCTTTGCCGAAGAAGAGATGCCTCCTCGAAGCATGAGAGCTATCCTTCAGGCGAAGCTGGAGAAGGCGGCCAAAGAGCTGGCCGAAAAACAAAAATCTGGGGGGCCTGGTGCTTCGGGTTCGGCACCGAAGCCAAGCAAGAAGACCGCACCGGATGTGGTCCCCCAAAAGCGTCAACTACCTCCCACTGCTTCGTCCGATAAGCCGTCGAAGCGATTTAAAATCACTGCCAAAAAGGCTGCAGCTTCGGCCGCTGCAGACACGTCTCCCAGCGCCGAAGGACAAGAAGGGGGGGAAAAACAAAAGGGGACCGGTCATGAAGACGAAGCTCCGAGCGCCGACGCTATCTGGGCGCCGAGCTTCATCACCCCACGAGGCAAACAAATCCTCCGCACGGATAGCCTCATTGACGACCCCACCTTGGCCTTCACTCTACACTCGGGGCTTAGGCTGCCGAGGGATATCAACTCCCAGGTGTCCCTAAAGTCGGCTCTGAGCGACTACTACTACTTCACTGGCAGGGTAAGTTGTCTGGTTTGTTGTAAAGCATAAATAATTCCAACTGTTTTGCTTCGGACTCTCATAGTTTGTTCCATTTGCAGGCCACTCAATCTATCATGTCTGCCCAACGCCACCTTGTTGACCACGACAAGCAGGCGAAACTCCTCCAGCAAAAGCTGGAGTCGAGTCATGCTACGGCCGAGGACTACAAGAAATGCCTCGAGCAATCAGAGGAGGCCCGCCGAGGCCAAGAGATCACCATCGCCAACTTGAACGATGTGATCAAAGGGCTTCAGGATGGGGCCGAACAAGCTCGAGCCGAAGGGAAAGATGAAGGGCTGAACGAGGGCAGGGCCCTTGGGAGGAAGGAAATGCAGGAGGAGATGAGGAAGGAGCTCAAGGTCTCCTACGACAAGGGCTACTACCAGGCAGAGGAAGATGCTGCCGAAGAACTTATGTCCTTGCAGGCCGAGCTCCAGGAGGCCCAGCACAAGAAGAGCTTTCTTCAACTTTGGTTTCGACCAGGCTGGAGTCGAAGCTGATGATGAGAGAAGGTCCCTCGTCGAGGTACCACCTTTTGAGCCAGCAGAAATTCAAAGGGAGCCTTCAATTCCTGAAGATGCTGCAAAGAATGCGGCCCAAACAGCTCCCGCTGACCAACCCATCACTCCCTCGGTCACAACCACTCCCGAGGCTCAAACGTAGAGTTTTGTTTTGTTTTTTTTTTTTTTTTTTGTGTAGTTTTGGTTTTGAATTTTGAATTTTGAAATGGGACGTTCGGCTCCATACATGTTGGAGTTTGGAGTTTTCCGAGCGTAAGTTGTAAGTAACAGATTTAACTGTTGTGGATGCTTGTTCTTTAATCGTTTTTCAATCAACTGTTTCTGTTCGGTAAAAAATGTTTTGACCAATTCTTGATTACCTTATGATATCCCTGTTGACACAGCTGTTCGAACATTGTCTGTTTGTTGCACTGTATCTGTTTCGGATGAGGCCCATTCCAAACATAAACCAATGAAACTCGGTTTAATTGGTTTGGATAACATTATATGGCCGAGGGTCCGTAGTCGTAAAAAACAAGTACCATGTAAAAACCTGCTTATCTGTACCCACATAGTAGCCCCCCTGCCTTCGGGCTGGTTTTAGGAAGAAAAACAACACGAAGGCAGAAAGATGGGTACTCAAGCACTCGGTAAAAAGTATAAGAGAACCGAGGTAAAAGTGCCAGAGCCCCCATCGTGGGCGAGATAGGATACCCAATGAACGAATGAGGAATCCGAAGAAACCGCGGGCGAGATGTTATACCCAATGAACGAATGAGGAATCCGAAGAAACCGCGGGCGAGATGTTATACCCAATGAACGAATGTAAAACCGAACAAGCGAATGTAACGAATAAGTATTATAACCAAAACGCCCGTAGGCTTACAATCCGAACAAAGCAAAAATAACAACGAACAAAAGGGGCCGAGACTAGCCATGGAACTTCCTAAGTTTTTGGGCGTTCCAAGGGTTAGCAATCGGCCTACCATCCATCTCAGCAAGCTTATAAACTCCGTGGCCAATTTTCTGGATCACCCTATAGGGGCCTTCGTAGGGATCTTTCAGCTTGGTCAACTTCTTGGCTTCTACGACCATCCGAAGAACGAGGTCACCAACTTGAAACGGCCGAGCACGGACGGTCTTATCGTAACCCCGAGCAACTTCCTGTTGATAAGCAGCATGGTGCAAACTGGCGTTATCACGTAATTCTTCGGCAAAATCCAGCTCAGCACCAACTAGAGCATCGTTGTCCACAGGATTGAAGGTCTCGGACCGAACAGTTAGGACGAGCGCAGAAAGGGGAAGGACCGCTTCCATGCCGTACGCCAAGGAGAACGGGGTTCGGCCAGTGGAGCGTCGCGGGGTCGTCCGGTTACTCCATAAGACATGAGGAAGCTCGTCAACCCACTTACCGAGCTTGCGATCCAAACGGCGTTTAAGCCCCCGAGTAATGGCTTTGTTGGAAGCTTCGGCTTGTCCATTTCCTTGCGGGTATGCCACCGACGAAGTGTGGATCAGAATATGATGGCGCTTGTAGAAGGATTGGATTGCTGCTGCTACAAACTGGGTGCCATTGTCCGAGAGGATGGCATAGGGCACTCCGAACCTGGAAATGATGTGTCTCCAAATAAAGCGTTCCACATCCGAAGCTGTCGTTTTGACCAAGGGTGCGGCTTCCACCCACTTGGTGAATAAATCCGTAGTAGTAAGCAAATATTCGAAGCCACCCGGGGCCTTCGGCAACTTGCCCACAATGTCCAAGCCCCATACAGCAAAGGGCCATGGGCTAGTGATCATTTTGAGGGGAAAGGCTGGTTGGTGAGGTATGTAGGCGTGCTTGGCATCTTCACATATTCCTCGGATTGCTTGACCATCTTCGGCCACCAGTACCCCTGTGTTAACGCTCGGTGGGCCATTGTGCGGCCACCGGAATGTCCTCCGCAGCTTCCCATGTGTAGTTCATCCAGAACGCTTTGGACTTGATCCTCATGCACCACCCGAAGATCTGGACCGGTGAACGTTCGGCGGTAGAGCTGGTCTTGTGGATCCAAGAAGTAATTGGCCGCTTTGCACCGAACTTTGTGGGCCTCCCTTCTGTGGAAGGGTCTGATCCTTCAAAAAGGCAATAATGGGATCCAGTTGGCTGGGGCCGAGGGAACATACAGCAAGTTTGAAGCTTGGATTAACAACCTCGTCAAAAACTATGGTGCGAGCCCCGGCGGCCTTATACACCGAAGCAAGCCCCGCCAAGGCATCGGCATGAGCATTGTGTCCCCGGGCAATCCACTCCACTTCAACTCGAGCAAATTGCTTTAGGAGGGCTAAAACGTGGCTGACATAAGCATTCATCCGTGCATCCTTGGCTTGATAGTCGTCATTGAGATGACCCACAACCAGCTGAGAGTCACAGAAGACGTGAACCGAACCAGCCGAGCGAGCTGCAGCCCAGCAATGAGAGCCTCGTACTCAGCTTCGTTGTTGGTGGCAGGGTAGCCAATGGAAACAACATGCTCATGGACGGTTCCAGCTGGAGAAACAAGCACAATGCCGGCCCCAGCCCCGTTGACATTTGAAGGCCCATCCACCGTCATCTTCCATGCGTCGCCGGAGAAAAGTTGCCACTCTTTCTTCGGCTTTCGTGTGCCTAAGATGAACTTTGAGCGAAGACGCTCGCGAGGAGGTTCACGCCACTCAAAATGTTCTTCGGCCTCGGCTAGCCGGGCCTCTTCGGCAGCTGTCGCCAGTGCGTTCTCTTCGTCGTTGAGCCCAGGAGTAAGCTCGGCAAAGAAATCTGCCAAAGCCTGTCCCTTGATGGCTGTCCTTGGCTCGAACTGGATGTCATAGTTCGCCAGGCCTTGAGAGAATTTCAGAATCCGGCTGGACGAACATGTTCTCCGAAGAACCGCTTTGAGAGGAAACTCAGTGAGGACCACGATCCTATGGCATTGAAAGTATGGCAATAGGCTCGTTTTAGCTGAGACGAGTGCTAAAGCCAACTTCTCCATAGGCAGATACCTCGTCTGAGAGTCCGTCATCGTCTTGCTGGAAAAGAACACGGGCAAATGCTCCATCCCTTCCTTTCGAACAAGCACCGAACTCGTGGCATGATCCGAGACCGCCAGGTATAGATAAAGATCCTCTTCGGGAAGGGGGGTGACGAGGAGTGGAGCTTGTGCAAGATATTCTTTTAAAGATTGCAAAGCCACATCACATTCCTCAGTCCACACAAATCTTCGCCGACTGGTCTTTATCGCCTGGAAGAAAGGTCTGCAAATATCTCCCGAACGTCGGATGAAGCGACTCAACGCGGCTACCATACCCGTTAGTCGTTGAACTTCTTTTATGGTAGTTGGAGCCCGGAGGTTCTGCACGGCCGTGAGCTGGGTGGGATCCGCTTCTATGCCACGGCGACTAACCATGTAGCCGAGGAATTTTCCCGAGCCAACGCCAAACGCACACTTCTCTGCGTTCAAACGAAGCTTATATTCTTTGAGGATAGCGAAGATCTCGCCTAAATCCCGAAGGTGATCCGAACTGAGCTTGCTTTTACATACTAGATCATCAATGTACGCCTCCAAAGTCTTGCCGAGCTTTTGCAGGAACATCTTGGTGATTGCTCGCTGAAAACTAGCTCCTGCATTCTTCAGTCCGAACGGAACAACATTGTAACAGTAAATTCCTCGGGGGGACGCCGTTTTCTCTTGATCTTCGACTGCTAAAGCAATTTGATGATACCCTCGGTAAGCATCCATGAAGCTTAGTCGCTCGTGCCCTGCCGTTGCATCCACCATCTGCTCAATCCGAGGAAGGGGAAAACGATCCATCGGACAAGCATCATTAAGGTTGGTGTAATCAACGCAGACTCGGAGCTTTCCATTCTTCTTCGGAACAACGACCGGGTTCGCCAGCCACGTCGGGTACAGAATCTCTCGTATAGCCCCAGCTTTGAGCAATTGGTCCACTTCGGTCATTACCGCGTCCACATGCGACGGAGCCGAACGACGGACCTTCTGAATAACAGGACGTCTGTTCGGGTCTACGTTCAAATGATGGGCGGCAAAAGTTGGATCTACTCCAGGCATTTCTTCGGGAGTCCAAGCGAATACTTCGATGTTCTCTTTGAAGAAATTGAACATCTCCGTACGCTCGGTCTCGACCATAGAACTGCCGAGCATAACGTACCTGCTTCCATCCTCCGTTATTGGCATCTTGATGAGTTGCTCGGCTGACCTTTGCTCGGCAGGTAGGCCCACGTCCTCCAGTACAGATGTGTTGGTTGTATCGACGCATTGCACCTCCAAATAGCTTGGTTTGTTGGTCACAGTGCTAATGTAACATTTCTTCGACTGCACCTGGTCCCCCCGAAGACTTTCCTGTCGTCCGTTCCACCCAACGAACTTCATCACTTGGTGCAAGGTTGATGGGACTGCCTTCATCTCATGTAGCCAAGCTCGACCGAGGATAACGTTGTAGGGGCTCAGAGAGCTAACCACTACAAATTCGACGTTAACCACTCGGGAACCGGCACGCACGGGAAGGGTTATCAGCCCAAGGGGCCAAACTGGAGCACTTGTGAAACTGACGAGCGGGGTGGTAGCCAGCTGAAGTCTATCCGGTGAAAGCCCCAAACTTTTATAGGTTGACTGGAACATGACTTCCGCCGAGCTTCCCTGGTCGATCAACACCCGTTGGACTCTGGAGGAATCCACCGTGACAGTAACAACCAGAGCGTCGGCGTGTGGAATCTGTACTCCCTGCATGTCTTCGGCTGAAAAGGTTATCAGCCCTCCAAGGCTCGGATCTTCCCATTTGCGTTTTTGTGGCATTCCAACATTACAAACGGACAAGGCAGCAACAGCCTTATCAATCTCCGTACGAAGCTCGGCGGCCTTTCCTTCGGATACTAACCCCTGGATCACGCCAACGAGATTCCCAACTACAGGAGGGGGAGGAGGAAGTGGGTTTCGCTGAAGATCGATCCATTGGTTAAGATGCCCAGCTGCAGCTAGTTCTTCCAGATATCGTTTGAATGGCTGACATTGGGTGGTATAATGACCGCGCTCCTTATGAAAGCTGCACATTCCTGGTCCGTTGCCCGCCGTGCCGAGGAAACCCGTCGGCCAAACAAAGAACGGCAGTTGGCCAATTATACGCAGCAGCTTATAAATTGGCTCAGTGAAGGCAGTACGCTCGGCAACATACTCCTCAGGTCTCGGATCCCTTCGTGTCTGCTGCCAAGGCTGCTGTTGCGGGACCTGGGGCGGTTTGGGCTTGTGGTTCGGTCTATTTACTCCCGAGCCAGAATTGTGCTGTCCATTCTGCTCTTGCCGAACGTTAGCTACATGCTTCTTTGCTGTAGCGGACTTTGGTGCCTCCGTGTTCTTTGGTACATTTCGCTCGGCAACCGCCTCCTCGTGGACGCAATCCTTCTCTATGATGACCATTAAATTGCCCATTGTCTTCGGTGGGTTTCTGGATAAGTCTCGGAACATTGCCGAGGCTGGATCCAACCCGTTCATAAAAGACTCCGCCGCAACGCCTTGATCACAGTCTGGAATTAAGTTGTAAACTTCCCAGTAACGTTCGGTATACGCCCGAAGAGTTTCTCCTGATACTCTCCGCATGTTTACCAGCATCGAGAGTGTCTTCGGCTGGATGTTACTCGTCACGAACCGTTTGGTGAACTCCAATTCTAGCTCGTTGAAACTCTTGATGGACTTTGGCTTTAGCTGATTATACCACAACATAATGGGCTCACTTAGTGTAAGAGGAAAGATCTTACACATGAGTGCGTCGGTGAAGTTGTGGAGGCTCATCGTCTGACGAAATCAACAAACGAACGCAACAGCATCCTCCTTTGCCTCGTAGCGTTTGAGTTTTGGCATAACAAAACGGTCTGGAGGCCGTTCTTGTTGAATGGCGTCGACGAAGGGGGATGCCTTTGCCTTCCCGAGCTTGGAGTCATCCACAGGCACAGGTACAGGTGCGGGTGGAATGACCGGTGCTGGGACATCTTGCCGAGCCTCGTTGTTTGCCCTTGGTTCCCTGTGGCGGCGCTTATGTTCCCGCGGGACGTGACGACGGTGCCGAACTTCATCCGAGGGCTCCGGATATTCTACCCTTGGATCTTCGTTCCGAACGTTGCGAGGGTCTCCTCCTCCGGCCACAGCTTGATACACCACTGGCTTTCCCGTGTATTGATCATATAGGACAATGGTATTAGTATGTTCGGATCGTGTTCCCCGGCTTGTAGTTCGTTCACCTCGCGAACCTGCAGCATGATGACCCCCAGGGTTGCGTTCGGTTCGAGACCTGGATTGCTCTGATCGCTCGGGAAGCTCCCCTGTTCGTTGGCCAGCAGGGTGCTCATTGAGATTTAAAGGCCTCTTTCCATCCGCCCGTTCCTGTTGTCGTCGGCTAAGGCGATGTGTCCTCCCCGAGACTCCCATCCTAAGAGTTCCAGCTGTTGAATGTTGCTGAAGATCTTGAACTCTCTTCCCTGATGATGCTTGCCACGCGCGGACGAGAGGGAGTTGTATGATCCCGAGGAATGCGTTCGAGCCTGTCAAAGACAGTGCGACGCTCGGATGGAGCTCCTTCGGATGTTCGACTTGGTGTGTCCTTCGTCTTCGTTTTAGAGGCTTCTTCGGTTGACTTGCCTCGGCTTGATGGCCTCGGGCAGGGGTTACAGCCGGACCTCCATCCCGTGCTTCGAGATGTTGTTGTAGGAGGGCTATGACAGCTGTCTGACGTTTTTGCTCCGCCAGGGCAATGTCAAGTTCAGTTGGTGGATAGCTGAGTGGACGAGCCACTGGTTGCGTTGTCCCAGCGGTGTTGCCAGGTTCGACGTTCAGTGTGCCGTACCCAGCTAGACCGAGGGTAAAGTTCTCCGGGCCAGGTGGAGGGAGACGTTGCGTCATGCCTGAGACGATGAGGGAGGAAAAGGGGAGATCTACGGCCGTAACACAGTCCCACACTTTGTTAGGAAAGCGTGTTTCCCCAGCGGAGTCGCCAATTTTCAACCTGGACCTCTTGAACCCTTCGCCCCTCTGCGGTTAGGTCGCGGGAAGATGACGCGGTTCGCCGGGTACCTGCAAACCGGAGGATGGTGTTCTCCGGGTAGAAGCTCCGACGATTAAGTCAGTATAGAGAAGAAGAAGTACAGTGGAGTATGTTAGGAAAAGAGGAATTGCTTATGAGAGGAGTGTGTAACCGCCGCCTCTTGAGTAAAAGTACCAGATTTATAGGCAAAGGAATCTTCCGCGCTAAGCAAGCGAAAGCGTAGGACACACGCTGCGTCCTACGCCTGGATGACGCCACTGTCAAAGGCATTTAATGGGCGCCGCCTTCCAGGTTTGCAGAGGCACATGGGTTCGTGTCGGGCATGTCACATCATAGGCGGCGACGCCTATCGAAGGAAGGCAACTTACGATCACGTGGAAGGTTCGAACGCGTTACGCACTAGCGTTGTCCGAGCAAACAGGTCGAAGGAAAGGTGACCGTAGAACAAATGGAGATCAGGATGGGAGAGGTGCCACGCCGAACAAAAGACTTCAACGCCCAAAAAGCTGAGTGATGACGTTCGGAAAACAATCTATGCTCGGCCGAGTAGTCCGTGGTCCATCCTACGCTCGGCGACAGATGAGCGACGTGTCATCGTGCCAACTCAGCCCTAAACGAACTGAGACAACTGAACGATGGACCCCAGGTATGACCCCTTTGAATCTTGTGAACCCTTTGGATATTTCGGCCCACTACAGTCTGGTATAATTAGGATTTGATGATGTTAAACAAATTTCGTCGAATATTCGCAAAAATACCCCCTTGTCGTGCCAAGTGAGTAATTTGTTATGCGACCGAGGCTATTTTTTATAATTTCTCAACCGTGAGGGGACAATCTCTAATTTTAAAAAACTTCCAAGGGTAATTGTGGTATTTACCTTCTTCTTCTTTTTTCCCTTCTAATGAATGAAATTATTTTTGCTGATAACTAAACAAAAATTATTGCACGAGACCAAATCAACAAGAAGATGAACATGCCAGAGAAAACCAAAATACAATCAGATCCGCAACGTTGATTGTTCTTTGATTTGCCCATTGATCGAATAGTTCATGCAAACGTAGACCAATTTGATATATGCATGACCAAATCACACCTTCTGCGAATAATTGGTCGACGAATTCGTTTAAAATATGCTGTAGGATTTTTTCATACATGAATGACCTACTCGATCAGCCGAACAAAATAATAACAACGCAGTTGAGTCTGGTAAGAGTCGGGAAATTGAGAAAGCTCAAGAGCATGTCAACTTGAAACAAAGCTCAAGAGAAACAACTGAATCGTTCATATAAAAGGGGATATCCAGATCCTCTGTGAGAGTTTTAATAAGGAAATACCAACGCATTAGTGAAGGGATCCAACGGTGATCGACAAGACAAACCTTTTCTCAAAATGAAACGGTGTCAGTCGTTTTGAAAGAAAGAAAAACCATGTTAGATCTAGTTAATGCACACAATTAGCCACATAAATTTAGCATATTTTCCTCACTACAGAAATTAAAAATATCCTCATATGGTATCCGGATCCATTGGAATTGGCTGCTGGTGGCCGCCGGTGACAGCATGACACCAGCATGAAACTCGAAAAATTAGGGCTCATGGATGGTAATATAAGCAATTCAACAAAATACGGTTCACTTCCCGTTCTTACCCCACCAGTACTAAACATATCAAAAAATATCAGTAAGTTCTCACAGGAATACAGTCGTAAGCGAATGATCAATGTGAAGCAAAGGTAAACAGAAACTGCTGAAAAATTATTGCAGCCCTAATTTCTTCATAGTCAAGTGGAAAATAAGCAATTCAGGATGATACGGAAAACTGTAACAACTCGCTCTGGATTCAGAGATATATAATAAAACATACAAATTACTCTCCATAGAGATCAAAGAACTCAATAACAGAAGCCCAGTAAAAGTATATATAGCTTGATTCATCAGCTAGCATCCGATTCTCGGATAATATACGTAGCAAACCATCTATGAGATAGTCAGTTTAAACATAATAAAACCATAAAACATTCTAAGGGCCCGTTCCAGAACGCTTCTTAAAACATAAGTACTTATTTTGCATCTTTTCATTCCAAAATAATCCACCCTTCTTATTTTTCCCAAACAAAAAGTTTCTTTCACATTTTCAAACTCAAATAAAACATAAATGAAAAAAAAATATTTTTTTTTTGCACCGTATTAAAGATCTCAATGAGATTTATCAAATAAGATCCATAGAGGTAGGAAATTTTTTTGCGTAACCCTATTTTTTTTGACCTGGAAGTTGCCCTATACAAACAGTGGACTGTTGGTACACTAAATGAGGGCCGGCGGACGGAAACCGACCGGCAGCCGCGCCGGGCCGTCTCCGGCCGCCGGACGGCCGATCCGAGCCGTCCAAAAATTCTAAAAATTAAAAATAAGGGGGCCCGCGCGAGAATCAATGACATCCGAGGTGTGTAAGGTGCTCAGATCGAGCAATCTTTTTCCATGTATATATGAGTAACAATATGTTTTGATACATACACGAATAAGGATTGCTCGGATCAAGCACCCTACACACCTCGGATGCCGTTGATTCCCGCGTTGGCCCCCTTGTTTTTTTTTTATAGAATTTTTGGACGACTCGGATCGGCCGTCCGGTGGCCGGAGACGGCCCGGCGCGGCCGCTGGTACGATTTCTCTCCCCGGCCGTTAACTAACCCATATAAATTCTTGGTCTAACAAATAAGAAGGCAAAGCGTTCTGGAATGGGGGTTCTTTTTGGACAAATAATAAGTACTTATTTGTTTTCTGGAACACACCCTAAATGGCACAGAAAGAACTACTACGCTACATATGAACATCCCAATGGAGCAACTTCGATCTCCAAACTTCTAGTAATACTCTAACCTATGTAGCACCGACACGGACACTGGACATGACACCGACACGCGAATTCTTTAAAATATGGGGGCATGACACGTTGGGGGGACACGTCAAGGTATATATACAGGTGTAAATTGATATATATACTACGTAGCACCGACACTTCGCCGGGAGCAACATACTAGTGTCCGACACTTAATCTAAAAGTGTCTTGATTTTTTTCCCAATATCGGGGACCCTCCCGACACTTTAAGGACACCCACGCAACACTTTAGGGATACTTCAATGATTGTCCCCAAAGTGTCCTATGCGTGTCCTTAAAGTGTCGGAGAGTGTCCAACCCCCAAATGTAGTAAAAAAAAGAAAAAAAAGGACACTTTGAGATTTAAGTGTCAAACATGTGTCCGGAGCGTGTCCGTGTCCGACACCGGGATGTTGCTCCTGTTAAGTGTTGGTGCTACATAGACTCTAACGAGTAAGTTTTGGGTTTGAGCAACCTATCAAACCCACCTTTTCAACCTTTTACCAATAGGAAAAACATCTCAATCCTTGCTCTTTTGAGTTGTGGTGAGATTTAAGTACCATTGGGAACTCAACAAGGGATTTGGTTCTCCCTCAAATTGTTCAACTTCGACGAAAGGATGGGAGCTCGTTTTTAGCCCTTCTTCAATCAAATTTGCATTTGATGAAGGAATTTGTGATGCTTATAGAAGCACAATGGCATTCACTGCTTCCACAAAATACAGCCCAATTCATTGGCCAACTTCACATTCTTGACCAAAGTAGACTCAAAATTATCCATGATGAAACAGTCTGCTAAAACAAAATAAGACCCAAAAAAAGTCCAAATTCTGCAAATAACAACAGCTACACCTGCAACGAACTTGCCAACTTGAGCTACTTCAGTGTCCTAAGTTCTAATAAGTTGGGTTTCTGTAGTTACCAAAAAAAGTTGGGTTTCTGTAACTTATCATACTCCCTTTCCCAATGAAAGTCAAAATCCCCAATCATTATTCTTCCAATAATTTCACCCGATTTAGGTACCACGAGCGGAATCCCGTGCCATGTACTTGGAAGTGATTATAATGGATAGTTCCATAAAAGTAACTTAGGTAACGCAATGTAAAGTCTCAATATGAAATCCTACGTTGGAATTGAGAAGTATAAACGAATAATCTAATTTGATGTACCTATTAAGACAATTCCCGTTTACGACTTAGCTAATAACCATTTACGATGATTTTGGAAGAAAAATCTATCATTAAGGAAAGCTTACCATAGGAAAGTAGGCAAGAATTGCATCATACTCCTAACAAAAAAGGAAATAAAAAATATGACGACCTTTCATTTGTTTATGAAATTCTATAACAGGTTGTTTCTTATTACTCGAAGGAAAAAGCGGAAGAGGAAGACCTAAATTGACATTAGATGTTGTGCGCAAAGGTACAAGTCTAACAGGTTTGAGTGAACAAGTGGCCCTTGACAGAGCTCAATGGAGAAAAAGGATTCATGTAGCCAACCCCAATTGATTGGGACATAAAGCTCGGTTTGGTTTGGAAGGAAAAAGCGGAAGAGGAAGGGGAAAGGTAGAGAGAGTTGAAGGTGATAAGGAATTTTTTGGTGTTTTTTTTTTGGGAAAAGAGAGGGTGGCATGTCATGGTTTAAAAACCGGTTTCGATCGATATAACGGCCGCAGTGGTGAGTAACAGATATCGGGAGTGTCCGTCAATGTTTTAATGGGAATCGGACACTATACTCATACTCGGTGAATTTTTTCCAAGCACTCACAAATGCTAAGAAATCCCATTGATACACATGTTTATAACCGTATTTATGACAAATTGGAAGCTTTCAAAAGATTTCTAACCATTACTTGACTCTTACAAGTAGTTATGTAAGTAAGACTTGTACAAAAGTAACGTTTTAAGGCAATAAATACTGATATTTTCATAGGGAAACAGAATCTCACAATCTAATACAAACCAAAAATAGTACTAGAATACATAATTTATGCGATTAAGAAAGCAAATGTTATTATCTATTCCTACATTGATGCAATTACCATGACAATAATGCAGTCACTGAAAATCTGGAGCTTTTTGGCATCGAGAAGGGGAATAAACTCACAAAGATACAGATGACCTACGGTTGAAGAACGCAATGGGTCTGACAAAGGAAGCAAAGGGAGAGAAAAGCTGTTTGACAGACCTTGTCGCTATGTCTAAGTTGACTATCGACCGTTACCAGCACCGTTCCGTATCAGAGCCATTACTTATCAGCTGATACCAACGTGATGTTCTGTATCACCATTATTCTACACCATGACCAAAACAAGACTCCCAAAATAACCCACCTTTATTTAAAATAAAACATGTGGACTACATGTGCATTGAGTATCCGATGATTGTTCCGTATCAGTGCCATTACTTATCAGCTGATACCAATGTGATGTTCTGTATCACCATTATTCTACACCATGACCAAAACAAGACTCCCAAAATAACCCGCCTTTATTTAAAATAAAACAAGTGGTGTGCATTGCATATCCGATGAAGGATTTGAGGCATTCTCGATTTGTTAACCCAATTTCCATTCAACAAAATACAGCCCAATTTCATCGGCCAGCTTCACATTCTTCCTCAATATAGATTACAAAGTTGAGACAATTCAGCAAAAACAAAATAAGCCACGGAAAATGTCTAAAATTCTACAAACAACAGCAACAACATCTACAAGAACCTATGATAAGAACTTACCAATTTGAGCAGCTTCAGCCTCCTACACTTCTAACAATTTGGATTCGAGCCAGTTCTGAAACCAAACCCCACTCCACACTAACTGAATCACTGATCCCCAAAACCCTAGAGCACATTTTCGTCAACCCTCCACAGTTACTGAATCACCGATCCCTCAAACCCTAGACCGCGTTTCTCTTAGGCCTCCCCCTCTTCCTAGCACCCGCCACGGGAGTAGCATTCACAAAAGCCTCCGGCACCACTGGCGCTGGCGGGGGTGGTGGAGGAGGAGGAGGTGCGGCTGCGGGTGCAGGAGTCCAATTAGGAACCGCCTTCGCCGCGGCCGCCTTCATCTTCCCACCACCCTCCTCCACCCCATTCACAACAGTAAACCCCATGGGAAAGAACCCCCAACAGCAATGGTAGGCCTCCTTCCCCGGCACGATGGGCGGCAACTCCACGATTGAGGCGGCGTGAAACGCCCTGTCGCAGTTCTGACACCTCAAACAGCAGTCCACAAAAACCCTAGGGTACTCGTACAGATTATAACAGTACGGACACGCCGTCCAGAAATTATTACTATTATCACTAGTATTATTACTACCTCCAGCTCCTCCGCCTCCGCCGGAACTGCTCCCCCTCTCAGGCGCAGGAGCCGCGGCCCAGGGGGAGCTCCTGCGCACCGGCAACTTATTCTGCTGCATCGGATCTTGATGATCCCTGCGAGACGCTGCTGCTGCCGCGGATGAGGAGGAGGGGGTGGTTGGATTGACATTGTTCTTCATGACGGTGGTGGTGGGGACAAGATCGACCTTGGAGTAGAAATTGAGCTCGTTGTCGAAGCTGAGCTTCTTGACGGAGTCGGAGAGGACGGCCCAGGCCTCGGCGACGAGGCGGAAGGCGGCGTCGGAGAAGGCGAAGCGGTTCTTGTCGGGGTGGAGGAGGAAGGCGAGGCGGCGGTAGTGCTTCTTGACGAGGTCGAGGTCGGAGCGGTGTCGGTGGTCGACCTGGAGGAGGGAGTAGTAGTCGGGGTGGTTGTTGATGCGCTTCTGGGAGGCGATGAGGACGTCGACGACGGCGAGGATCTGGTCGGGGCCGTCGAGCAAGGGGTCGGTCTCCTGGGCGAGGACGGCGAAGTCGCGGGATCCGTTGAAGTCCTTGGCCTGGAGGAGCTTCTCGGCGATGCCTAGGAGGCGGTCCGCTTCGGCTCGGCTGGGGTTTGGCTCCATTTTGATTTCGGGGGTTTGAGAGAGACTGTGAGAAATGTTTTTCGTTGGAGGATTTTTGTGTCTGAATTTGGGACTGAGAGAAAGAAAAACCGTGGACTCGATGTGGGTGCATAAACTCTGCTGACACAGACTCTTTTACTCAGATTTTGCACATATGTTTTTTTTCCGAGTCCCATACAGATGATCCGAATTGATTGTTTTGTTCAAATAATATTTTAAAGAGCCTTGAAAAAAAAATCAATTCGGTTGGATATGAACCCTGCTATTGGTACCGATGAGGTGAAAATCGATTGGGTACTGAAGGGCATGCGGGGCCCATTTCGCGTCCTACATGAATGATCCGAGTCGTTCAATAATTTAATTAAAAAAACAAAGGGGCCACTCTATAGTCTTTTGAAAAAGAATTGAATTAAAAAATATGAACGATTGAATCGAACACTTACACATATTGGAATGAGCTTATTTTTTGTCGACCAAATCGATTTTTAAAAAAAATTATTGAATGGCTCGAATTATCTGTGCGGGATAAGGAATGGTCTCCGCGTGCTCGCCGGTGGCTTTCCACCTTGTCGGTCCCTTTACCTTTATGGGTTCGTATCGATAAATGTTTTTACATAATCCTTACGAATTCTGAAACAATACCTGCAGATATCGGATTGAGTTGATTTTTTTCAAAAACCCTTTTACAACATTATTTCAAGAAAAATGAGTGATTCGGATCAACTTTGGCCCCGTTCAGCTGAGAGTTCTTATTTAAGTACTTATTTCTTATCTTGTACGACAGATTATTCTCTCTTTATACATCACCTTTAATTTCAAAAATAGGCACTATTTTAGTTGGCAGAACACTCCTTTGCTCATGGGGAGAAGTTTTATTTGGTGCGCGTGGGCATAATAGACTCCAACACCTCTCCGTAGCTCATCTCCTACGCAAACCACCAGCGCACCAAAGTTCCAAACTCCGCCCGAATTCAGTTTTGTGTGTTCAGAGTCTTCAGATCAGACTTGTTCCTAGTAACTTGCAGTGAATTTGAGCCCCAACTCAATCAAGAATAAAAGGGCCCGTTTGGATGCAGAATAAGGATTGAGGTACTCCCTCCGTCCCAATTTGTTTGTCCAATTATCGAAATTCGTGTCTTTCAAAAATATACTTATATCTTACATTTTATAATGTTTTTTATGATTTTGTATAATAAAATTAATTGAGATCTATCAAATAAGATCCATATTGCATATTAAAAACATTACGAATTGAAAATTATAGACAATTCTTTGAGAGGTCAAACGCTATCAAAAAGTCAAAAAGGGGACAAACAAACCGGGACGGAGGGAGTATTAATTATGAGGAGAGGTAAGATAGTATAGGTATTAATTATGAGGAGAAGCAAGATAGTATGAGATATTATGTAAGAAGAGTGGATCTATATTGATGTGACGGAATGATTAAAAATTAATTGGTTTGAATGAGGTATTAGAGAAGGGAGATTAAATAGTATTTAATTTTGATGATGGATAAAATAGGGGATGAAGTTGTTTTGTAGAAATGGAAGAGAGAGGGGTATTATCCGGGGGTATTATTTAGGGAGAATTTTTCCTATGTCTATTATACCACTTTTCAAACCCACTAAGTCCACTTCTAAATTCTATAACCCCCCCTAAGTCCACTAACCTATTAATAAAGATATAATAACCCAGATTAGTCTAATATACCCCTTCTTTCAAAAAATCTTTTATCCCATTTTTTTCTCCATTCCCATTTTTTTCTCCCTTTTTTTCCTCCATTCCATTATAAAACCCATTCCCCCTCCCCCCTTTTCCAGAAGAAAAAACCTCTGCAGAAACCTAGACGAACAAAACTTGGCAGATCTCCGTCGTCCTCGATCAATCGCCTACCAATTTTCGTCAGCGTTCTTTGTCGTTGTCGTCAGCCGATCTCCGTCGTCCCTCAACAATGGCGCTCGTTCACCAACAGTCGCCCTAGTCGCCGTCAAATCCTTGTCCCACAATCGCCCTAGTCGCCATCGTCGTCAAATCCTCGTCCCAATAATCCACCTGTGTTTCACATCCTCGTCGCTGTCAATCAATCTCCAATTTCATTCGATTTATCTCCGTCGTTCTGCATCCTCGTCACCGTCGAAACCTTTCGGTTTATCCCCATTGCCGTCAATCTCCTCTGTTTGCTTCGATCCATTTGGTATGTTTCTTAGAAAAACTAAAAGTGAACTTTAGGTATATATGGTTATAGATTGTTGTATTCAAATGGTTAAAGTGACCTCTCGCTGAATTTGCAGTCCAATCCCATGTCTGTTCTTGCCTATCTATTAGGGTTTTGTATGTTGTACTTTTGTTCAACTGCTGTTGGAAACATATATGGTTATATGAATTGTTAGTTGCTGTTAGGTAACATATATGGTTATATACTCAGATCTGTTAGGCCGCTGCGCGGACCAATTCATATAAAGTTATCTGTAGTTATATATATATATATATATGAGTCGATGATTATATAACCCTTGTTACATACAGACTGCAATATAATTAGGTCGGGTTCTATGGCCGAAATTACAACCCCAAGTTCTTGAAAATATCTTTTTCCCTGCAGTTCGGGGTGCTAAGGAACACCCCGAACTGCGGCACTTTGTGCCGTGGGGGCTCCGCCCCCACACCCCCGGATGTAAACATATAACATTGTATTGTTATATGTTATTATGTAACATTATATAATGTTATATATGCTCCTGTTGGTTGTTTATAAATTTCATTTTGTTTTGTGAAGATGTATGGTATTTTATCATTTTGCTCTGTGAATATATATGGTTATATATTCAGGTTCATAAGCCGCTGCGCGGACCTGTTCAATAACGTAAATTTAGTAATTTATTAGTTTTCGTGTATAAATATATGTTATTTTTATTTGTAGATATACCCATATTATAAACTACTTTAATATGATTATATGTTTATATATTCAGGTCTATCAAGCCACTGCGCGGACCAATTCAATAACGTAAATTTAGAGTTGTAGTGGCTATAATGCGTGATTTCAAAAAAAAAGTTATATAACCATATATATCTATTAAACCAATTAAATTAGACTATTGAAATGGTCAGCGCAGCGGCTTAATAGATCCGAATATATATCCAACAGTGATATAACCATATATACTCGCAATCAAAAACAAAACTTACCATGGCCATTATAGCTTTCACCACCTCCTGAGGAACCCCATGTTAATGGTTATTTATGTTTGAGCAGTCCAGTTTGCACATTATGTTTTTCTGTTCGTATATATTGTTATATAACTAGATTGACCATCTGAATATATAACTATATAACCATATTGTTCCTTACTTGTTATAACCATATAACTCTATAAAAGAATAATAAACCATAACCATATATAACCTTATATGAATTGGTCCGCGCAGCGACCTAACAGACCTGAACATATAATGTTATGGTATGGTTGAATTAAGTTAGGGATTTGATTGATAGTATATATGGTAATATACTAATTTTGTTAAAGGCTGTTATTTGTGCAGTTGTTCAATGGGTGAAGAGTATTAAGTTACCTGTGAAGTCGACTGTGAAGAACGCTACGGCGACGAATGGAAAAAAGTTACGAGATCTCCTCTTTTTATTTTCTTAGAGTTCGAAAGGACAAAATCTCATGTATAATCATTTTTTGTGTTTATTATTGTTACTAGAATCAAGTTATTGAGGCCGCTGCGTGGACCAATTCAATAAAGTGAAAATATAATGGAAAGAAATTACGAGATCTCCTTTTTTTCTTTTTTTAGAGTTAGAAATGCCAGAATCTCATGTATAACGTTATAAGGTTATATGTTTATTTTTTGTCACATGTATTACATTTTTTTGTGGGTATTATTGTTAATAGAAGCAAGTCATTGAGGCCGCTGCGCGGACCAATTTAATAAAGTAAAAATATAATGTCATATGAGAGTTTTTGTCAGCGAAACTCAAAAAAAAATTCAACTGGACCAATTCAATAAAGTGAAAATATAATGTTATATGAGAGTTTTTGTGCAGCGAAACTCAAAAAAAAATTCAACAAAGCAGTTGAGATCAAGATGTAACTCTACAAAGCAGAATATACAATATTATATAACGTTATATAAGTACAATAACGTTAGATACGAAACTGATCCAACGTAACTGTTAGTTTCCGAGAATTTTGCGTGATTTCAAACGTATAAGGGATAATGGGCTAAACGGATGAGATTTGATTGGAAGGGTAAATCTGTCAGGCACTATTTCTCTTTTTAAATGCAGTGGACTTTATGTCTTACCAAATACGTATTAGTGGACTTAATGGGTTAGAAATTTGATTAGTGGACCTAACAGGTTAGAAATATGCTATAGTGGACCTTAAACCAATTTTTTATATTATTTAATACCATCTCAAAATCTCCCCTTAAATAATCCCCCCTCCGGAGGTATAAGGGGATTCAAGAGAATTCGAGACAAAACTAATACCCACGGCAAAATGGGTTCTCAAACCAATGATTAACCGTGGGCTCACGGTTTTGGGAAGGGGGAAAATTAATACCCCTTCCCATACCGGCATCCAAACGACCCCTAAAAGAGTTCAGCTGGCATAAGCTCGGGGCAGGTACCAGCTACCCTTTCTGTCTCTATTTTTTTTTATTTCTTGACAATAATTTTTAAACTCCATTTTTTTTTAATACTATCAACACTTCTTTTTAGTCTTGTAATGAAAAACATATACACAATTTCAGCACTAAAAAATAATAAAGGAATGTGAAAATCTTTTTTTTCTTTTTTTAAGTTTGTGCAATTTTCCAATTACTTATATTTTGGGAGTAATTTATAATGGTTTTAAGTGAATTTGGAAACTTTGTTTCATGTAATTAAAACTACATCAAATGAATCAAATCTACCAAACAAACAAGGTCTCCAAATGTAATGATAGGCTTGAGACGTGCCCCAACAAGGTGCATTATCAATATAATAAAACAGAAGGGTTGTCTTACGTGGCACCCACCATGTACATGCACACACGTTCACTCACGCCGGCACACACGTTCACTATTCACATATAAAAAATGTGATTAAAAATTAAGTACTCTATTTTTCAATCCGGTTAAATGGGTGCGTAGTACCGTAGGCACGGACAAGCACCAGTAACCTTATAACTCGGCATACTGCAAGGTCCCTCTATTCCACGTGAGGGTTGGCCCCGGTAAATAATAACTGAAACAAAATCGAACCGTGTCATTTTACTAGAAGTAGTTCGCATGCATCTAAATTCTATAGTGGATTCTGTCGTGATTTGAAAGGTACACGCGTGTTTTAACTAGTCGGTCATACCACATGTTCTCTTTATACTCGCAAGAAATGGGACATACAAAGAGCGAGAGACAGAGTACCTAATTCATTTTTTTTTTCTTTTTTCTCTACTTAATGAATTTTTATTTGAGTCGAATACCTACACATATCGAAATGAACTGATTTTTAGCGGGCCAACTTGATTTTTTTTATAAAAATTATTGAATGGCTCGGATCATCTGTGCGGGATAAGGAAATACACTCCGCGTGCTCGTCGATGGGTTTCCAACTTGTCGGTCCCTTTAGCTTCATGGATTGGATATCGATAAATGTTTTTCCAGAATTCTTACGAATTCTGAAATAACAACTGCCGATATCGGATTGAGTTGATTTTTCTTTAAAACCCTTTTACAACACTATTTCAAGAAAAATTAGCGATTCGGATCAACTTTAGCCCCATTCCGCTGATGTTCTTATTTAATTACTTATTTTTTACTTTACAAGACAGATCATTGTTTCACAATACATCACCTTTAATTCCACAAATAGAACTACTATTTTAGTTGGCGGAACACCCATTTTGCTGATGGGGAGAAGTTTTATTTGGGGCGCGTGGGCATAATGGACTCCAACACCTCTCCGTAGCTCATCTCCTAATTAACTACTTCAAATGAATCAAATCTACCAAACAAGGTCTCCAAATGTAATGATAGGCTTGAGACGTACCTCATCAAGGTGCACTATAACATTATAGCTCAACTTACTACAAGGTCCCGAAGGCTCCGTTCCAGAACGGGAATAAGCTGCTTATTTTTTAAGAAGGCAATTTTAAACTCAAAAATAATGTGTTTACGCAAATAATTTTCCTATCACTATGGATCTTGTTTGATAAATCTCATCAAGATCTTTAATACGGTGTAAAAAAAATAAAAAAATTATTTTTCATTTACATTATTTTTTAGTTTGAAAATGTGAAAGAAGCTGCTTATTTTTTAAGAAGGTTGCTGAAACGGAGCCTAAATTTCACATGAGGGTTGGCCCCTGTAAATTTCAACTATAACAAAATCAAACCGTGTCATTTTACTACGAGTAGTTACCATGCATCTAAAATGGATTCCGTTGTGATTTGTGAGTACACGCGTGCTTTAATTAGATGCTCATACCGCATGTTCTCTTGTACTCGCAAGAAATGGGACATACGAAGAGTGATAGAGACAGAGTACCTAACTCTTTTTTCTCTTCTTAATGAATTTTTATTTGATCATTATATATATAAATTAAAACATTCGACTCAAAAATTATAGATCAATTAGAAATGGGTGTACAACGCCCTTTTGGTTCGCTTACTGGACTGGGTTGGGAGACCACTTTCCATCATTCATGGCCCATTGGCAGCCTCCAAAATGGGCCTTTGGGTTAATGATTGTTGGGCCAACCAATCCTGGAATTTTGAGAAGGCATGGCCCATTCACTACCCCTATTTTCAATTGGGAGCCATTTGCAAGCCCAATATTAGGGGCCCACAACTTTCTTCCACGTTTCTGCCTTTTAAGCCCAATATTGGCCTAATTCATTTTACCATATGCTTTCCTAGTTAAAAAACGTGCTTTAACTTCTTTCTTAATTAATTTTTCCCTTTCTTTTTTATTGGGCAAGTAAGAATCCCAACCGTGACCATTGAAACTGAAACTGCTACGGTGGTGTACCCTTCACTACAGAAAGGGGCCTTCTTTTTTTCCTTTCACTCGCTTCTATTGTTTATTTGGGTTTATAAATAATAGAAATCGAAAGATGGTCAGAAAATGCTTTATCTGATAACGATACAAGGAAGGGGGTATAGGGTAAATTATAGAAAGAAAATAGAATGGAACATAATGATAAAGAAAAGAATTCTTGATTGGATCAGGCAGGAATCCAATTTTGAATTCGGTCAGTATAAAAGATCTTCCTATGGTATCCTAAATCTCGCTACTGGATATTCTAGTAGAACTAAATCCTTCAAAAAAAAGAAAAAGAAAACCCTAATCTATGCGACACTTTCATTAGCCAATCAACTACCACATTCTAATTTCATACATAAAAAGATATAATAATAATAATAATAATACTCAATTGCAAGCCATTAATTAACTAGCTGCAAATGATAGTGGAGCTTCTATGTATCAATATTTTGTGGATAAAAAAAAAAGTGTCAATATTTTGTACTTATCAGCCAGAGCGGTTATGTTCGGTCACTGTAGTGGGTGAATAATAAACAAGTAACACTTTAACGAAGATTGCTCCTGAATCAAAATCTTGTCATGTGATGATTCTCACGTGCTTCCTCATGTAAAACAAACTAGGGCTCCAATGTTAGTTGATAAGTTGAGTTTGTTCATTTTGCAAAACCTCGTGCATTTATCATCTCGCCTAAAAACTAGGTGAATTCAGACATCGCTATTCGTGTGAAGCAAATATATATTTCTGACAAGAGAGACGGACGGCACATACAATTCGATGAACTGACACATACAAGTATCGGCATTTGTCCTTCCCGTTTGTTTCTCTTAAGACACATACAATTTGACGAAGCCTTTTTCGACAACCAATTGACATGATTTATGTCAAGGATGATAAAACACGTCAAGACTTATAAAACGAAAGACTCGAATGGTAGAATGCGATGGTAAGAAATCCTATTTCACGTCACATGGGACCACTAGGTGAATTTTCATATTATTACATAGTAAAGAAGAAACTGATTACTTGCTCTATCCTCTCAGAAATTTCGAATGGGGATGGTGCTATGCAGTGGTGTGCGCAGCACCGTGCTGCACACCTCTGAGCCGTCAGATCGTGCATCCAACAGCTCGGATCTCATCTCAGTAATGAACGGCTCTTGATCGTTAGTCGTCGAGATGAGATCCGAGTCGTCAAATGCACGATCCAACAATTTGAAGGTGCGTAGTACAAATCTCACTGTACAATACCAACCCGAAGTCCCAAAAATTTGGTCACGTGGGGAATCCCAGATTGTGCACTATCATTCCCTTCGTCCAGTTGTTGGAGCAGAGTTGCAGAATTCAGCTTTCAGAAGATAGGGGTCAAAATGCTCCAAAACTCAAAGCAAACACAAAACCCCAAAAGAGCCCATCCCCAATTCTCAACCCCACCACCACTACTTTCTCTATATTCCCACTAAGTTCTTATTCCGTTAAAGGTTTTTATTTGTTGAGTTTTTATTTTTTATTGTGCAAGATATGTCATTTTTTTCATAATACTATCATTTTTAATTCAAAAAATAATTAAAAATAAGTAGTACTTATTTTAGTTAGTAAAATACACCCTAAAAGAAGATCATGCTAACTTTTCTTGCAAAATGAATATATCCCCTATTCATCTGCATGATTTCTACATGTTTTTAGTGATTAGAAATGTAGCAAGACACGAACACATCAATGTATACTCATCCTGTTCCTAAATAAATATTTGGTTTACAAACCTAGGTCTTTAAAAAGATGCATGTTTTTAATTAAAAATTTCAACTTTTTTCACGACTTGCATGAAAGAAAGCATTGATAACTATTGATTTATTAAAAAAATTAAATTTTTTAACGAATAAAATGTAATTTTTTAAAGACCTAGATTTTCAGTCCGAACATTTATTTAGAGACGAAGGGAGTACTTTACAAGGATTTATTCAGAACACAAAATATGCTTATCCATCAAGAAATGTAGTCCAAATATTGGAGGGCTAAGAGTTTGGATATTGGAGACTTGAAGCTGACTCTGAGATTAAAATGCATGTTCATATTTGTGTTTCGATCCATTTTTCTCCACAATGTGTTGATGATTTATATGGCTTCTGAGTTTATCCACCAGTTGATGTTGGATGCTGATTTCTGAGGATTTGGATATTTGGATACAAGGTCGATTGATGAGGATGTTTCTGTTATGTTTTCAATGGATATTTCGGTCGAAATTTTTTGCTGATTCTGGATTCACAAGTATTTGTCCAATCATGATAAGCGATCAAGATTGCATAATCATGGAGCTTAAAGTTTCCTAAATTGTAGCGTATGTGAGCTTTAGTTATTGTTTTTATCCCATTTTGCACGTAAGGTTGTTTTTGCCAAGTTTCAGGTTAAACGTGGGTTAACTGCGGTTTTTATCGCCAAGGATAGCTCACGGAAGCATCCAAGTGCCCGAGGCCTTGTGGCGGCTCCCCATCAACTCCCGTCGGGTGATTAATGAAGTGTCTCAAGCCATCGGGTGGTCGTCGGGCCTTGCAGACCAAGGCAAAACAAAATCTGGAATCTGCCAACTTGGTACCGGTACTGTGATTTGGCCAGTACCGGTACCTACTCTCCAGGAGTGGTGTTTTGGGAGCAATTTGAAGGCTTGGTACCTGTACTGAGATTTGGCCAGTACCGGTACCTACTCTGCAGAAATGTCCACGTTTTGTTCACTTTTCCAACCTTCCATTTATGGAAAGTTTCCATTTGTGGAATGTTTTTGGGATATTTTAGGGACTTTTTAGTTTTTTGTAAGGGATATTTTGCAAGCCCTATATATATGGGTGTATGCCTTTTATAGGGAGATGGCCATTTTCTAGTCTTTTTAGGCTTTAGTCTTTCTTTTGCTCTCTAGGATTTTCCATAGATGTTCTTCAAGCTTTCTTAGTTATTTTCTTCAAGAACTCAAGTAAGTATTTGTCTTATGTTAATTTCTCGTTTGTTAATGTTGTAGTTACGGACTAGATTCTCCTTAATCTTAAGTTTATTTTCGTTTTCTTCGGTTAAATCTTTTGTCTTATTTCTTTGCTATGTCTTGTTCTTTAACTATGGGTGAGTAGTCAATTAGGCTTGGCATCGGGGTGAATAATGCCTCGTGACGTACGTTAATCTTGCCTTTCTCAACTCGTGGCTTGAGGTTCGGTGTGGAAAATGAAAAGGGTTCGCTTTTATGTAACAAAATTAGTCGATGTTAACCTTCGGTGATCATATGCTCGCTCATATGGTTCCGTGAGCTATGTCTCGCCTTGTGTTTGCCAAAAGAACCAAAAGAACTCGCTTATTTTCTATATTTCATTTCAAGTCTTTTAATGGTTTCATAGCAAAATCTTCCGGTTGATAGCCTAAGCCGTGCAATTCAACTATGTTTTCGTTCAGAATAGTTCGATTGCTTAAGTTACAGGCGTTAATAGCTCCAATGCCTTGCCGCTTGTTTAATTTAGTTAAAACTCATTTTCTAGTCATTTTCATAAGTGTTCATCACTCTTCAAAGCAAAACCGACAGTTGGCCGTCTTAAACGCCAAAACCTTACAAAAAGCCTACAATCCGAATAAGCTATATTCGAGCTCCCTGTGGATCGACTCGGACTTTCTCGCTATACTATGCAAATCGTTAGTCATAGTCCGATTTATAAATAATTGAATTTGACGGTCGTTTGGTAAACTACAACGACTACCGAATGGGCGCATCATCAATCCAATCCTTACCTTTCAGCCTACTGGCTGCTCCTAAAAATGGATGGATTGGTATGCAGGTCACTCTTCCAACTCCATCTATTGGAGGGCTAACAGTTGGGATACTGGAAATCCGTTGCCTACCCTGAGATTACAATGGATTTTGATGCTGATGGTTGCTTATGGGTTTTTTTTTTTCTGTCAAAGAGGTTTTGCTGGTTCTTGCTTATTTTCCATTCAATCCTCCTTTGCTTACCCGACTGAATGTTCTTTAAAATGGAAGGCTTGGTGAGGATGCACATTCACGGAATGCAATATTTGGTGTCCGTAGTTTGGAGTTTGTCTCTTCTCAACTTCTTGTTGGAAGTTCCTTCCCACCACCCGGCCCTCTTTCTCCTCTTTCTTTCTCTCCCCTCTTCCTTTCTCCCTTTCTTTTCTCTCGATGCATCCATTGTCGAGTTTATCCTTTAATAATATTTTTGTTGTTTCAAAAAACGAAGAAGAAGAAATGTTGTCCAAATTAAGTAACCACATAATTGTCTAAAAAAAAACTCACCACATATATATATCGGGACCGAAACTAAAATGTCAAAGCATGCTATGATTACAATGAGTATGTTTAGTATGAAGAAAAAATTACAGAGATTTGAACTCCGATGACAAACTACCGTATCAACACGAACCTAAATAGCGGGATCAACAAAAACATGAACCTAAATACTTCGGGGAGCATTTTACATTTTTTTCTGACAATCAGGAGTCCGAGCGAGCTCGTTTCCACATATCTCAACTAATTTTATGACCCTGAAATTAACTACGGCGCAAACGTCAAGTGGTTCTGAGACTTGCAATGTTTAGCTTCCGTCAGATTCGATCTTGTAGGTTTGAAGACCAAACCCTTTGGTTGCTGTATCGTGCCACTCGGCCAAACCCCTACGGTTTTGTGGTGCATTTCACATGAATTGCTGTTGAAGTTAGAAGAAACAAACCTAATTAAACCAAAACAACTTGATCATCAAAGGACTTAAACACTAGAAAATTAAGAGAGAGAAATATTCAATCAGTAGGGAGGTGGAGGTGGTGGTACTCTAGCAGCAGGTGCCCATATCACCTGATCCGAACCCAACTGACCCCCGCCATAAAACGACACCGCACCACAACCCTCCCCCTCCGCCGCAGCCACCTCACGACCACTGTATCCGCCGCTGTGCGCCACCTGGGGCGACGACCGCCCCTCATTATCCTCCCCATCCCCACAACTCCTGAACTCCCCCTCCTCCTCCACCGGTAGCCGGTGAAACGACGGGTTATTAAACGACGCCGCAACCACATAAACCGTCGCCGCCGCGTACAAAGGCCCCACCACCGTCCCCCCGACCACCTGCCCTCCCGGGCCCCCCAACGAGATACAGAACTCATGAATATTACCCCGCGAAAACGACGTCGTCGTCGGCGAGGGGAAAACGGTGGCGGACAGGGAGAGCAAGTCGAAGCGGCCGCGGAAGGTGACGGCCGCGGAGACGACGCCGGGCTGACGGAGGGTGACGTTGGAGACGGCGCCGGTGGCGGAGAGGACGCGGATTGCCGTGTTGCGTTTCTTGGAGAATTGAGTGATGGAGTGGACTAGGTCCAGGCCGGTGGGGACTTCGAGGATGTAAGGGTTCATGGCGTTCGGTTCGGGTTGGAAGCGGGTTATGATGAGGGGTGGTTTGGGTTTGTTTTTGGAGCCGGGTGGGCGGCCCCGGGGCCGGCGGCGGGGGATTTCGATTGTGGCGCCGTCGCTGGCGGCGGCGGTTGGTGGATCTTTGGTGGTTGTTGTGGTGGTGTGGGTGTCGGTTTGTTCTTCTTGTTCTTGGGAGGTTTGGAAGTGGTGGAGATTGAGGGGGTGGTGTTGGTGGGAATTGAGAGGTTGATGTTGTGGTGGTTGGTGGTTGTGGTGCTGAAAATTAGGGTTTTGACGCATGTTGGCAAACAGGGTGTTTGCGTGATGATCCTTTCCCTCCCAATGTTTGCCTTTCATGATCTCCATCTCTCTCTAGGTCTCTATATGGTTTGATTGATTTCCGTGGCTGGCTTTGGGATTGGTTTTGAATTTGTTATATAAAAGAGGAGAAGTTTTTGGGTGTCGGGAAAAAGAGGAGAGAGAGTGGTAGAGAGAGAGGAAATAAATTCGGATTGTCAAAAACACGTTTAGACAGTTGGTATTGCCGATGGGTACCACTGAGTGGTGTTAGAGAGAAGGAGGGAGAGAGTGAGTGCCGAGTTGAGGTGGGGGCGAAGTCACACAGTCCGTATGTGCGACCTCGAGTATGGAAGCGTTTTTGAATTACAATTGAAATACAAAGACTATCAAGAGAGCGAGCGAAATGCGAGGATTAAGTGCGGGAGTGCAGGTTATTTTGAATGACCAGTAAAGGGTGGGGTCAGGGGTGAGGGGCACACCGGTGGGGGTGAACTTGGAAACCAAGTAAAAGACTACTATCAATCGAGAGAGAGAAAGAGGTAGGAAAAAGGCTCCACCGGCACCAGATATGACAAGAGAGAGAGAGAAAGAGGGAGAGATTGAGTTTGCCTTTAGTTAGTACAGCGCAAGTAGCTCCCGACCGAGTTAGATTGACAATGACTCCATGATGTTTTTCCATTTTGGGTTATGGGGGAGGCATGTGCATCTTTCTCTCACTACCTGTACATACAATGCATGCATACAAGTCCCACTTGAGAAAATCTTTTTATTGACAGAGACTCCGGTGAAAAGTTGTTTACGGAGATGAATCACAACCATTTAAGAGTATTTCGGATGGTCTGGATGTTAGTGAAATTTTTTCGAACTCTTTCCAAAAAAAGTTTTATTTAAATCCGCACTGTGCAAAACCGAAATGAACAATAGAAATCGCGCGGCTCGGTGAATAAGAGATGCACGGAGACTCCGTGAATAAGCCATACTCATCCCACTTTCGCCTGTTAGAATCTTTCATCTCCGTAGTCCCGGTATTATAATTTGAAAAATGAGCCCAGGAAATTAGAATTTGATAAGAAATGAAGGACCGAGTAGAAGTGTAAACGAGTCAAATCGCACCGAATCCTGTTAGATTTGCGATCACTTCGTTTAAGTGTAAGTCAGGCTCGGGTTCTGCTCATAATATAATTTCAAAGTTCGGGATCGGACTCGGCTCGTTAGAGCTCGTTGAACTCAAACGAGTCAATCGAGCCGACTTTAGGCTCGAATTGGATTTGACACTAAATATGTTCAAAGCTCGGTCTCGGCTTGTCGGGCTCGTTAAACTCAAACGAGTCTAATCGATCGAGTCGAATTTAGAGTCGAATTTAGGCTGGAATTCTGTTAGTAATTTTTGTTCAAATACCACATTAGTATTCCCTAATACTACTATATGACAAAAAAAGAGAGGAGAAAACGCACCAAGATCATGACCAATTATTATCAATTATCAATGATAATTGATACACGATCCGACGACTCGGAGGTGTGCAACACGGTATTGTGCACCTCATTGCACTGCACCATCCCGTAATCCTATAATATCATATTTAGTTGGGGGGAAATGACGGCTAAGGACGTATTTTGATAATTAATATCCGCCAAGGACATTTTCAGTATTAACAAATATTCATGTCTTTGGCGGATATTAATTATCAAAACATGTCATAAGCTGTCATTTTCCCTAGTTGGGGAAAGGAGAATTGTTAAACAAAATATACCCCTAAAATGTATAATATTTATCAATAAATCCCAATGTATAATTAACTAAATTTTAACCCCAAGTTTGTGAGTCTAACCAAGCCGAAAACTGTTAAGTTCAAGTTCGGTTCTTTTATGAAACGGGCTTAAAATCGAGTACAAGTTCAGTTCGTTTAATAGGTGAATCAAACTCGAACGAATTTTTATCGAAACGAGCTTAGAATAGTTCATAAACGGCTTTGTTCATTTTATACCCTAGCGCCGTGTTTGGATGGAGGAGATGAAGGGGGATATGTTAGCCCCCCTGATATGCACTCCGGCTCTCCCCAAATCCGGTGTTTGGTTCAGATTTTTAGAAGGGGGAGATGAATACTGTAGCGGACATCTCCGGCTGAAGGGGGATTTGTGACGGGGAGGTCAGACCCCGTCGTTGGCAAATCTGGGGGGTTTTGAGACAGTTTTACCCCTCCAAATTCCCCTTTCGGTTATCCTTTTACCCAGACCAACGAAGAAAGAGAGAGAGAGAGAGAAGTACTGTCTGTGAGACGAAGTGTTGTACCCATCATCGCCGAAGTCGCCCTCGTTGCTGGAGAAGTGGACGGAATTAGTAAAGTTTTTGGAGAAGTGGACAGAGAGAGGTAGAAGGAGTAGTGATGATCGAAGCAAGAAGCTTACGGCCAGAGTGGCGATGATCGACGGCGGAGGCGGCGGCGGACAGATTGCACGAGGGGCTGCAAAGGATTGGGTTTGGGTAGGGGTGTGGGTGGGTTGAGGTGTTGTGTACCGGAGAAGATTTGTAACTGTATACATATACATATATATGTAAAGATTTTTTAGTTCACAATTACAGTTATTCACTTTTAGTTTACATATATATGTATATATATAAATTCTTTCATCATTTTTCAATTACAATTTTTAATTTTTTCTACAAATAACATATTGTCTAATATGTTATGGTTTACTTTTAATTTGTTCCGGAAAAAAATATTTTTCTTAAATGAAATTAAGTTTAAACATTTGTGAGGGCAATTCAGTCATTTAATATCTAATTCCATCATATCCACCATCCAAATTCCCCTTCTCAAAAAATTATCCAAACACCTCATTACAAATCCACCATTCTTAAGAGTTGGGACCACCCTTCTTAAAATATCACCTCTTATTACATATCCACCCTTATTACATATCCACTTAAATCAAATCCTCTATCCAAACAGGCCGTAGGATTGAGGGTGTGTTTGGATGGTGGTGCTGGCGATGGATTAGTTGCCATTGGCTAAGCGGAGAAAGGGAGAGGAGAGTGACTTTCGCTGGAGAAGGGAAGAGGAGAGAGAGTGAATTTGATTCGACGGCTGAGATTTGGTGTGTACACGTGTCGAAGAATGAGGGAGTTTGGTTTGCAACAAAGGATGGGGACAGAGAGAAGGCACAGATCTCACGCCATATATAGTTTCCCAATGCCTGCTATTTACACCGACCGGATGTCGTTGATTCAAACACCTACATACATCGGATGCTGTTGATTCTCACGCGAGTTTCCTCGATTTTTTTTTAGAATTTTTGGACGGCTCGGATTGGCCTTCCGGTGACCGGAAAAGGCCGGCCGCAGCCGTCGGTACGATTTTGGTGGGGTGCCGGTCGGTCCTCATATCTTTACTGTAGTTTCCCGAAATAATCTAGTCTAAAACAAAATGCCATCTTAGAAAATTATTTTTATGTAATGAGTGGTAATGAGCAAAAAGAGATGATATCAAAAATTATTGAGAACCGTGCATAGAGGAAAATATTTTTCTCACAGATGGGAAAAGAACAAAGGCAAGCAAGCATTTTCCAACAAAAAAAAACTCAGATTTTGGGAAATAACTAGACTTTTTTTTTTTTTTTTGAAGCACATTTGAGAAACAACTTGACTTTTAGACTCCATTTGTTTCGATGTAAAATGCTTTACAATGTAAAATATTTTTCATGTAAAATATTTTTTTCAGAAAATAAATTTTAAATTTTTATTTTTCGGTGTTTGATTTGCACTTGAAAAATATTTTAAAAAATCGACAAAATAGTGCAGAGAGAGAGAGAGGGGAGACTTAAACGGTGAAGAGATATGAGAATATTGGAATTGAACGCGGGTCAGGACTAATGATCGATCGAGAAAACTGAGCAGCGAGAATTGCAGTAAAAACCAGCAGGTTCTCAGAAAATAACTCACGGAAGATTTAAGGATAAATAATTTTTATCCAATTAATTAAAAATATTTTATATTTTTCATTATTTTTTACACAACTAAACACCAGAAAACAACAGGTACTAAAACATTCTACCGGAAAACGTTTTACGCCCAAAAGAAATGGTACTTTCAGCAGGGGACCCATGCATCGAAGACAAGTCAAACAATAAATTCGAAGCTCACATCCTTTGACCGAGACAACCCTTCTTATTAATTCAAAAAAGGAAATCAAAGCCGGGCTTACGTATGAATGATGTACATGTCAACATGATGATCTGTCGGTGTCTGTTCATTGAATACACTGAAATAGAAAAGTCAAAGCGCCCTTTGATTGAATTCAATTCAATGGAGCAGTTTTTCAAAGCCAATCAGCTGTGAAGTGTACGTTTTTTTCGTGTTAGCGTTGAGGAAGGATGGCCGAAATCCGGGCATTGAGGGGCCCTGGCTGGCTGGCTTGCAACTTGCTTTTGTAGACAAAATACTACTACTATCAGAAAAGTTGGATGTGAAAATGGATCCTTTGGAGTAGGTTCCTAGCTCATTGAAGCTGTATCTATCAAGCATGCCCACCGGAAAGCGAACGAATGTGCGCGGGCTGCCCTCGTCAAAGATGGGGTCGCACTCGCTCGCAGTCTCCCTCACCCAGCGGGCATTGATAAGTGTGGGATGCCGTGTTGTGTTGGATTAGGCGACAAACGTTTTCAGCAGGCCAGCCCGGCCCTGAGATTTTGAAAGGCTACAGGCGGGGGATATGAAAATGGGGGCCTCTCATGTTCTCTTATAGATTACTTGTTGCGCGACAAGAGAAGTAGGATTGGCTTGTGGCTTAGTGGCATGTTGCTTTGTGCATGTTTTCGGTGTCCTAGATCACGAGTTTGACTCCCTACGCCATTGGATTGAACGATTTTTTCTGCGCAACTTCAAAAAAATCTGCGCGAAAAAATGAGGTTTTCTGTGGATGAAACACGCAACCTCAAGGCTTAAGGGTGAGGGCGTAGATCTTACCTTATGGAAAACATTAGACACATTAATATTTAACATACTTCGATATTTTGGGGTCCAATAATTGGTCCAAAAACTGGAGACCCCAGGTGGTCGCCTCATGGGCTTATGCCTAGGGCCGACCCTGACGTTCTATAGCTTGTTTCCCGAAATAAGTTGGGAGTTTTTTTTTTTTTTTTTTTGCATTTCTTAGTTTTTCATCAAACTTTTGTCGATTGTTGGTTTATCTCGGCAAGAGAAACCGAAAAAGGAAAAATTATGAATTTTACCAAAATATTATTGAAAATATCCAAATTTTTGCTCGCAATCTTAGCTCTCAGCTTTTTGGGCCAAAAATGTTAAATTTAGGAAATTTGCAACAAAAAAAAAAGGGTAAAATTATAATTTTTTACTCTTCCAATTCTACTCATCAAGAAGAACTAATAATCTATAAAAGTTCGACACAAAGCTAAAAAAAAAAAAAATTTAAATAAAGACAACAAAAAAATATCTCCAGACTTATTTTGGAAAACTAGGCCTCTACTTTATTTGGTACACTATATGAGAGAGTGTAGTCAAGGGCTTCCATAAGGGAACAAAGACGTCGGCTTTCCAAATTAGGAATAGGTCCATAGAACAAGTCAATCCACATCCACATTTTATTTCCCAGATTAGTTTTGACCTTAGTGCCACGACTTCTTCTGCTTGTTGGTGGACCTTTTTGCCCTCTATTCGGTTGTTATTCCCTTGCTCTGTCCCTAGCTAGCTGCCTTTCTCTCTCTTCCTCCGGTTCTTTTTCACACTCCACTTTCTCTCCCCCCCAAAATTGATCTGAATCCTGTGGTTAGCAAACTCGTTACAGGGTGTAGGGAGAAATTGCGTAGCCGTTCTTGAGATAGACGATTGCAATTACTCCCTCCATCCTAGTGATCTTATTGTTAATAATGTATATATAATTAAGAGATAGATGTTACAAATTATTTTTGTCTTTTCAGTTGTTTTTTAAATTTGGTTCATGTTCTTTGGCATACGTCATTTTTCGCTGTCAAATATAAATAAAAAATGATCAAGCTTTCTACTAACGATGTACAGTAAATTAGATCGTTAACCGAAAATGAAGTTAATTCAGTCCAATACCATGTCCGGAATGAGTTTTTTACAACCACACATATACAAGGCGCGGAGTCCCTAAGGCGCCCCAGGAGGCACACGCCACCCTGAAGTCCCAACCTCTCACTATTTTTAATGGTTATTGTTTTGACTATTGTTAATGGACTTGGGGGGGTCTGTCACCACGGGGTTGTAGAGCTGGAAAACTGTGACATTTTGAAGCAAGAAGAAGTGGGGAAAAAAGGGCTGCACGGCCATGTTTGGTGGAAAGTAAGAGGAAAAAAAATTAAGTGTTTTAATTTTCAATTCGTTTGAACCAGTGCAAAGATCTTATTTTTCTTATCATTTTATCTTAAGGTGATAATTAATTTTTGACTTTAAGACTCTTGGTTGTTAGTCTTAAGAGATATTTGGTTCTACAACTTTCTTAGGGTTAACTAATGAGAGTCCTAGAGTAAAAAATTAATTATGACCCCTTAGAATAAAATAATCACAAAAAAAATAGGGCCTTGTAGCAAAAAAATTAATTATTTCTCTGCTTTCCACCAAACAAGGCCTTGCAACCCTTTTTTCCCTAGTTCTTCCGGCCTCAAAACGTCACAGTTTTACGGCACTATAGCCCCGTGGTGATCTTAGGTCACCACAAGTCCCCCCGAGTCCATTGTTAATAAAGGATTAGCCAATGAAAAAAAATATTTTTATGGGATATTAGGTATGATTAATTGTAGAACACGTGTACCTTTTCGTATAAATATCCATCCAGCACTAGAAAGTAGAAACTCCATCCTGAACACACCACAATTCCTCCTAACCCAGATGTTGTTTTGTGGCCCCGCATACTGGTACACGTGTGAGGTCACAAAACATGTGAGTGAGTGCGTCTGATTGGGTGTGCAAGTTTTTTTTTTTTTTTATCGGCATATTCGGTGTGTAAGTTTGGTGTGGTTCTAAATTTCTGCATTTCGAAAATCAATAGTCCTAATCACTCTTCTTGGTTCTTGTTTCGTTGTTTGGTTGTATGTATTTTGATCAATTTTCTTTAGTCCTTAAGGGCGAGGGCGTAGATCTTACCTTATGGAAAACATTAGACACATTAATATTTAACATACTTCGATATTTTGGGGTCCAATAATTGGTCCCAAAACTGGAGACCCCAGGTGGTCGCCTCATGGGCTTATGCCTAGGGCCGGCCCTGACGTTCTATAGCTTGTTTCCCAAAATAAGTTGGGAGTTTTTTTTTTTTGTCCATATTCAATTTTTTTTTTTTTGCATTTCTTAGTTTTTCATCAAACTTTTGTCGATTGTTGGTTTATCTTGGCAAGAGAAACCGAAAAAGGAAAAATTATGAATTTTACCAAAATATTATCGAAAATATCCAAATTTTTGCTCTCAATCTTAGCTCAGCTTTTTGGGCCAAAAATGTTAAATTTAGGAAATTTGCAAAAAAAAAAAAAAGGGGTAAAATTATAATTTTTTACTCTTCCAATTCTACTCATCAAGAAGAACTAGCAATCTACAAAAGTTCGACACAAAGCTAAAAAAAAAAAAAATTTAAAAATAAAAGACAACAAAAAAATATCTCCAGACTTATTTTGGAAAACTAGGCCTCTACTTTATTTGGTACACTATATGAGAGAGTGTAGTCAAGGGCTTCCATGAGGGAACAAAGACGTCGGCTTTCCAAATTAGGAATAGGTCCATAGAACAAGTCAATCCACATCCACATTTTATTTCCCAGATTAGTTTTGACCTTAGTGCCACGACTTCTTCTGCTTGTTGGTGGTCCTTTTTGCCCTCTACTCGGTTGTTATTCCCTTGCTCTGTCCCTAGCTAGCTGCCTTTCTCTCTCTTCCTCCGGTTCTTTTTCACACTCCACTTTCTCTCCCCCCCAAAATTGATCTGAATCCTGTGGTTAGCAAACTCGCTACAGGGTGTGTAGGGAGAAATTGCGCAGCCGTTCTTGAGATAGACGATTGCAATTACTCACTACACTCTGTATTGAATTTTCTCACAATAATTCTGCCTCGTTAGTGACACAAACTACCTTTTTTCTCTCATAATCCGTCCTAGTGATCTTCTTCTTTTGTACTTTGGAATATCCATCCAAGTGATCTTATTGTTAATAATGTATATAATTAAGAGATAGATGTTACAAATTATTTTTGTCTTTTCAGTTGTTTTAAATTTGGTTCATGTTCTTTGGCATACGTCATTTTTCGCTGTCAAATATAAATAAAAAATGATCAAGCTTTCTACTAACGATGTACAGTAAATTAGATCGTTAACCGAAAATGAAGTTAATTCAGTCCAATACCATGTCCGGAATGAGTTTTTTACAACCACACACATACAAGGGCGGAGTCCCTAAGGCGCCCCAGGTGGCACACGCCACCCTGAAGTCCCAACCTCCCACTAGTTTTATTAATGGTTATTGTTTGACTATTGTTAATGGACTTGGGGGGGCCTGTCACCACAGGGTTGTAGAGCCGGAAAACTGTGACATTTTGAAGCAAGAAGAAGTGGGGAAAAAAGGGCTGCACGGCCATGTTTGGTGGAAAGTAGAGGAAAAAAAAATTAAGTGTTCTAATTTTCAATTCGTTTGAATCAGTGCAAAAATCTTATTTTTCTTATCATTTTAGCTTAAGGTGATAATTAATTTTTGACTTTAAGACTCTTGGTTGTTAGTCTTAAGAGATATTTGGTTCTACAACTTTTTTAGGGTTAACTAACGAGAGTCCTATAGTAAAAAATTAATTATGACCCCTTAAAATAAAATAATAACAAAAAAAATAGGGCCTTGTAGCAAAAAAATTAATTATTTCTCTGCTTTCCACCAAACAAGGCCTTGCAACCCTTTTTTCCCTTGTTCTTCCGGCCTCAAAACGTCACAGTTTTACGGCACTATAGCCCCGTGGTGATCTTAGGTCACCACAAGTCCCCCCGAGTCCATTGTTAATAAAGGATTAGCCAATGAAAAAAAATATTTTTATGGGATATTAGGTATGATTAATTGTAGAACACGTGTACCTTTTCGGATAAATATCCATCCAGCACTAGAAAGTAGAAACTCCATCCTGAACACACCACAATTCCTCCTAACCCAGATGTTGTTTTGTGGCCCCGCATACTGATACACGTGTGAGGTCACAAAACATGTGAGTGAGTGCGTCTGATTGGGTGTGCAAGTTTTTTTTTTTATCGGCATATTCGGTGTGTAAGTTTGGTGTGGTTCTAAATTTCTGCATTTCGAAAATCAATAGTTCGAATCACTTTTCTTGGTTTTTGTTTCGTTGTTTGGTTGTATGTATTTTGATCAATTTTCTTTAGTCCCATTTTGCTTTGTTTTTCCACGCCCATGAACCGCGCAATTCGCATCTGATTCATCAATATTAGGTGCGTTCGCGTCTTCCTTAAAAAAAAACCAATCAATCTACAAAAACACCACGTGAATATTCTAATTGAGGTAATGCTTTAGAAGCACGTACTTTGAATCATCTTTTCCAGTGGAAACCTGCGCTATTCATTGGGTATGGAGAATTTGGTTCCAAGTTTTAGCTACACGTTTTCCTCGTTTTTACCCCTTTTCTTTTTACCTCTTTCTAGTAACGAAATTATTTTTAACCCAAAACGGAAAAAGGGGAAAGGTAAAACAAGACAAAAGGATGCTTGCTTAATTCTTGTGCTAGCTAGGGCGTAGCATTTTCAGTCTTTTCATAATTTCCTTTTGCTTTTTCTTCAACTTCGAGCTTAAGATTCGTACGTGTAATGTTATTTTTTTTTGTTGATGATTCGAAGTTTGAACAAAGGAGTGATTCGAAGTTTGAACGAAAGAGACTCGATCGAACAACCAAGGTCGAGTTACATGTATATGTTTGATTTGTTTTGGGGTGGATATATATATAATTAAAAGTGGACGGCAGCATTCTTGTAATTAAGAGGGCAGGACTCCTGGATATGGTATCCGGGGAATACTATCCGGGTGGCAGACACCGAACATAAGTATTTCGGGTATATTATTTGATATGATAGCATATCCGCCTCTTATATTCCGTCTGCAAATGGGCCGTTATACCATTCTTTTTTATCCTCGCAAAACTTTACATCCCACAAAACGAGCAGTAAAAGAGGATAGAGATGAGGTTTGGAGGGGATTGGAAATGAGAGGGAGTTTGAAGGGGTTGTGGTGACGGCCCATTTCGGCCAGAGTCAGGTGAAGTCTACCCATGGCAACGTAAAAAATGGCCAATGAACTTTAGCCCAGTTAGCATATCCTGGTCCTTCCCTTGTGGGAGGCCAGGGTTCAAGTTCCGTCCTAGGTGTTTAGGGTTTCAGGATTATGCATAGCATTTGAAATCCTCTGTGGACTAATCTACTAAGGCTCCGTTCCAGAAACCTTCGTAAAAAATAAGCAGTTTATTTCACATTTTCAAACTAAAAAATAATGTAAACGAAAAATAATTTTTTTATTTTTTTTGTACCGTATTAAAAATCTTGATAAAATCTATCAAACAAGATCCATAGTGGTAGGAAAATTATTTGCGTAAACACATTATTTTTGAGCTTGAAATTGCCTTCTTAAAAAATAAGCAGCTTATTTGCGTTCCGAAACGAAGCCTAACTCCCCGACTAACCCTCGGTCCCCCGTTGATGTATACAATCTTAGTGGGGAACAAAAAAATGAAAAGTCAAAAATGGGCTTTTGGTTTGGTCTGGTGTTTGGTTACGGATGAACTTTGGTCCCACTCCTATCTTATTCCATTTCCCCATTCTTATTACCTCTCTCACCAGCCACCTAACTTAACCACCCCCCACTCACGTGGCCACGTGGGCGTCTTTTCTTTCCTTTTTTGGCTCTTCCCTGTTTAATGCCGGGAAAATCACTGGACAGTCGTGTGCAGTGGAATTAATGACCACTTTGATGGTACCGAATTCTGAAATCACAAGAGCTATGGTATGCCCAAGAATATTGACCAAAACATGGTAAGGCTTTGCAAGCTTACAATTTTACCCCTTTCTTTAACAGCCAACAACTTTATTATTCTCTCTCTTTCTTTATTACCTTGTACGTCTGTCTCCTCTTTTAACAGAAAGTCTAGGTTTACCACGGAAGCTGGGAGCGTGCTGCACAGCTACGTGCTGTGCGGCCGCCGGCGTCGTCTTGCCGGCATCGGCCCGACGATCGGAGACGTCCACTGCGTAGAGCTCGTCGAGTACTACAAGTGTACAAAAAATCAACCTGATAAAAATGAATTCTAATGGATACGAAACATTGAATCAAAACCATTGAATCCATTCTTTTCGAATTATATGTGTTCCGATGAGGCACTTCACGATATTTTATCGGATTGATTTTGGATACACTTGTAGTACTCGACGAGCTCTATGCAGTGGACGTCTCCGATCATCGGGCCGATGCCGGCAAGACGGTGCCGGCTGCCGCACAGCACGCTGCACAACACGTAGCTGTGCAGCACGCTCCCAGCTTCCCTTTACCACATATGTTTACCCCACGCATGTGGGGTCCATTTCGAATCCTACAAAAATAAAAAAAATTATAAATTTAAAAATAATTTCTTATAAAATTTTAAATAATTTTAAATTTTAAATTTTAAAATATTAAACCTAGACTTAAGCAGTACATATAAATTTTAAAATAATTTTTTTATGGGACCCTATAAAAAATCAGTTTCAATAGATATCAGTAAGTATTTTTCCTGAATTTGCAAAGGCGAAGCTGGGCACTTAAGCAGTTTTACCTTACGAATCCAAAAAAAATACTTACCGATATCCGTTGAAACTTTTTATTTTTCCAGGCCCCATAAGAAATTATTTTTAAATTTACAAATATTTTTTGTATTTTTGTATTTTTAAAAAATACTTAACAAATTGCTCTTTGTGATTCAAAGTTATAGTCTGTGTGAAAAAGCAATGTACTCTTTGAGTAATATTTACTTATTCTTATTACCTCGGAGAATGGTAGTTGAGATGCTCAACTCCATAGTACTCCACAGTTATGTAAAAAATAAATTGCTCTTTGTGATTCAAAATTATAGTCTTTGTGAAAAAATAATATATTCTTTGAGTAATATTTACTTGCTCTTACTACTTTGGAGAATGATAGTTGAGGTGCTCAACTCCATAGTACTCCACAGTTATGTAAAAAACAAATTGCTCTTTGTGATTCAAAATTGTAGTCTTTGTGAAAAAATAATGTACTCTTTGAGTAATATTTACTTGCTTTTACTACTTTGGAGAATGGTAGTTGAGGTGCTCAACTCAATAGTACTCCACAGTTATGTAAAAAACAAATTGCTCTTTGTGATTCAAAATTGTAGTCTTTGTGAAAAAATAATGTACTCTTTGAATAATATTTACTTACTTTTACTACTTTGGAGAATGGTAGTTGAGGTGCTCAACTCCATAGTACTCCACAGTTATATAAAAAACAAATTGCTTTTTGTGATTCAAAATTGTAGTCTTTGTGAAAAAATAATGTACTCTTTGAGTAATATTTACTTGCTCTTACTACTTTGGAGAATGGTAGTTGAGGTGCTCAACTCCATAGTACTCCACAGTTATGTAAAAAAAAAATTGCTCTTTGTGATTCAAAATTGTAGTCTTTGTGAAAAAATAATGTACTCTTTGAGTAATATTTACTTGCTCTTACTACCTCGGAGATGGCGTTGGGAATTAGAACTAAATGGAAAATTTGTATCTATATTTATATAAAGATATAGATATCAAGTGGAGTATCAAATAGGGTAAACACAATACCATAAATTGCTGGCAGTTGATTCACCACTAAAGTTTTGAAGATTAAGAAAACTTTACCTGATGACGAATGAACCATATAATGATGGACTACCCCCTGTATTCCCACTTTTTAATTTTTTTATTTATTTAATTACTTTTATCTTATTTATTTAATTTCTACAAATACATCCTTTCTATATGAAAAAATATAATTCAAGAATTAAGTGCTGCAATTTTCAATTCAATTTAACCGGGGCAAAGATCGTATTTTTTCTGATACATCCTTTCTACATTTTATATATTAAAAAATTATCCTTTATAGATTAAAAAATATAGTTAAAAAATTAAGTGTTTCAATTTTTAATCCTTTTGAACCGGTGCAAAGATGTTATTTTTCTGATCATTTCATCTTAAATGGTTGTAGTAAATTTTTGGCTCCAAGGCCTTTCAATGGACACCCTAAGAGAGCCCTGAAACTAAATAATGAGTTTTAGGGTGCTCGTTAAAAGGCCTTAGAACAAAAAATTTATTATGACCATTTAGAATAAAATGATAAAAAAAAATACGATATTCGCCCTGGTTCAACTGAATTTAAAATTGGAACACTTAATTTTTGAATTATATTTTTTTAATATAGAAAGGGTGTATTTATAGAAATTAAATAAATAAAATAAAAGTAATTAAATAAAGAAAGAAAGGGGTATAAGCGCGCCAGGAGCAGAATTTGGAGGAAATATTAATTAGAATTTGTGTTTTTATTTATGGGTAAATGAGAAAAGAAACAACTAAAGAAAATAATTGAAAATTAAAAAAAGATTCAAACTTGAAAGAAAAAAAAGGAAATGAAAAGGAAAAAAAGAAAAAAAAACAAAACAGAAAATAAAATGGGGGGGGGGGGGGGGGTTAATAGTGGAAAAGGGCAGTGGGGTCGGGGTGTCAGGGGAGGGGGGAAAACGGCGTTTTAATATAAGGGCAAAATGGTCCTGCCAATTATCTTTACCATGTATTGGTCATTAAGATAGGAGCTACCATGTATCGGTGATTTGCAAACTCGGGACCATGGATTGATAATTAATCGCGGTCAACTCCACTGTCCTGTCATTTTCCCTTTAATGCCTCTCCCTCCTAATCTTACCAAGTTTGACTTCATCTTTCATTTATGGAAATTGCTTTCCCCACCTCCCGACACCACACCCCTCCCGACCCCACACCCTTTTTTCACTATTACCCCCCGGCTCCTCCCTTTTAATTTCTTTTTTTTATTTAATTTCTTTTCTTTTCTTTATTTAATTTCTATAAATACACACTCTCTATATTAAAAAAATATAATTCAAAAATTAAGTGTTCTAATTTTTAATTCAGTTGAACCGGGACGATGGTCATAATAAAGTTTTTGCTCTAATGTCTTTCAACTAAAACCCATTATTTAGTTTTAGAACTCTCTTATGGTGTTCATTGAAAGGCCTTGGAACTAAAAATTTATCACAACCATTTAGAATGAAATGATCAGAAAAATAACATCTTTCCACCGATTCAAACGGATTGAAAGTAACTATATTTTTAAATATATAAATGGTGTAAAAAAAATAAGTGTTTCAATTTTCAATTCGTTTGAACCGGTACAATGATGTTATTTTTTCATCATTTCATCTTAAATGGTAGTAGTAAAATTTTGGCTCTAAGACCTTTCAACGAGCACCCTAAGACTTCTTATTTAGTTTTAGAGCTCTCTTAAGGTGCCCATTGAAAGGCCTTAGAGCCAAAAATTTATTACGGCTATTTAGGATGAAATAATCAGAAAAATAGCATTTTTGCACCGGTTCAAACGGATTGAAAATTGAAACACTTATTTTTTTTAACTTTTTTTTGGTAATATATATATACAGGGAAAAGAAAGAAAGAAAAACAGTTGGATTCATTAGAAAAATAAGTGTATTCATTAAACAGTCGGATTCAAACGGATTAATTTTTAACTATATTTTTTAATAAATAAACAGTGTAAAAAAATAAATGTTTCAATTTTCAATTCGTTTGAACCGGTACAAAGATGTTATTTTTCTGATCATATTATCCTAAATGGTCGTAGTAAATTTTTGGCCCTTAGGTCTTTTAACGAGCACCCTAAAACTCGTTATTTAGGTTTAGAACTCTCTTAGGGTGTCCATTGAAAGGCTTTAAAGTCAAAATTTTACTATGACTATTTACGATGAAATGATCAGAAAATTAACATCTTTTCACCGGTTCAAACGGATTGAAAATTGAAACACTTATTTTTTAACTATTATAAAGACCCGTAATTTCTTAAATTTTATTTAAATGTTTTATAAAAAATAAAAAGATGAGATTGATTCGGAATATTGAGATTTTGGGGCTAATTTGTTAAAGTGTTATAATTGAGAAGTAAATGTGTGAGGTGTGTGTAGTGTATAACACATATGTGTGTGAGTAGAGAATAAACTTTCCCATTTTTACTCCTCCCACTCTCCCGTTCTTCTCCTCTCTCTCGGCTGTCTCTCGCTCACTCTCACTCTCACCCAAAATTTTACCCATTCAACCTCAAACCCACAAAACCCAACCTCCAATCCTTCACTCCTCCGTGTATTTCAGTCCGTATCACACCGGTGTGAGCTCGGTGGAGGTGTATTCCGTTCGCTTTGAAGTTTCGAAGTTAGGGCTTGAAAATTATTTGGTTTGATCATCAATCCTTGAGGTAGGAGGTTCTAACTATCCATATATGTTTATGAAGTGTTTCTTGATGATTGATTGGTGCCTTGGATCATTATTAAAGGATAGTTGACTAATCATTCATCCATGATTAGTGTCGTGATTTATGGCTGTAAATTAGTGCACATGTAAATTATGTCTAGGCATAATTTTAGGATATAATTGTGGGATATGATATGTCTATGAGATATGGTTAGGATATTCATGTATATATAGCATTCTACACATAATGAAAATGGTGTGAAGTTTTCCCCTATACATCTGTTACGCCTTAAAACTCTTCATGGTATCAAAGCCATTCTTGGGCATATAATAATTCTTCTCAATCTCTCCCTCTTCTAAACTCCAATTCTTCCTTCTCAGTCTTTAGTCTATCTACTACATCTATGGATTCCGGTTCTCGGAGTCTTCTTTCTTTTCCAATCTCCAACATATCAAACCATGTATCAGTTAAATTGGATTCAGAAAACTATCTTCTATGGCGTGATCAGTTTATGCCGCTTCTTGAATGTAATGGTCTGTTTGGTTATGTGGATGGATCTATACGGCCTCCAGCCCAAACGATACTTGACAAGGATGCACAAAAGAAAATAGACAATCCAGAATACAAAGTTTGGCAGCGAACTGATAAGTTCGTGTTAAGTTGCATTAAGGCAACTCTCTCGCCTAGCACCAGCGCCCATGTTCTTGGATTACAAACCTCAAAGCAAGTATGGGGTGCTCTTGAAACCCTTTTCCAGCAACAATCACAAGCACGTCTAGATCATCTTCGAGATCGACTTCAAAATATCAAGAAAGGTACGTATTCTGCTGAAGAATATGTTGCTGAAATTAAAAGTATTGCAGACAAGCTCGCAGCGATTAATCATCCTGTATCTGACTCTGAGCTTGTGACCCGTACTCTCAATGGTCTGCAACATGAACAAAATTATTTTCCCTTTGTTTATGCAATTGAAAATCGAGAGCGGCCTCCATCTTTTGATGATCTACGTGCACGATTGCTTGTGCATGAACAAAGAGTTAATGGACTTCAATTGAACCAATCTAGTATGGTTGCTCCCATTAGTTCTCAAACTGCTGAAATTGCTTTGGTTAGCCACACCAATCCACAAAGGTTTGATTTCCAACACGATAATGGTGTTGGAGGTCAGTACAATCGCGGTGGCTATAGAAATCATGGTGGAAGATTTCATGGTGGACAAGGTAATCGTGGAAGAGGACAAAATGTTGGCCGTTGGAATGGACATGGTGGTCGCGAAAATGGGCGTAACTACCCACGTGATGCTCGGGGCCTTGAACATGGGTATCGTCATCATAAGGTAGCTTGTCAAATCTGCCACAATGAAGGGCACTCTGCAGATAGGTGTAATTTCCGTTAGGGCAATTTACCTCTAGGTCCAGAAAATAGAAAGTAATTCCCACCAAGTTTTCTCTAATTAACGAAACACTAAAACCCTATGAAAGTGCCTAAAACCCCCAATACTGAAAGTGCTTAACTCTTAGGGCACCCTATGAAAGTGCCTAAACCTCAGGGTACCCTATAAAAGTGCCTAAAACTCTAGGGTACCCAATAAAAGTGCCTAAATCGCTAAAACCCTATAATAGGAAAGTGCACCCTAAAACTCCTATGAAAGTGCCTAAACCTAAACCCTATGGCTCTATGAAATCACCTAAACCTAAACTCTAGGGTACCTTAAACCCTAGGGTATCCTAAAATCTAAAATCTTAAGGTACCCTAAAACTCTAGGGTACCCTAAAATCCTAAAATCCTAGGGTACCCTAAGATTTTAGGGTACCCAAGGGTACTAGGGTACCCATTAGGGTAACCATAAAACCCTAGCATACCCTAAAATCCTAGGGTGACATTTCTATTAATGGTAAATGTATTTTTGTAAAAGTGGACTTAGTGGTAATTAAGTATTTCATCTCTCCTTAATGGGAATTAAGTGTCACTTTTCTATACTTAGAGGTAATTTTCTCTTTCCGTTACTCTCGCAATCCATGGCATGACAATCGCAATAATTTTGATGATCGCTCTTCAGTCTCAAGTTTTGCTGGGATGCACTTAGGACCCTATGGCCCTAGTGACTCATTCATGGACCACACTTCCACTCATTGGTTGGCAGATTTAGCTGCAACTAGTCATATGACAAATACCTCATCAATGATCCAACAACCAAACACTTATGCAGGCAATGGTCAGGTTTATGTGGGCGATGGTAATTCTCTTCCTATTAAAAGCACTGGAGATGGTATTCTTCCTACTCCAAGCTATCCTCTGTTATTGAAAAATATCTTACATGTTCCTGGTATCAAAGAGAATCTATTATCAATTGCAAAAATTACTCGTGATAACAATTGTGTCTTTCTATTGTTTCCATGGGGCTATGCAATCAAGGATCTGCGTACTCGGAGGACAATCATGGAAGGTGCTTGACCGATTTCGGTACCTAAAACTAGGGTCGCCCCAAGCGTAGGACTAGTTATCAGTGCAGCATAATAAATTCCGGAAGTCCGGAGTCGAACCCACAGAGACGGAAAGAATAGCCTAGTGGAAACGGGTTCCTTTTTGCTTGGCTCTTAGGTAGCCACCCCTTGTGCAATTCAGTTGATTTACTAACTAAATGAATGGAATTAATTTACGATGAATTAAAAGGGAGGGTACAGCCGTGGAAACTCAGCGTCTGTAACTAGCCTAACCAATATTTACTCGGTCTACAATTATTCAATTTGTTGATTTTAGAATAGGAAAAAGTATCCCTAACAAATGCATACCACCTGTCACCAGACTCCGTGCGCATTCGAATTCCGGCGATGCCTGGGTTTGTTTGTTAGAAGAGTTTTCGTATCCTAAAATTGCTTAAACGTTATGTTTTATTGAATCTGAGGTAAACATCAATTAATCTAGCCACGAGGTGCCTTCGCCCCGCGGCCGCACCCTATAAAACTACTCACTCATGTTTAAGCAATAAACGAAGAAAACCCTAGAATTAATCATGCTTCTATTGCGTGAGATAAAGAAAATAAATAAAAGATAACAACTTAATTGAATACCAACGAATAACTTTAAATAAAGAACAAAAATCAATACGAGTTACCGGAGTGCGAAGATCTGAACAAAACTTTAAAAACTTGAAGGGGAAAGAAAATCTGGGGAAAAAAAACCGTAAGAATAACGCTGTAAAATAATTTCCGAAACTTCCTGATCGCCGCTCTCGATCCCTTTTTTTCCTGTTCTATGTAAAAAGTATCGCGCAGCAGCTTTTTGTTTTCTTTTTCTTCCGTCTACTTTTTTCCCTTTTCAAAGTCAGTACGTCACTGACTTATATAGCAGTAGTTTGAAAAACCCTAATAACATAAAAAGCCCTTGGACTTTACATTATAAGATATTAGCCATTCAACTTTGAAGGACTTTGCATTTTGATCCAGAACTTCTATAAATCTTCTTTTTATCCAAAGTCTTGAAAATAAGTTTGAGCAACTTCCACTTTGACACCCCGGCAACGTACGAACCGGTCTCGAGACCTCGCAATCCAAACTTGGCGCAAAAGCCACCTTATTTCCTGCGAAACTAACAAAAACACAAAAACATACCAAAGCAACGCATCAAGTGGAAAATAGGGAATAAATTAGATAACAACGTGTTAAAACTATCCTATTTAGGCACTTATATCTACGATATTGCGTGCCTATCAGAAGGTCCGGTTAGAGACAATTTGTACCCTATTTCAGTAGGGCAAGTTCAAGCACTTTTTAGGCGGTCTAATGCTCAAAGGAAAGCATCAAATAAAGGTACAAACATCCAATAAAGAGGTACCAGCATCAAATAAAGAGGTAGCAGCAGTTTGCTCTCAAGCAAGTTCTCAAACTTTATGGCACAGACGCCTAGGACATCCTTCCACTCAAGTTATGTCTAAACTTGTAGTGGCTAATGATATTCCAGTCTATGATTCTGTACCAATTTCAGTTTGTGAAGCCTGCCAAAATGGAAAAAGTAGCAGATTACCTTTTCCTTTATCTATGAGAAGAACTTCAGTTGTTATAGATTTAATACATTGCGACATTTGGGGCCCTTCTCCTCAGTCTAGTGTTATTGGCTTTAAGTACTATATAGTGTTTGTTGATGATTGCAGTCGGTACACATGGTTATATCCTATGAAAGCAAAATCTGATAGTGTAACTTGTTTCAAACATTTCAAGTCCATGGGTGAGACTATGTTTAATGCAAAAATAAGTTACTTTCAATGTGATGGTGCGAGAGAGCTAACAAAAGGAGCTTTTGAGGAGTATCTTGCTTCTTGTGGAATTTCTTTTCGAGTTTCCTGTCCCCACACACCTCAAAAAAATGGAGTAGCTGAACGAAAACATAGACACATTAAAGAAATGGGGCTAACCATGCTTTACCAGGCTCATTTACCTCGTCGTTTTTGGCTGGTAGCTTTCTCGGCGGTTGTGTATCTAATTAATAGACTGCCTACTCCTGTACTTAGGCAGCGCTCTCCACATGAAATCTTATTTGGGTCTCGCCCAGACTACTCTCATTTAAAGGTATTTGGATGCGCTTGCTATCCTTTTTTAGGACCATATCGAAGGGACAAACTTGAGCCTAAGTCCAAGAAATGTGTTTTCCTTGGATACAGTAATGTGCATAAAGGCTATAGGTGCTTGGAACCCAATACAAATCGGTTGTATATATCTCGTCATGTTGTGTTTGATGAAACTAACTTTCCATTCCAGCAAAATGGCATGGAAAATGAGGTCCCTACAGCAATTTTGGGTCCCACTTCTACTGTGTCATTGCCACTTATGTCTCAAGTTTCTAGTTCATCTTCAGCTTATGGCCTTCCTCATGATCCTCTTCCCAGTAATCACACTTCTATTGATACTCAATCTGGATCAGAAGCAGCCCACACAGATATTTCCGAAGAAAACTTGACCATTTTTGATCAACCATCGGTGCAGCCTCACACACCTCCAGCACCAAGTCATTCTATGGTCACTCGTTCTAAGGATGGTACTCGACGTCCTTCAACCAAATATGCTCTTGACTATGGTTTCATGGCTCAATTGCGCTCTTCCTTAAGTGAGCCTACAACATTTAAGCAAGCAGCCTCTAATCCACGTTGGGTCGAAGCTATGAATGAAGAATATAATGCTCTTCTCCAAAATAAAACATGGACGTTAGTTCCTCGTCAGACTTCTATGAATATTGTGGGAAGTCGTTGGGTATATAAAATAAAAGAGAAATCTGATGGATCCATCGAGCGATTCAAGGCTTGACTTGTTGCAAAAGGATATACCCAACAAGAAGGTATCGACTTTGATGAAACCTTCAGTCCAGTTGTCAAAACCACTACCTTCCGTTCTATTCTCTCTGTTGCTATTTCTAAGAATTGGACCATAAGGCAGTTGGACGTGAAGAATGCCTTTCTTCATGGTACTCTATCAGAAGAAGTTTATATGGCTCAACCTCCTAGATTTGTTGATCATCTTTATCCCAATCATGTTTGTAGGCTAAATAAAGCTATTTATGGGCTTCGACAAGCTCCAAGAGCATGGTTTCTTCGTTTTAGTTCAGAGATTATAGTTGCTGGTTTCTCATGTAGCAAAGCTGATCCTTCTATGTTTATTCTCAAAAACTCTCAAGGTACTATAATTCTCCTCTTATATGTCGATGACATAATTCTTACCGGCTCTTCTGATTCCTTGATAGAATCTGTCATCAACTATTTGGCCTCACGATTCGCTATGAAAGACTTGGGAGCTTTGCATTACTTTCTTGGCATTGAGGCCAAACGGAATTCATCTTCGCTTGCGCTTACCTAAACTAAGTACACTCTTTCTGTACTCTAAAAAATGAAGATGCTTGACTGCAAACCATGCTCCACTCCAGTTTCTAGTGGAAGGAAGTTGTCTGTTCATGAAGGTAACATTTTGGATGATCCCACACAATATCGACAACTTGTTGGTGCCTTACAATATCTCACCTTCACCCGACCTGATATCACATATGCAGTCCAACAAGTGTGCCAGTTTATGCATTGCCCGCGTGACATCCATCTTCAAGCTGCCAAGCGCATTCTCCGATACTTGAAAGGAACTTTGGGTCATGGTTTGCGTTTTGTTTCCACGACCTCTTCTTATTTTACAGGCTATGTTGACTCCGATTGGGCTGGTTGTCCAGATACGCGGCGATCAACTATGGGTTATTGCATTTTTCTAGGTGACAATCTTACATCGGAACTAATGTGGATTTCCTATCTTCATCGTGACATTGGGATCCCATTGTCCTCAATCCGCATATATTCTGATAATATGGGCGCAACTCAACTTGCTGCAAATCCAATCTTTCATGCAAGGACAAAGCACATCGAAGTTTCTTATCACTTCCTTCGCGACTTGGTTTGTAAAGGCCTCTTGTCTGTCCACTGTATACGTTCGTCAAATCAGCTAGCTGATATCTTCACGAAGGGTCTCTCGTCCTCCGTTTTTCATCGTTTTCGGTCCAAGCTTCTATGGGCTTCTCCCCCATCAGCTTGAGGGGGCATATTAAAGGATAGTTGACTAATCATTCATCCATGATTAGTGTCGTGATTTATGGCTGTAAATTAGTGCACATGTAAATTATGTCTGGACATAATTTTAGGATATAATTGTGGGATATGATATGTCTATGAGATATGGTTAGGATATTCATGTATATATAGCATTCTACACATAATGAAAATGGTGTGAAGTTTTCCCCTATACATCTGTTACGCCTTAAAACTCTTCAATCATTGTTGTTGTTGCCATTGTCGTTGTTGCCGAAAAATCCATCTCAATCTGTCAAAAATTTGCTCGAAACCCCTTTGTTATCGATAACAATTCCCTCGTTATCGATAACATTTTGTCCCCGAACCCAGAAAATTCATTGTTATCGATACCCTGTGCCTTTGTTATCGCTACCCTTGCGTCTGGACTGATCGTGACCCAAATGGTATCGATACCATTTCCGAAGGTATCGATACCTTCATGTAAAATCTGACAGTTTTGTTTGCTTGTCTCCCATTCCATTATTTGAAATTCCTATCATACCTAGCCTATATTTAAGACTATTTTAATGATCTAGACTTGACTACCCATGCCACGTGAGATCATCAATCATGTTCATAATTTCAAAAGCTCCATTAAACATGACTTTTCCCGAAATACTTTTTATTAATCAAAGTCGCATTTTGAACGGAAATTCCAAAGTGGCGCAATGAATTTTGATATTTTACAGACACGACGAGAACATTCAGGACTTATCGACGGGTGAGTGCCTGGCAGAGGACATCGGGGTCCTTTAATTGGTCCGGCAGGAGCTATATGCTCGTATTTGATATTTCAGGACCTCCCTATGGGTAAGGTGCCTGGCAGAGGACATCGGGATCCTTTAATTAGCCCGGCAGGAGCTTCGGCTCGTGACACTTAAACGAGACACATTTTGGTTTTTGGTGATTTTCGAAAAGGGCTGCTTATTGAATCATGTGATTGGTTTAGAAAGAAAATGTTGAAGTTAAATCTCCGTCATTGATCATTATTCGGTTTTGATAAAATTGTCCGTCTGTTCTTCACTCCTACATTTCATTTGCATACATTGTTAGATTAGAGTTTTCTACTGGGCTAGTGTAGCTCAGACCTTCCATCACTTTCAGGTACTAACCCAGGGCGGTAGCGGCATATTTGTGTGCTTGGTTGTGGACACCGTTTTGAAGGCTAATATAGAGGAGTTACCGAGTCATCTTTGTAATTCATTTTTTTTGAGAAGATGAATTTGTAACTTCATTTGATAATTCTTTGGCATAAAAATGTTGTGAACCTTTAGCTTATGAATATTTGATATTTAAGTTAATTCGGGCCACGAAGCCAAAGTTGTAATATTTTCGAAACCCTTGGATGTTTGGAATGAGATGATGGAAATGAAAAATGCTATATTATTTTGGGAATCGTACGGAATTGTGTGAGGTTTTATTTATGAAAATCCTTTATAATTATGTTGAAAATCAAGGGTGTGACAACTATATTTTGTAATCTATAAAGGAGGAAAAAAAAGAAAAATAAAACAGACTTACCATTTCAGCTATATATTTCAATAGACTTCAATCATATATATTATGTATATATATATATACACACACACATACAAATAGACTTTCAAAGAAAATCTTTAACTATTTCTTACATTGTGTTTCACTTTCAAGGGAAAGACTTATCATTTCATCATCTCTAAAATCTAGCTTTTAATCATTCTTAAATTTTACTTACAATCTAAACCTATGATAGAATGACGAGAGGGGAAGGCTTTAGCATGCTTAAAGTTAGATTGGACATTATAAATTTATTAAGTATAAAGTCAATTTTAATTGAAAATAGAATCTGAGTTAACAAAAAAAAAAAGAAAAAGAAGAGGGGAAAATGGGGAAGGAAACAAATAAAAAAAAAAGAATTGAAAATTAGAAAATAAAGAATAAAAAAAAGGGAAAAAAAAAAGAGATTAAAACCGGGGGGGGGGGGTTGCTCTCTTCATTTTTTGGGGTCACCGATTAATTCGGGCTCGGATCCTCGAAACCTGTTTGGTCTAGTTTGTGACCAAGGTCCAGTCGACCCATCTTTTCCTGAGTTAAGGGCTAGAATCATTCCCAAATCACACCCAGGCATTCTTCGGATCTTCCCCCCAAATCAAAACCCTCCCTCCCTCAAAACAGTCCGGATACACCGATCGTTGTATCTCCGCCTCCGCCACCAATGTTACCGACCACACCACCCAACACTGACCACTTCTCTCTCCCCAACTCCCATCTTTCTTTCTCTCTCAACAAAATCCAACTTCTCCTTTTCATCCTTGCCTTCTCTCTCCTCTCCAACGGAGATCCACTATTTACACCATCACCTCCACCGCTCCTTTTCTCGGAGTCAAAGAAGAAGGAAAACCCTCTCCCTCAAAACAGATGAAGAACAGAATTGACACCACAGCGCACTAAAAAAAGTGGGAAGAAACAAGAAAATAGTAGGCAATTACTATTATAACGAGTAGTCTCTGGTAGCTTGGTGTTGGTGGTGGCCGGTCTCGGACTGTTTTGAGGGAGACGGTTTTGATTTGGGGGCAAGAAGGGTGTGATTTGTAGGGATGGCAATTACCTCCGATCCGTCCCCGCCTCCGACCTTCCCGCTTCGATCCGAGCGGGTATTTCCTGATCCGATAGGTAAATAGGGCGAGTATGATATTTACTTCTCCCGCCCCACTTTAACCCGATCTGAAACCGATTATAGATATTTATTTTTTGTATGTATATGTCTAAATAAATTTCATTATTTTGATATAATAAGAGTAATATACCAATTAATAAAACACTAATTTATGTTTTCGTTTTTTTTATTTCTATTTTTTTTAACTATCAATATCTTGTTTTTTTTTCAAAACACTTTAAAAAGAACAAAACAAATCAAATTATTATGATGAACGAGGACCCGATTTTCCTCCGACTCCGACACCTCCCCGATTTCCCCTCTCCGACTTCGATCCGATATAGAATGGAGTGAATTTGGGGGCGCTAAATCCGACTCTGATCCGCCCCATTGCCATCCCTAGTGATTTGGGAGGATCTTAGCCCTTGATTTAGGAGAAGGTGGGTTGATTGAATCTTGGCCACAAATTGGACCAAACAGGTTTGGAATTTATTGGACAGAATCCGAGCCCGATTTATTCCGAGAGGGTCAGAACTCTTGTTCGTATTTTGTTGAAGTCTGCTGGATAACGTTATCAATTTTCATTTGCCAAAAAAAAAAAAATTGAAAATCTATTTTAGTAAATACACATAATTTTAAGAATTACGCGTAATTTCATAGGTAAACATAATTTAGACTTATTACAGTCCCTAGATGAAACTTTGTTAATATAAACATATTTTTAATTATTTAATTAATTATTATCCATTTATCCTCCTTTTGTCAATTATCTTAATCCTTTTATTTAAAATAATCCCACGGATCTCCAAACCTAACTTTTAGCACTCGAACTTGTTGTAGAGGACCTTTAGGACTCTTATTAAAGTTAGGATATTTATTTTAATGTTTTTACCTAATTAATGTATTTAATTAGTATTTAATCAATCTAATTACTTGTTTAATAATTAATAAAAGCTTAGAAAATTATTTTTTAAAATCTTATATAAAATTTTCTACCTTGTCATTGATATTGTGGCCATACGAGATTAAGGGCAACGGCTCAGTCCTAAAAAGTTATGTGATTGTATTACCTAATATTTGTCTTGATCCGTTTGTTATTCGTTTTAATTATTATTGAGAATGATATTGTGTTGATACTGGATTTGAATGTTAGATTGGACCCTAGAGACATGGGGTGGTATGCGAAATAGAAATCACATAGACGATAATAAGTAATGGATAAATTGTGAAGTTTTCTTTCTTTTTAGAGGTTGCCTGCAGGCGTGATTTTGAGATGTGATGAGTTTGTGATGAGAATTGAAACTGGCGAGAGTCCAGTGATGAATTGATAGACTAGCGAGAGTCCAGTGATGAATTGATAGACTGGCAAAGTAAGCCCAGTGTTGATTGTGATGATTGCGAAGTGATATATAAGATAGGCGAACCCTAGTTGTGATTCAGGCATGATAAGCTTACCCCTTATTGTAGTTATTGGGGGTGCACACTCGGTACATAACTTAGGTGTTCCTGCGACAACAAAGGGAAGTGATCTCATGGGACCGAGCATGGCTAGTGGTTGGGGAGGAAAGATCTCGCGGAGAGATCTTAGAATTCATATTAAGTTAATGGATAGCAATAAATTGAGTTATGTGAAATATTTCTGTTTTACTTTTTCGCACTATTTATATCATGTTGATTGCTAAATGTAAAGTAAGAGGGGTGGTTGGGTTGGATTATTTTACTGGGTGATTTATCCCTCACGGATACGTCTGTATTCTGGCAAATCGATTGCTTCGGCGATCAATTTGCTAGAGGGCGCAGGATTCAATTGAGGAGATTCAACGATGATGCAGTTCGACACGAAAAGAATATCAGTAATGAAGATCGAGGATGCTTAGGATTCGTATCAAGATTAGAGTCCGCTCTGAAGTTAGTGTATTTTGATTCAGTAGATCTATCTTGAAATTGTAATGGTTAAACCATTGTTTTGAAAAATTATATTTATTTAGCAAAATTTTCGCAAAGAAATTATTTATTTGGCACCCGAAAAGTCGGGGCGTTACAAACTCATTATTTAGTTTTAGAACTCTCTTATGGTGTTCATTGAAAGGCCTTGGAGCTAAAAATTTATTACAACCATTTAGAATGAAATGATCAGAAAAATAACATCTTTGCACCGGTTCAAACGGATTGAAAGTAACTATATTTTTAAATATATAAATTGTGTAAAAAAAATAAGTGTTTCAATTTTCAATTCGTTTGAACCGGTACAATGATGTTATTTTTTCATCATTTCATCTTAAATGGTCGTAGTAAAATTTTGGCTCTAAGGTCTTTCAACGAGCACCTTAAGACTTCTTATTTAGTTTTAGAGCTCTCTTAGGGTGCCCATTGAAAGGCATTAGAGCCAAAAATTTATTACGGCTATTTAGGATGAAATGATCAGAAAAATAATATCTTTGCACCAGTTCAAACGAATTGAAAATTAAAACACTTATTTTTTAACTATTTTTTTGTAATATATATAAATATATAGAACAAAAGAAAAAAAAACAGTCGGATTCATTAGAAAAATAAGTGTATTCATTAAACAGTCGGATTCAAACGGATTAATTTTTAACTATATTTTTTAATAAATAAACAGTGTAAAAAAAATAAGTTTTTCAATTTTCAATTCGTTTGAACCGGTACAAAGATGTTATTTTTCTGATCATTTTATCTTAAATGGTCGTAGTAAATTTTTGGCTCTTAGGTCTTTTAACGAGCACCCTAAAACTCGTTATTTAGTTTTAAAGCTCTCTTAGGGTGTCCATTGAAAGGCTTTAAAGTCAAAATTTTACTACGACTATTTACGATGAAATGATCAGAAAACTAATATCTTTTCACCGGTTCAAACGGATTGAAAATTGAAACACTTATTTTTTAACTATATTTTGTAATCTATAAAGGAACAAAAAAAAGAAAAATAAAACAGACTTACCATTTCAGCTATATATTTCAATAGACTTCAATCATATATATTATGTATATATATACACACACACACATACAAATAGACTTTCTAGGAAAATCTTTAACTATTTCTTACATTGTGTTTCACTTTCAAGGGAAAGACTTATCATTTCATCATCTCTAAAATCTAGCTTTTAATCATTCTTAAATTTTACTTACAATCTAGACCTATGATAGAGTGACGAGAGGGGAAGGCTTTAGCATGCTTAAAGTTATATTGGACATTATAAATTTATTAAGTATGAAGTCAATTTTAATTGAAAATAGAATCTGAGTTAACAAAAAAAAAAAAAGAAGAAGAGGGGAAAATGGGGAAGGAAACAAATAAAAAAAAAGAATTGAAAATTAGAAAATAAAGAATAAAAAAAAAGGGGAAAAAAAAAAGAGATTAAAACGGGGGGTGAAGCACCTCTCTTCATTTTTTGGGGTCACCGATTCATTCGGGCTCGGATCCTCGAAACCTGTTTGGTCCAGTTTGTGACCAAGGTCCAGTCGACCCATCTTTTCCTGAGTTAAGGGCTAGAATCATTCCCAAATCACACCCAGGCATTCTTCGGATCTTCCCCCCCAAATCAAAACCCTCCCTCCCTCAAAACAGTCCGGACACACCGATCGTTGTATCTCCGCCTCCGCCACCAATGTTACCGACCACACCACCCAACACTGACCACTTCTCTCTCCCCAACTCCCATCTTTCTTTCTCTCTCAACAAAACCCCAACTTCTCCTTTTCATCCTTGCCTTCTCTCTCCTCTCCAACGGTGATCCACTATTTACACCATCACCTCCACCGCTCCTTTTCTCGGAGTCAAAGAAGAAGGAAAACCCTCTCCCTCAAGACAGATGAAGAACAGAATTGACACCACAGCGCACTAAAAAAAGTGGGAAGAAACAAGAAAATAGTTGGCAATTACTATTATAACGAGTAGTCTCTGGTAGCTTGGTGTTGGTGGTGGCCGGTCTCGGACTGTTTTGAGGGAGAGGGTTTTGATTTGGGGGCAAGAAGGGTGTGATTTGTAGGGATGGCAATTACTTCCGATCCGTCCCCGCCTCCGACCTCCCCGCTCCGATCCGAGCGGGTATTTCCCGATCCGATAGGTAAATAGGGCGAGTATGGTATTTACTTTCCCCGCCCCACTTTAACCCGATCTGAAACCGATTATAGATATTTATTTTTTGTATGTATATGTCTAAATAAATTTCATTGTTTTGATATAATAAGAGTAATATACCGATTAATAAAACACTAATTTATGTTTTTGTTTTTTTTATTTGTATTTTTTTTAACTATCAATATCTTGTTTTTTTTTCAAAACACTTTAAAAAGAACAAAACTAATCAAATTATTATGGTGAATGAGGACCCGATTTTCGTCCGACTCCGACACCTTCCCGATTTCCCCTCTCCGACTTCGATCCGATATAGAATGGAGTGAATTTGGGGGCGCTAAATCCGACTCTGATCCGCCCCATTGCCATCCCTAGTGATTTGGGAGGATCTTAGCCCTTGATTTAGGAGAAGGTGGGTTGGTTGAATCTTGGCCACAAACTGGACCAAACAGGTTTGGAATTTATTGGACAGAATCCGAGCCCGATTTATTCCGAGAGGGTCAGAACTCTTGTTCGTATTTTGTTGAAGTCTGCTGGATAACGTTATCAATTTTCATTTGCCAAAAAAAAAAAAAATTGAAAATCTATTTTAGTAAATACACATAATTTTAAGAATTACGCGTAATTTCATAGGTAACCAATTTTATAGGACAGAGAGAGTATAAAGTAGTGGTGAGAAGTGAATCCCCCAGCAAAGCGAGAATCACCGTCTACCAAGAGGGAGAGAGTGTGTGTCGATTGCACAGTGGTCACAGGGCTAGGGAGCGGCCGCTAATAGCCGGAATAGGACACATCTTAATATCTTATCTTAGGTAAAATGTTAGGGCCACAAGTGGTGGCTAAGGGTAGGTTATGTTTGTAACTTTTAGGTTTTATACCCAAAAAAGAGAAAAAGGATCAGGGAACAAAAACCAAACCAATTGCCTAGAGTTTCGACATTTACCAAGGCCATGAGTTTTCAGGGTACTAGCGCACTACGTTGATATGCAAAGTTGCAGGATACTTTTTGCATTTGCAACATTCAAAATTCTCCTCTTTTTTGGGTGCTTATAGACTGGTTATTGTTTAACCAACTTGCATAGGATCAACTTTTACTAGCTTAAGCATTGGGTTTAAAAAAAAAAAAAAAAGAACCTTTAATAATTTTGGTCAAAACTCACACCAACCGCTAATAACTCACAAAATGAGTCAAAAACAAGTTGCAAGCTAAAAGCTATAATTGGAGAGACTCAGTACCCTGATATGGTAGTTAACTTCCGTCAATGCAACCAAAGAGCCTTTCAAACATCCATGCACCATTTCCTTTTATTTTAGACCCCGAAGCGGATATTATAAACCAAACAATACAAACTACAAAGAGAGTCACCGGTCCAGGAAAAAAAAAAAAAAGAAACAAAATACAAAATACAAAGAAAAGCGTCGTGAAGAAAACATAGCAACATACAGCAAATTCATCTTATGCATTAATAAAATCTTACATCTGCGGATCCATTAACACAGTTCACTAAAGGACCACCCATTTATCCCATCCTACTGTACACTACAGAAATGGATGTTTTCATACATAAAACTACATCAAGGGGGGAGGAGTCACAAAATGGTGGCCAACAGAAAGCGAGCAAAATACATATAGATGCTCTCTGGAACAGGAAACTATAGTGACCGAGAGGATCACAAGGTTGTAGTGCACCTAAGCAAGATCCGCCTCCAGCCCATCATCACGATCTAAAATGCTCATTCACTAGTGCAGAAAATAATGTTTGATCGGATATTAATAGCAACACGATTGGATAACATTTGCTCCCAAGAACTGGACCACTGTCCTCCGATCATGCGGCTATTAATGTTCGAATAACCTAATTTTTCTGCACAGAAAATACATTCGGCGGACCCTGAAAAACTAACAGTTCATATTCTGATGCTGGGCTTGAGTTGGAGCAAACTGAGGTACACTACAACCCTATAGTCAATTGGTACACTGCAGGGTCCCTGGCTACCCTCTCCTCCCCAATTCTTATTTCCCCTCTCCTCCAACTCAAAACCTTCATAAAAACGAACTTAACCCGTTCTACTTGATGATACACCAGCTCTAGAGTTAGCCAACCCTAATCTGTCTGAGTCAGTTTCCCTACGACTACTACTACTACAACTGACTAAAGTTTCTACACTGTATATCAGAATTCAAAAGGGGACCACTAGACTTACCTTCCAAATCACTGCTCCGGTCTGGTAGTCTACCCCAAAAACCATTTCTGTCAATATCTGATTCTACATTCCGAATTCGAATCGCATTGGTCGAGGGGTATTTTGGAGAATTCTGGTCAGAGTCAGAAGAAGTAGAGTCGGAATCAGATGAGTTCTTCCAATCCCTCCCTCGATCGATGAAAAGGTGATCATAGTCGTCGGAGGTAGCAGAGTCCTTGTTGCTGCTTTCAGAACTACAGCAGGAACATTCTTCAGAGAATAGAGAGGAAGAATTTTCACTCAAAGAGTCTTCTTCCAAAATCTTCCTCATGTGATTTGCGCGTATGCATTCAATGCCAGTATGACCACTTAAAGGATTGGGGGTAGAGGCGTCCCAAGAACTTGTGGGATTAGTTTTTGATTTGAATATACGGTGTTTTGGTTTTACTGGATCGAGCGGTATTATAGAATTCCTTATCACTCTTGGCGCCCGGGGAGAGCATCTACAAAAATATTCCTTGTTAGATTTCTAACCACTCTGATACTGAAATCTCAACCTGAAAAAAAGAGAGGATAAATCGATTACCTAGCATAAAGAAGCATGTATGCCCTTTTTGTTAAGACGCTTTCAAGTTCCACAGCAATTACCTACCCAACCATAAGAAGCATAAGGGTCAAAAGCTTCAAAATTGCCATATGAAAATTTCAGGAAAACAAATCAAATCACACTAACAAAACAAACTAGATATTCCAATAGGTACTTATAGTTAAGAAAAACATACCGTAGTGTCATCAATCTTGAACCATTTTTTCTGGCCATTCTTTATGTAGCACACATAGTGACCAGAAAATGCGGCATTCATGATATCCAAGTGAACCACCACCCCAAAGAGCCTGTATACAGGTGATTTGTCACTTGTACCACTCATATACGGTGCCAGGTTCAGAATCTCTGGGAACTTAATCGGTTTATTAAGCTTTCCAAATTTACCCGACTGCACAATTCATGCAAAGTAAGCAATAGATCTGAAAACTGCATGAAGAGTAAAATATGCTCAACAATACAGGGTTACCAAATACCTGAAACCTCTTCAATGCAATCGTAAGAATATTAGGAGCCTCCTGGACTGTCAACTTCTTTTTGGCTCTCTCATAGGATCTACATCTGTTAAAACATAAATCCGAAGTCAGTACCTTAATGTCTATTGTCCTACCGAAAATAAAGAGCCTCTTTTCATCCTATTTGAAACTTTTAGACATGGGACCGTCTGCCTGATTGTCCTGGTTCAACTCCTAAAATCAAGCAATGCCATGCCAATGCATGGAGTTTAAAATCCACCTCATTCCAAAACATAACTAACATGACATAGCAACTTGCAAGAGTCCTAAACAGAATGTTAAAAAACGAGGAAGAATCCAGGCAAAGAAGGGACAAGGCACATTTGATGATGGAAGCGAATGGTATCCATATATCAACGAAATAATGACATTAATGCAACTTTAGAATCTCTGCACAGTGGCCAAAGGGCTTGTTGCCCAATGGTATTTCCTGGTCCTTCCCTTGTGGGAGGCCAGGGTAATGGACAACCTTTGGACCCCCTGTGAACTAACTTACTAACTACCCCCTAACCCCTGGCCCTGTATACCGCTTGACAACAGAAAAAACTCTACACAGTGCACAACCATCTGGCTTCCATTATGCCAAGAAGTAATAGATAGTATTTCGGGGAAAAAAATGAAAAATCAGCCACTATCGCCATCCGAAAATCATTCTAAAGAGTTGCTTTCTTGTGTTATAAGAAACAAAACAAACCAACCTGGTGCACTGGTACTTGTTTTCACCGTCCAAAATCTCAGTGCCCGTAAACTTTCCTAGCGCCTCTTCTAGAGTTCCTATATCTCCTTCTATTTCAACAGTGAGATCCATCATCCTTTCGTGCCGCTCAGACTTGCCTCCACATTTCAAGCATTTAATCTGCAGAGCAGACCATCAAACTCATGAATAATTGATATCCGTTTTTATTTTAATAAAAAAACGAAGTTCAACTGGGTTACTTATATTCAAGATAGAGAAAGAAGACTCTCGCTTTATCTTTCTGATTTCTATATAGTTCTACATGTTAGATCATGAACTACCTTTGATCGCAGATAGCCCCCAAACGTGAGCCCTATGAGACTTGTTTCTTCTTCCAAACAGCTTCCTGAACTCACTCCAGCTTCCTTGAGACAAACTGATTGCATTGCATCGATAGCATACCTGTCAATATCATCATTAGCTGACTTGCACAGAAAACCATCTCACTATGACAAAGACTACATACAAAAACTCATCTAATCACACTGCCCATCTACAGAATTTAATTCACCTTAGAAATTCATGAGCATCTTCTTCTTTCCCATTACCAAGATGACTTCCAATGTTTTGAATCTGCGCTAGTATAGACATTGGAGACAGTGGAGAAGTCCCTTCCTTTGCCTTTAGAATTAAACTTTCAAATTCACAGGTGAAGCACCAGCCTTTCCTTTCACCTTAAATCAAACACAAACATAAATCAATTCGACACTATTAGATAATAAATAAACATGCCTCTAAAAAACTTCTACGGTCATCCTGCAAAATAAATAGTGTTTAGTAATATACATGCTTTACGATGAAGTCCTTGGAGAAGATAAGCAGTAAGAGGCGGTGTACAAGCCAAGCACTGGAGCACGGCGTTGGCATAACAACTGCAGGAGCATTAGAAATATCTACGTGTTAGGAACACATTATGACACAAACACAAAAAAACAAAAAAGAAGCCAACTAAATCAAACTAAAAAGCACACAGAATCATAAATGAAGATGTGTGATTACAGAGAATCACGAACAGACATACAAGCACTAAACAATGTACTGGCATATCGTGTGTTTGCATGTGCGCATTGTTGGAGATGAGTAATTTTCTTTGTTTTGTTTGAATAAGCAATATATTCCAGCTTATGTCTTCAATCTAATTTGTCAGATAAACAATTTTCTTAATCTTGCGACTGTAAAATTGAAGCAACATCTATGCACTCATATGAGTTAAATTTACAAATTGGAGAATGGGAGATTGTGTGATAAGAAGACAATCCTTGAACATTACAAACAATTTCATACCTCCTAAAAACAATACTTTCTAGAATAAGGAACAGCTCTAACTAACCTGTTCCCACAATTTGACAGGCCGAATGGCTGCAGTTCAACCTTGTTCCAATTGTAAAGCTTGACAAATAATTCGTATGGAAACAGGCCCTGTGAAAACCAAAAAAATCCAATATCAAAACCAAAAAATAAGCATTCTGGACCCCCAAAAAAATGCAGAAAAAGAGTGCTGCTAAACCTTGGTAGTGTATCGTCCAGTCATCTCACTCCCTTTAGAGGCTCTGAGCTGGCCAACAACTTTCTGCATACATGTTTTCACTCCATTCCTACCATTTGGTGAACAATTCGCGTACTCAGTAGTAGCAGTTGCCTGAGCACTTCCAACCTTACCCGGATTTGTTTGTTCAGCACAAGCACTAGATTTATCATCTCTGGATCCCAACAGACGCGAAGTAGTGCCAGTGTCATTACCTGAATGACTTGACTTTTCATGGATCACTGAACGGATGCTACTGACCTTCAAAGTATCTGTACTAATTGAAGGCCCTCCAGCACCTGAATTTGGGTTAGCATAAGTGCTGGATGAGCAATATCTAGGTTCAGATGAATAAAGATCATCCAATTTGACTGTTTTGGTATCAGAACACTGTTCAACAACAGGTGGCACAGTGTTCCTATGGAATTTGGAGGAAAAACTCAAAGATTGAGAATTTTGCAAGTTGGCATCATCAGCTCCAATGGAAGCAGACTCAGCAGAATCATCAAGGGCATCATCCACTTTGGGCTTGCTGGAGTCTATCGTTCCTTCAGAGAAACCAGAGGATGGAGTAGAAGGCCCAGAAAACAAAGACTCATTGGATCCATCAGCAGTCCATCCTGAAGAGCTTGTGGAATCACCTTGACTATCTTCATCAGCACACTCAGGTTTGATCTGGTTTAACTTACCTGAACTCGTAGGGCAATTAGTGGAATCAACAAACACGGTACCCTTTGAACGTGGTTGGCCATTTTCATCCACATTGTTCATACAACTAGCCTCAAGCTTCTTGGGTAATACATTAGTGGACTGATGTTTATCTGATCTCTCTTTTTCATGCAAACTAAAATTCCTCTCTTTCTCATTAGTCTCAATGCTGTTGTCATGACTCTTGCGCTCTTCTTGTTTCAACACTTTTTGGTAGGAACCTCCCTCCTCATTGCTCTCATGGGAAGATGTAAACAGACGGCATTCTTCCTTGTGGCCTTGTCTCCAATGAACAATTTGGCACTTGCCAGAGCTGAAACAGTCAAATTCCCAACTGAATAACTGCAAACTTATAAGCTCAAAAGTCTAGAAAAGAACAAGATATCGGAATACTGACAACATCAAACATGTCAGTACTGGGCACCAGATTATATGCATACAAATCCACAGCAGAGGCCTACATGTGGATTTACAACATATGGCAGAATCAGATTATTTGTACGCCATAACGGAATCACTATAGGATAAGAAGTATCCTTCTAAGATAATCCAACTGTGAATCAAGTTTAAGATTTACCTACCAATAACAGTACTAAAATGGGAAAGTTATCAATTGAAGGCAGGAATTTCCTTTCAGAAGTACATTTATTTATTCAGGTTTTAACAGTAGATCCTTTCAGGAATAAACCAAATTTTATCTATCTCTGGATCTTCAAGGCATGCCAGATAAAAAATGGGCATGTGAGGAACTATCGATGTAGGGACAGGTTCCTGACACTGGGTAAGCTGAAGCTCAGATAAATTAAATCCCAGAAAAAATAACTACTGGAAAGTACGGGCCTATCATAAGAATCTGACTTTTACCGAATAACGCTGATAAATACTCCTTCACTTTGGGGCATCCCAAAATGCATGTCCACGCTGAAAAGTCAAGACTCTTTTACTTTCCAGAACTACACCTTATATCTGGTCAAGGATACTTTTAAACCTTGCAAAATGTTACACATAGTTTTAACTTGAATTTTAGTAATGTGTATCCCCTCAAATGGTTGGAAATCAAAACAGACTAACATTGTGGGATGGAGGGAGTCATTAACCTGTGTGCCCGCGCGCTCTTTTCCTTTCCAGAACACCCATTGGGGTTGTGGTGTGAAGGGCTTGCCTCCCGCCCTTGGGCAAATCTAGTAGCTAACCCAAGGGCCAAGACCAGTTTGGCAATACTACCCAAGATATGTTGTGATCGCTAAAATTTAATTGATTTGCTACTCTAGAGTCTAGATGATGTAAGTTGATACCAAAAATAAAGTATAACTACAGCAATCCTCCTGAAATTTAGGAAGTTCCCAATTACGCATACACTAGGAGGCTTCACGTTGGAGGGGGAAACAACAATACTCACAAAATGGACTATTGCAGACAAGAAATTACAACAAATCAAAGTAATGTTCACAAGGTCCAATTGATGGAAGGCCATTGATACAGGGGTTATAGACATGTGGACGGGATACCATCGTCAATTGTTAAGTAAAGAGAAATAATCTAACAGGTCAGAGAGAGAACAGATAAAATCAAAATACAACCCTCTCATATCAGAACCACACGATTCACGACATGTATCATACGACTTGATTCGATGCACCAAGCTATCAATTTGTATGTCTGGGTGAGTTGCTGTGAATCGTTGGGAGACGAAAATTTTAAGATGTCATCCAATTCAATTTGATACAGACAAGAAAGATTCCCTTTGCCAACATGTCTCACTTCCAAAAATAATTATTTGAAGTCATTAAGTGAGATGTCTAAAAAAGTATGGCGATTTGAGTATTAAAAACACTTTTAAAAAGAGTAATAGGATTCTATGAACTACAAAAAAAAAAAAACATTTTCCTTGCTAACTAAATTATTTTTATTGTTTATCCATTTGATGAAGATAAAATAAAAGGAAAAAGTTATACTCCATATGCTTTAAGTCATTTCTCATAGTTTTCGTATAAAGGGTCTTAATTATAAAATCAACATGTTCTAGAAATCATCAACGAATCGGAATCATTAACAGTTCGATTTGATTGACGATTTGGACAAGGAAACTACCGTAGTTGCAGTACAATAGATATACTTAAGGACTACCATCCCCCTCTACCACGCATCGCCACCACCATCCCTTCCTCTTTGTGCACAAATTTTTGAGTTCCAACTTCCAACAAATTTAACACTCTCACCCTCTCAGTTGTCTTCGGAGACAAGACGTGCAGAAAAGATGGAACAAGGTATGGTGGAGACGGGTTCAAAGATGATTACCATGAGGGTGTTCAGGACTCCAACTAAATCCAAATGCATCACTAGTTCAAAGGTGAAGGGGGATGAAGGTTTCTGCTGGAACAATGTGATAGGGTTGTTGCACATCTGACTGTTGTTCTTTCAATTAAAAGTAATTTTCACCAAAGATGAGCATAATGTCTAACAGGGCATTCTGCCATCATTAAATCCATCCCGTAACTACATAACATTTAATGAGTACATCTATTTTCCCCTCCAGTGTGATTGCTTCACTTTTTCGCATGCATATCACATCGTGCGCCACACATTCATCACCGTACACCTGCAAGTTCAATGCATATATCTTAGGTGATGCTGCCATCAAACCCTGTGGACTGTTTTTACCCAGCAGGACAAACTGTCTATCGGGCATGCCCGAGTCGACCATGCGGCAGAGTTCCCTCCCACATTTTCTGAATTGTTTTCAAATGCCATATTTCCTTCTTGAGTCCAAACATCAACGATTCAACGTGTTAAACTAAACTTGTGTAAAGAATCAAACTCCTCCAGTAACTGTTTTCCTTTATACCCTATGCATAAATTCCTAAAATTCCTACCTATAATTCCTCTTTCTTAAGATACCAAGCCCATTCTCACCAAATCTCCCCATCGTTACCATAAACAACGACCAAAGTGAATCCCTTAACGGCTTAACCAAATTCCAATCACGATCACAACATCCCAAAATATCACAAACGAGTGCAATTATGCCAACACTAATCTCACCTACAATTGGTTAAAATATTAGGGTGTTTTCAGTGGCACTCATTCTACTGTTCTCACAAATTTTTCTCTCTCAGGTGGGTGAACAAATTCAGAGCCTATTCGTCACTGAAATATATTGTAACAAAAAAACAAAAACACAACCAAATGACAGGGAAAAAATATCAACTGCTTCATGCACAAAAGTTATGAAGAAAAAGCCTTGACACAACTGTGTTCAGAGCCGTTCGATGTACATGGGCCTACATGCACCCAACGGCTCTGGATACAGTTGTGTTTTAGCGTTGTGGTCCTACCATTGCTTGGCCACGAATTACCGTACCAGTATCGAATGGATTTGCACCTAGCACAGCGCGTCGTAGTGGGGCTAAAACACACCGCACACTGGTACTGCAACGGCGCGGAAATTAGGCTCGAGGCGTACGGCGCGGAAATTAGGTTCGAGGCGTACCCAGCTGATGCCTCGAGCTCGGCCCTAGCCGCCGCCGCCTCCTCGGCCCTAGCCGCATCCTCCTCCTCCGCTGCCATTACAAGGAGCCTCTTGATCTCCTCCCTCCTTCCTGCCGAACGCCTCCATCTGCGGCGGACGAGGAATCCAATCACCACCTGCCCTACCAACACTAAAAACACTACCAGGTACGGAAACCCTAGATCTCTTCCAATTGGCATTTATCTCGCTCCCAATCGCATGAATCCGCGGCTATGAAACCCTAATTTCGCATACATAGATCCTCCCGTTGAAATTGCAGTGACGGTTGCACGGATTGCGCATGCAACTGGTCGACCGGCGGTGGCTGCGACGGGGATGATAGCAATACAACAAATACAATTACACAACAATATATATGTGCATATACATGTATGTATATGTGTGGGTAAAAATTTATAGAACGAATTTGGCTTGGGGCAAGCAGAGGAATGAGGATTTGTGGGGCTTTTCTGGTGGAGATTTCGGAATTCCGATTTCTTCAGATCGAGATTTTAGGGGGTTTTGGAGAGAGAGAAGACTGAAGAGAGAGAGAGAGAGAGGGGGGGAAATTTTCACACATATGCGTGGAAATTTGTTTTTGTATATACTGGAGTACTATTTTAGCCGTTAAAGGTTAGTAGTTCGGTTGCTAGACCGAAGATCCCCTGTGTCACTCCCTTGTTCGACTGTTCTCGGCCGTTGATCTCGTAAATTAACGACTGAGATGAGCCGAACACGTTTTACTCCAAAACGACGATCAACGGCCGAGAACAGTTGGACAGGCGCCTGTCCGAATATGACTCGGATAGGGGATCCGGTCTCCGGTTGCTATGCTATGCGGATTTGCTGTTCACGCTGAACAGCAATTGATCAGGCTTTTCGATTCTTGGGATTAGATCGTAAAAAAAAAAAAAAAAATTCTTGTGGGTTCTATAATTCCAGCCTGAGCGGCCTGGATCGGCAGAGAATTAATTGAAGCACGTGCAAATTGACCCGGACGTCGATCTTAAAATAAAACGTTCGTTATTTTTTTTTTCCCGATATCGTATATACCAGTGGGGTTTAGCGGAGAATTAGGTGGCGTTCTTGTGGACTTAAAATAGGAGCTAAACTTATTTTGGAAATTATCTGGGAATAAGTTTTTTTTTTTTTTTTTTTTGACATGATATCTGGGAATAAGTTTAGATCAAGTGTTCTTCTAAACTTTAATTGGCCTCGGACAAGCCCTTCCCATTTTGAAAAGTTAATCCACATTGGGAAATACAAAGGGGGCATTTTAGTCATTTCATGAGCAGCCACCGGCTTGTTTGGGAAAGCATTGACTTAAAACTTATTTTGACATATGTTAAGGAGAACAAGTGGGCTTAATCTGGGATTTTTAGCTCTATATAATAAGTCTAGAAGAATGCCACCTTAATGAAGAGGGGTTCGATATCTCTCCGGGGGCGTTTGGACAAATAAGCCATTTTGGCTTATTTTTTGTCCTTATTCAAATTTTTTTCGCATTTTGTGGCTTATTGTCAATTTTTTGGGGATTATTGCTTCGTTATGACGAGACGAATCGGAAAAGTAAAAAATTTCGATCGAAATCCAAATATTCGTCCTTCCCGCCAAAATTTGGCTTTCCCGCCAAATCTCGTCGAAATTCCAAAAAAATTGGATTTCGATCGAAATTTTTTACTTTTCCGATTCGTCTCGTCATAACGAAGCAATAATCCCCAAAAAATTGACAATAAGCCACAAAATGCGAAAAAAATTTGAATAAGGACAAAAAATAAGCCAAAGTGACTTATTTGTCCAAACGCCCTCTCCATCGGCTCTCGAACTACCAGACAGATAAGTAGACAATAACATCTAAAAAACTAAATACTGTATTAATCGGGGCAGCCATTCGGAAACATTGAATAATACTACTCCTGCTAGGGTAAGAATCGAAAGATGCGTTAAAATATGAATTTGGGTGGATTTGGGGAAAGGAATTTCGTACTGGAGTGGCATTGAGAAGCGTGCATTCTTCGGTCAGCAACATATTCGGAGAGGCCCCCCTTTTTCCCCCCTCCCTTCTTCTTCTCCCTTTTTTATTCTTCCCCCTTTTTATTCTTTCCGGTTTGAATTTTTTTTTTTTCCTCTTTATTTCCTTTTTTTTTTCCCCAGTTTGAATTTTTTTTTCCCTCCTTATTTTCTAATTTTCAATTATTTTCTTGTAAGACAATTAAGGGAGACTTAGGGGGTGTTCTTCTAAATAAGCCACTTTGGCTTATTTTTTGTCCTTATTCAAATTTTTTTCGTATCACTTGACTTATCATCATTTTTTTTTAGGATTATTGCATCCTCATGACAAGATGAATCTAAAAAATAAAAATAAGAAGGATCTAATTAGCTTAAAACTAATTCACAATAGGTGCAATAGTTTTTAGATTGTACTCCTTCCATCTTTATTAAGTACTAATTGTTTCGTCCACTTTTAGAATTTCGGATGTTAGGAAAAAATTTGTCTCTTTGAGTTTTAGATAAACCAAAATCTTCTTTTTGTCCTTTCTTTTTTGAATAAAAACCAACTATTAAAAAAAATTAATAATTAACAAAAATTTGACACAAAACTAACGAACGCAATTTTTTTTTTTTTAATAGAATCAAAACCTAAAAAAAAATGCTAAAAGTTAGTATGTACTAAAATAACAACCTTGGCATATTAGTTGGAGCCAGGGGCGGAGCCAGACTTTTTGATGAGTGGGGTCGAAAATTTGAATTATGTATGATTCACTTTTTCTAGTTGCTAATTGAAAGGAACAATCAAATTAACAAGTTAATCATAAAGTAGATATATATTAATAACAAAATACAGCTTCGATTCACAACTGACCTCAACGATTTTTCATATTTTGGAAACGATGCATGATAGCTTTGTTTGTAATGGTTTCAAAGATATATTTCTCTATATAAACAACAAAACTATCATGTATCCATTGATCACACATACGATTTCAAAGCCTACTTTTTACAATCTTCATAGCGAAAAATGTTCGTTCTACCGTGGCAGTAGCAACCAGTAAAATAAGGGCCAAAGTAAGAAACCTATAAAATAAGGAATATGTCAAGTACCAATTTAGACGATAAAGAAGAGTCGACATGACGACGTAGAGATCTCTCCAGTCTCCAGAAACGGAGATACCTAGTTTTTTTCTTTAGAGAGCAAGACAAATGAAACGATATTCACGCTTTGGGGATTTTTGTGAGTGGAAATTTTATTTTGACTCATCTTTTTCCTAAGTACAAAACCCATATATATGGGTTGGGGCAAAAATGAATTTTAAAGGGGGGTCAAATGAGTAAAAATAGGGTGAAAATTATACCAATTTCTAAAAAAATTTGGGAGGCAGCGGGGTCAGCTGCCCCCCCTTGACTCTTATTCCCTCCGCCTCTGGTTGGAGCAGGATATAGTTTGTACTAAAATAACAACCTTGTTCCAAAAAATGCTACTCCTAAAATTTTGGAACGCTTAATTTTTTTTTATACAGTTTATATATTAAAAAATATGATTAAAAAATTAAGTGTTCCAAAATTCAATCCGTTTGAACGGGTAGAAAGATTTTAGTTTTCTGATCATTTTATTCTAAATAGTCATAATTAAATTTTGACTGTAGGACTCTCGTTAATTAACCCTAAGAGATATTTGATTCTACGACTTTCTTAGGGTTAATCAACGAGAGCCCTACAGTTAAAATTTAATTATGACCATTTAGAATAAAATGATCAAAAAACTAAAATCTTTCCACCCATTCAAACGAATTGAATTTTGGAACACTTAATTTTTCAACATCTTTATACAGTTTAAGCTACCACAAAATATATAGTTTTTCCATTTTTCATTATTTCACCATCAATATTAGGCTCGTTTAATAGATTTCGTTGAATAGATTTCAAAAATATAAATTTATTTTTAAAAAACACGTCAAATAAAGTTATTATCATTTAAAATTTTATAAAAAAATAAAATAAAATGAAAGAGAGGGGGGGGGGGGAAAGCAATTTGCATATTCGGACCGGATAGGGTAGTCCGGCCGGTTTTGGTTGTGGAACTGGGGATGAACCGGGTGGAATTCGCTGGCGGTTCTTGACTCTTTTGTCTCTTGGTTTTGTAGTTTCTTTCTCTCCATGAGAAAATTAGCAACACGCCTACGGTCAATATACTACTGCTTGGTAAGCAAAACGGATCCGGAGGCGCCGTAGTGCACCACGTGTAGTACGTAATTACAGCCGTTCAAAAGAGTTTTCGACGGTCTGACAAACTCTTCCAAGGAAGATTATTCTCGGGAATCATTGATCGATGAGATCGATAGTCACACAGCGTACTACACGGGGTACACTTCAACACACTCCCGAATCCTAAGGAAAACAAATAGATAGGAGTATTGCTTTTCTTCTTTGTACTGTTTTCCTTGATGTCAATTGATTTTGCTTTTCCAAAGGCACGAGAAAATTTCCCTTGGACCACCGTGAGGGAAAAAGTTAGCTCGAGTGGTTCGCCAGTTTCAACGGTTTAACGCGATGTTCAGAGATAAAAACCATTTGATGTTTAGAGATGAAATCATCTGCACGTTTAGCTTATGATATTTATCTAATGGGCTTCTTGATATGGCAAAGAATACGTGTACGAACGCTTCGAGTTTTTAAATTTGATCATTTTTTTTTCAAATTAAAAGTAGCTTTAGTGTTGGAATTCCACGGGTTTTACATCAGTGCCCGGGTGAATACCACCACGTGGCATTTTTGTTGAATAAATTGTATCGAGCCTATCTTTTGGTGACTCATTGTTGAATATATTAGATATGATATCATGTTTTTTGTGATTTATTCCTTTGGGTGCTTCCCTGCTTGAATCCTGCTCGTTTGTTCAAGCCGCAATTAAAACACCAACTAATTAAAATGTTCTCCTAGTACATATATAGTTAAATTTGTTGATTATACTTCCCATCATGTACACACAATAAGATTAATGTCTAAATTAAATTAAAGTACATTCTGGAGGTTTTGAGATTTCCATGAAAACTAATTACTACTTTTTCCCCCCCTGAAAAATGCCAACTTAAAAGCACCAACCAGAGCCCTCCCTCTTGCATTTAACACGCTTCAACGGTCTTACGTGACGTTCAGAGATGAAACTTTTATGCATTCAATATAACACGCTTGTTGATATACATGATCCTCTTGATACAGCAAAGAATGCGTGAATTGTGTTTGGCCAATTTGATTGTCAAATTTGGTCCTATTTCAAAGCAACATTAGTTTCAATTTCGGAATTTTATGGATTTTAGTTCGGAAACAGTGCGGGATGAACACCGCCTTGTGACATTTTATTGAATGAGTAGAGCCACTGGAAAAAATGAGTATGGATTTGGGTTTCCCCTCACTTGGAATACGAAAGGGCAAAACCAAAAAAAAAGGTACACATTTAGGTAAGCATTGGAGATGAGTCTTTTTGACGTTCTTTCCGGAATTTTGAATTTAGGTCTTGAAATGTTTTACTCCATCAGCGATGGCCTTAGGTCGCCTCCTCGGGCCAAAACTTTGACTCCGCCCCTGCCCACTCCACCCTTTTAAGTTAGCAATTACTAAAAAAACTGCATAACAGGGAAAATGGGACATTCAGTGAAACTAAAGTCATGGCTTTCATGATCCACACCAAGGAAAAAACAGACCAAAGACAGGTTGTTACTTGTATCAATCGTTTTAATACTCCTACTACTTATGGAAAGTTGGAAATTTCTCCGATAGAGAAAGTGCACCGAAAGGAAGCCATCATAATCAATGATGGTGCACCGTACCATAAAGTAAAATTTGAAAAAACGAAAAAAGGGAAACCGGATGTCCGGACCAGCTTCCGCGCACCTCGATTGATTCCGAGGCCCCGAAGGCAACGACCGGGCGTAACCCCGATTGGCCCCAAGATTCGGCCTCCGTGGAAATGAAACATGCGACCTCATGGATGAACATTTAGCCCTTATTCGGTTGTGGGTTTTGAGTAGTGTTTTTGAATAAAGGTAGAGAGAGAAATGAGAGTAATGATTGTGGAGAGAGGTAAAAAGTAGAGAGAGATAGAGTGAAAAATAAGAGTAATGATTGAAAAGTTAGAGAGAGAAAAAGTAAAAAAGTTGCTTTTTTCAAAATTTTGGATTTGGAGTTCCAAGCCGAACAAGGCCTTATTGTTTTTCCACAACCACTTGGTCGAACCCCTCCAGGCTAGACGGAAAAATATGGTGTTGTTTCCCTATCAGCTAGGCACCAACAAATTAACCTACTACTGCCGTTTTTAGTTCGGATCCCCCACACCTCCGGCCATTCTCGCCTATGCAGGTTGAGTTTCTACTCGTGGAACAACGATAACGTTAGGTTTCCTTCGTCCTACCTGTAGAGCATGTACACCAGCTCATGTAAAATACCTTTGTAGGCACTTTAGATCACCAAAAGAGATAAAATCAGCCCACAGCAAAATCTGTAAAGGAGAAGCTAAACTCCCTTTGTCAACAGTTCCACGGTAAAAATGGAGTGGAACTATTCATCATCTATCTAATTTTTTATTATATTCTCTCTCTCTCTTGCTTTCTCTCTCTCTCTCTTTTTCTCTTTCTATCTCTTTTTATTAATATTTTAATAAAGAATATGTAAAATAGATAGTATTTGTGTAGTGTTGAGAGATATATGAGTAGGTAAAATGAAAAAAGTGCACTATTCATCATTTTTTTTACCTAATGACTGGTGTACTTGCTCTTATTTACTTGCTGATGATAAAATAAAATACTACCTTTATTTAGGCTCCGTTTCTGGTTTCCACTAACAAAAATCACTAAAAACTTAACGCAATTTATTTCCACTGACAAAAGATACTAAAAACTTAACGCATTTTATCAACTGGTTTTCACCAACAAAAAGTTTTTACCAACTCAATAATTTCACTCACGTACCCATCATAAATTTTTTCACTTCCGGAAACAACTTGATATTTCCGAACAATTTATTTACTGCCAGAAACACCCCCTTACTTAAAAGTTAAAAGGAAGGAAATGAAATTTTAGGAAAACTTTTAAGATGTACTGATGTACATTAAAATAAAGACCAGAACCAGCTCAAGGGGAAGACAATGTTTCGGGGGCCCCAAAATGCCCAAAAATAAGGGCCCAAAATGTTATCATCTCTTTTGTGTTAGGCCCAGCAAAAAAAAAAGTCTTCCTATATATTAAACAAGGCCCAGGTCAGGCCTCCAAGGCTCAAAACAGCAAAGTTAATGAGTGGCCCAATTGAAATACTATTGATTAAGGGGTTGTTTATAATAACCTAAAATTCAGCCATTAAAATTGAATTAATTAAGTAATAAATAATTCAGTAGATTTGATAATTACATTTTACATTGCTTCACAAATTAAGTTTTACTTAAAATATAGGCTAACAAGTTGAAAAAAATTAAGTAGCTTTGAGCGAATTTAATTATGACTGAATTTTTGTATACTTGCATTTAACAACCATACCACCACCACCACAACCACTCCTACAACCATTCGACCACTACCACTTCACCACCATCCCTATCAATCCACTACCACCACCACCACTCCAGCCCACCACCACTACCATGCCGCCACCACAACGCCACCATTGCACAACTGCCACTCCACTCCACCGCCACCACTTAAGTTGAGTTTTGTTCACCCTCCACTTAAAAGGGTGAACATTATCCTCCTTCCTATTGGTTGAAATGATGTGGGTCCCACCACAAAGTGATGTCATATTTACCAAAAAGTGTATTGCATGGTAAGTTTGTGATAGGATTCACACCATTTTAACCTATAAGAAGGAAGGTAATGTTCACCATCTTTTAAAGAGGGTGAACGAAATTGCACTCGCCGCCACTCTAGCCCACTACCACGCCGTCGCCACCACCATGCCACCATTGCACAACCACAACTCCACCGCCACCATTACATCACCATCACTCCACTGCCACCCTACCATTACACCACCACCACTGCCACGCTCACTCCATCCCCACCCTCACCACTCCACCACCACCCTCGCTCAACCACCACCAACCCACCACAATCACCATTTCCTAAGTACATTGTGACTATTAGTAAATTAAGAGAGAATCGAAATTAAAATTAATTTATTATTTTTTAATTCAATGTTTAATATATTTATCAAACAACTTTTTAGCTTAAAAAGTTCAGCATTCAGTACTTAATTTTTCAGCTTTCAGTTTTATCAAACAGTCCCGAACTTTCGGTCTAGATTTCCAAAGGGGAAAGAAGCTGCTAAATGATGTTCAAATTCGGTGACTTACCGTCCCTCGCTTGCCTAGCAAGGTGGGGTAGCGAGGTTGCAGGGAGGTGCTTTTGAGGATTCTGCTCCGTAGGAAGGCAAGATCCGCCCACTGCAGAGGCAATTGGAGATGTTCTTACAACAAAGTTGAGCAAAAAATTTCAATAGGGGAAAGATTGATGGGTTCTCACCAATGATTCGCAATTGTTAATTACTATCCTAATGGATGAGTACTTTAATTTGGTGGTAAAAATAAAAAATATATATATAGGAATTTTTTGTTGGCTTTGAAAATGTGCGAATTTTCATAAGGGACATCTAAAGTGGGACGGCAGAAGTAACTTTTTTTGTTGGAAAATTTTATAAAGGGCCCCTTCATTACGCTTCACTTTGGGCCTCGAGAATGTTTGAGTTGACACTAATAAAGACACTATCTTTTTGTGTGTACACAATGAATTTTAGTATGTCCGGCGAGAGAGGATGGGTTTTAGTCCGTAACACCTCGACTTTTGAAAACTTTAATTAAATCCTTCTAAATGATTTAATATCGTTAAAAATGATTTATGCAAAAATGATTTATCAAACAGAGTTTACAGCGGAAGTCTCAAAATAAGCATAAGGGATAATAAAATTTAAGCCTCGCAAAAGATGCAAAGCTAGGCATTTAAAGTTCAATACGAAAATAACATAACATCTACTAGGAAAACATCCAAGGCTTGTAAAGCTCCCCTTTTTGAGTTGAGAAATCTTCGCCCCGATACTGATCATCTTTAAGAAAGAGATTTGTTCTTCGATCTCTCATTCGATACTTGGCATGAAATTCCAGGGCAACAGTGAGTATTGAAACTCAGCGGACAAGTCCTTACCCTACTAACCGATTAATTTACGATTAAGCAGTTGATTTGAGTAATATAACAGTTCGATATCTGGTGCTAGAATTTTCTTTCCAACCAAGCAAACAAAACAGGGGGAAAAAAAAATGGAACTCCCCGCCGACGCTCGAAGCCACGCCCCCAAACGCAAGCGCCCCGCCGCCGCCAACGACGACGACGGCGACCTCTTTCCACCACCACCACCGCCCACCGCCCGCTACGACGACGGGGTCGACCTCTCCCTCCTCGAAGCCCTCGAGAAATCCCAAGCCTCCACCGCCATCGACCTCCTCGACCTCAAAACCCTAAAAAAGCTCGTCCTCTCCTTCGAGCGCCGCCTCAAGGACAACATCGAGGCCCGCCTCAAATACCCTTCCCAGCCCGAGAAGTTCGCCGACTCTGAAATCGACCTCCACGAGGAAATCCAAAAGCTCAAGATCCTCGCGGGCGGGCCGGAGCTCTACCCGGACCTGGTCCAACTCAACACAGTCCCCTCCCTCCTCGGCCTCCTGACCCACGACAACACCGACATCTCCAACGACGTCGTGTCGTTGCTCCAGGACCTAACCGACGAGGACGTGTTGGAGGATAACGACGAGCCAGCCCTTGTTTTAGTCGACGCGCTGGTCGAGAATAATGTGCTGGAGTTGTTGGTTCAGAACTTGCTCAGGTTGAACGAGACGGATCCGGACGAGGTGGCGGCGGTGTATGGGACGCTGGCAACGATAGAGAATTTGATCGAGGTGAAGCCCGCGGTGGCGGAGCTGGTCTGCGAGAAGACGAAGCTGATGAGGTGGTTGCTGGGGAAGATCAAGGTGAGGGAGTTTGATGGGAGTAAGCAGTACGCGTCTGAGATTCTGGCGATTTTGTTGCAGAATAGTAGCGCGAACCAGAAGAGGTGCGGGGGATTTTTTGCTTGAATACTAGTAATATTTAGGGTTGCGAAGGATTCACTGAGTTGTTCTCGAGCAGCTCGAGGCTCTGGCTCAGGTCGGCTCAGTAGTAAACGGGTCGAGCTTAAATTATAGTTTTAAGCTTGTTTAGTTTAGTAAACGAGTTTAGCTCATCTGGAATATAAAATCGCGGCTTGTTTGTAGAGGTTCGGTAGTAGATGAACCTATCTCTCAAGGCTTGGGTTGGCTTGAGCTCGAGTTTTAAGCTCGTTTAGGAAATGAGCCAAGCTTGTTCGAATGTAAAAAACTCGGCTCATTGTAGAGACTTGGTTAGTAAACGAGCTTAATTCGAGCTCGATTATTTGGGCTAGACTAGTTTTGAACGAACTGAGCTCAAACACGTCAAAATCCAGGCTCTTTTGCAGCCCTACTTGAATTTCGTCTTTCATACGGGCTCTTTTGCAGCCCTAATTGTTTCAGTAGACTTGGTCATTGCTTATTGAGGTAGAACTCTTTTTGTTCGAAATGTAGGGCTGTAGTTGCAGTTTTGTACTTGTATATTGTTATTTGGTATCTGACTATCTGCTTGCTTGCTTAGTGAGGGATTGCGGTTAGGGTGATAATAAAAGAGTTGAACGAGCCAAGTAGTTAGTTGTTTATCCCTAGAAGAGATTCAAAATATGTTCAAGCTTAGGTTGTTTATGCGACAAGGCGATTTCAAATGAGCTTTAATTGAGCCAAACATGCACCAATCTTGAGTAGATTGATTTTTTTTGCAAATCATGAACCGAATGAGCCTAGTAGTAGCTTGTTCGAGCTTGGGTTGGAAGCTTAACAAGCTTCAAAAATTGTTCGAGCCAGGTTTGTTTATGTAACAAACCGTTCTTGAACGAGCTTTTAATGAACGAACATGAGCTCAACTCACGTAGCTTGGTTTGTTTATCAGCTCTAATTGTGGTTGTCGCAATTCTTTTGCGTCTTTTCATTGCTTTTCGATGTGATGCTCTGGATTCCAATTTACCGGCTATAGGTGGTGTAATTTGTTCTTGAATTTCTTTTGTAGTGCTTGTTCAGTTAATCAATAGTAGCATTTTTCGATTGAATTTCGAAGGCAAACTCTTTTTTGTTCATTATTGATGGCTATATGTGCAATGAAACTGTGGTTTTTAATTGTCTGGACGTAGGTGCAATTTGCAATTGAGTTCCTTTTGTATCTGTCTGTTCTATTAGTTCAATAGCCTCTCTTTCATTGCTTTTCAATATGAAGCTCTATGTTTTAATTATAGGTTGGGGCAGATAAATGGAGTGGATGTGGTGTTGCAGGCGGTGGCGATGTACAAGTCGCGCGACCCAAAAACGCCAGATGAGGAGGAGATGGTGGAGAACTTGTTCGATTGCTTGTGTTGCTTGTTAATGCCGTTGGAGAACAAGGAGAGATTTGTGAATGCCGAAGGGGTGGAACTGATGATCATTGTTATGAATCAGAAGAAATCGTGTTATGGGTCGGCGATAAGGGCGCTTGATTTCGCAATGACCAATTATCCACCGGCTTGCGAACGGTTTGTGGATGTGATGGGGTTGAAGACTGCTTTTCCTGCTTTCATGGGTAAGGCAAGTTCTAGTTTCCCTTTTTTGCATTGTCTTTAGTATAATAGAACTTGCTGAAATGTATTTTTCTAGTGATATACTAAAATCAGAAGATAGATGCTGAACAGATCACTGCTAATTTTAGAGGGACTGCTTCGGCTTGTTTCTCCCCTTCTTTCATGCTGTCAGTAATTTTGTTTTCCTGTTGCTGGGTTCACCAAGCGAGTTTCGTAACTGTTTAAATGAAAGAAATGAACCTTAGAGATGGTCACTCATAGGATTGATAGTTTTAATTTCACACTTCCCCAGAGGGCCACTTCAGAGACTTCATATTTGCCTTAACATGACAAAAAGCTCCACCATTGAAAAAGTATGAACACTTAATTACTGCTGCTGAGTAGATGGTTTTCATGTCACCTGTACTCTTTTTGTTTTCTTAGTTTTGCAAAGGTGTCTTTCTGTAGGTGAGCATTTTGAAATATTATCTGTTTATTTTTCAACTTTGGTTACTTAACCGTGTTTATACCGTAATAGATTATGTCTACTTGGTTGCTGTTACACTACTTGGCTGTGTCTTGATGAAAGGCAACAACAGTAACGTGTTTCAGTGTTGTCTCTAGATTCCCATGAACAAGAATATGAAGAAACGTTTCAAAGAGGAGTTGGAAGAGCGCCTTGTATCGCTAATTGCATCATTATTTGGTAAGTAGGCTAATGAATTTTAGGGATTGTAGAAGTTTGTTTGGGATTAGAGGTACATAAGTGGTATTGGTAGGGCAATACAACTTAAGCTCTTAGAGAAGCGTGATGATTTTTGGCCTTTTCAATTATGATAAATCTAGCTCTATCGTTTTGTATATCTTGCTTATGCATAGTTACCTGTCATCACTCTGCAAGTTGTGATGTCAAGATATATTGACTCTGTATGTTTCATGAGAAGCCCTTCTCGTAAACCATACGGCAAAATGATATAGTATGGATAGTATCTGACTTCCATCTTAGTCTTCTGCGTGGTCAGAGTTGCGTTACTTAGTTTTAGAGATCATACTTACGCAAAACCCTGCCAATCATGAGTCCTGGATAGTGGATGCAGTTCATCATATTAGTCTTCTTCTAGCGTTATTCATCTGTTTACCGGTTATTAGGTGTGCATTTACATTGCTCATCTTGTAAAATTGCATTATACGATGTTATGTTCTTCTATTGTCATTCATGCTAGTATCCACTTTGATTTTCTTCTCCTAAGTGAGACTTTGGAAACTTTGGGATATGAAGAGAGGTTAATGTGTGCCATGATTGCGCTGAAATACATGTTTATACTTCAACGTTAAACATTTCTGCTTCTGCCTTTTCCTTTTTAATTGATTAGTATGTAACTATGTCAATGGAGTATGCTTCATGGAAGTTCAGCGATAGAATCCCTAAGCTCACTGTACGAATTCAGGTTTTTTGTAATTACCGAAAAATGGAAAAATTAAAGAATGGTACTGTGTTTAACCTGAGAGAGGATTATCTTTATTCCAAGGGTTGTCTGTTTTTGTTTATTTACAAGGAGGTCCAAATAAGTAGGGTTACTTGTAAGTTGTAATTGTTTTGATCCATTTTGACCCGTTCTGTGTTTGCCAATTTAAAGAATTTATGTGTTGCATTTATCTTTTGACCTTGTATTTTGTAGGTTACATGCATTTGTTGTCAGATACTTTTTGTAGTTTGCACTTTGTACTTTGTACTTTTGGGGTGCTTCTGTTGCCCATAATGTTTGTTATTTATTATCTATGCTAAGTTTTCTATTAAACAGGTGGAATTTTGAGGGGTTCTAGAAAGGAACGGCTGTTGAGTAAGTTTGTGGAAAATGAGTGTGAAAAGATAGACCGGCTTATGGAGCTCTATATGAGGTGATTACTCGACTCTGATATCTTCAGCTATGTGTAGGACGAAATTACAGTCATTAGACAATCCCCTTCCCTGAAAGAAGCTGGAGTGATTTTTTTTATATTAGAGTCTTCTAAGATTTGTTTGTTCTTATATCTAGATATTCTAATAGAGTGAAAGCAGAGACTGAGCGGATGGACCAGCTTGAACTTGATGAATTAGAGGTTATTTTCATTTTGGATACCTTATTTCACCATTATCAGTTTCAACCTTTTCAATGGATTGCTCATATGCATGCTTTAATATTGCAGATGGACGAAGAGGAAAAATACAATCGAAGGCTAGAATCTGGACTTTACACTCTTCAGGTTAGATATTTGTTTTGGTTTCCTCCTTCAGTCTTTATAGTGAATGTCAATTCTTCAGTATAGTCCATACAGTTAAATAAGTAAGGGTGATCATCTAGTCTAATATAAATGGAGAGCACCACTTTGGTGTCTCCCTTTTTTGAAGCCCTGTCGCAAAAGTGTTTTCCTAAAATATCCTTACAGTTACACAACTCCTAACCCAACTCTCAAGGGTAAATTCGTACAACAAAAACACAATAACTGCCTCTGCACAGTGCAAGTAATTGCCACCCAGATTAACTTGGATATTGTATTTATAGTTGGCTTAAGAATGGTTCTTGGGTAAATTACAATGCATAAAGAATGGTTAATGTGCCGGAAATGTATTAGATACTAAAAGAAATCTACTGATAAATGACTTGCACACGCATCGCGTGTGGCCCGGCCCTCTAGTATAGGATTAACGGAGAAGGCTACAAGGAGATGCCGCTTGACGCTCGTAGACCAAAGAAATAGAACCCAAACCTCCATTTCCAAAAAAACTGCCGAAGACAAAAAAAGGCATGCCCTACTTACAAATACAGGGAGTCAACGAAGTCTACCAAGCAATCTATAAAAGGGTTCACTATCCAAAAACTAAACTATACAAAATAATCAAGAAGACACTCTTTAAGCGAGATATCCACTCATCTACAACTTGGATGGATCTTATAGTCCGTTCTGGCCAAATTAACCACATGATGCATGTCGGAGTAAGCAATGAAAGTTATGGTTCGTGGAATTAGGTGCAGGAACAAATCTAGGGTTGGACACGTCAAATTCCTAATTTTTGAATGCCCAGACTTGGCAGAGAAGAACCAGAAAGAATTGGGAAACTTGTTTTTATGTACATCAAGGTAGATATTTTCAATGATTTATCGCATACATGATTCTGTCTAGTTACAAGCTATTCCAAAAGCTTAACCCGCTAGGAGATGGGCAAACACTGGATATCAAGATATTCAACACCCTGCCTCCCTTGTAACCCTGTATGCACGTGTTATCCCAATATTCAAGCTCATAGATGGTGGCATGACCAAGGCAAGCTTATTAAGGGCAGCCAATCCTAAGAAAGAGGTGAACCTGAGAGATAGAGCGAAATTGAATATGAAGGAGAGAATCAGAATACAAACGAAGAACAAATGCAAATTGAGATACTTGAGCACAAAACCTCTCCCAACCTGAACCCTGATACTATGTTAAGTTACGAATTATTCCAAAAGCTTAAGGTGGTAGAAATAGGTCCAACAATGTATATCAACCTATCAGCTTATTCTATTGTAATTGTAGGATTGGCAGTTGAAATTATTATCTGCAATCCTAATGTGGTTGCAATAATCTTACTTCGAATTGGAAAAACTGACAAGCTTATAGATAACCATTTCAGCAGAAAGATCGTATCCATCTCCGTTACTCGTATGCAAGAAATGGTACTTTAGGAAAACTGAAGAGTTATCCTATCATATCTTGAAAGGCAATGAACTAGGGTGGTAGTAGTGCAAGTTCTGGTACTGGTTTTTGTTGAATTTGTTAATTGTGTCCATACTGCGACCTTGATGTTGATGTAGACTGTGGGTTGCTACGTGTGTAGTTCTACTGTTGTAGACATAGCGGAATGGTTTGTGTCTTCAGCTAACCTTTGTTCTCCTTGACGGCTCTTGATTACTAGTGTTTTTTTTGGGTGAAAGCTATCAAGATTTCCTGCTTTTCGTTAGTCAGTCTTGACACCTATTATGCTTGATCTTGCAGGTAATTGCTGTCATTTTGGGTCATCTTTGGACATCTGAGTAAGTTTTGGCATCTAGATTATGCTACCCTTGCTTCCTAATAGGTTTCATTTGTAGACTTCTTTGTGATCTCTTATTTTCCTTACGAGACAGCTAATTCTGTGCAGGCACCCAAAAATGAGAACAAGAATCGAACTACTACTGAAGCAGAATAAACTCACCAAGAAAGATGTCAAGAACATACTTCAGGTAAGCGCTTACTTGCTCTTTTGTAGCCTTGCCGACCATTATTTGTCTGCTTGATATTGCATTAATCCATTGTGTCTCCACAATGAAAAGCTTGGTGTTGATTTGGAAGTCGGCTTCTGCTAGATAATAGTTGGTGTTGTTGGAACCATGCGCGGTGGCCTTTGCATATTAAATTAACTTCAAGAGCCTTGCTCTTTGTTTATCTTTTTTCCACAGGAATATCACGACAACATTGGTGATCTGGATGGGCCGGAAGAAAAGGAGAGGGCACAGACAAGGATCCAAAAATTCATCTCAGCGTTTTGACAGTTTTTCGATTTGTAGTTGTTAATGTCGTAAAGTTGTTAGGTAATTCACGAAACAACAATACGCCACTGAATCACGTGCTTGCTACAATTTCTTAGCTCTACGCAGGCGAACTCCATATGCTCCCGTGTTATTGGAGCTGAATTTGCCTGTGGTCTTGGTTTTGTTCGTTTTGGATTTTGAGGGTGGTTTTTTAGTGTAATGAGAGAGAGAGTGTGTGTTTATTGGAGACCGTGCACAGAGGTTTTTAGACCCCAAGATAGGGATTAATAACCACTTTGAACAGTTTATCCAGAATCCCATGAGCAACGTAACTGCTGCCAAAGGAAGAGGAAAAGAAAGGAAATAGAGGTGAAAATATAACTGAGAAAAACGAACTGATCGGAACATTAGGGTTCGGCCCTGGTGTGGTTTTGATTTTTGAAAAATAAAGAATTTAATGTTCGTTTCGGTCTCTTTTCTTTAAATAAAAAATTCCCACAAACTCTCAATTCTATTCAGTATTCATTAGATTTTTGTTAGAAAATCATATTGCCCAGGTCATCCTGTCTCTTTCCCCTAACTATATTTTTTAACTAGTATAATTTTTCGTTTTATAAGACAAATTATTTTTTCACAATTTATCACCTTCAAGCTTATTTTCCTTAGCGGAACGGGACCTAAATCTAAACCATGGTTTGAATTTAGAAACAGACTTCTCTACCGTCTGAAGTGCAGTAAGCATCAACAAAAGTGGTTGTAACGGATTGTTTTTGTTAAAAAGAAATTCGGGAAGAAACTATTCTCTTCGAAAAAAAAACTTTTTATAATACAATCATCATTGTACAATTGCAGAGTCACTTGCACAAATATTTACACAAATTCATTCATATTGTCCCTCACTATACCTCCGGTGTGTGTGGACCCTACCAAAAAATGTGTGTGTAAAATATTTGTGTGTGTGTCTGTGGTTCAATAATACGGAGTAATTATTTATGAACTCTTCACACACAAAAATACAAAAACTCCTCTCACATGAGTGGCCCCGTTCTTCTTTCTCAAATAAGTATCTAAAAAATAAGAATTTATTTTCAAGCTTAAAAATAATAGACTTACAAAAATAATTTTAAATTTTTTTTTTTACAGAATTTAATAGATATCATCGAAATCTATTAAATAAGATCCCCATATTCTATATTTTTTAATTTCAATAAACCTACCATTTTTTAAAGTTTAAAATTACAAATAACTACTTACTTAAAAAAAAGAGCAAAAGCGGAACGGGTAAGAAGTACTGTACTAGTATTTTTTTTTTTGTTGGTAGGTCGGAAATTAGAAGTACTAGTAATTGTTCTTCAAAATGTCCAACCCTCCTGTCTCAACTCTCAATCCCCGCACACTCCTTGGTATCACGAGTTTTAGTATCGCGATGTGACGCTTCCCGGCTGGCGGCTATCCTCGGGCTCACGCTCACGCCCACGCACGTGTATTGTGGGAGTTAGATCCAAACCGAGCTGGTTCCACGCCTAATTTAGAAGGTGTTCTTTTAAATATAAGTCATTTTGGCTTATTTTTTGGCCTTATTCAAATTTTTTTCGTATCACTTGACTTATCATCATTTTTTTGAGATTATTGCATTCTTATGACAAGAGAAATCTAAAAAGTAAATTTTTTTTTATCAAAATCCAAATTTTTTTGAATAAAGACGAAAATAAGTCAATAAGTCACTTTTTTCGTCTTTATTCAAAAAAAATTGGATTTCGATTAAAATTTTTTACTTTTTAGATTCCTCTCATCATAAAAATGCAATAATTCTAAAAAAAAAATGATAATAAGTCAAGTGATACGAAAAAAAAAATTTAAATAAAAAAAAAATGCAAAAATGACTTTATTTAGAACATCACCCCCTCAATGATTTTTCTGAAGAGAGATACTCCTACTGTATAGAGAGAGAAGACGACGAAGAAGAGACTAGAGAGTAGTAGTTCACATCAATTTGACAAGAAGATAGTACTAACAACTATCGACTCTTATTACTGCCAAAACCATGTCCGGAGGCGGACGTCTCGGGTGCGTGGTCGTGGCCGTTGAAGGCAGCGAAGAGAGCATGAACGCCCTCCGGTGGGCCCTCGAAAATCTCCTGCTCCGATCCCCTGCTCCCGACTCAAGCTCCAACTCCGGCGGCCACTTTGTGATCCTCCACGTTCAACCTCCGCCCAACATCGCCGCCGGCCTCAACCCCGGCGGCATCCCCTTCGGCGGTCCCAGTTAAGCCAGCGCAGCTCTCTTTGATTTTGGTCCAGTCGAATTTTCTTTTAGTTTGTATTTAGTTTGTGATCATATTCCGTGTTGTCGAAATATTTGCATCATGCAATTTTCGATAAGTCAGGTGTCCGAGCCATCTTACTTGCACGGTTCATAGTTTAGTTTGAAATATTGATATGGGTCACGATGTCGTGGTTTTGGGGCGTTTCAGTTGTAGCGTAGCGGTATCGTTGTGTGAAGCTAGTAGGAAGCTAGGCACAAGACGCAGATGCTAAGACTCTAGGTGCAGCTGCACGCAACATATCACCAATACCACCTTTACATATCGGCCGTATTGGGACTCGGTACCTACTGATACCGATACGTATAACCGATATTTCAAACTATGCTCGCAGCTCTGTTAATCCGGGACCAATCCCACTGTCCACAGGCATGCCCCAATTCGATAAGTATATTATGTTTAGATAAGTCCTGCTATATGCATATCCTGTCCCATAGCCCATAGGTATGGTGCGACGCGGTTAGTTTAGCAAATATTCTTGCCTGATCTCTGTTGTGATACACAATTCACAATTCTTTTTCTTATTGCAATATGTTATATAGTTCAAGAGCAAGGTTTTGTATATTTTTTAGTCAATATATTATATATACAATAAATTTTTAATAGTGGGTTTACTTATTTTAACTTCTATTTACACTTGTTACCTTATCTTACTTGATACATATCCTGATACTGATACATGTAATGAAAAATGATGTACGTATCCCACTTTGATAATCTTGATCGAATTACTCATCCGAGGTTGACTATTGACATCTAATTTTGATTGAAACAAATAGGTGATGTGGAGGTGCCTGCAATGACTGCTGCGATTGAGGCTCACCAGCGGCGCATTTCTGAGGCCATATTGACACATGCTTTGCAGATTTGCTCCGATAAAAGTGTTAGGCCTCTCTTTTCTCTTTATCTATTAAAATGAGTTATATGCTTATGTGTTCTCTTCAACGTGATGATAGTTTTTGTATCTGTCAATTTGCTGGATGGCTTTTAATACTACTTTGGGCTCTGTTTGGATAGATGTGGTTTTCAAATAAAGGGTTTTTAATGTTTACTTTGACAGAAATAGATGTGAAATTGAGTGGAAGATGGATTAGAGATAGAAGAGGTGCATTTTACTGGGATTCTTGCATTAATGGAACATTGGGAAGGGTATCAAGTCTATCATAGTGAACAACCATTTGAAATGCATCATAGTAAATAGTTATTTCAAATCCAACACAATAAAGCTTCTAAGCTCAATGTCGGAACCCATTGTAAACAATTAAATCTAAATTTAGGTTGTTCTCAATCAGTGGTGATGTCAAATCACTTCAGTTAACCCACATATATCCCGGCGAGCAGTATTGTCATCCTGGCTCCTTAAAGAGTATGGAGCACTTGAATCTTTCATGTCTTTTGCGAGTGCAGACAAGGGAATATTGGAGTTAGGAATCGACTTGCTGGAGCTAACTCATTGCAAAGGAACTATTTAGTTGCTTAACATCATTCAAAACATTATCATGTGATCATGTGAGAGTTTGGTTTTGTCATTTGGTCTTATAGGTGAAGAATGTAAAAACCCAAGTAATGGTTGGGGATGCAAAGGAGAAGATATGTGAAGCTGTCAAGGTTTTGCATGCTGATCTGCTTGTCATGGGGTCCCGAGGCTTTGGTCCTATTAAAAGGTATGACTTCTGCTTTGAGAGGCTGATGACTATTAGTTTGGGTACATGATTGTGGTCATTTGGTGAGGATACGACTATACCATTTGTATTTTAGATCCATTTGCAGACATGATGGAGCCATTTAAGAAAATTCGAAATGGTGGCCATAGATGATGTTTAACAAAATTTGCAATATTTCATGTTGAGTACGTTAAATTAAGGAAATTTATGTTCTATTGAGGTGAAAAGTTGAGCTCTTTAGTTTTTGCTTATAGTTGCTTGGGGTCAACAATGAAGTATGGTCAAACCACGTATATTGTTCTTGACTAGAAAGGGAAAAGTAAGAGGTTTTGGAAGCGATGAAACCAAAACCATCTAGAGCTCTTAGCCTTCTACATGCAAAACCATCTACTTCTTCAGAGTTTTCTTTTGCCTGGTATTGAGCTACTTTAGGAGGTTCTGGGCAAGGACTTTCCGTACCTTTCTTAAGGATTTGGTGATTGATCCCACTTTGTTCCTGCCATAGCTGCACCTTCTAATGTTTTTTTCCGGCCCTTCTGGTGGTGTCATATGTTGATTCCATCTTTTTGTCTCCACCTCCAGTGATTGCATGCATGTGGGAGAGTTAGAGCTCCTGTCCCACATCGTTATAATAGCACATCCTTATCCCTTTTATTCAAAGAGGCGCCACATTTTTTTAAGTTGTATTCATTAAACGCTACATATGCGGGTCTTTTCATTATCTATTACGTACTAGAAAGATGCAACTTCAAGATTGCACATCTTGGACATTGCGCTGTTGGTTGGGCTGGCCTTTCAATTTGCGAGGGGGATCACTATAGGCTTTGTGTGTGTCTTTCCCTCTTGTGGTGTGTTGCCTTTGAGTTTCGTGTTTTCGTCTTGTGGTCCCTTAGCCTTTGAGCGTGTCTTGAGTTTCATCCTCGTCTTCTCTTTCATTTCTTCTACAGGTTATAAAGACGCTCTTACTTGAAAGAGATATTTTTTTATCAGACATGATGATGGTTTTCTGATATTGATGAGTTGCATTTGTTTTCCGAATTGAGGAGTTTGAAAAGATTTTGTACAAATAGACCACATCTTACAAGACTTGATCATTTTCTTGTCCCTGCAATCGTAATGGCAATATACGGAATAGTTGTTTATTTAAAAATGTTGTTTGAAACTAAAGTTGATCAAACCCTCCTAAGATCTATTATGGCCCTGTAAGGATGACATGCATATTCATACAGTTACTTGAATAGATATATCAGGAAAACTTGATTAATTTTATTTCTCAAAAAGCAAGAAAATGAGTTTTAGAAAAAATACAATGGCAAAATTTATTCACAGATGTATAATTTCATACTCCACCATGATATCTCAAAAGTCTCCCTTTGAGGTTTTCCACTGGCCTCCAAAAGGTTGGCTGCTTGTGGGCCTCTCCACCAATGCCCAATGGTTTTTGAGTTGGATGCTTTAACAACAAATATGAAGGCAAACACCGATTATGCGATGGTAACCTGATCACCTCTCCTTGCAGGATGTTCCTGGGAAGTGTAAGCAACTATTGCACGAATAATGCAACCTGCGCTGTAACAATAGTGAAGGGTACTTCTTGTCAAGCTATTCGTGGTATGTATTTTTTTGTATTCTTTGTTTAGCAGTATTTCGTATTGGGGTTTCCATATTGTTTCTATTGTCTTCCGGAAAAGTGAAAGGTTGTTGGCTACCCATCTTTGCTTTTTTGCCTTGTCTATTTGAGGTTAATGTTGGGTCAATATCATCATATTGAACTTTGGTCTTTGCTCTCTGTCTTTGTAGCATGCATGGTTATGTTGTTTGAGCTCAAGTCCTACATATGTTTTGCTTTGTGATACAATAATGTAGCTATGCTTCACTGTCCTCACATGGCACGCCACCCATAGTTATATGCAGACACATCCATTCATTTCAGGAATTTTTCATTAGAGGTGACAAAAAGAACATTTTTTATACGAAAGAAGACTAATACAAGAAGTAAGATTTTATGAAAAGCATAAGACCTTTACAGAGGCTGAGTTTAAGAATAGTTGAATACTCATTCTCAGACCTATTATATTGGTCATCGTACAGATATGTCTATGTAATAGGACAAAGCTAACAACACCAGTCTTAACCAAATACCTGTATAGACACCGGAGATGAGAAAATGAGATTCATCCATTTATCCTGGAAGACGTACCTGAAATAATTTCAAACTGAGGTGAACTTGAATTTTGGAAGTTCTGGAAACCTCCTATTTTCCAATAGAAATGTTGACCTAGCTGGGTTGATCAACTTGTTGGACGAAGTTCTCTGTCCTTTTAGCTCCATCTAGCAGCAAATGTTGAGAAGAACTGGAAGCTGCTTCAACTGAGTGGCTTTAACCCCTTGCAGCTGATAAAAAAGAAAACTCATATTGCTGATCACAGAAATATGTTAGATGATGGTCCAGGCATGAAGAACCACAAGAGGTTGGTTACACGGTTGGTTGAAGAAACAGAGACAAAAAACGAAAGGTTGAAAGCAAGCACACACTACCTTTCCATGGAGAGACCTGGAATACCTACATTCCAATTGATAGCATGTATTGTCCTCATGCAGATGTAGATTTTGTTATAATCTTTGCGAGCCTTGGTGGTGATGACAGGTGTTCCCAAGGATATTGCTAATGATGTTTTATAGCAAAAAGGACTGTTTTCCATCTCTGAGTTTGATTTCTCCATGTTTTAAATGCAACTTTGGTTAACAGGCTTGGGAGGCCTTATTACTTTGTGGAAAAAACTAATAAGATCATGCTGTTTTGCTTCTGAAGATTTGGTTCAAATTCTGATTCCAGGGAATTACGGCAAGCTTTGGGGTTCAACTTACATATACGAACTTGTTCTGATATTGTTATTGGATTTTCATCAGCTAAAATTTGGGATTGATATCACATATTCCTCAGCCATTCTTGGTTGTGGCAACTTGTTACAACAATACCACTCATTTTATGCAGCTGAAGAATATAGTGGAACAGACTATCAAAATTTCTAACCGTCAAATACAGGATGCAACGTTTTCTATTATTTTACTAATATACTCTCCATTTTCTGTTTCTATCACATGCCTCCTTTCTCTAAAGAATTCACCCAGGAGTTTACGCATCCTAATTCCTAACCTTAATCCAGGACGCATTACCTTTCTTGCCACCTGCTGAAAATGCTTCCTCTATGTTCTTTCCTTTTGTTTTCATTTTCCCCTTGGTGTTTTTTCCGAGTTTACCTACTTCACAGCTTTCTTTAACTATTTTCATGCTTAAAGATTAGAAGGTACAACTCAGAAGGGAACTCTCGCTTGCCTTGTTATAGCTGCTCTTGTTCTCTGCTGTGCATTTCTGTCAATAACTTCCTTGGAAACTTCGGCTATGTTTGTTTTGGGTCTTCTCCTACTGAGGTTTCAGAACGTAGTGGTAGTTTCTTTATGCGAAACTGTGCTATTGATAAAATATAAGTATAGTAGTTGTATTTTGGATGAACTTATCTTTGGATTGTTACTTGTGCTTCTTTGTTACTGGCGGTATCACGTGCAAAGCGCATGAAAGTGATTATGATGGCCACTATTACTTTATTTTAAGTTACAGGGAACAAATTGAAGCCTCAATATTAGCCTTGTTGTAAAAGACCAATGGATAAACTTATCATCGTAGCTGATCAAAAAAAAAAACTTATCATCGTACCTATTAGATTTTCTAAGTGTTTCCTTCTTGTTTACAAAAGTTCTAGGAACACTACTTTCGGACACGACTGTGTCCGAGGCCGTTCTATGTATGTGGGGTCATATGTATCAAACTGCTCTGAAAGAGTTGTGTCCGGAGTTGTGATTTAAAGTTGCTTTCCAAGCATTGCTCTTTTGTATATAGATGAAGTTTTAAACTAAGCAGAAAGATGAGTACCTATCACCTTGTATGCCTCGTTGACACTCCATAATAAAATGGGAGGGGTCCTCTACCTAATTGACAGTGGCCTTTCAATTTAGATATTGAATAAAAGAGAGAAAATAAGGTTTTTAAATATATTTTGCTCATAAAGATTCCATAGGATTGGACTCCTAAATTAGGTTATTGTGAAGTCCAGATTGTTGTTGCAAATGAGTATTTCCATAGAAGTTGACTCGATGATCTATTTACCATAAAAAAATAGTTCAAACTTCGAAAACTCGAATTGTAACATGGAGTAGCCAATAGTTTCCTTGTCTAAATCATTTTCCACGGTATAAGTCATCACATTTCCTTATTTGAGTTCTTTGTAATAACCCGTATTAAAAAAAGTATTGATTTTGTCATGAAGCCAAAGGTGGCGTTTTTATAGAGTGTGTGTAAGTGGACTAAGTAGGGATGTGTGTAGTGCATTAACCAAGAAGGAATTAAATACTAAATAAGTTAGGGATGGACAATTGTCACATTTTTGGTACTTCCCTTGGTGAGTCATGCCTTGGTTGCAATGTGTCTTTTGTCTGGTCATGGTACAATTTGTAACTTTGTATAAAAGAATTAGTAGGATGAATTTTATAGAGGAAAAAAACAGAAAGAATTTTGGGAGGAAAACTGAGGGAGAGGAAAAATTGGCTGATATTAGCTATTCTTATTCTTGATTGCGGGAAAGAAGAGGAGGAACAGAACCGTTGGAGGGGCTCCCACAGTGGGGGTTGGCCAGGGTGGTGATTTCACGCATAATTATATGCTTGAACGACTTGTGGCTGGTTGTTGTAACGATGAGGGACAGGTCGTTGCAAATTTAATTTCTACGTTGTGGTGCTTGAGGTTATGGGTTGTTACTCGTTATTGAACTAAATTTGGCAATCATGTTAATTAAATATGCATTTAATGGCAAACATGACAATTAGCGTAATAGGAATGAAGATTTGTTATGGCTCCTTACGGAAACCGTAATAACAAAGTTTTATTTAGGAGCTTTAAACCAAATAAAGTCAATTAGTAGCCACTAGTGTAGAAGGTAACATGGGTTTCTCCTCGATTTTTGTTTTCTCGTTACTGGTACCCTGTGGACTAGACGTGCTTATCGTGTAGTATAGATTTGATTCCCATATCACCGTCCCTTGATCTTTGAAAGAATACTTTGTTTAGTGAAATCTGTAGTTGCTCAACTTCTCGGCACCTGTTGCTATGTCAGGTTAAACAAGATGATAGCGCATATAGAAGGGACAGAATTGGTCTGTGGCGAATGCTGCTTGGCTGATTCCAGAATTACATGGCTTAAGGATCCTTGTTAACCAGCAATTCCTTCTGATATGAATCCATGCTTTAATAATCTCTGGTGAGCAGTTTTTACTGGAAGAATCTGAGTTTGTGGATATTTTTCTGTTACTATTTTGTACGTTATTTGTTTTGCTGTTTCTTGTACATTTTCATGAGAAAATTCGTTGTGATTGAGGGTCCCCAGGCTTGGTTTGTGTGTACTTCAAACTAGACGTTCTCTTGTAAATTTCATGAAAGAATCTTCCATTGTCTTATTACAGAATGTGTTAGCAAATTCGCTCAAGATTTATTTCTTTCATGTTACATTTGTATGCATGGCATGGCTTTGGTTCTACTCAAGAATACTGTTTTACTTTACTTTGGGAAGCACTAATTGGCTAATAGAATAGAAGTTTCCATAACTGGATTAATTTGACAAGATGTGATGATGGTGTACTGTTTATGGAACTGACACTTGAAATCATAGTCCTTCGGTTCCGGTCATGCATATTATATTCCAGGACCATTGAAGACTGAATGGCCTTTCAAGTGCGCAACCTTCTAAATTTGAGCTAATTTTCAGATAGGTCGAAATGTGGTATCCGTGTTTTCATAGGAGGATTATATTACTAACAGTTGTCAGGTATGTGGAACATGGATTTGGCGGAAGATGAAGGGTTGTATCTTGTAACATTGAAAGAGCTCTACATGAGGAGTAAGTTATCCTACTCCATTGCTTTTCCTTTTAGTACTTCCACTTCTGTTTTCTTCTAAAACCGTCTGATATATCTCATATCAATTGTCGATGTCCAAAAGCCGCTAGGCACCAGTCGGGCGGCTAGGCACCACCTAGCCACCAGGCCAATTAGTTGGGGATTAATTGGTGCCTTAGGGAAGTATCTAATACTTTTTCAATGACAAAGCTACCACAATTATTTGAAGTATGTATGTCATTGCTCTGAGGCCTACATTGATTGACGCCGTATTTAGGAGGGAATCATACAAGACACTCTAAATATTGAGGAATAGTAACTTAAGTGCTTCTGTTAGTAGATTTCGGTTTGTATATGTAGTAACTGTAGGGGATCTGGGATTACACACACAGAGACACCACCTGGATACCAATATGTACATGGTCTGGCCGGAATGTCTGCTCAACGGCGAATACATTTCATATATCGGATGAAAATAGTGGAGGAGTTCAAAGAATTCAACTCTCTACTCTCACTCTTTGTCTCTCTGGTTCTTCCCTCTTTGTCTCGCCACCCTTCCACACACACACACACGCACACACATGCATAATAATATGTATGGGAAACAAGGAGGAGAAAGGGTCAAGGCTCTGGCAACGTGTGGGTAGTGCTGACCTGTGGATTTGGTGTCCAGGCTTAATCCTGTAGGCAGGTGTATGGTCCAGTGTGTTTAGAACCCTATTTTGAGTTGTTTTTGTGCTTGGATTGCATATTAATTGATATCTAGAACCACATGTATGTGTTTCGATTATTAGATCTACGATATGAACAAAACGTATTATTGAATTTGGCCCGGCAAGGGGCCGGAAAATGGCCTACTACATGGAGTGCAGTTTCTTGCAAAATTGCTGAGAAGCTGTCTCCTTATGCCACCCATGTGTTGTATAATCTCATTAGATACTAAATAAATGTATCTTTTCACAAGATCACAACAAAACCTATGCAATTGTCAGTCAAGGGTCTGGCTGTAATCTTCATCTATGAGCCTGTGGTCCTTAGGAAGATAGAACAGACAGGAATTGTCAGTCCTGAACAGAACTGGCTTGATTCTACTATGGGAATTGAACTGTAGGGCTCGTGAGCCTAATGGGACCTTCAGATGGAGAAAGCTTGTCTTTTTCCCAGTGGTTGTCTCTTTCCTTTCCATTATTGAGTCACTCATCCTGATTGTGCTTCGTCCACAGTTTTCAGTGTCTTTTCACAATATTGGGTGATGGAGCCAGGGTTTGCAGTGGTGGATTGTTGTTTGTATTTGGTTGGGTTGATTAAGATGATGCAGAAACAGTTTCATTAGCACGAACACTTATTTTAAGTTATAATCCAATGGATTGACAAATCCCGTTGTCCACCACCGGGAGGACCAATAGGTAAAGTCTCGTATAGATTGACCCAACAACACAGTTTCGATAGCAAGCGAAGTGAAAATCAAATTCCTGACCGAAGGCTTCTTGAGACCCTCGTTTTTAGGTTATCACGGCTGCGCTGGTGTTTTCAATAGCATGAAGTCTTTCACATTGCCTTGCAGCTGTGTTCCCCTACTTATTTTTCCATCAATGGATTTGTCTTGTTTGTAATAGGCACTATGATGCTTTTATTTAGTTACTCCGTATTTCAAAAGACATGAGTATCCGTATCTGTGCCCATGAGTGAAGGTAGGATATGGCTCTTTCTTCGTTAGAGTAGTGTTCGGTAGCCATCATTTCGAACACTCCTCTCAAACAAGCCGAGTGTGAATTCTGCAACATATTTTGAGGATTCAAGCCGTTTCGCTTGGTTCCGACATGTAAATCATTAATGCAAAAAATAGCTTGATCGAATATCGACGGGTGCCTCATTCATTCAAACCAACCGTTGAACGTTAGAATCATAATGGTCTACCTCATATGATTTTTCTCCTAAACTAGCTCTGTGACATCCGATTATCTAAGAGCTGTTTGTTGCTTCATGTTTTTTTAATGACCCTCATTTAATCTTGTGCTCCCGAGTTTTTGCTATCTAATTTGAGAATAATTTTGTTCACAGTCCTTTAAAGAGAGTAAACATTATCCTCCCCGGGAAATAATTTTGTTCGCTTTGAGACCATACGGGTTTAGTTATGGGTAAGAAAATCTCCAACCCAAGTACAAATTAATTGAGAGTTTGTGGCATGACACGGAATCAATCCACGCACGTTCCTAGTCCTACGTATTTGATTTTTGGTTTTTTTGGATTTGACCATCAAAGACGTTCGCGTCAACTTACGCGCACCTTACGAGAAGTACTTCCTTAGAACTCTAAAAATTGGGTAACAAATCCACCGACTAAACTGGACTAACCCGTTGGGCGAAGTGAAATTATCCCTCTTCATTGGCTTTGGGGATCGTAAGGTGGAGCTTGATTCAGGAGTGGGGCCAGTGGGCCCGTTTTCCAAAGCGGAAACTTTTCTTCCTCTGCCCCGTGAGCAACTGCATCCCGTGATCTTACGGCTCCTAACCGACAAAAAGTTAGCTGTTGCTTTTTGTACGCACAGAATTCACGGGTTGTTCTTTACAATGAGAAACTTTTTGGTATAACCGGCGTATAAATCATTTGGTATCCCCTCTTCACAAAAAAAAACTGACACTTGACAAAATGTAATTTTAAGAACTTCAACTGTAATTTCCACACAATCAACTCCTCTTTGTCCTACTGTCCCACGTCCTCGTGTTCCAATCATTTTTCTAATCATTTTATTCTAAAAGGTTATAATTAATTTTTAGCTTTAAGGTTTTCAACGAAAGCCCTAAGAGAGCCGTAGAACTAATTAAAGAGCATATGTTTAATTATGAGAGTCCTAAAGCCAAAAATTAATTATAACCATTTAGAATAAAATAATTAGAAAAATAGAATTTTCGCACCGGTTGTGAAGAAATTATTTTTTTAATCATTTTATTTTAAAGAATCATAATTAATTTTTGACTCTAAAACTTTCAATGAAAACCCTGAGAGAGCCCTAAAACTAAAGAGCATCTCTTAATATGTTTAACATTAATATGTTTGCCTTTTCCTTACAAAACAACGTGGGACAGTCGAACAAGAGAGTGGGACAGAGGGTCCGCGCCTGGAAGAGGAGTAGGTTGTGTGAAAATTACAGTTGAAGTCCTTAAAATTACACTTTGCCAAGTGTCAATTTTTTTGTGAAGAGGTGATACCAAATGGTTTATACACCGGTTATACCAAAAAGTTTCTCAAAACGAGTCTTGAAAATGCCCTCAGTTGTACGTGGAAAATCACAAAAATGACACTGGTAGAGCTTACAAGTTACAACCTTGCATGATTGCATGCATTGTATACAAGGGGAAAGGAAATTGGGAGCTGGGATGGTTGAATTTATTTGGAATGAGTGACCAATATAAGCGCCTCGATCGAGCTCCTACGGCGGACCTAGTAGAGTAAGAACTAGGAAGAGTGGCGATGGTTGCTGTTTGGGCAGAGTTTGATCCGGTAAACACTGCGATCCCTAATTCAGTTGCTAATGTAAATAGAAAAGGGTACTCAAAATAGGAACATCCATGCTCTTTCTATAGTGCAACCATTGGGCCGTCGCATGAATTCACTGCCCAACCCATGCTCGATCATTTAGCAAAATGCGATGTCACCCTCATTTCAACAGCAATTTCGTCTTTTAAATTTTTTTAGAAGTTTCACTTCTCAACGTTGTCATTTCAATTGCTTCACTTGCAACTCTCAAGCATGATACAAAGTGGCATTTTCGTAATTTTACCGCAGCGGAAAGGGCAAACTATGTAGTTCTTAGAAGCATATACTATATGTGCTGCTTGTCTCGATCTCCCAACTCTGCTTCGTTTTCGTCACTCTCCAGTGGAGAGATGATCCAAATTGACTTGTCATTTACAATAGTATGTAACTTCATGCATGCCAGTGTCTCTAGTTTTTTACTTTTTGATTTGACGATTAGGGGTGTCCGGGCCAGCTTATGTGCACCTCGACTATTCACCTCCCCAGTGTGTCTGTATTCTGCGTCCCCTTTTGAGCAACTTGTCTTCTACAATATCGAAGATTCAGATTAGTCGAAAAAATCTCTCCATATGTGGGGGAAACTTGAATGAAAAATCAACTGCTAGTACATATGTTTTGCTGGATAAAAGAATTGATGATTGACCTACTTTGGTAGATGCCTTTAACACAAGATATCAGAAAATTCGGCAATTCGACTAAGATTTATGTGCTCTACCAAATCCTTCAATCGCCGATCCATCTTTCAAATTCTCTTCTTCTTCACTCCTTTTAAGTTAGAACTACGGGTCCTTCTTACATCAAACAGTTAGAGGTATGTATATCGGAGATTGGTTTGATTGTGAGGAGGAATGATATAATTACGATAAATTGTACTACATGGAGGGCTCGATTTTGTTTGATTTTTGGTTCAGTCCATTCGCAAAATATCCTAATTCAAATAAAAAAGGGGGAAAACTAGAAAAGAAAAACAACTAGTAATAAAATTTGAAGAATATCTGGAAGCAAATTACATCTTCCTAGATGGTTAAATTTCAATGTATCTCCTACACATGGTCTTGTAGAACACAAAATGGTTATTTTTGAAAACAGCCAAAACCGGACCAAATTGAACCGTTTACACTGGGGTCTGATCTCTTCTATCCCGAAAACCCTTGTGCCTCTGTGCCGAGGGGTTATCCGGTTGTTGAATTGTGTGATTTTTTTTTATATTTTAAATCCAACGATTGGAAAATTCCTCAGCATAGAGGCACATAGATTTTCGACATAGAAGATACTACTTCTTTTACACTTTACAACCCTCTTGTAGTTTACTAGCCTCCTGGTTTTCCTATATAAAGGTCTCACTCCTCTCTCACAAACTAGGCTCTCACTTGGTCAAGCCCAAGTACCAAGTAGTCCAAGCTATGGACTTAACCATCCTTTCAATATTCCTCTTCAGTTCCCTACTTCTAACCACCACCAAAGCTCTTGACCCATGTGTTTCACCCAAATCCAAATCTGATCACTCAGACCTCTCACTCATTCACATCTATGGCAAATGCTCACCTTTCAATCCACCAAACCCTACCTCCTCATGGGTCAACACAGTTCTCAACATGGCCTCCAAAGACCCAGAAAGGGTTACCTACTTGTCCAGCCTGGTGGCGCAGAAGGCCACGTCCGTCCCGATCGGCCCGGGGCAACAAATTGTAAACGTGGGAAACTACGTGGTCCGGGCCAAAATCGGGACTCCGGGCCAGCTCATGTTTATGGTCCTGGACACCAGCAGCAACGCGGCTTGGGTCCCATGCAGCGGGTGCACGGGCTGCTCGTCCACCGTGTTCGCCCCCAACACTTCCTCGACGTTCGGGTCGATGGACTGCTCCATGCCCGAATGCTCTCAGGTCAGCGGGCTCTCCTGCCCCACCACCGGATCTGCCACGTGCCTCTTCAACCGGACGTATGGTGATTCCTCGTTCGCTGCGACGCTCTCTCGCGATTCTCTGACCCTTGCCGCGGACGTGATCCCGAACTACGCTTTCGGATGCATCAACTCGGTCTCGGGCGGGTCGATCCCGCCCCAGGGGTTACTAGGCTTGGGCCGCGGAACCATGTCTTTACTCTCCCAATCCGGGTCACTATACTCGGGCGTGTTCTCGTACTGTTTGCCCAGTTTCAAATCGTACTACTTCTCCGGTTCACTTAAGCTCGGTCCAACAGGCCAACCCAAGAGCATCCGAACCACCCCGCTCCTCCGAAACCCTCGCCGCCCATCCCTCTACTACGTTAACCTAACCGGAGTTAACGTGGGCCGGGTCCACATCCCCATAGCCCCGGAACTCTTAGCATTCGACCCAAATACCGGGGCGGGCACCATAATGGATTCGGGCACGGTCATAACCCGGTTCGTAACACCCATTTACAATGCGATCCGGGACGAGTTTAGGAATCAAGTGAAAGGCCCGTTTTCATCCCTGGGCGCGTTCGACACGTGTTTTTCGCCGACGAATGAGGACGTAGCGCCAGCGATCACGCTGCGATTCTCCGGCATGGATTTGGTGCTTCCGGCGGAGAACAGCTTGATTCATAGTAGTTCCGGACCGTTGGCGTGCTTGGCAATGGCGGCGGCGCCGAACAATGTGAACTCTGTTCTGAATGTGATTGCCAATTTGCAGCAGCAGAATCTGAGAATATTGTTTGATACTGTTAACTCTCGTGTTGGCATTGCTCGTGAGCTTTGTAACTAGCTTCTTGTTCTCTCTCTCTCTCTCTCTCTCTCTCTCTGTTTTCTGTGCCATCTCTCTGTTTTCTGTGGTCTGGAATTTTGTAAGATTAATCCGAATGTTTTCATTCCAATATTGTTAGTGCTATGAATAAACTATCTTCAAAGAAGAACATCAATAATTCTCTCTCGCTCTCTCTCTTCAATACTATACAGTTGGGTTATGTGAGATTTTTATCAAAGTAATCTTTTTTTAGAACTATTTGTCGAAATACTCTCATTTTCAAATTATTTTTAAAATTATTCGGTAGAGCCACTTCAACAAGCGCTGCATTGGTTGTATGACGTGGACTAGCGCCACTTGAAGTAACTCTACCTAATCAGGTAACGCTACTTGAAGTAGCTCTACCTAATCAGGTAACGCCATCTCAAGTGGCTCTACCTAATCAGGTAGCGCCATTTCAACTGGCTCTATCTTTTAAAAACATCTTCTCATTAATTTGATCACTTGTCTTGCATTCATGGGTATGAAACACGACTAAAAACAACGAAAGTAAAATCATTAAAAAAAAATTACGAATCACTTTTGTAGTGTAGAATTTTTTTTTTTTGTCGTTACAACGTGAATAGCGGAAAGTATTGTATTTTTATGTTTAAGAAAAGATAGATTGACTACTTTGCTTAAAATTGAAAAAAAAAAATGATTGTCCAAAATATAACTAATATATATAGAAAGTGTTGTATTATATGATACAACTATCTCACGACTAAGGATTATTACACAGAAATGTAGAAGTTCAAAGATAATTTGTAGACAAATGCTTTAACCAATACCTAGATCATACCCTCAATGGGATCCAATAAGACAAGAGCCAGTAGGGGACGACAAAAAGCTGTTTATTGATAAGGTTTTATAAAAGCTTAATACAATCTACATGGATAAATCTGTATAAAATGACAAATAAAACAAAGATGGTTAAAAAAGTCTATACGAATTTATTAAGGCTGAAAAAGGTTGTATACATTGATAATGGCTCAAAAAGCTGAAAGAATCGAGAAGTCTGCAATTGAAAAGAAAAAATCCATTGAACGAGACTGAAAAAAGCTCAACGATTTGAATAAGGTTGAAAAAAACTGTAGGAATTGATTAAGGCTGAAAAGGCTGAATGCATTGAACAGAGTTAAAAAAGTTGAAGATTTTGAATAAGGGTGAAAAAGGCTGTAGTAATTGAACAAGGCTGAAACATGCTGAAGTAATTGAGTAAAAATGAAAAAACATGAGCGAATTTAATAAAGCTGAAAATGGTTGTATGAATTATAAATAATTTTTTTGCAGTGAAGTTAATACAATACTTTCTATATATATTAGTTATATTTTGAACAATCATTTTTTTTCAATTTTAAGCAAAGTGGTCAATCTATCTTTTCTTAAACATAAAATACAATACTTTCCTCTATTCACGTTGTAACGACCAAATATTCTACACTACATACGTGGTTCGCAATTTTTTTTTAATGATTTTACTTTCGTTGTTTTTAGTCGTGTTTCATACCCATGAATGCAAGACAAGTGATCAAATTAATAAGAAGATATTTTATAAGGTAGAGTTAGTTGAAATGGTGCTACTTGATTAGGTAGAGCCACTTGAGATGGTGTTACCTGATTAGGTAGAGTTATTTCGAGTGACGTTACCTGATTAGGTAGGGCTATTTCACGTGGCACTAGTCCACGTCATACAACCAACGTAGCACAACGTAGCACATGGCAGAGCGCCACATGGCAAATAGCGCCAATTGTAATGGCGCTACTCAGGTATCGCTTGTTGAAGTGGCTCTACCAAGTAGTTTTAAAAATAGTTTGAAAATGAAAGTATTTTAGCCAATAATTCTAAAAAAAAGATTACTTTCATAAAAATCTCGAGTTATGTCATCACTAATGCATATTTCAAAAAATTGTCTAAAAAGTCAAAAAACAAACAGTGAACAAGTCTAGTGATCGTCGGACCTGGGGGCTCTACTACGCGGAGGGAGGCAGCAGCCCCGACCCAGTAATGAAACGGTGACGTTTTGGCGGGAAAAAAAAATGTTTACCTTCTACTTGCAATCCTATGGAGCAGAAAAGTGATTATGAGAGTCTTAAAGATAAAATTTGATTATATCTCTTTAGAATAATATGATCAGAATAATAAGATTTTCACACCCGTTCAAACGGATTAAAAATTAGAGCACTTAATTTTTTAACCATATTTTTTAATACATAAACGGTCTCAAAAAATTAAGTGCTCAAATTTTCACTCCATTTGAATCAGTGCAAAAATCTTATTATTCTGATCATATTATTTTAAAGGGTCGTAATTCATTTTTATCTCTAGGGCTCTCATATTAAGTATATGCTCTTTATTTAGGACCATGTGGAGCAGAAATGTGATTATGAGAGCTCTATAAATAAAAATTAATTATAACCCTTTAGAATAATATGATAAAAATAACAAGATCTTTATATTGATTCAAACGAAATGAAAATTTGAGCACTTAATTTTTTGAGACCGTTTATATATTAAAAAATATGGTTAAAAAATTAAGTACTCCAATTTTTAATCCGTTTGAATGGGTGTGAAGATCTTATTATTTTGATCATATTATTCTAAAGAGATATAATCAAATTTTGTCTTTAGGGCCCTCATAATCACGTTTCTGCTCCATAGGACTGCAAGTAGAAGGTAAGCATTTTTTTTTCCGCCAAAACGTCGCCGTTTCATTACTGGGTAGGGGCTGCTACCTCCCTCCGCGCAGTAAAGCCCCCGGGTTCAGTGATCGTCTGATCGATGAGTGATTTTTCAGTGCTGAACGGGTATATCCTGTAGCTTTCGGCAGAATTACCAAGTCCAAGAAAAAAAGAAGAGAAAAATCTACTATTTCCCTTTTGTGTTTTTAATAATTATGATTGGCACCCATCGTACAATCATTCGTAATTGCTGGCCACGATATTAAATCGATACGACACGTGCTTGGTGTTTATATAGTATTATTCGCATCGAGGGGGATGATTATACATAGGTGGAGGCCGCATATAAACTTCTTCAGTGAGATCACCATTGACAAAAACATTCTTGACGTCCATCTGATTTAGATTCCACTTATGTATGGCAGCAATCGCAAGTAAACTCCGAACAGAAGTGAGACGAGCAACTGAGGCAAATGTTTTCTCATAGTCAATACCATACTCTTGAGAAAAACCCTTTGCAACCAGACGAGTTTTGTAACGCTCTATCGATGTAGAGACCCGAATAATTTTAAATTTTCGAAGTATTTATTAAATGCCTAAATTGGAATAACATGATTTATCGGGTGATTTATTGAATTGAGGATGAAAGTGAATAAATAGAAGGTTGAGGGAGTGTGAGTGTAATATATAGATATAGGGGTATAAAAGAGGTGAATGTGTGTGTAGGGAATCATTTTCCCATTTTGAAACTCTCGGCTCTCTCTTCTCTCCTGCCGATCTCTTTCTCTCTTCACCTCTCTTTCAAAACTCCTCTCCAAGACCTCAAAACTTCAAGGATCAACCTCCCTCAAGCCCTTCAATCGCGTTGTTAAGCTTTAAATTTCGTGGGTCAAGCTCGGAGGAAAGCATTTCATTGATTTTGAAGAGTTCGGAGCTAGGACTCGTTCAAAATCTCTTGGGTTTCGCTCTTTAACTCGAGGTAGGGATTTCTTTATCTCTCTTATATGTATATGTGTTGAATATGGTGTAAGAATCGTTCCTTAGCCTTGTTTTTGGTCCAAATCGAAATCTGTCAAAATCTGCAAAATCGCCCGCTGTCAGGCAGAGGTAGCGCTACCTCATTTTTGAGGTAGCGATACCTTGTTTTTGAAGTAGCGCTACCTTGATCTCTGATTGCTCTCTGGAATGGTTAGGTAGCGATACCTAGTTTTTGAGGTAGCGCTACCTTTGGCTCAGAAAAACTGTTTTGAACCCCGTTGATTGTCCGTCGATTGTATTGATCCCCGACCATTTCTAGCACTCCCCTCTCACGTTCTAATCATCTCTAAACTTGATTACTCACGTTCCAATAGTTCGTTGTTCGTCCCCACTCGCTCGGCTCTCTTTGTAACAAGGAAAGGTGTAAAACTAAATGATTATTAGACTTCTTGTTTGTTGATGCATTTGCGTTGATATGTGAGCATCGTGGCGTGTTAGTAATGTTGTTGGGACATCTATAGACGACGTGTATAAGAGCGTAAATGTAGGAGAGTCTTAACATGCATAATGGTAAATTTCAAGAGTATGTGAGTCAAAGTTTGGAGTAGGGAGTTCCGTAACGCAAGGGGTGGAAATACGGAGATTCGAGTGGGTCTCGTAACGCAAGGGGTGGTAATACGGTGATCCAAGTTGTAGGGTTCACTGTAACGCAAGGGGTGGAAATACAGTAACTATTGTAGGGTTCATTGTAACGCAAGCGGTGGAATTACAGTAACTATTATGGTGTTGTACTGTAACGCAAGGGGTGGAAATACAGTTAGGAGAGATTTGGGATAGTGTGTTGTGTCGGGAATGTTAGAGATGTACGTGTTTTGTGAGTTACGTGGCATAGTGTGATGATTCAATGATTTAGGATGTTCAAACGGAATAAATGTCACATTCGTAGTTGATTGTTTATCATCTGTTGAACCATATCCTCCTTGTCTTCTCTCATTGCATCTATTAACATGTCTGCATATAAATTTGGTAAAGATTTTCCTACTGGGCTATTGTAGCTCAACAAAATCCTTCTTTTCAGGTACTAATGCTGGACAGTAGCATCATGTTTTGCGTGCTTGGACTGTGGATGACTTTTGAAAGCCTATCACTTTTAGTTACTATTTCATCTTGTAATAGTTTAACTTTTGATCAAGATGGTTTTGTAACTAAGAAATTATGAATTTCTTTTGACAAGAAGGTTTGTAACCGTACTTAAGTTAATTTGGGCCGTGGTGCCAAATCTGTATATTCTTTTGAAGTGGGAACTTGTTTGTAATTTAAACAGGTGGGAAACTCATTTGGGTAACATGTATGGCAAGTGTGGTTCTTCTATTGAAAATGTATTATCTATTTATGTTAAAAATCCAGGTCATGACAATCGAGCCATCAGAGCGAGTTTTAATCTTGTAAACCTGCTTAGAATCAATAAGAGTCTTGCCAGGAGGAAGGTCAACGATATCTCAAGTGTGTGTTTTATTCAAAGCTTGTAACTCTTTTGCCATTGCTTGCTGCCAAAGAGGGTTAGAACTTGCCTCACGGTAGGAGTGAGGTACATGCTGAGAAAGAATAGTAGAGAAACAATGATAATCACGAAGATGAACAGGTACTTCCCTTACCCGAGTAGAGCGACGAAGTGGTGAATCTTCAGATAGAGGTGGTGCAGGAAGCTCAGTAAGAGGAGAGCTGGGTAATGTAAAGGGCTCATTGGGAGCAGAACCAAAATGTGAAGGTTCGGAAAGGAATGAGCCAGAAGGTGTAGGAGTAGAACCAGGAGATGCAGGAGTAGGATCATCAGACAGAATTGACACCTCGGGATAGTACCGTAGAAGAAAGCTTAGAAGAACCTGTATCAACATCATCAAGAAATATATCTACAGAAGGGTCAGTGAAGAATGATGAAGTAGACATAGGGGCTAAGTGAAACTTGGACATGGAAGATAACATTTTGTGTTCCCAAAATATGACATGCCGAGAAATGCGAAGGCGTTGAGAAGAGAGATCCCAACATTTATATCCTTTATACTCAATCGAATACCCTAAGAAGCAACAGAGACGAGCACGAGGTTCCAATTTTGTACGCTTATGGGATTGTAAAAGAACAAAACAAGTACATCCAAAAACCTTAAGAAGGTCATAGGCGGGCAATATACCATATAATCGTTCATAAGGTGGTTGATTCCCAATGGTAGGGGATGAGACACGATTAATGGTATAGACAGCTGTGAGAGCAGCGCCGCCCCCCCCCCCCCCAAACCAAAGTCGCTCAGGACAAGAGGCATCTATAAGAAGGGTACGGACAATATCCAAAATGTGTCTATGTTTACGCTTAGCGTGACCATTTTGTTGAGATGTGCCAGAACATGACCTATGTGGCAAGGTTCCATTTTGGCGAAGATATTTTAAAAATTCTGTCTCTTTATATTCTATGGCATTATCAGCACGAAAAACTTTGATTGGGCTGGAAAATTGAGTTTAAATCATTTTGGAAAAATCATAATAAATCTGTTGTACTTCAGATCTATTCTTCATGAGATATAATCATGTAAAACGAGAATAATCATCTATGAAAATAACAAAATAGTTGGAACCGCCCATGGTAGTGTTCGGTGAAGGTCCCCAAATATCAGAGTGAACTAAATCAAAGGAAGCAGAGGACAAAGAGTCACTCGAAGGAAATGGCAATGCTAGTTGACAAGAAAAACAATCTACATGTTCATCTTTTACATTTCCTAAATGTCCACTTGAAACTAGGGTACGTATTTGACCAAAAGACGCATGACCCAATCGAGAATGCCAAATACCAAGAGAATTAAAGGAATTAGACGTAATAGAACATTTCGATTGACTCACGAAATGAATGGGAGGTGCAATGGAGTGAGATGGAATATGAAGATTGATGAGCTCATACAGGCGTCCAACCTTACGGCCTATCCCAAGAGTTTTTCCTGTTCGAGGATCCTGCACATGACAGCCAGTAGCAGAAAATATTACGGTAAGCCCAAGTTCACACAATTGACCAACAAATATTAAATTCAATGTAAGTTTAGGGATCACATATGTATCAGATAGAGTTATGGTGGAAGTAGAGATATGACCGACATGACTGGGATGCATGTGAGAACCATCAGCTGTTTGGATGGCTGGAGTGTGAGAGGCATGTGTCTTGGAGGAAAAAATGGCGGAATCAGATGTCATATGATTATAACAAGCTGAATCAAAGAACCATGAGGATGTATATGTGGCAGCAGACAAGGCAGTAGAATTCTTACCAGACTCGGATAAAATACCACCGCATTTTGAGAGAATGTCTGCAAAAACATATGGCAGTTCACTTTTGGTAAACCGAGTTGACGGAGGGTATTGTTTGAGACCTTCTAAGATGACCCGAAAGTATGGCGCCATGACAGATTGCTCCATAATCAGAGAGCATAAAGTGAATCAACACACTGGGGATCTGATGCAAAATAGCAGAGAATAACCAGAAAAGGAAGCGGCGTGAACCGGTCAAAAAATAAATGGTGCAAGATCAATTTAAGTTGGACCGAGACAATAATTGGTGATGGTGGCGATTGAAAATATGAAAAATGAAGGTTGCTGATAAACGTGGAAAATCGAAAATGGAAGCCAAAAGCAGAAATTAGGAACGGATTTGTAGTGATGGAGGCCGATATTGGCTATGGCATGACTGGTTGGTAATGAATTTGGATAGTTTTCGGAAAGAAAAAGAAAAGGATAGATTGAAGGTGCCAAGGTGGAATATATGGTGTTGATATATATGTTATATGGATGGCAGATGGCAAGGTGATGACAAAACAGATTATGAATTGGTTTTGGTGTGAAAGCTAGCAATGGATTTGAGTGGTGATCGGCAGTTGGAGATTGAAAAGAGAATATGATATTGAATCTTTGGAGGTGGGTATGATATTGGGGAACCGATTGTGCGGAAGCTCACGGCGGAAGCTAGGCAAAAGCTAGGTTAAGAACCATAGCTTTGATACCATGTGAAATAATAAGAGAGAAGAAATATTGTATTGAATTCGATAATAAACTGTACAATGAGGTTCCTATTTATACAAGGTGAGGGAGCCTAACTATGGAAAGAGAATCAATCTAATTACAATCAAATTATAATCAATTACAATAATAAGAGATCAAGAGAATCATATAATATCATATCATATCAAGATATGATTACGATATTATATGTTTTGATATTCTAACACATTGTACGGCGTCTGCATGCAATTGCTTGCCATGCTAGTATCATATTGACACAACACCAATCATCACTACCTTGACTCTGGAATCAATTCAGATACCATTATTCGATAACCCAATAGCTCGAAACGAAATAGTATTGACCATTTTCAAGTTTAACAACATTAAGCAAAAAAGGTAGGTCGCAATCCGACACATACATAAGCGGAGGGCTTATGGATTCTCATACGGGAAGTGTTAGTTTTGCAAGGGTGTTGTGGTTTGGAAGAGAGGAAAATGATCATGGGATGGAAGGTTTGGAGAATGTGACATGATTTGTAGTTTTAATATTATGATGTGCAGTTTAAATTGAGCGCACAATAACATGATTTGACTGTGACATGGTGTGGCAACTAGAATAAAAAAATACCTAAGCAAGTTCAAAAATACCTAAAAAATACCTAAGCTCGCGTTTTGGGTTCGTTTACTAAATGAGCCAAGCTTGACACTCAAATCTCGGCTCGGGTCGCAAAAGCTCGGCTCGTTTAAAGAGGCTCGCTAAGTAAAGAGCCAGGCTCGGCTCGTTTACAACTGAGGCGAGCATGAGCTTGAGTTTTAGGATTATTTAGTAAACGAGCCGATATTGAACACCACAAATCTCGGCTCGGCTCGTCTCGTTTACGCCCCTGTACGTAGTGTTGCCATTGTTGTTATGGTAAATTAGGAGCTATAGGACATGAACTGGAAAGATCACAAGTAAAGGGGAGTAATTTGTGACACTGATCAAACGCTAGGGTTTTCTGCGAATTTGTCGGAACATATATCACCCCTAAACGAGACGGACCAAAATCAGAACCGGACCAAAATACATCGAACGGTACCCTTCTCTCTCTCTCTCTCTCTCATAACTTTCTTTTCCTTCACGAATTAGAACAGGTACCGTTCTCTCTCTCTCTCTCTCTTAACTTTTTTTCTTTCACGAATTTGGGTTTATTGTGTTGAATCTGACTTTTGTAGTACGCTGAGTAGGTTGTAGCCTAATTCAATATGGGTACGGCAGCAGTAGATGTTCCGATGAAGGGAGGGTTTAGCTTCGACCATTGTAGACGTAACGCAATGCTCTCTGACAAAGGTCTTAAACCTCCGTCTTTTCTCAAGACCGGTACTACTATCGTCGGCTTAATTTTCCAGGTACGTGTAAACTTTTCTTGTTTGAAAATCCAATTCTAAAAGTTTCGTGATATAATACTATAACCTAATGGCTTTTCTATGTCAATTGAAAATCCTTTAATCATAACTTGACTACTTGGACTGGTTTGCTTGCATTGGTAAAGCAAAAGGATTTGTTCATGAGGTTGTGAAAAGGCTTCATGTCATATTTGTGGGAAGTATGCTTGTAAAAGTTTATGCAAAATTTTTTAGGGGTGTAAACAAGCTGAGCCGAGCTTTTTAGTGTTCGAGTTCGGCACGTTTATTAAACGAGCCTAAAACTTGAGCTTAACGAGCCGAGCTTGGCTAATTTACTCAACGAGCCTCATTAAACGAGCCGAGCTTTTCACTTTTGAGCATCGAGCTCGGCTTGATTACTAAACGAGTCGAGCCAAGCCTTAACGAGCCGAGCCACGAGCTGCTCGCGAGCAGTTCGGTTCGTTTGCAGTACTACGCAAAATCAACGAGCTTGCATGCCAATTTAGACTAGTCTGCTGATTGTGACGATGCACGTCCCCATATCCCTTTTATGATTTCGAGAAGGAGGAATTACATAGTTCTAGACTACTAGTATAATAAAGAATTAAACTTTGACTGCCGTTCAAGAAAAAAAGAATTAAACTTTGACCCTGGAAGTACATTAAATCATTTTGCATAGACTTATTTTCATCCTGAAAAACTATTGGATCGTCTTGGAGGGAAGAGTGTACGGAGGATAAGTTCATACCCTGAAAGACCCGAGTCGTGACAATGACTCGCCTGGCAGAAGGGAATCGATTGGTCTTTTGCTTTTGATTCAGAGTTTGATTGATTGGATATGAAGAATGCTTCTTTTTAGAAACCGGAGGTGTGGAACGAGGCCAACCTACGAATATAGTGATTTCAGCGCCTGGTTCGAGGCGGAACTCCTATCCTCCCGATTGAGTAATCTGCTTTTGTCCAAGCATTTGCCAAGTTGGTAAGGCAATGAGCATTAAATTGGGGAAATGGGAAAAGAAGCAAGGGAAACTGTGAGACAAGTGGCTTTCATTGCCTGGTAAAGAGTGGGCAGTTACTATGTTAGGCAAAGATAAGGGTAGAAGGCTTCCACAGAATACGTTTTGTTGGACCCAATTTCCAGAACCAACCCCTTGTTAGCTTGAGCATGATAGTGATGTAACAAAGTCAGCATTGCGAAATCAGGGAGATGGTGGATTTTGGATAACAAAGATTACAGAGAGCAGTGTATAACTTTTGGACTTGATTGACATTAGAGTTTTGGAAATTGGTATATCACTACTAATTTTTCATTTAGTGTTAGCAAGTTACTAGACTGTCGGAGATAACCATTTGATGCGCGTGCACGTTGCATTGACTTCTTATATCTTAAGCATAACATGTAAATAAATTTGGAAGTCAACTTTCTCCATATCTCTAAGTTATTTGAGTGACGGGTGGATAATAAAAGAAAATCAAAGAATGTATCTGCATTAATATTTGGAAGGAAGATTTTTCATTCGAGGATGATGAAGATAAAAAAATGGACTGTAATGTCTTTTCCGCAGGGCCTTATTAAGTGTCATTTGGTGTGGCGGCTTTGGCCTGTTGTCTTTGTCATGGAAGGCTTAGTCTCCCATACGTCTGGGGTCCTTTAGGCTCGTTTTTTTACCCAGTCATGCATGGTTTTTGTAACCAAGAGCTTTCAAATAACAATTGATTGGTTTATGGTAAAAGTTTTCAGTCGATTAATTTAGAACCCATCAAATTAGGAACTCTTTTGTTCTCTGTCTTAATTTACATGATATTGAGCATCACAGTCACATATTTTTATGCTTGAAACTCAAATAAATTACTTCCACATTTGAGATTTTTCTGTTTTGCTTGAAGTTATGTAGCACTTGGGACGTAGGAGGGTGCATCTCTCTGAAGTCCTTGTATTGGTGACCTCCTTAAATAAGGCGGAAATATGAGTCTTTCGGTGCTATATTTGGAAAACAATGCCATTTTGCAGACTTGTAGTAACTTTTATCTACTCAACCATTCAGCACGTTAACTAACCTGTTCATGGTGTTCAACCCGATTATCCTTTGTTTTCTGTGTGTTTTTTTGTTTGGCGAAGTAACCTGTTGTCGTGTGTACCCCTATTTTGTAACACCCTCCACCCACAATGTAAGACCCTTTCGCGATTTTCACCTTTTTGAGGGACATGCATTCAATGAATTCATATTCAAATTAAAGTCCATTGATTTTCCCCCTTTTTCCCTTTACCCCTACTTTTAAAAGTATTCATAACCTTTTTGCAAGTGATATTTTCAGAAAACTATAAAGTGTGCTCTTCTACGCTTGAAGTGAAAATATATTTTGGGACATCCCCAATTGGAAAGGTGGACAAACAAAATGGGGGAAGAGGGAAATATGTAATTATGGTCCTGTGGACATATCCCAATGTGAGCTGGTTAGGTAATAAGAGAACTGAGAATATCCAGTTCAAGTTCTCTTCAGCTAAAGGGGGCAAGACTTCAAAATTACCTTCATTGAATCTAGTTTTTCATTGCGTGCACACAATTCTTCTCTAAGCAGGTCTAAATAAAGTGAGAAAACTAGGATATTACACACAGGAAATGAATATTTAAACTTCATAGTTGTGCATATTTGGTTGTCGAAACCCATAAGTTAAGATGGATCCTATATCCTTACATTCTCCATCTCTGACATGGAAATGAATAATGAGGATTTAGGTATGCGTAATGGTAAAACTTGTGTGATCATTCCATTTAAAGCCCTCTTGAACCAAGTATTTCAGCTAGGAACAACTTGCCCATTCATTCCAGTTTCCAGCAATAAAGAATTGTAGAATTAGGTGACTTCACAATGACAGCGAGTAGTCGAGACTCGAGGGGAAAGCCTTGGGTTGATGGTTGTACAGACTAGAGAGGTTGAAAATCTGGAAAGTTAGCCAAAGCAAGAGGTATCAGATAGAATAGTTTTGACACTTGACAATTTGGACAACATAGATAGTTTCCTTCTGAAATTTACTCTTAGTGTTGTAGCCGCCGTGGCCATATTGGATTTGTTCGCAGTGCATACTGCTCTTTGCTTTACAGATTCTTGGGATCTAGTTATCTTCGTAGATGCTTTTTCAACTCTCCATTGATGTTTGGATTTTATGTTCAGGATGGGGTTATCCTTGGAGCAGATACAAGAGCTACTGAAGGGCCCATTGTTGCTGATAAGAATTGTGAGAAAATCCACTATATGGCACCCAATATTTATTGCTGTGGAGCAGGGACTGCTGCTGATACAGAGGCAGTGACAGGTAACTTCAAAATCATTTTCGCTATTAGAATTTTGGTTGACGGGCTGCAATACTATAGCATTACATCTGATGTTAAACAAACTCAATATTTTTATCTTCCTAGACACGGTCAGTTCTCAGTTGCAGCTACACCGCTATCATACTAGCCGGGAGTCAAGGGTTGTGACAGCTCTTAGCCTTTTGAAGTCCCATCTTTTTAGGTAACTGTAGATGTTGAAAAGTTATTCTAGGTGTATGAGCAGTTTTGTTAGGACATTACGTATCAAGATGTCCTGATTCTTTTGACATAACCAGCTATCAAGGCCATGTTTCAGCTGCTTTGGTGCTTGGCGGAGTTGACGTTACTGGACCTCATTTGCACACTGTAAGCGATCTCTATGTACAGGAATCAGAAGGCATCACTTTTTATGACATGCTATAGCACTAAGTATTGTTTTAAATGATTGCCAGATATACCCACATGGATCAACAGACACTTTGCCGTTTGCAACTATGGGTTCTGGTTCCCTTGCTGCTATGGCTGTTTTTGAATCAAAATACCGTGAAGGGCTAGCTGTAAGTTGGTGTATTCTGATTGGTAGCAATGGTTAGAATTCGTACAAGCTGAATTGCTTTTAAGTTTTAAAATAGCCGGAGTTTTGCGTTTCTTGGTGTTAATGTGGAACAGAAAGAGAATTGAGAAGGAATATTATCTTCCTTTGTCTCAAAAAATATGTTACTCATTTAGGTCATGTTTGGTAACCATTCTATTTACTGTTTTCTGTTTTCATTTCCAGAATTTCCAAAAATTAACCTTGAAAGTTTGTTTGGTGCACTACTTTCAGTTACAAATTTTGGTAATCACTTTCACTATTTGTAAAATTTCTGGAAGTTGAAAAATCATGCTTTCACTTTTTGCAGAAACAAAAACCGGCTGCCAACCCATGCGGGACAGAGATTTTTTTTTTTCTTTTTTCTAGGTCTTTATGATAGCTTTCTTCTCCATCTTCCAAATTTCTCTCTCTCTCTCTCCACTAAATCCCTCTCCTGGTTTCTATCACCTCCAGTACTCACCTGAAACCTAGCCACCATTGATCCCATCGGTTGAACCCCCATCTGGTCGAACCTTGCTGGACCACCTTTGTCGCCCCCACCACCTGAACTCTGTGTGAATGGGGCTTCAAATCTTCTCCCTTTCAGGAAAAAGGATGGGCTAAGACCGTGCTTGTTTAGGTCTTCACCCGAAAATTTAAAAAACCAACCCAGTAATCTTTTGTCTTTTTTTTTTTTTCCTTTTTTTTTGAAAACTGGTTGTCACAAACATATTTTTTGCTTTCACTTTTTTTTAAGGAAAAGTAGAAACTAGTTTTAGCAAATAGAATAGGAAACAGAAAAATAGCAGTGTTACCAAACATAGCCTTAGCTTTTGTCTTTTGTATGGGAAAGGGAAACAGATAGGAAGAGATTCATAACATAGCTTTTCTTGGCGTGGGGTAAAAGAAAGGGAAGCGGAAATAGTTTAAAACAGCAATCACACAGCATTTAGTTGCCTTTTCTCCCTCATTGTTTTAACTTTTATGTGGAAGTCAAACGAGGTTTGGAGGTTTTTAATTTGCTCTTTCCCTTTCTCTTCTGTCGCCTAATCCATCAAGCAGACATGGGCTTAGGCTCCATTTGATTCACATGGGATATAATCTAGCATTGAGAAAAAGTGTGGAATACACTACCATTGGAAGTTATGGGAAAACGTTATTTCTATCTATCGATAGTTGAAATCTGAGTGTGCGGATATTTCTTTGTAGAGGGATGAAGGAATAAAGTTGGTGACTGAGGCTATTTGCTCCGGCATATTCAATGACTTGGGAAGTGGAAGCAATGTAGATGTTTGTGTAATCACCAAGGTTTGTTAATCCGCTGGAAGAATAAATCTTCTCATTATGTGCATCTATCTAGTCCTGATACTTTGCCGGCGGAATAGCTTTCTAATCCCCTTTTCACAATTTATTCTCCTACAGGGGCAAACAGAATACCTGAGAAACCTCCAGACGCCTAATCCTCGTACCTATGTCAATGAAAGAGGCTATTCATTCTCGAAGAAGACTGGTTAGTGATTCTGTCCTAAACCTTACCTTCATGTCGATACCCGGGGTTGCTTTATATAAGCGTTAGATTCTTTCATCTTTCTAAGGGCTGGCTGTTTTGTGTACTCAATAGAAGATGTTGCTAATCTTGAATGGTCTTGAGATCGTTAGAAATACTGAAAATGTCAAGCTTAGAAAAATTTCAACATTGTTCATTGTGAGAACTTTGTTTTAGCATTTCTGCTGCATTAGTGTGCCAACTAACCTTGTCCTGGGTTTCCCTCACTCCAATTATAGTAGTTGACTATTGTGGAAATGTAGCGATTTTGGTCTTCGGAGTATCTTTATATGGATAAAAAGTGTATGATGGTCCATAGCAGTGTTTCACAAGTGAGTTTGGACTGGTCGGTTCGACCTCTTGAACCGTCAACCATTCCATGTTCTGGTTTGGTCAGCCCAAGAGAATGATTTAGTATTAGAAAATAGGGATTGAACTGTTCAAACTTCTATTACCCGGGCAAACCATTCAATCCAGTCCGGATCTGAAGCTTCCCAACATCTCGCCTGCAGCTGGAAAAATGATTACAATAACAGTGAAAGAGGTTTGAATGTGAGACCAGGCATTCAACAGTGGAGTCCTGTACCATTGATGCAACTCCAACATCCATTAGGTTCCACGCTATTTATTTGTTTGTTTATTCTCTTTGAATTTGTTGGAAAAATGTGCAACTTTTTTTTGTTAATGCTTTCATTTTGTCACTGAAATTTATTTTTACAAGTATGCATCATGACGGTTCATTTCCGGTTGACCAAAGTTGAAACAATGACCTATCCTCCATGTCCCTTTTCTGGTTCGTTCTGGTTTCTGATTTTCTCAACATTGATCCATGGACAAGGATCCGCGTAGAAAATTAACGTACGGTGCTATAGCCAAGTCTACATGTATTTCTTTCATTGAACGAAACAATATCCTTTGTGGTAACATTTGGTTTTGAATGCAGAGGTTCTGTCAACAAAGATTACGCCGCTGAAAGAATTGGTGGAAGTAATCGAAGGAGGTGATGCAATGGAAGAATGAGCTGTATTGAAATTCTCCATACTCGTCTCTTTGATGTCAGACTCTGAATTTTTAAGTAAAGACCGTAGTTTCCTTTCTGCAATTAACATCACAGGTTAGTTCCGTCTATGTTATTTGTGATCCTGAGGCGACGTGAAATCTTGGTATGCCAATCGTTCCTTTGTATTGATAACTCGGGATCTGTCCTATTGACCGATTCTACATTCACTAGTGAGGGACCCAATTAAATTTTAGTCCCTAATTTACATTTGACTATCATTTTCGTACCCCCTGGGGATAAGTGCCAATTGTTCTCTTTGTGCCATTGCGGCTTATGCTTTACCCGATATTACCGTGTACAATACAAGATATTTGGGAAAAAGTAAAACTACACGCTGCTTTTGGTCTTGTTTATTCTTTATATGTTTCGGAATTGGGCTATATAGACACTGCCTGAAAATGTCTAGTAGCACCAAGTAGTAGTGTTGCATTGTTGTGTCATGTTAATCATCGAGTTGCATTAATCCACGTCAAATTTCTACTCGAAAATTCTGAGCACAGACTATTTCGTGCTTGTCTGTCGAAAATTCTGGAAGGTGATTTTCATTTATAGCTCCCAAAAAAAAAAGGTTTTCGTGTGCTTGCCAAAAATTCTAAAAGCCCATTTTAGATTCTAGGTTGTTTTGGACCCAAAATCTGGTTTTTAGAACTTGGGCGATTCTAGGTTGAGAACTTCTATTTTCAACTTTTTCAATCTCATTTTCTACTTTTTGGAGCAAAGTTACATTGTTCGAGTTTGTGGAATACCGATTTAAAGAACTTGTCAATATGAATAAGGTTGAAATATAGTAATGAAGTTTTCCTAGAATACTCCACCACAATAGTGTCCCTTTGGTTGGCCACACAGCTGCCTTAATTACGAATAATTATTCAGTGATCTTGGGACACGACGCTTGGGGCTTCTTTTTGTGTATAAGCTTCAATGGTTTATCTTTAATGTTAATATGAAGCGAACCTTCATGGAGCCGAGGTAACGTTCACGTTCGTGATGCATATGAGCTTGTTGAGTTGTCCGATAATGGTAAACTGGCTGAAAAATGGGTTTGATTTGATATCAAACTCGACGAGTTTTATAAAATAAACAATTCCGATCCAGCAAAAAAATAGCTTGATCAAGCTGAATTTTTTGATGTGATCAACAAACTTGACGAGCTCTACAAAATGAACGACTCCGATCATTATTGTAGGCCCGAAATAGGCCCACAGAGGCCAAAGCTGGACAGGATATAAACTGGATGGGAGCCTCTCAGTCTCCCCGAAAAAATAGGGAACGCTCGGGTATAAACACAACAGGTAACCTACAGTTTCTCCTCACCCACCCGAGAAATTTATCGGTGCGGGATGGGTATTGTCCAACGTGGTATCCATTCGGTACATTCGGGCGTCCAATACACTTTTGGATGACTCGAATTAAAACTCTCTCTCCTCTCATCCCAAAACTCTCATTTTTCTCTTTCCAAATCCGAGCCGTCAAAAAACGCAATGGATGGCTACGATGTGCTGAGCGGGCACAATGTGGTATCCACTCGGTACTGAAATTTTTTCCTTACAAATTGTTGGTCCCTGCGGATCAAAAAAAAAAAAAATGTAGACGTGCAATTTTGATACCAAAAATAAAATACTTTCGTGCATAATTTTAAAATTTTTTTGGTATCATATTGAAGTGCTCATGAAGTACTTTAATTTGATATACAGAAACTTAAAAAATAATGTTTGAAAGTAATTAATTTATTTTTTGATCTAAAAATTGCACGACTTTTCGTAAGGATGTGCAATTTCTGAGGGAGGGAGTACGTTTAAAAAATATTGACAGTCCTAACCGAGAAACAAGAGATTGTCTCCTATCCGAATCTACCTCTCCCCAGCTACTGCTGAATTTGTTTCTTTGGCGTGCTTCGAGGAGCTGCAGCAATAGTTGTTAAAAACTTACGATACATGATACGTATTGAGTATGCAGAACTCAAAAGGAACATCCACCTTTATCTGTTTTGTCTGTATATTTTACATTGATTCGGTTGAGAAGGTAGATTACATCAACTTCATGAACCATATTTTTACCTTCAATTGGTACCCTTGGACAGATGGTATCGCGTTCAACTACCACTTGTACTCCTGGTGTGACAAGGAGTACAAATTCACTGTATTAAACTCTTCAGTAAATTTATGCAGGCAATGGTATCCTTTAACTTACAGCAACAAGAAGTCACTCAGTATCACAGAGCACAACTGATTCCAAAGCGCCATGGAAGTTTGTAAACAAAACAGCTTTCAGAGCCGGGAGCCCTAGCAAACAAACAGGCTAGAAACAGAATATTCAATCCGGGGACGGGATTTCACGATAGTTTCACCATCCACTTTGTTACAGGTCCTTTGAAGTCTTATTTATTTCTAGGTGATACTTTATAAGGACATAGAGAGTAGGCAAATTGTCTCTGTCTATAAGTCTGTTTACCTTGCAAAAGCGGTGAAAAAAGTTCAACATATGTACAAATGTTCTACATAATTGTGGAATAACCTTAAACCAAGCAAATATCTTTAGTCTAGTAATCTATTCGGGGCATTAGAAGAAACAGATCACACAAACAAAACATCTAAAGAAATTTAAAGAAAAGTGATATGATTCTGAGAAGAATTTAAGAACCCTAGAAAACAGTCAAGAACAGATATGTTTTCTCTCTCTATATTCCTTGTTTGATGATTAAAAACCAAATCTCATCAGAGCTCTTTTAATATCCTACAAACCGACTTACAACAGAAAAGGGGGAGCACACCCCTGCCAGCTCACTTTTTCTAATCAAGACACTAAGTAACTAACTGACTGACTAACCACTAACGAACCAAATTAAGCTATCATTAATGAGTTTTGCTAACAGCCCCTCGCAAACTCATGGGAGTGTCTACTACCATGAGTTTGGTCTTCAAAAACTGAAAACGATCCACGGATAGAGCCTTGGTAAAAATATCAGCAGTTTGTGCTTGAGTCCCAATATGTTGTACAGAAATTTGCTTGCTTAGAACCTTTTCGCGGATGAAATGATAATCGACCTCCACATGCTTGGTTCGTGCATGAAAAATGGTAGGGCTGCTCGCGGTCCGGTTCGGTTCGGATTTTTAGGAATCCGAAGACCGAACCGCTAGTCACGGTTTTTACAAAATGAAATCCGTGTCCGGACCAAAAGTCCTACGGTTCGGTTTTTACAAAATAAAATCCGATCCGTGACTCGCGGATCGGTTACGGTTTTGTCCAGGGATTTTAGCAAAAATAAAGTTCAAGCATATATCCCACACTAAAAGGGAAGAATGTTACATTCAAAATTAAGTTTAACACCACCAGAAAGTACTTGTTACATAAACTACCAAAAACCTATTTCAAAAATCAAATTCAAAAGAATCTAAACACTAGTATGATTGTATTATTATAGTACATAACATAAAAAAAATGGAAAAGAAACGAACTAGTAAAACTCAACTAGGGTTATCCTTTATTTATATGAAAACACTATAATTTACTCCTTATATGTTATGCACATCTCATTATTAAGATAAAATACTAAAGTTGGTAGAAAAAAGTGTTAACATTACTAACAATTTATTATATAAATACACACATATATTTATATATATTATTTATATAAAATAAATATCTCACGGTTCGGTTCGGTTAATCCACGGTTTTGTAATGAAAATCCGTGGACCGAACCGCGAGTCACGGTTTTCTAATTTTTCAATCCGGGTCCGGACCATTAATCCACGGACAAAATCCAAAAGGTACGGATCGGTTCGGTCCGGACCGGTTTCACGGTTCACCAGATTTTTTGAGCAGCCCTAAAAAATGGGATTAGAAGCTAACGCTATTGCTGATTGATTGTCACACCAAATAATATGAGGAAGAGTTGGAGGAATACCCAAATCAACAAGTAATTGATGAATCCATGTCATATCAGCTGCTGTTTGTGCAAGTGCTCTGTACTCTGCCTCTGTAGAGGAACGAGCCACTGTTGGCTGCTTTTTAACACTCCAAGAAATCAGAATTGGTCCCAAATACACACAAAACCCAGTAGTGGATCTTCTATCTGTGTGATCACCAGCCCAATCTGAATCTGTGTATGCTGTGAGATGCAAAGGACCAGGAACAAAATACAAACCTTGATGAATATTTCCTTTTAGGTATCTAAGGATCCTTTTTACTGCAATAAAATGACTGTGTCTTGGGTCATGCATGTGTTGACATGCAACATTAACAGCAAAAGCAATCTCTGGTCTAGTCAAGGTAAGGTACTGTAATGATCCCACAATTTTTCTGTACCAATGTGGATCTGGCATGGGTAAATCAGGGTCAATAGTTGCAGGTTTGACAGAGGAAGGAGAGGAGCTAGGTTTGCAGTCTTGCATTCCAGCTTTGATCAACAGATCATGAGCATACTTGGATTGAGATAGCAGCAAATTCTGACCATGTTGTAAGACCTCAATACCAAGAAAGTAACTCAGGTGACCCAAATCTTTCATTACAAATCTTCTACTAAGTATATTGATGAGACCTTGAATATATTCCTTGTCATCCCCAGTTATAATAATGTCATCAACATAGACTAGAATGAGTGTAATGCCATGTGCTGTGTTAGAAATGAATAGAGACGAATCTGCTTTACTAGCATGGAACCCTTGTGTAAGAAGAAAACTTGAAAACATAGAGAACCAAGCTCTAGGAGCCTGTCGAAGCCCATACAAGGCTTTATTCAATTTGCAGACAAAACTAGGATGTGCAGAATCCTTGTACCCAAGAGGTTGTCTCATATATACGTCTTCATCAATGACACCATGCAAGAAAGCATTAGATACATCTAACTGACGTATAGTCCATTGTTTATGAACTGCTAGGGAAAGAACAACTCGGATTGTTGTTTGCTTGATAACTGGACTAAAGGTCTCAGAAAAATCAATACCTTCATATTGTTGATTGCCATTAGCTACTAGTCTAGCTTTATACCTTGCTATACTCCCATCTGAATGTCTCTTGATCTTATAGATCCACTGACACCCAATGACATTAGCATTGGAAGGTGGAGAAACTAATGTCCAAGTTCCTTGTTTGACCAAGGCTGAAAACTCCTCTGCCATAGCATGCTGCCAAACTGAGTGTTTAACAGCTTCTGAAAAATGTGTAGGCTCCACAATTGGATTAGAAACAGGTATATCATGTGAATCAGGAATGTTAACTGCAGTAAAACCATAGTATGTTTGTGGTTTTGCAATGCCATTTTTAGATCGTGTCACCATCTGATGAGACGGATGAGAAGATGAAGGTAGTGTAACTATAAGAGGTGAGGGTAAACAATCAGAAGAGGAAGAAGGAGTTGAACAATAGGTAGGTAAAACAGGATCAGAACTGAGGGAATGAGAAGAACGAGGAGAATGTAGTGACAGGAGAATTAGAATAAGTAGGAGATAGAGTAGGAAGAGAAGGAAGAGAAATGGGAGTAGATTGAGTAGATGGATTCACAGATGAAGCAGGAATTTCTGGAGTAGAAACAGGAACAGAAATGCATATATCACTAAAATCAGTAAGAGGAATGTGAAGTTTAGTAAGAGTAGTGTCAGATTGTATGTTAGAACGCTTGGATACCAGAGATGAATAAGGAAATTCATGTTCAACAAACCTAACATGTCTTGATGTATATACCTTGGAAGTAATAGGATCAAGACACCTATAACCTTTTGTTGCTGGACAGTAGCCTAGAAAAATGCAGTGAATGGATTTAGGGGTTAGTTTATTTGGAGTATAGGGTTTGAGCCAAGGAAAGCAGCTGCAACCAAAAGGTTTTAAAACTGTGTAATCAGGAGAAGATTTGAACAAGATACAATAAGGTACCTGAAACTGCAAAGATGAGTGAGGTAACCTATTGGCCAAGTAGACAGCAGTGGTTAGGGCTTCAAGCCAAAATTTAGAAGAAAGACCAGACTGTAACAACAAAGCAATAGTAGTCTCAAGAAGATGTCTATGTTTTCTTTCAACGACACCATTTTGTTCTGGTGTATGAAGACAAGTGGTTTGATGAATAACACCAGTGTTTAGAAACAAAGCTAGAAGAAAATGATTCACAAATTCACCCCCATTATCACTTCTAACAGTTTTAATATTGACATGAAACTGATTAGAAACATAAACTTTGAACTGTGCTATGGTGTGTTTTACTTCTGATTTGTAATGAAGAGGAAACAACCAAGAGTACCTAGTAAAGTCATCAATGACAAGCAAATAGTATCTAAAACCCTAATGAGAAGGAATAGGTGAGGGACCCCACACATCCATATGCACAAGTTCAAACGGAAAAGAAGTTCGAGATTTAGACAAACTAAAAGGAAGCTTATGGCTCTTGGCCATATTACAAGCAACACAATTTACATCTCCAGGTTTAGAAACTGGTAAATGAAATTGCTTTATTAAAGACTGAAACAAAGAAGTACTTGGATGTCCAAGTTTATTATGCCAAAGCATAGTAGAATCAGTGGTGCTTAGGAAAGCTGTAGAAGAAGGACCAGCAGCAGAACACTTAAGAGAAGTTTAACAGAGGGTACAGACCCTTGCTGCATGGCCCCTGGTAGAGTATTTGTTGGGATGCCTTGTCCTGAATAACAAGACCATTGGAATCAAAGATGAGAATACAGTTATTATCTTTGGAAAACTGATGAACAGAAAGAAGATTATGAGTGATAGCATGAGTGTGAAGAATCTGTGACAATCTAAAATAAGCATTGGGTGTGGAAAACACACCTGATCCAGAGTGTGTAACCTGTAACTGTGAGCCATTTCCAACCTGAACACCACCAGCCACAGAGGAAAAGTGAGGATTCTCAATGTGATGTGAGATGTAGCCCCACTATCAAAATACCATGGATTCCCTTGTTGAGCACCAGTTGGATATCCCAAACCTTGATAACCATAATTCGTCAGAGGAACAGAAAAAGCAGTAGTTGGTGTAGATGTACTAGCGGCATAAGGATCTGATATAGGGAAACCACCTCCAGAATAACCAGCAAAATGTGCTTGTGCATAAGGATTAGGACCAGACTGAACGTAATTGCCAAAAGCACCAGTGGGAATTGAAAATTGTGGAACTGGAGGATAAGCTCTAGAGGACTGAAACTGGCCAGACAAGCCATGATTGGGCTGAAATTGGCCAGTCAAGCCATGATTGGACGGAAATTGGCCAGTTAAGCCATGATTGGGCATGCCAGTGGGAACATATGGCATGATATTATATGGAGAACCACGTCCCTGAGACTGAGGAAATGTATGAAATCCAGGTGAAAAGGACTGCACAAAAGAAGGGAACTGGCCATTATAATAGCAGTATTGAGTAACATGATTTGTTTTCCCACAAATAGCACAAGGATCTCTAGGAAATCGAGGACCACGTCCCCCTCTGCCTCTGTTAAACTGAGGTGAAAAGAACTGTGACTCTGGCAAGTAGGAGACTGAAGATGAAAACTGAGGAGAAGAAGAAATCTGTTGTGGTATAGGTGTACTTGAAGTTGAAGCAGAAGTATTGATTTCAGAATTTGATGACATAGAAATTGTAGGTGTGGCAACTAGAGCAGAATGTGTTTCAACAGTTGTAGAAGAGTCTTGAGACATCTGAATATCTTCACCACTTAACATTGTTATCAATTCATCAAAACTCAAATCTGTGTTCCCACTAGTTCTAATTCCAGTTTTGAAACCATTAAATGCAGGAGGTAAACCATGTAAGGTGTGAAACACCAAATCCTCATCAGTTAGAGGGCTACCAGCAGCAGCAATTTTCTGAGCGTAAGTCTTAATGGTGTCAATATATGACTCCATCGTTGAAGACTTAGTGAGACTATAAAGTTTACTGCGCAACTCATGAGCATGTGTCCGTGACAGAGAATTGTATCGATTGTTCAAAGAACCCCAAACTTCATAACTATGATGAAACCCTAACACATATGGTAAGGTAGCTTGCGATAATGAAGCAGTCAAACAGGCCAATAACTGTGAATCAATTAGCTTCCAGAGAGAGAAATCAGGATTTGTTCCCAGGTCGCCAGTGGAATTTCGAATTTGTGATGAAGGGCATGCCACCGTACCATCAACGTAACCGAGAAAACCATTCGCATTGAGAACGTTTTCCACCTGCGTCTTCCAGAGAAGGAAATTCGGGCCGTCAAGCTTGATGTTCACCAAAGAGTGAAAATTGGAAACTAAGAATGCAAGAGATGGTGGAATCGTGACAGTAGAAGATGTAGAAGATGCCATTGTTGAGATCTGTGGAGATTGACAATCGAAGAACACTGCGAAGAAACAAATCAAGAGACTTTCGTCCTTTACGGCTTTGATACCATAAAGAAATTTACAGAAAAGTGATACGATTCTGAGAAGAATTTAAGAACCCTAGAAAACAGTCAAGAACAGATATGTTTTCTCTCTCTATATTCCTTGTTCGATGATTACAAACCAAATCTCATCAGAGCTCTTTTAATATCCTACAAACCGACTTACAACAGAAAAGGGGGAGCACACCCCTGCCAGCTCACTTTTTCTAATCAAGACACTAAGTAACTAACTGACTGACTAACCACTAACGAACCAAATTAAGCTATCATTAATGAGTTTTGCTAACAACATCTACATCAGTCGTGACTCCATATTGTATAGGAAGAGTCAAGAAAATAAACCTAATTAAGAAAAGACAATACGAAACTCGTGTGGGATAATCAACGGTGAAAGAGAGCTAATAGCCTAATATAGGCCTAGAAACGTATCTTCAGCTGTGGAATTGAAATCCACAATCATAGAAGAGAGAATCGAGAATAGGCCCCTTGTCATTTATTGTTTATGAAATCAATCTCCTAAACTGGAACATTAATGTATTTGTGATCAAGTTTTATCTCAAGTTTAGAACAAAAATGACTTTTCAATCGATAATAATTTGAGTTGGGAGTTACAGTTTTATTATCCCTGAAATGTTAAGTAGCAGCTGCATATTGTGTGTAGGATTTCAAGTTCAGAGAAATTAGTGCTAATAAAGAAATTCAAGGCTGGGAAATCATACGTAAAGAACCAATATTCAAAGAAAATCCTAAATCTAAGCGTATGATGCTTGAATCTGGCCTAGAGCATCTCCAACAGCCGAATCAAAATTCTAAGCAAAATGGTGAGGAAAGGTGGAATTCTCTACTTAAGAGAGCCCTTAAAAGTTGGTACTACCCAACGGGCTACTCAAACCACACTACGGATCAAAAAAAAAAAAAAACAGCACACAATTTCATATCATAACATATATAAATATATATATGTACATATATACACAAACATCAAAAATCCAGATTGACGAAGGAAGACGACGGAATAAACCTGATAGACTAAGCTCCGGCAACAGCCTACCCAAGATCCTCCCTTCCTCCTCCCTCCCCGGTGGCCCACAGACGCCGCCGATCGGAAAACCCAAACGCCATTTCTTTGATCACCAGATAAGCTTAAAAAGACAAATCGGAAAACCCAAAGGATTTTGGTGCCGTCGTCGAGTTGTTCGTTTCCACCGCCGTCGTTTTTGAAGGGACGCCGACGCTCAGTAGCGGGGGAGAGAGAGAAGCGCTCTGGAGTATTTTGCAGAGAGAGAGAGAGAGAGAGAGAGAGGGTTTATGACGCGATGGTTATGGGCAAAGACAACGACGGAGGGCAAGGGCCGACGCCGGCGAGTGCTCTGTCGCCGGATGGAGACCTGGTGGCGGGAGGCTAGGATTTGGAGAAGTGGAGGGTGATGGAGTAATGAATTTGGAGGAAGTTTCTACCAAGTTCAAAGTCCCACATCGGATGTTGAAAAGGGGGTTTTGTGGGATATAGGAATGGTTGAAGGAAGCGGGTTTGTGTTCGTGAAAAGGAGAGATGGTTGGCATCTCCCCAGACAGGGACGGGAATAGCCTTCGGGCTTACCTGTTACCAGACACATCCGGTTAAGGCTACCCACTTCTGTGGATCTCTAACCCAATTTTTTCGGCCCACTAAGGTAGTTTCCAAGCTCTAACCCAGTTTTCCCGGCAAGCTCTAACCCAGTTTTCCCGGCCCACACACTGTGAATAAGTTATAAAGTGGAATCGAATAAATTGTCCACTCTCTATTGGTTTTCAATGAATACCTAGAAATCAAAACATATTGATAAATATCAAACCAAATCGAGTCGTGTGTTTCAATCAATTAAAGTCCGGTCACATGAATCCTTTTTTTTTTTCCCCGTGAGTTATGAACGCTACTTGTTCACTTCGATTTAGTAAACCGAAATCGTTCTGTATCACGGCATCTAAAGTCAGTTTAGGTTGTCCTCTTCCCCTAACCCTACCAAACATTACTATAATGTCACCTTTACATTACTATAATGTCACTTTTTTAAAGTTACTGTGTCTTCGAGTCTACAGTAAATATATCCAACCACCTTAATCCATTTTCTCTCAACTTATCCTAAATATGTAACCATCTCATGAACATTTCCTTTCTAATTCTATCTTTCCTAGTCTTACCACATATCCAACTTAATGTCCTCATTTCAACTACACTTATCTTGCTCAAGGGCCGTTCCACATTTAGAAAAAGTGCCTTTTTTTGGGCCAAAAAAGAAGGCTGGTTTCACTTCCAGAGCCTTCCCTTTTTTTGAAAAATTTTCGGCCAAAATGACGTCCCAGGGGCAGGAGAGGAGAAAGCCCAGGTCTGGGGAAGGTGAATAAGTCCAAGGGGCAATATGGTCATTTTGACAATAAGCTTTTTGAAAAAGTAGTTTTTTTAAAGAAAAGTGGAACACATATTCTTTTATTGTACTGTTCATGGCAGAAAAAAGAACTTTTAAAAAAATAATTGAATCTGGAACACCCCCTCACTTGTTACTTTTTGATAGGTTGACACTCCGTTGCATATAGCATCTTTAGTCGTATAGAAGTTGTACACAAATTTCCTTTCCATTATTTTGGTATTCCTTCAATCATACAATATCAGAAGCGGCTCTCCACTTGAGCAACCCAACTTGAATCCTATGAGTTACATCGTCACTAATTTCAATATCGATCCTTGCTAATTATTGAACCAAATACCTAAAATGCTCACTTTGGTACTTCTTCTGCCTGGGCACTTCTATTATCACTAAACTACATTGCATATAGTCATTTTTACTCATACTTATCATAAATCCTTTGGACTCGAGTGTTTCTCTTTGAATTTCTAATTTAATTATCCTCTTGCAGTCACATCTACAAGGACAAAAAATAACTATCATCACATAACATGGAAATGGAAATGAGCTATGAACAAAAACGATCAAATACTTAGGGGTGAACATTTTAGAATCGGAAATCCTGATTGTCCTCCCTTTAGTCACATAAAGCGCAGAAATGAGTTGAATGAAAATGAGAGCGAAAATGTGAAAGCGCCTTTTGAAAGCGTCCCAGAGTATTAAAATTCGTAAGAGCAAGTATTGCGAGCGGCAATGCAAAGTGAAAATCGAGAACAAATTAAAAGCGCAGTTTAAAGTAGGGATGGCAATTTGCCCCGCCCTTGATGGTTCCATCATTTAGTATTTGACCGTTATGCTAGGCGCAGACACAACTATAATTATCAAGCTACAACAATATTCTAAATGGGTGAAACAGTGCAAATACCTTAATTACGACCAAAGAAAGAAGGGAGGGATGTCCAAGAAGCAATTGATTCTTAAACCACCGTCCAACAAATTTAAAAACAACAAATGGAAAAAGCAAAACATTAAAGAAAATACAGGGAAAAAACACAAAGGAGAATTGCATGCGTTAGATTCCTAACCCAAAACCACAGAAAGGAATATGTCTACTGATCAAAAACTCAGTTTTAAGATGCTAATCCAAGTACCCATGATTCCACCTGTCTAAACATAAAAGCAACATTACCTACATAACACACAACTATGTCCGGAGCAGCATGTTCGATGCACATGCATGAATCCCTTTACATTTTTGTTTTTCACATGACGTACGTAGATATATATTGAAAAAAACGGATTAGCATCTCATGTACAAAAGCAGTAGAATACCAGCAATTTTCCACCAACTGAGGCCAGGTTTATACTTTGAAGTTGGAGGAGCTGAAGATTGAACGGATCTGGAAGTTCAAAAAAATAAAACAAAAAGTTAAGAACAGAACAGAACAGAAAAAAAAAAAAAATGTATATATATACACACACGCACACACACAATGGACAATTATGAGCTGCTTTGTGAAATCAACCGTGCTGCGGCTGATTTAGCTTCTGCATCTGTAAGGATAACTTTGGATAGTAAGGCTATGGGGAGGAGAAGACCCAAATTGATATTGGATACTGTTGTCCGCAAAGATACGAGTCTATTAGGTCTAAGTGAACAAGTAACTCTTGACAAGTTCAATGCAAAAAATGATTCATGTAGCCCACCAGGCCCGGCCTAGGCATAGGCCTACTAGGCAAGTACCTAGGGCTTCCAGTTTTGGGCCTAATTATTGGGCCCCAAAACTCATCATGTACTTTATATGAAAATCCGAGGTCAAAGTGGCAATTCCCTTGACTCGTACTGATGTGAATTTTACTCCACGCTAAGTTGAACAAAATGGACATAGAGGGGCACGACCTCCGTCCTTTCACCCCTAACTAGGATCCTGAATTAACCTTGTCCTCAATCATGCCCGAGAGCCTCTCCATGCACAAAACAAACAGATACGTTAGAAAAACATGTTACTTCCTCTGGTCCAAATTGTTGGTCCTCTTTCATTTTTTGTGTCATTCAAAAAATTGTCTATATGTCACAATTTATACTCCATCCGTCCCTAAATAAGTGTCCGGCGCGCAAAACTAGGCCTTACAAAAGATGCATGTTTTTCGTTAAAAAATCTAATTTTTTCCCACAATCTAATAGAACCCATTGCCATCTATTGATTTGTGAAAAAGTTTTAATTTTTTTAACAAAGCAAATGCATTTTTTTAAAGGCCTAGGTTTGCGCGCCGGACACTTATTTAGGGACGGAGGGAGTAATATTTTTTATGATTTCAAAAATTTTGTAATAAAAAAAAAATTGAGATTTATCAAGCAAGATCCAACTTTATTTTTTGTATGAATGATGAACTCCAAAATATGTAAAAGATAGACGATTCAGATAAAAAAATAAAGACTCTGGTAGGGGTTGGGTCTTACAATCTAATGCTTTAATGCCTCGGGGATGTATTAGATGTTGTCCAATCAAGCGGTCAGTGATATCCGATGATCTCCGATTTTGGTGACAACATTGGAATCAATGAAATGTGAAATCCTAACGGTTCAGATCGACCACTGTAAAAATAGAGTTTGTAATGATTTTTAAATTCTATACGTTCAGTGTAATTGTTTACAAACTAAGTCTTATGCTATAGTAGAACGTACGATTGTCATTCGACCGCGACATAAATATGATGATCCAGGCCGTTGCTTTGGTTTTTCTTGTTGATTATATCATTCTTGTAAAACTTTGTCTCAATTGGGTTTAGAAAGTTTCTTTATCGAGACACAATTTCATCAACAAAATAAATTTTTTTGTCCGATCAAGTATGTACTGATACCCGATTAACTTCCTTCTTGGTAAGAATGATGTACTTCATAATATGTAAAAGATGGACGGTGTCGATCGAGGAAAAAAAAACCTCACGTGGGGGTCGGATACTACAATTTAATACTCTAATGCCTTGGGATGCATCAAATGTGATCCGATCAGGCAATAGTCGATATCCGATGATATTCGATTTTGGTGATAAAAAAAAACCTATTTTGGATAGGACCCTCACATGATTGATGCATTGTCCTGTTATTGTAATTGCTCTAACGTAAATCTCGCATTGCTTGACATAAAATAAAATAAAAAAACAAAATTTCTTCACGTTGAATTGGTAAATTGTTCCAAACTTTTCTTCTCATTTTCCTTCCAAATTTCAAGTTTCGAAAAGGAAAGTGGAAACTTTAACGTAAACTAACCAGTGCTGGGTCAGAAGTTGTCGCTTTGGCCGAGTGGTTAAGGCGTGTGCCTGCTAAGTACATGGGGTTTCCCCGCGAGAGTTCGAATCTCTCAGGCGACGATACCTTTTTACCGCTGTCTTTTGGTAATTGATTATCACACCCCTATTTTTTATATTCACTCTCTTTTTGTCCTCTTGTGATATGAATTGACAAAATTAACTTTAATTTGTATACTTTTTCACACTTGAAAGGATAACATTGTAAATTCGCATCATGAAAAGGAAAAAAAATAAAGTGTGGTTATAAAAAAGGAGAGTGTGAAAATCACTACCGCCATATGAAAATCTATATCTTGTAGTATGTTTTTGCTTTTTTTCTCTTTTATAAGATTGAGTTTGGCTAGGTTTGTATATCTTATAGTATGAACTGAACTTGAAAGAAAATCCAAAAACGACAAAATGACAAAAGTTAGAATTATTGCGTTTGTACTTTGTAACGACCCGTGTAAGCTAATTTGTTGATCCTTAGTTTCACCACGTGACTCAATAGATTAACCTCAGATTATACAATAACTTAACGCGTGCCCTTATATATTGCGCAAACGTAAAATTTTCCAGTAGCTTAAAGTGTTCCTCTTTTTCCCCATTCTCTCTCTACCAATATAAATTTTTACTTACGTAAAATAAGAGGGTGTTTACGCTGTGAATAACTTATGCAGATTGCAGAATAATTTTTTGGTTGTCTTTATTCAAATTTTTTTTTTTTGGGTTTGTTAGTTTTGCGCCAAATTTTTATGTGATATGGGTGAGTAAGGACAAGAGAAATCAAAAAAGTAAAAAATTTGACTTTTACACAAGTATTTTGCGAAATATCCAAAGAAAAGCTCAAAAAGTAAGATTAAGCTTTTCTTTGGATATTTCGCAAAATACTTATGTAAAAGTCAATTTTTTTTTTACTTTTCCGATTCCTCTTCTCCTTACTCCCTTATATCACACAAAAATTTGGCATAAAACTAACAAACGCAAAAACCAAATTTTTTCGTTTTAGTTTGACCTGGTTGCCGTTTGATAAACCTCTAGCTTTGGATGCTTTTCGTTCTTTAATGTTTTTCCAGTGACTATGTTAACGAAAGCCGCTGTAGCACAAACTTACACGGACTGATTTCCAAATCCGGGTTCAACTCCCGGCAGCGGCAATTTATTTTTTCTGTAATCCCTTAGGAGAAGGACGGTCTCCTCTTTGATGTTTTTTTCCCCAACTCAACACATACTCAAAACCCGCAAAGGAACCAAAGAGCCATAGCAACTACTGCGTCACCAAGGGCTAGTGGACGACGTACAGATCTGTTTTACAGGAGAACTAAATTTGACATGGCGTCGTTAGCACGACTCAAATCGGTGACCTCCTAGCCACCGACACCCTGTGGCAGTGAGCCATGAGCACTAAGCTACCACCAGTGACCTCCTCTTTGATGCATGTTTGTGTTTTCAATTTACTTACAGTACCCAAGCAAGGCGTTAGGTAAGGCTGCAAACGAGTGTAGTTGAAATTCAACATGTTCAGGTTGTTTGTTTTGTTTTTAGCAAGTTCGAGCTCGAGCTCAGGCTAGCCCAACAAATATTAAATGATCCAAGGTCGTGTCAAGTTGCCCTAAATTTGAGTTGAGCTCGACTTGTACATGAACCGTAACGAGAAAAAAATACCGTAATTTATGCTCGATGTACGGGTAAAGTTTGTATTGTGGAAAGGAGGCTCCGACGTGGAGACAGTGATTGTGACAATTGGCTCCATTTGGGGAAAATTTTCAAGCAAACCCCAATTTGTCTCTTGAATATATACTTAGTTTCAAAAAATTTATTTTCTTGGTCCCAAGAAGAAGTGTGTGTGTGTGTATATATATATATATATTGTATATTAGGAAAATATTTAATCAAACTTATGAGTAAGGCCCAATTTAAGTGGAAGTCCAAAGCAAAAGGCCCAAAAAAAAATAGTGATAAAGAATAAAGATATAATTCTAAAAGTTTTGTGTTAAAATTTAAAATAAGCAGTAGCATATTTGGCATAACTTGTTTAAAAAATCAAACCCCTGTTTATGAAGGATGTTTTAACCAAAGAAACAAGAAAGCCAAAGGAAGTGTCCAGTTATTTAAAAATAATGGGTGATTGTTTTCTAGATGCGTTGATTGCTAATAGAGTAAAATTGACTACACCAGTTACAGTTGCCTCTGGTAAAAGATGCTTTTGGAAGTGAGAATTGATCAAATCTTACATTCGGTCAACTGTGTCGCAACGTATAATGGATTAGCATGCTATCCCCTTAAAAATATGTGGTGGCTAAAATTGATTACTAGAGCTTAAATACTATTTTCGCCTCAAAGGTACGAGAAGAGTGAAGTTTAAGTAATAACTTTTGAATTAATGAAGTGATTATCTAGTTTTTTTTGGTTATTATGATGTTGAATACTTGTAATGGAGAAATTATTCATTGCCCCAGGTGCAACACGTTATCCATGCCTCCCACCAATCAAAGCCTACCAAGCTTTCTCCTCTCTCCTCACTTTGCCTGACACAGCAGGCTCTTTTCTCCCTCTCAGGAGCCGTTCCACTTTCCCTTCCTTTTCTAAAAATTCTTTTTCTTCAATTTTCAAACTCAAATATAATGAAAATGAAAAATAATTTTTTAATTTTTTTTGCACCGTATAAAAGATCTCGATGAAATCTATCAAACAAGATTCATATTGGTAGAAAAATTATTTACGTAAGTACATAATTTTTGAGCTTGAAATTACCTTCTTTTTTCAAAAGTTATTTTTTTATGAAACTGGAATGGCTCCTCACCCATTTCTTGTGTCTCTCTCTCTCCTCTCTCTTCTTCACTAGAGGTGTGGTTACAGTTAGGGGTTGTTTGGCCAAAAAAGTCATTGGCTTTTCCGTCAAATTTTTTTTGTCTTTATTCAAAATTTTTTCGTATCACTTTGCTTATTATCATTTTTTTGGAGATTATTGCATCCTTGTCGTCAAACCTCGCAACTTTTAGGCTCTTTTTTTTTTTTGCAAAGGACAAGAAAATATTTTACCATGCATGTAAAATATTTTATTTCGTATGGTGGAAAATATTTTCCGCTTGATAGGATCGTAAGTCATTTTCCAAAATTTGCCTTCGGTTGCTCCACTAAGGGTTGTTCGGACAAATAAGTCAAAGTGACTTATTTTTTGTCTTTATTCAAATTTTTTTTGTATCACTTGGCTTATCATCAATTTTTGGAGGATTATTGCATCCTCATGACAAGTGGAATCTAAAAAGTAAAAATTTTTGATCAAAATCCATTTTTTTTTGAATTTCGACGAAAATTGGCAGGAAAACCACTTTTTTCGTCTTTATTCAAAAAAATTTGGATTTCGACCAAAATTTTTTACTTTTTAGATTCCTTTTGTCATGAGGATGCAATAATCTCCAAAAAAATAATAATAAGCCAAGTGATACGAAAAAAATTTGAATAAGGACAAAAAAAAATTTGACAGAAAAGCCAATGATTTTTTTGGCCAAACAACCCCTAACTGTATCCACACCTCTAGTGAAGAAGAGAGAGGAGAGAGAGAAACTCGAAATGGGTGAGGGAGAAAAAAGCGTGCTGTGTCAGGCAAAATGAGGAGAGAGGAGAAAGCCTGGTCGGCTTTGATTGGTGGGAGGCATGGATGACGTGTTGCCCCTGAGGCAATGAATAATTTCTCCTTGTAATGGTAGTTTTAAGGGAGAATTTTTCATAAGTCCACTGTACCACTTTCCAAATCCACTAAATCCACTTCTAAATTCTATAACCCCCTAAGTCCACTAATTTATTAGTAGTCTAATAAACCCTTGCTTTCAAAAAATCTTTTATCCCGTTTTTTCCTCAATTCCGGTTTTTTTCTCCTTTTTTTCCTCAATTCCCATTTTTTCTCCCTTTTTTCCTCCATTCAAACAGACATCCCAATCCCATTATAAAACCCATCCCTACCCCCTTTTCCAGGAAGTTCGTGTCTGCCCTTCTCCGTCGTCGTCGGCCCTTCTTCAGTCACGATCGTCTTCAACCACTCGATCGTCGTCGCCGTCCTCGAGCGCTCAAATACCGACAGCATGAAGATCGCAGTCTAGCGTTTGTTTTGATCTGCCATTTTTTACTACTGCATTTCTTCCTTACGTGAGATGGCCAGGACCAGATCGGCGTCGAACCGATGGAGATATATAAATCCTGCCTATTATTTGAAGCGACCGAAACATCTCGCATTGCTATTCATCCTCTTCGTCAGCGCCTCGCTCTTCTTTTGGGATCGACACTCTTGTCGCAGAGCACGAGGTATTATTTCTTTATTTCGGTTTTTGTTTCTTTGAAATTAGTTTTGTAGTGTCTGCCCTTCCAGAAGAACAACTCGAAACTGGATCAGATTCATGCTCTAACGTTATTATATTTATATAACGTTATATAACATTATATATTCTCTGTTTAGAGTTACGTTCTATATATATAATGGTATTGCAACAACATACAAATGTTAGATGTTCCATATTAACTTTGATATAATGTTATATATGACCAGAAACTCACCAATCATGTTCGGATCAATTAGGCCGCTGCGCGGACCATTTCAATAATCTGTTAGGGGTTTTTTTTTTGTACTTTCGTTAGTTGCTGTTAGGTACATATATGGTTATATACTCAGATCTGTTAGGCCGCTGCGCGGACCAATTCATGTAAGGTTATATGTGGTTATATATATATATAACTAGGCTGAAATTACACCCCAAGTTCTTGAAATTTCGCTGCATTCGGGATGCTCCTAAAGTCGCACCCCGAACTGCGGCACAACTTTGTGAAGATGCATGGTATTGTGTAACATTATATAACGTTATATATTCTCCTGTTCTGTGAAGATGTATGGTATTTTATCATTTTGTTCGGTTGTCATTTTGTTCTGTGAATATATATGGTTATATGTTCAGGTCTATAACACAGAAACTCACATATAACATTATATGTTCTACTTTATTGAATTGGTCCGCGCAGCGGCCTCACTGACTTGTTATTATTTGTGCAGTTGTTCAATGGGTGAAGAGTATTAAGTTACCTGTGAAGTCGACTGTGAAGAAAGCGACTGCAACGAAGGGGCAGAAGTTACGAGATCTCCTCTTCTTCTTTTTTCTTTTAGAGTTAGAAAGGACAAAATCTCATGTATAACATTATAAGGTTCTTTGTTTGTTTTTGCATTGTAAACATATATAAGATTATTTATATATTCTTGCATTGTAATAAAAAAGATTCCAGAAGCTCATATATATACAGTTATCAGAAGCAAGTCAATGAGGCCGCTGCGCGGACCAATTCAATAAAGTATATAACGTTATATATGTACAAAACATTATGTTGACATTATATAAGGTTAAACCTAAACAACCAAAATCATTTTAGGTTTGCATCCTTAATATCATTATATGTGTATAACGTTATATATGTACAAGACGTTATGATGACATTATATAAGGTTAAACCTAAACAACCAAAATCATTTTAGGTTTGCATCCTTAATATCGTTATATGTGGTCTTCTGTCATGAATGAATGAGTATATAACGTTAAATGCGAGCTGCTGAATGAGTATATAACGTAAAATGTAAGTATTTTCATGTTAAATGTGAACTGATTAACGAGTATATAACGTTATATACAGTGTATCAGAAAAGGAAAATCTTCATGTAAGTATTTCACGTTAAATATGAACTAATGAACGAGTATATAACGTTATATACAGTATATCAGAAAAGGAAAATCTGTTGTCACTCTATTCCAACGTAACTGCTGAGATTTCAAACGTAGAACGGATAATGGGAGATAATTGGCTAAATTTATGGGATTTGAATGGAAGGCTAAACTTATGGGATTTGAATTGAAGGCTAAACTTATGGGATTTGAATGGAAAGGGTAATTTTGTCAGGCATTATTTTCCTTTTTAAATGCAGTGGACTTTAGGCTTTACCAAATACATATTAGTGGACTTAGTGGGTTAGAAACTTGATCAGTGGACTTAGTGGATTAGAAACATGCTATAGTGGACCTCCCACCAATTTTTTATAGTTTTAAAAGTGACTTCTAATTTTTTATTGGGCTAATTCCAGACCGGTCCTGCCAGACTTCATCCTGCCCCTTCCAGTTCTAGCGCACAAATACTCCTCTCCCACGCGCGTTTGACTTCTGCAAACTCCTGTGAATACTCCAACAGTTGACAATGACTTCCCCACCTCTCTCTCTCTCCATTCGTTTGACTGTCTGTCTCTTCTCTTTTTTTTTTTTTTGGTCGATCGGAAGTCTCTTCTCTCCTCTATCTCCCATTACTAACTTCTCCCTCTTCTCCCTCTTTCAACCTTTTATTTATTAAATATTACGGAGTAGTAGTATAATGTTTCTACTATTGCCGAACACATTCGTTTTTTTAATAAAAGTTATTTTTCTGAATTATACTTGTAGAGATTACTAAATGAGATCAATATTAAACATAAAATTAGATAAAACTAAAATCTTAAACTTTCAATATGATGAGAGTAAAAAATTCAAGTCGAAAAATTATATTTTTGGGTGTACATTTTTTATGTACCAATTAATTGTTCTCATTGTATTCATAGTTGTTTATATTCTTGAAATCTACTCATAAAGATCTATCTAATGAGACCAATATTTAATATAGGATAATAAAAAATAAATTTCTGTTAATTAACAGTGTTAGTGTTAATTAACAAGTATTAGTGTTAATTAACAATGTTAAATTCTGTCTAAATTTTTCATAATAAGAATTGTAAAATTACTAACAAACAATGTTAATTTTTATCAAAATTCACAATTAACAGTTTAAATTCGTAATTAATAATATCAATTTTTCCCAAATGAAAGGGTATAAAGTTTATTGTAGAGAATCAAAAAAATAGAAACCTACGCCCCAATCCAAATAAAAAAAAGTATAAGGTTATTGTGGGAAAAAAAAAAAAGAGAGGAGCCTATGCCCCAAAAATATCCTTTTTTGAAACATAATTTCACATTTGATATGGAGCTTGTTTTGTAAATCTCGTTGAGTAGATTTTAAAAATAATTTTTTTTTTCAAAATTGAGTGTGTAAAATAAAAATTATACTCATTTAAAGAAATTTAGATGTAAGAGAGAGATGGGAGCAGTGTATTTTTTTTTTTTTTTGACAAGAGCATTGTACTTTTCTGTCACTTTTTACTTCTCTGCACTAGCAACAAGAGAGAGAGGGGAGTGCTAGCAGTGTAAACAACAATGCTACTCATATAATAATTTAAACACAACAACTTATACAACTTCTCACATATATATGGGGCCCATACATAGTAGTGTATGTGGAGCCTATATGTATGTGAGAGTATATGTAAATTGTTGTGTTTAAATTGTTGTATGAGTATCATTTTTGCAGTGCAAAAGCGACAGGTGAGAGATAGGAACACGTGCGCAACAGACACGCACGGATTAAATATGTGCATGAATAGACGCGCGTGGAATTTTTGGAAGAGGATCTAGTGGGACATGAAAATTTCATGCGGAAGATCCCTGAAGTCACAAATTAAAAAAACAGGACCGGCTCATCATCATTCCTTTTTTGTTTGTTGAAGAACTATTTTGTGACTTACGTATAATGGGCTTCATTAAAGAATGTTGACATCAGATCTCGGAAAACTTAAAGGCGGCTCTAGCCAAGTCTAGTCAAATTTTAGCATGTTAAGACTTGTTTGTTAGGTTTTTAGTGAGTTCGAGCTTAAGCCCAATGAACACCTTAAATTTGAGTCGAGCTCAAACTTGTTCACAAACCTTAAAGAGTAAAAAAATTGTAATTTATGCCCCGATGATGGGTCTAGGCTGCAAATAAAATTTGTGTTATTAGCTTCGTAACTTTCCGTTTTTTACGTTATATAAGATATTCTTCTAATCTCATAGCAACGACAACCGCTGTAGCCCATACAAATGGTTTGCATATCCTCATCCGGGTTCAACTCCCGGCAGTGCCAAATTTGTTTTTTTTTTTTTGGTGTGTGTATCAATAACTAGGTAATTGGGCCAGTTTACATGCATCTCGACTTATCTTTAGGGCCCTTGAAGATTACGATCGGGCAAACTTCCAGGAATCGAAAAGAGTTGAATGTTTTGAACCCAAGATTTTAGAAAGGAACGAACTCCTAAGTCTTGGACCTAGACCACTGCTCCAACTTCTCGGGGTTTATGAATGTGAACATTTTTCGTTGTGGGTTGATGAAGTCTATAATTTGCTACAGGCTACATCCCATAATATTTTGTTACCTAGTTTTTAATTTGCTGAGCAATCTTTCAATCAAAGTTATGATCACTTGGGTTTGATAGTCCTGTATCTTTTGCCTATTCAATTACTTTTGACTCAGTGGCTAAAAATTGAATTCCACCCATATTATAAAAGAGAGCAATTTTTGTCCACACATATAAATTCAACGTCCTCTGCAACCATCGGATCGCATTTACATATTGATCCTAACCGTTCGATCGGTAAATGTTTCCCTATATATAAATCTACTTAGGAAGATGTTTTGTAATCTTTTCAGTTATGTATTGGCTGCATGTGTTTTGACATGCCATAGAGTAATATATACACCTTCCTTTTGCAATTGATTTCCCTTTTCATTCGTTTAGAGAGGCTTGATAAGAGCAAAAAAATCTTCAAAAATTAGAGCTCATCTTAAAAAAAATGTGTTATTGTAAACATTTTTTGATGTGGCATTGAATTAATGTGTTTATTATTTAATGTAGCTGATTAGATGAATTCTGTTTAAGCATATTTGAAAATGATACTTCTAGGAGATGTCAGCTTGGTTGGTGGCGCGGCCAATAGTAGAGAAGGAGAATTAATTTAAACTCTGTTCAGAACATGTTACTTCGTGCCTTTAGGCACGGGCACTCACATTCTAATTAAATGCAGGACTGGCTTACCTTTGAGACGGGACCGGGCGCGACTTCAATTCAAAAAATAACTACTTATTTGATTTTCCTTAACGACACGGACCTAAGTAGGTATTTTTTTTTTGGGCCAAAAGTTGAGCGGTAGTATTCATTAAAAGATCCCCATGGGGCAGGTTGGGAGTCCATAGATCGAATACTTCAACAGAAAGAGCGTATAAGCGCATAGATGCGCCGCCCTACAGAATAAGAAGAAACCTCCCGAAGGAGGACGAAACCCCTCGAAGGAGGACAAAACCTCCCGAAGGAGGACAGACCCCCTGAAGGAGGGGACATTATTAAAATAAATAACAAAAAAAAAAAAGCACCGCCGAGACATCCGCCGCCATTCTTTCACAACCATATTGATAGATTCGTAACCACCACCTCTGCTTCACAAAATAGGAACACATCGTTGGGAGGTGGTCACCCAATAAACGCGGGAGACGGCGTCAGGTCACAGATCTGAGAAGATGGAGGCTGAGAACGGGGGTGGACAACATCTTACCTGCAACCACAGAAAGCGAAGCCCCGGAACGTCGCTGGAAAACGATCTGGCTGAAAAGTTCCCAATGGACACCCGAACTTCAGTCACAGAATTGAGAGGGGAGACGGTTCGACGGTGGGGAGAAGGGAATAGAGGGAGAGAGATCGGAGGGAAAGGATCCCTCCCCTCCCGCCGCCTGAGAAGGGGGGAGGGGAAGGGCTGTTGGCGGCTAGGGTTTAAAGTTTTTAGAGAGAGAGAGAGAGAAAAAAAGTAGGGGAGAGAAAAAGATGGGACATTTTGGTAGTTTTATTAGTTTGTCAAATTTCTTTGTTTGTGTTTGACCTGGTTGCCCTTTCATACGTCTCTTAACTTTGGATGTTTTGGATTCATTAATTTTCCCCTAGAAAATATAAAAACAAAAGCCGCTGTAGCACAAACAATGGGCATATTATCCTAATCCGGGTTCGACTCCCGGCAGCAGCAACCCCTTTCTGTACCCTTTTTGATTAGTAAAATATCTAATCAAACTTAAGACCCAATTTAAGTGGAAGTCTAAAAGCAAAAGGCCCAAAAAAAAAAAAGTTGTGTTAAAATTTATAATAAGCAGCAATATATATTTGTCATAACTTGTTTAAAGAATCAAACCCCTTTGTTTATGAAGGATGTTTTAACCAAAGAAACAAGAAAACCAAAGCAAGTGTCCAGTTATTTAAAACTAATGGGTGATTGTTTTCTAGATGCGTTGATTGCTGATAGAGTAAAATTGACTACACCAATTACAGTTGCCTCCAGTAAAAGATGCTTTTGGAAGTCAGAATTGATCAAATCTTACATTCGATCAGCTGTCTCGCAAGTTATAATGGATTGTCATGCGATCTATTTACGAATATGTGGTGGCTAGAATTGATTACTAGAGCTTCAATACTACTTTTGCCTCAAGAGTACAAGAAGATGTATAACGTATGACCAAAAAAAAGGCTTCTTTGTTAGGTATTTTAGCGAGTCCGAGGTCGAGCATAAGCTCAATTAGGGGTGTCAACGAGCCGAGCCGAACCGAATATTGGCATGTTCGAGCTCGGCTTGGTCAGAATTCGTCTGGCTCGAGCTCGGCTCGTTAGTATTCGGTCTAGAATAAAAGAGCCGGCTCGACTCGAATTCGTGCTCGAATTCGTCAAACTTTTCGGCCTTAATATTGAAAAAATGGCTAAACGAGCTGAGTCGAACCAAATATTGGCATGTTCGAGTCGAGCCAAGCCGAGCCGAGCCGAACCTTTTATATTTCGAGCAGAGACGAACCTGTTTGCGAACCTATATATTGGCATGTTCGAGCCGAGCCAAACATTTTCGAGCCGAGACAAACATGTTCGTGAACCTGTTCGAGCAGAGCCCTGCTAGGTTTGAGCTCGGCTCGTTTACCAAACGAGCTCTAAAATCGAGCTCGAGCTCGGCTCGGCTCGTTTATCCTTCTTACCGAGCCGAACTCGCGAGTTGCTCAGCTCATTTATAGCCCTAAGCTCAATGAATACCTTAGATTTGAGTTGAGCTCAAACTTGTTCATAAACCTTAAAGAGTAAAAATACCGTAATTTATGTTCGATGAAATGGTCTAGGGCAAATAAAATTTGTGTTATTAGCTTTTGAACTTCACGTAATATAAATTAGTCTTCAGACCTTATTGCAATAACAGCCGCTGTAGTACAAACAAATGGTTTGCATATCCTCAACCGGGTTTGACTCCCAGCAGTGGCAAATCCTTTTTTATAAATCTTGACACATTGCGTCCTTTCATATATCAATATATTACAGAAATGTGTGCCAAGTTTAGTCAAATTTACCAAGTTAAGGCTTGTTTGTTTGGTTTTTAACTAGCTCGAGGTCGAGCTTAAGCCCAATGAATACATTAGATTTGAGTCGAGCTCAAACTTATTCAAAAACCTTAAGATTAAAAATACCGTAATTTATGCTCGATGTATGGGTCTAGGCTGCAAATAAAGTTTGTGTTATTAGCTTTGTAACTTCCTGTTTTTCACGTTATAGGATTATTCTTCGGACGGTATGGTATTCACAGCCGTTGGGGCACAAACATATGGGCTTATTTTCCTTATCTGAGTTCAACCCCCGACAGCAGCAATTGTTTTTTTTAAATCTTAAGTTCCATTTTGCTAAGGTTTTTATTTTTTAAGAACTTATATTCTGACTTACGAGACATGTCATTCTCTCACAATACATCACCTTTAATTAAAAAAATAAATACTTATTTTCCTTAGCGGAATGAGGCCTAACTTTCGAGATTTTATGTTAGATAATTATTTTTCAGATCATAATACAACTATAGCCGCAGTAGCACAAACAAATGGGCTGATTTTTCTAATCCGGGTTCAACTCCTGGCAGCGGCAATTTTTTTAAAAAATCTTAACACAAGACATTTTATTTAATTTTGAAGCAATGATCGATGTAGTAGCTTTATTTGCAAACCCTCAGAAGAACGTCCCACGCAAGAGGACCATCTCTTAATGTTTGTATTTTCAATTTACTTACGCTCAAGAGTTAGGTAGGGCTGCAAATTAGCTGAGTCGAATTTCAACGTGCTCAGATTATTTTGTTGAATTCTTATCGAGCTTGAGTTCAAGTCTATTGAAAGTTCAATCGAGCACGACTTTGTTTAAGCAAATAAAATTTGTGCTATTAGCTTTGTAAATTCCCTCTTTTCACGTTATATAAATTATTCTTCAGACTTTATGGCAACAATAGCCGCTGTAGCACAAACAAATGGTTTGTAAACATTATCCGGGTTCAACTCCCGGCAGTGGCAAATCTTTTTTATAAATCTTGACCCATCTTTTCATCTATCTATCTATCAATATGTTATAGAAATGTATCTGAGCCTCACAAGCTTTCAAACCCTCATTCCTAATTTTTTTGGATTTTTCATTTGTTTTTGTTTAGAGAGAGAGAGAGAGAGAGTTCATTTTTCATCACACATCTTTGCAATATATAGAATGAGATCAATGCTAGCGTGCATCGACCACGGGACCGGACAAAAAATTAAATTATCTTTTTTATCAACTAGCGTTTTTGCTCGTTCGATACACGAGACTAAACAATAAACCAATAGAATTTTTTAATTCCATGTATCAAAACGGGCAAATTGCTTTTCCCACCCCCACTGACACACACCCCCATGGGAACGTTAGAAGACAAAATTCATTTAAAAAAAGAATGGATTAGCATGCTATCCATTTAAAAATATGTGGTGGCTAAAATTCATTACTGGAGCTTAAATAATACTTTTGCCTTAAAAGTACGAGAAGAGTGAAGTTTAAGTAATAAATTTCGAATTAGTGAAGTGATTATCTAGTTTTTTTTTTTTTTGTTATTATGACGTTGATTACTTGTAATAGTAGTTTTTAAAAGTAACTTCTAATTTTTTATTTGTTGAAGAACTATTTTGTGACTTATATATAATGGGCCTCATTCAAAAACGTTGACATCAGACCTCCAAAAACTTAATGGCGGCTCTAGCCAAGTCTAGTCAAATTTTAGCATGTTAAGGCTTGTTTGTTAGGTTTTTAGCGAGTTCGAGCTTAAGCCCAATGAACACCTTAAATTTGAGTCGAGCTCAAACTTGTTCACGAACCTTAAAGAGTAAAAAAATCGTAATTTATGCCCCATGATGGGTCTAGGCTGCAAATAAAATTTGTCTTGTAACTTCCCGTTTTTTACGTTATATTAATTATTTTTCAGACCTTATATTAGCAACAGCCGCTGTAGCACAAACAAATGTTGTGCATATCCTCATCCGGGTTCGACTCCCGGCAGTGGCAAATTTGTCTTTTTTTTTTTTTGGTGTGTGTCAATAACTAGGTAATCGGGTCAACTTGCACGCACGTCGACTTATCTTTAGAGTGCTTGAAGATAACGATCGGGCAAACTTCCGGGAACCGAAAAGAGTTGAATGTTTTGAATCCAAGATTTTAGAAAGGAACGAACTCCTAAATCCTGGACCTAGACCACTGCTCCAACTCCTCGGGGTTTATGAATGTGAACATTTTTCGTTGTGGGTTGATGAAGTCTATAATTTGCTACAGGCTACATCCCATAATATTTTGTTACCTAGTTTTTAATTTGCTGAGCAATCTTTCAATCAAAGTTATGATCACTTGGATTTGATAGTCCTCTGTATCTTTTGCCTATTCAATTACTTTTGACTCAGTGGCTAAAAATTGAATTCCATCCATATTATAAAACGGAGTAATTTTTGTCTACACATACAAATTCAACGTCCTCTACAACCATCGGATCGCATTTACATATTGATCCTAACCATTCGATCGGAAAATGTTTCCTTGTATATAAATTTACTTAGGGAGACGTTCTGTAATCTTTTCAGTTACGTATTAAAACCGCTTGTGTATTGACATGCTATAGAGTAATATATACACCTTTCTTTTGCAATTGATTTCCGTTTTTTTTTTCCCTCTTGTAAGTTGATTTCATTCGTTTAGAGAGGGTTGATAAGAACAAAAAAAATATCAAAAATTAGAGCTCATCTTATAGAAAATGTGTTATTGTAAATAATTTTTGATGTGGCATTGGATTAATGTGTTTATTATTTAATGTAGCTGATTAGATGAATTCTGTTTAAGCATATTTGAAAATGATACTTCTAGGAGACGTCAACTTGGTTGGCGGCGTGGCCAACAGTAGAGAAGGAGAATTAACTTAAACTCTCTTCAGAACATGTTACTTCGTGCATTTAGGCACGGGCACTCATAGTCTAATTAAATGCAGGGCTGACTTACCATTGAGACGGGACAAGGCGAGACTTCAATTTAAAAAATAAATACTTATTTGATTTTCCTTAACGGAACGGGCCTAAGTAGGTAAATAATCACGAAATAATCAAGATTTCAAGGCATATTTTGGTAGTTTTATTAGTTTGTCAAATTTCTTTGTTTTTGTTTGACCTGGTTGCCCTTTCATAAGTCTCTTAACTTTGGATGTTTTGGATTCATTACTTTTCCCCCAGGAAATATAGAAACAAAAGCCGCTGTAGCGCAAACAATGGGCAGATTATCCTAATCCGGGTTCGACTCCCGGCAGCGGCAACCTCCTCAACTCTTTTTGATTAGTAAAAGTTCTAATCAAACTTAAGGCCCAATTTAAGTGGAAGTCCAAAACAGAAGGCCCAATAAAAAATGGTGATAACGATATAATTCTAAAACTTGTGTTAAAACTTGTTTAAAGAATCAAACCACTGTTTATGAAGGATGTTTTTACCAAAGAAACAAGAAAGCCAAAGGAAGTGTCCAGTTAATTAAAACTAATGGGTGATTGTTTTCTAAATGCGTTAATTGTTGATAGAGTAAAAATTAACTATACCAGTTACAATTGCCTCTGGTAAAAGATACTTTTGGAAGTCAGAATTGATCAAATCTTACATTCGGTCAGCTATGTCGCACGGTGTAGTGGGCCGAAATATCCGAAGGGGTTCATACGGTCCAAAAGGTTGCACCGGGGGTTCATTGTTCAGTTGTCTCAGTTCGATGAGGGCTGAGTTGGCCCGGTGACACGTCATCCATCTTCCACCGAACGTAAGGAAGGTCAGGGACTGCTCGCCGAGCGTGAACTTTTGTCCGAACACAGGCTCGCGGTGGTGTGTTCGGCGTAGAAGTCTTTTGTTCGGCATGGCACGTTCTCCATTCTTGGCCTCATTTGTTCGGCCAGTAAGCTTACCTTCGGGACCGCTTTGTTCGGAGACCGCTGGTACAGAACATTCTAGAACCTTCCAAATGATACGTGAGTTGCCTTCTCTTCTCACTGCCGTGACGCCCCTTCATGATGTGACATGTCTGACATGAACCCATGTGCCTCTGCAAACCTGGGAAGACGGCCTTCATTAAATGCATCTGACAGGTGACGTCGTCCGAGCGTAGGAACGCGCGTGTATCCTATTGCTCGACTTGCTTAGCGTGCAAGATTCCTTCGCTTATAAATATGGAGGTACATCTTACCATAAGAAGGCTGATATACTCTTCTCCCTCTCACATAAGCAGTTCCTCTTTTCCTAACAAATACCACTTCACTTATTCCTCTTTCCCCTACTAACTAGATCGTCGGAGCTTTTACCCGGAGGAACACCCCCCTCCGGTTTGCAGGTACCCGGTGAGCCACGTCAACCTTCCACGGCACAATAGCGGAGGAGAAGAGGGTTCAAGAGGTCCAGGTTGAAAACAGCCCCCACAATTGGCGACTCTGCTGGGGAAGACATATCCTAGCAGGACGTGGATCTGTATTCAACCTTAGATCTCCCCCACTCCTTCCTTTACCACCGTCGGAAATGGCACAACGCTTCCCTCCACCTGGCCCAGAAAACTTTACCCTCGGTCTAGCTAGGTACAGCACTATGAACGTTGAGCCTAGCCACACCGCTGGGACCACGCAACCAGTTGCTCGTCCACTGAGCTATCCACCAACCGAACTTAACATTGCCCTGGCGGAGCAGAAGCGTCAGGCAGCTGTCATAGCCCTCCTACAACAACGTCTCGAAGCACGGGATGGAGGCGCGGGCGTAACTGCTGTCCGTGGCCATCAAGCCGAAGCAAGCCAACCGAAGAAGCCTCAAAAAACAAAGACGAATGAGACACTAAGCTCAAACATCCGAAGGAGTGCCTTTCGAGCGTCGCAACGTATTTGACAGGCTCGAACGCACTCCTAGGGATCCTCCAACGTCCTCTCATCCACGTGTGGCAAGCGTCATCAGGGAAGAGAGTTCACGTTCTTCGGCAACACATTCGACGGCTGGAACTCTTAGGATGGGAGTCTCGGGACAGACACATCGCCTTAGCCGACGACAACAGGAGCGGGCGGATGGAAAAAGGCCTTTAAATCTCAACGAGCAACCTGCACGTCAAGGAACAGGAGAACTTCCCGAGCGATCCGAGCAATCCAGGTCACGCACTGAATACAACCCCGACGGGAGACGAGCTGCAGGTTCGCGAGGCGAGCGAACGAGTAGGGGGACACGCTCTAAACGTGCAAATACTATTGTTCTGTATGATCAATACACGGGAAAGCCGGTGGTATATCAAGCGGTGGATGACGACGTAGACATGCCACTTGCTCGGCACGGAGGCCCGAGGGTGGAACATCCGAAACCTTTAGATGAAGTTCGGCTTAACCACCACGTTCGGCGAGAACATGGGTATCGTCATAGAGAACCAAGGGCCAACCATGAGGCTCGGCAAAGGGACCCAGCGCCAGTCATTCCACCTGCACTTGCACCTGTGGATGATTCCAAGCTCGGAAAGGCAAAGGCATCTCCCTTCATCGACGCCATTCAACAAGAGTGGCCCCCGGACCGTTTTGTCATGCCGAAGCTTAAGCGCTACGAAGCCAAAGAGGATGCTATTGCGTTCGTTTGTCGATTTCGTCAGACAATGAGCCTCTATAACTTCACCGACGCACTCATGTGTAAGATCTTTCCTCTTACATTGAGTGAACCAATTATGTTGTGGTACAACTAGCTAAAGCCGAAGTGCATCAAGAGTTTCAACGAGTTGGAGTTGGAATTCACAAAACGGTTCGTGACAAGTAACATCCAGCCGAAGACACTCTCGATGCTGGTAAACATGCGGAGAACACCAGGGGAAACTTTTCGGGCTTATACCGAACGTTATTGGGAGGTGTACAACCTGATTCCTGATTGCGATCAAAGTGTTGTGGCGGAATCCTTCATGAACGGGTTGGACCCAACCTCGGCGATGTTCCGAGACCTGTCCAGAAATCCACCGAAGACGATGGGCGATCTGATGGTCATTATAGAGAAGGATTGCATCCACGAAGAGGCCGTTGCTGAACGAAATGCGCCGAAGAACACAGACGCGCCAAAGTCCACCACGGCAAAAAAGCAAGTTGCAAACGTTCGGCAGGGCCAGAATGGACAGGCCAGCTCTGGCCAAGGAACGAATAAACCGAACTACAAGCATAAACAACCACAGGTCCCACAACAGCAGCCCTGGCAACAAAATCGGCGCGAACCGAGACCAGAGGAATATGTTGCCGAACGAACTGCCTTCACCGAGCCAATCTATAAGCTTCTGAGTATAATTGGCCAACTTCCGTTCTTCGTTTGGCCGACGGGGTTCCTCGGTACGGCGGGCAACGGACCAGGGATGTGCTCATTCCACAAAGAACGTGGTCATTACACCACTCAATGTCAGCCATTCAAACGGTACTTGGAGGAACTAGTTGCAGCTGGGCATCTTAACCAATGGATCGACCTTCGGCGAAATCCACTTCCTCCTCCCCCTTTCGTAGTTGGAAATCTCGTTGGCGTATTCCAGGGGTTAGTGTCCGAAGGAAGGGCCGCCGAGCTTCGTACGGAAATTGATAAAGCTGTTGCTGCTCTATCCGTTTGCAACGTTGGAACGACGCCAAAACGCAAATGGAAAAAACCGAGCCTCGGAGGACTGATAACCTTCTCAGTCGAAGACATGCAGGGAGTACAAATGCCACACGCCGACGCTTTGGTTGTTACAGTAACGGTAGATTCTTCCACAGTTCAACGAGTGTTGATCGATCAAGGAAGTTCGGCCGAAGTGATGTTTCAATCAACATACAAGAGTTTGGGGCTTTCACCAGACAGGCTTCGGCTGGCAACCACTCCGCTCGATCGAAATGAGACATTCGAACACATCTTGGGGTCGATAACCCTTCATAAAAAATTTCCGCTCATTAACGTCGAATTCGTAGTGGTTAGCTCTCCGAGCCCCTACAACGTTATCCTTGGTCGAGCCTGGCTACACGGGATGAAGGCAGTCCCATCCACTTTGCACCAGGTGATGAAGTTCGTCGGATGGAATGGGTGACAGGAGAGCCTTCGGGGAGACCAGGTCCAGTCGAAGAAATGTTACATCAGCATGGTGACCAATAAACCGAGCTACTTGGAGGTACAATGTGTCGACACAACCGACACCCCTGTATTGGAAGACGTAGGCATTCCTGCCGAACAAAGGTCAGCCGAAGAACTCATAAAGATGCCAATAAAGGAGGATGGAAGCCGGTACTTTGTTCTCGGCGGTTCTATTGTCGAGACCGAGCGTACGGAGATGTTCAATTTCCTCAAAGAGAACATCGGAGTATTTGCTTGGACTCCCGAGGAAATGCCTGGAGTGGATCCAGCTTTTGCCGCCCATCACCTAAACGTTGATCCGAACAGACGTCCTGTTATTCAGAAGGTCAGGCGTTCGGCCCCTTCGCACGTGGATGCAGTGATGGCCGAGGTTGATCAACTGTTAAAGGCTGGGGCTATCCGTGAAATCCTATACCCAACTTGGCTAGCCAACCCCATTGTGGTACCAAAGAAAAATGGGAAACTCAGGGTTTGCGTTGATTTCACCAACCTCAATGACGCTTGTCCGATGGGTCGCTTCCCCCTTCCTCGGATAGAGCAAATGGTGGACGCCACCGCTGGATACGAGCGGCTGAGTTTCATGGATGCATACCGAGGCTATCATCAAATTGCCCTGGCCGAAGATGATCGAGAAAAGATAGCCTTCATTTCTCCCCGAGGAACGTACTGTTACAATATCGTTCCGTTCAGGTTGAAAAATGCTGGGGCTACGTTTCAACGAGCAATCACCAAGATGTTCCTTACTAAGCTCGGCAAAATCATGGAGGCGTACATTGACGACATGGTGTGCAAGAGCAGGCTTGCTTGGGATCACCTTCGACACTTGGGTGAAATCTTTGCCATTCTGAAGGAACACAAGCTTCGCCTCAATGTAGAAAAATGCGCTTTCGGCATTGGCTCGGGAAAGTTCCTCGGCTACATGGTTAGCCGCCGAGGCATCGAAGCTGATCCAACCCAGCTCACGGCCATGCAAAAGCTCCGGGCTCCAACTACAATAAAAGAAGTTCAACGACTCACAGGCATGGTTGCAGCGTTGAGCCGCTTTATCCGACGTTTGGGAGATCTTTGCAAGCCCTTTTTCCAGGCAATAAAGACTAGTCGGCGTAGGTTTGTGTGGACTGAGGAATGTGATGTGGCTTTGTAATCTTTAAAAGAATATCTTGCACAAGCTCCACTCCTCGTCACACCCTTGCCCGAAGAGGATCTTTATCTTTACCTGGCGGTCTCGGATCATGCCACAAGTTCTGTTCTTATTCGGAAGGAAGGGATGGAGCACTTACCCATCTTCTTTCCAGTAAAACGATGACGGACTCTCAGACGAGGTATCTGCCTATGGAAAAGTTGGCTTTAGCACTCGTCTCAGCTAAAACGAGCCTATTGCCATACTTTCAATGCCATAGGATCGTGGTCCTCACTGAGTTTCCTCTCAAGGCGGTTCTTCGGAGAACAGGTTCGTCCAGCCGGATTCTGAAATTTTCTCAAGACTTAGCCAACTATGACATCCAGTTTGAGCCGAGGACAGCTATCAAAGGACAGGCTTTGGCAGATTTCTTTGCCGAACTTACTCCTGGGCTCAATGACGAGGAAAATGCATTGGCAACGGCAGCCGAGGAAGCCCGGATAGCCGAGGCAGAGGAAAATTTCGAGTGGAGTGACCCTCCTCGTGAGCCGCTTCGGTCAAAGTTCACTTTGGGCACGCGAAAGCCGAAGAAGGAGTGGAAGCTTTTTTCCGGCGATGCGTGGAAAATGACGGTGGATGGTGCTTCAAACGTCAACGGGGCTGGAGCTGGAATTGTGCTCGTTTCTCGAGCTGGCACGGTGCATGAGCATGTAGTGTCAATTGGCTACCCTGACACCAACAACGAAGCCGAGTATGAAGCTCTAATTGCGGGGCTGCAGCTTGCTCTTCGGTTGGATGCAGGCTCGGTGCATGTTTTTTGTGATTCTCGGCTAGTCGTGGGCCACCTTAATTATGACTATCAAGCCAAGGACGTGCTTACCATTGAACCTCGCCTTCCAATAAGGTTGAAATACCCGAAGCGTAGGGCTAGGTCGTTGCTCGCATAATAACCGGAAGACCGGAATCGTTCCCACAGAGAATTCGATAATAGCTAGATTCGGATTGAAGGTTTTATGGTCGGTTTGCAGCCTTTAAGCCGGCTAACTGTCGGTTTTGCTTTGAAAGGTGGAAAGACTAAAATGAAGACTAGAGTTTTGCTTATTTAACTTAAAGAGGCAAGTCTAGGGATTTTCTAACCCTTGACTAAGGCCGTTACCGGTTCTCGATATTAACTCAAGCGAGAGTCACGACCGCGCGCTCACGCCCGGAAGATTTAGCTTTGAAGATTACGTTATCTAAAGATGTGATTTCCCGGAGGCGAACCAACTAGTTTAAATCATTTGTTGAGTCCAAAGGAGGCCACAAGCCCTCGACATGCTATTTGCCAAGACCGCTTGACAAGCGGCATACCGCGGAGTTAACACCCCTAAGTTTAGACCGAAATTACCAATTTAGCCCTATTCCGAAAATCATGCATTTAAGGCCCGATGGCTCGAGAACCAACTAACAACCTAAGTCTTCGGGAAAGACTATCCCGAGACTTAGCCAAAAGACTACTCAAACATACTTAAAGCATTAACAAAAGCATAAAAATGAGACATGATAATTAACCGATGGATTCGAAAATAAACTTGACATTATGAAAGAGCAAGTCCGGAGCTACAACATTTATGAACGACAAAATAATAAACGAGAACAACTTACAAGAGAAATTTGGAGAATTAGCTAAGAAACCTTGAAGCTTTAATGGAGGAAAGATGAAAAAAAATAAAAGACTTAATGTGGGAGAAGACAAGAGTGAAAAGAGAGAGAAGGGAGAGTGGTATTTATAGGCCAAACCCCCAGTCCCTCTCTCTGCACGTCCAAAATATCCCAGAAATGGGGACAAAATATCCAAAAAGTAGAGACAAACAAAAAGCTGGAAATATCTTCAGTAAACATCCTGTATCGATACAGCTGAAAAGCTTGTATCGATACCATGTTGCTACGGATTCCCCCTTGCTCTGTTAGCTTATGGTATCGATACAGCTAAAAAGCTTGTATCGATACCGCTTCCTTATGGCCTGCCTCCCAGCTTTTGGCCATGGCTTGCCTGGCTGCCTTCCATAGTGTCCCGACGGCCTTCCAGATGCAGCCAGCACCGCCAAGTGGCCGAGTGATCCTTCCAATGCCCGATGGCCAAAATCTACGGGGCAAAAGGGCTTAACTCAAGGGTTGCACCGGGCATCAAAACATGCCTTTAAGATGTGTTTTGCCTGAAAATGCTCAAAAGAAACCTTACGCGCAAAATGACTTAAAACGACGGTTAAAAGAAAGAAACCAATCTAAAGCGGAACTAAGCGCACCAATTATCTACAATAATGGGTGCTTATCAGGACGCTTGGATGAATGCTTACGTCAGCCATGTGTTGGCCCTCCTGAAACAGTTTGGCCGAGTGGAAGTGGAATGGATTGCACGAGCACAAAATGCTCATGTTGACGCCTTAGCGGGTCTTGCTTCAGTATACAAGGCCGCCGGGGCTCGCACCATTGTGTTTGATGAAGTTGTCAGTCCGAGCTTCGATCTCGCGGTTTGCTCGGTAAGCACCATTCCCCTCGGCCGAAGTCAGCTAGACCCCGTTATTGCTTTCCTGAGGGACCAGACTCTTCCACAAGATAAAAGGGAAGTCCATAAGGTTCGATGCTGAGCAGCTAACTACCTGCTGAACCCCCACGGACATTTGTACCGACGCACATTCACTGGTCCGGATCTTCGGGTGGTGCACGAGGATCAAGTTCGGAGCGTATTGGACGAGTTACACATGGGAAGCTGCGGCGGGCATTCAGGTGGCCGAACGATGGCACATCGGGCATTAACACAGGGGTACTGGTGGCCGAAGATGGTCAAGCAATCCGAGGAATATGTGAAGCGCTGTGTTCGGTGCCAGAAGGACGCCTATATACCTCACCAACCTGCCTTTCCCCTCAAAATGATCACCAGTCCTTGGCCGTTTGCTGTATGGGGCTTCGACATTGTGGGTAAGCTGCCGAAGGCCCGAGGCGGGTTCGAGTACCTGCTTACTGCTATAGACTTGTTCACCAAGTGGGTGGAAGCTGCCCCACTCGTTAAGACAACAGCTTCGGACATGGAGCGCTTTATTTGGAAGCACATCATTTCCAGGTTCGGCGTCCCCTATGCTATTTTCTCGTATAATGGCACCCAGTTTGTGGCAGCAGCAATCCAATCTTTCTACAAGCGCCATCATATTTTGATCCATACTTCGTCAGTTGCCTACCCCCAAGGCAATGGACAGGCCGAGGCTTCTAACAAAGCCATCACTCGGGGGCTTAAGCATCGTTTGGATCGCAAGCTCGGTAAATGGGTCGATGAGCTTCCTCACGTATTGTGGAGCTATCGAACTACCCCGCGCCGTTCCACCGGCCGAACCCCATTCTCCATGGCGGACGGCATGGAAGCTGTCTTGCCCCTTTCTGCACTCGTTCCCACTGTTCGGTCAGAAAACTTCAATCCTGTGGACAACAATGCTTTAGTTGGTGCTGAGCTGGATTTTGCCGAAGAGCTCCACGACAACGCCAACTTACACCATGCTGCTTATCAACAGGAAGTTGCTCGGGGTTACAATAAGAACGTCCGTGCTCGGCCGTTTCAAGTTGGTGACCTCGTTCTTCGGATGGTTGTCGAAGCCAAGAAGTTGACCAAGCTTAAAGATCCTTACGAAGGCCCTTACAGGATGGTTCAGAAGATAGGCCATGGTGTCTATAAGCTCGCTGAGATGGATGGAACGTTGATTGCTAACCCTTGGAACGCCCAAAAACTGCGGAAGTTCCATGGCTAGCCTTACGTACCTCTATTTCGCGTTTTGTTCGTTTTGATTCTTTATGTTCGGCATGTAAACTGCGGGTGTTTTGTGGTAATCTACGTTCGGTTAACTTATTCGTTCGGCTCATTCGTTTGTTTGGTACTTTTACTTCGTTAACGGGTATACCATCTCGCCCGTGGCACTTTTACCTCGGTTCTCTGGCACTTTTACCTCCGAGTGTTTGTGTACCCATTTTTCTGCCTGCGTGTTGTTTTCTTCCTAAAAACAGCCCGACGACAGGGGGCTACTATGTGGGTACAGATAAGCAAGTTTCACATGGTACTTTTTAACTGTGGGTCCTCGGACATACAGTGTTATCCAAACCAATTAAACCGAGCTTCATTGGTTTGTTTAGTTTTGGGATGAATCCCATCCGAACGAAAGTACTTGGCAAATTCATGGCATTCAGTCAAAACAGATTAAGTATTCGAACAGATATACCAAAAAGAGGATATCATAACGAGGAAAACGAGGAAATATCAAAAAAACATTTTATCCGAGCAAACATACTTGATTGAAAATAAACATGTCAAAAACAAGCATCAACAGTTAAAACAAGGAATGGCCGTGGTAGATCGTTCATGGCCATCCTTACATCTGTTCCTGTTACTTACAAACTACGTTCGGCAAATTCCATAATGTTTGGAGCCGAACGTCCCAATTCAAAAGTTCAAAAAACCAAAAAGAACTGAAACAAATTCTAAGTTTGAGACTCGGGAGTAATTGTGGCCGAGGGAGTGATGGGTTGATCAACTGGAGGGGCTTGGGTGTTGTCTGGTTGGGCCGACTCCTTTGCAGCCTCTTCAAGAACTGGAGGCTTTCCTTGAACTTTGGCTGCCTCAAAAGGTGGTACCTCAACGAGGGACCTTCTCTCGTCATCAGGTTCGACGCCAGCCTCGTCGAAACCCATGTTGAAGCCGAGCATGAAGCTCTTCTTGTGCTGGGCTTCCTGGAGTTCGGTCTGCAAGGCCATCAGTTCTTCGGCAGCATCTTCTTCTGCCTGGTAATAACCCTTGTCAAAATAGGCCTGCAGCTCCTTCTTCATCTCCTCCTCCATCTCCTTCCTTCCCAGGGCTCTTCCCTCGGCCAGCCCCTCATCCTTCCCTTCTGCCCGAGCCTGTTCGGCGCCGTCTTATAGCCCCTTGATCACATCATTCAAATTGGCGATGGTGATCTCTTGGCTTCGGCGGACGTCCTCCGATTGCTCGAGGCACTTCTTGTAGTCCTCGGCGGAAGTTTGGTGCAGCTCTACCTTCTGTTGGAGGAGCTTCGTCTGCTTGTCATGCTCAATGAGATGACGTTGGGCACACATGATAGACTGGGTGGCCTGCAAGTGGAACACATTATAAGAATCCGAAGGCAAACAGTTGCAAAATTTATTCATGCTTTACAACACAACAAAGACTTACCCTGCCGGCGAAGTAGTAGTAGTCGCTCAGTGCTGTCTTTAAGGACCCCTGAGCGCTGAGATCCCTCGGCAGCCTAAGCCCAGCGTGTAGGGTGAAGGCTAAGGAGGGATCCTCGATCAAGCTGTCCGTGCGTAGGATCTGCTTGTTCCGAGGAGTGACGAAGCTGGGAGCCCAGGCAACGTCGGCGTCCCGGGTTTCGCCTTCGGCACCCTTCCCTTTTTGTTTTTCTCCCCCTTCCTGCCCTTCGGTGCTGGGAGTCTTGCCAGCAGCGGCCGAAGCTGAAGCCTTCTTAGCCGTGACCTTGTACCTCTTCGTCGGCTTGTCAGTAGAGGCAGGGGGGATGGTGGACGTTTTTGGGGGACAGCATCGGGAGCTATCTTCTTGCTTGGAGCGCTGGTCTTCGGTGCTGAACCCGAAGCACCAGGCGCCCCAGATGCCTGCTTTTCGGCCTGTTCTTTGGCCTTTTTCTCCTCCAACTTCCCCTGGAGGACGACTCTCATGCTTCTTGGAGGCATGTCTTCTTCTTCGGCAAATGGTGCGCCTTCGGTTGGTTGACGCTCGGTTCCTCGGAGTGGCTTCTCCGGGTTAGGAAGCTGCTCCTCGAGAAGATCTGTGAGGTCGACAACGGCGCCCTTCTTCTTCTCACTTCCTTCGGCACCCTTTCCTCGGATCCGACCTCCGTACGTTGCGTCGTACTGTAGGATGGTGGGTGCGTCTCTCTCCTCCCTCGGGATAGTCAACAGTGATTCTGCAAGGCCACAGTCTTTGGCAAGCCTTAACAGATTCTTGTTGATCTTTGTCGTATCTGCCGAACACAGAAAAAGAAAGGAATTCAGTATACCACGGAATGAGCGAGCATTTAAATCAAATTGAACCGAACAATGCATGTTTAATATCAAGTACAATGAAGTCAATCTTAGCTTACTTGGGTTACCCCTTGCCTTGGCCACATAAAATTGGTCATCTTCGCCAGGGGGAAACTCGTAGTTTTCCCGAACTTCGACGTAATCCGAAGCCCACTTCTCTGAATCGTACATGCCCTCGGGAATGATCTTCACCATATTCCTTCGGGAGCACAGATAGAAGTGTGAATATCTCACATTCCGAGACATCATGTAGTTCTCGAAAATGTGGTGTGCTTGGAGGTTGAACATTTTTACCTCGGCCAGCTTTATGATTGAGTGGATAATTCGGTAGGAATTCACACTCAGCTGGCACGGGGTGAGATCAAAGAAGTGGAGGATCTGCCTCAAGATCCTGTGCATTGGAAATCTGAGGCCACCTTCGGTGATGGCCATTAGGGGCACTGTGATGTGCTCGTTACTGAATCGTATCCGAGGCCTGGGGATAGTGGAAATTACTACGTCATCAGGGATGTGGTATGTTGTTCGGAAGAGATCTATCCCCTCCTGATCGGTGAAACAATCCCAGTAGGGACATGGGTCCCTTCCTGTTCGAGGAGGTATTTTGTCGGGGTCGAGAGCGACGATTTTTCTCTTCTTCTTCTTCGGCGCTTGGGAAGATGATGCGCCTGCGGTCCCAACTTCTCCAGCTTGGCTAGAAGAAACAACAGGAGTCTCATCGTCCTTGGCCTCCTTCTCGGTTGCTTCTTCATCTTCTTCCTCGGCGTCCGCTTCCTCTTCAGGATCTTCGGCCATCTTTTCCGAAGTTTCGTCGTCGAGGTTTATGACGTCGTGGTCAGGGCCAATTGACCGAAGCGGAGTCACCTTGGCCGGGATGAATACTCCTTCAAACGCTTCGGGTAGAGGTCTACCACCTTGGACTCTATACTCCCGAGCCGCGGTTCTGATCGCTTCGGCTATGCGAGGGTCTATCTCGCCGAAGCCCGGAGCAGTTGGGTCAACGGAAGCATACTATTCCGCCGAAGACGCTGATGAAGACTCCATACCTAGAAACACAAGTGCAGGGATAAGACCGTTAGCGAGATGCAAGGTCAAGTTTCCTACAGGTGCCTATGTTCGGTGTTACGAGCTAATCTCGCCGAGTGTGTCTCAGGATTCCTGAGCAACACCGTCTCGAGTAGAAGTTCCGAGCGATACGGAACAGGACTGCTTGTCCGAGCGTGAAGGACCTTCAAAGTGGGTCTTTGTGTTCGGAAGAACACTGGTTGAAGATGAACGTGCGCTCGGAAGAACACATGAACATCTTCAACTTGTTCTTCCTTACCCAGAAAACAGTTCAGGCGAATATAGCAGAAAAACCCATTTTTTGGGTCAAAATGCATGCAAGAATAACCAAAACATACAGAAACTGTGGAGAAACAAGAAATACCTGAAAATCGAGACTGATTTGCGATCAAATGGCAGCAAAATCTGAGTTTTGGAGAAGTTTGGGCGATGAACAGCGTCTGGGAGAGAACTCGATCGATTGGAGAGAGAGAAAAAGTGATTTCCTCTCTCTCCGCTCCGCCATTTATACCCTGGGGGGCATTTGAAACGGTGCCGAGCCCCCAGCCATTGGATCTGGGCGGGAGACTGATGTATCGTTGGATGCGTGATGCGTGGCAGCTTCTGCAAGCGCTGTGTCTTCCTCCAGTGACTTAACGACGCTGGCATGTTTGAAGTTGGCGGTTGCAGAAGTATTTAATGCAATCCCAACTTTTGTATCTCGAAGCCAGGAACATACCTTCACTCGGCAATGCGCTCTGTTCGGCTGAGTCTACGTTCGGATATCTTTCTTTTCCAAGTATGCTCCGTTTGTTCGGCCACACGGGATCAACTCCTCCGTCTTTTCTGAGTAAAAGAAGCAGAAGTTGAGGGGCTATTGTAGTGGGCCGAAATATTCGAAGGGGTTCATACGGTCCAAAAGGTTGCACCGGGGGTCCATCGTTCAGTTGTCTCAGTTCGATAAGGGCTGAGTTAGCCCGGTGACACGTCATCCATCTTCCACCGAACGTAAGGAAGGTCAGGGACTGCTCGCCGAGCGTGGACTTTTGTTCGAACACAGGCTCGCGGTGGTGTGTTCGGCGTAGAAGTCATTTGTTCGGCATGGCACGTTCTCCATTCTTGGCCTCCATTTGTTCGGCCAGTAAGCTTACCTTCGGGACCGCTTTGTTCGGAGACCGCTGGTACAGAACATTCCAGAACCTTCCAAATGATACGTGAGTTGCCTTCTCTTCTCACTACCGTGACGCATCTTCATGATGTGACATGTCTGACATGAACCCATGTGCCTCTGCAAACCTGGGAAGACGGCCTTCATTAAATGCCTCTGACAGGTGACGTCGTCCGAGCGTAGGAATGCGCGTGTATCCTACGCTCGGCTTGCTTAGCGTGCAAGACTCCTTTGCCTATAAATATGGAGGTACATCTTACCACAAGAAGGCTGATATACACTTCTCCTTCTCACATAAACAGTTCCTCTTTTCCCAACAAATACCACTTCACTTATTCCTCTTTCCCCTACTAACTAGATCGTCGGAGCTTTTACCCGGAGGAACACCCCCCTCCGGTTTGCAGGTACCCGGTGAGCCACGTCAACCTTCCACGGCACAATAGCAGAGGAGAAGAGGGTTCAAGAGGTCCAGGTTGAAAACAGCCCCCCACACAAGGTATAATGGATTGTTATGCTATCTATTTAAGAATATGTGGTGGCTAAAATTGATTACTAGAGCTTAAATACTACTTTTGCCACAAAAGCACGAGAAGAGTAGTATTGTGTTGAATACTTGTACTCCCTCTGTCCCATTTTCTTTGTACTTTTTGATATTTGTGTCATTCTTAAAACTCTTTTATCTTCTGGTATGAATGTCCAAAAATATGCAATATAGATCTTATTTGATAGTTTTCGATTAGATCTATAATACAAAGTTTTCAAAATTATAAAAAGTATTATAAATTGAGAGATATAAGAGTTTAAAAAATTGTGCGAATATCGAAAAAGACCAAAGAAATGGGACAGAGGGAGCAATAATTTTAGAAGGTTTAATTTCTAATTTTTTATTTGTTTGAGAACTTTTTTGTGACTTGTATATAATGAGCCTTAGAACGTTGATATCGGGCCTCAAAAAAACTCAAACCGGATCTATCCAAGTCTAGTCAAATTTTAGCATGTTAAGGCTTGTTTGTTTGAGAAACCAATGCTGTGTTTGGATTGGATTTTGAAAAGTTTTTTGAAAAATAGTAGGGGTAATAAGTGGAGAGAGATAGAGAGAGAAATGTTAGAAGTAGGGAAAATCTAGGAGGAATCTAGGGGTAACAAGACACAATGTTTGTCAAGTTGGTTGTCTCATTTCTCTCCCCAATGGTGACCCGAGTTTAAGTCCCACGGGGACCAGGTTTGGGGTTCAGAGTTATGGATAGCATTTGAATCCCCCGTTAACAAACATACAAACACCCCGCTGATGTATAATATATGACAAAAAAAGAAAAAAAAAAACTTGTTTGTTAGGTATTTTAGTGAGTTCGAGGTCGAGCTTAAGCTCAATGAATACCTTAGATTTGAGTTAAGCTCAAACTTGTTCATGAACCTTAAAGATTAAAAATACCGTAATTTATGTCTGATGGAATGGTCTAGGGCAAATAAAATTTGTGTTATTAGCTTTCTAACTTCCCACTTTTCACGTAATATAAATTTGTCTTCAAACCTTATGGCAACAACAGCCGCTGTAGCACAAACAAATGGCAAATCTTTTTTTATAAATCTTTGACACATTGCGTCTTTTCATATATCAATATATTATAGAAATTTGTGCCAAGTTTAGTCAAATTTTAGCATGTTAAGGCTTGGTTGTTTGGTTTTTAACTAGTTCGAGGTCGAGCTTAAGCCCAATGAATACATTAGATTTGAGTCGAGCTCAAACTTATTCAAAAACCTTAAAGAGTAAAAAATACCGTAATTTATGCTCGATGTATGGGTCTAGGCTGCAAATAAAGTTTGTGTTATTAGCTTTCTAACTTCCTGTTTTTTCACGTTATAAGTTTATTCTTCGGACCATAAGGTAATCACAGCCGTCGTAGCACAAACATATGGGCTTATTTTCTTTATCCGGGTTCAACCCCCGGCAGCGGCAATTTTTTTTATTTTTAATCTTAAGTTCCATTTTGCTAAGGTTTTTATTTTTTAAGAACTTATATTCTGACTTACGAGACATGTCATTCTTTCACAATACATCACTTTTAATTCAAAAAATAAATACTTATTTCCCTTAGCGTAATGGAGTCTAACTTTCGAGTTTTATGTTAGATAATTATTTTTCAGATTGTAATAGAACTACAGCCGCTGTGGCCCAAACAAATGGGCTGATTTTCCTAATCTGGGTTCAACTCCCGGCCACGGCAATTTTTTTTAAATCTTAACACAAGGCTTGTTATTTAATTTTGAAGCAATGATCGATGTAGTAGCTTTATTTGCAAACCCTCAGAAGAACGTCCCATGCTAGAGGACCATCTCTTAATGTTTATATTTTCAATTTATTTACGCCCAAGAGTTAGGTAGGGCTGCAAATTAGTTGAGTCGAATTTTAACGTGGTCAGATTATTTTGTTGAATTCTTATCGAGCTCGAGTTCAAGTCTATTTGAAAGTTCAATCGAGCACGACTTTGTTCATGAACTTTAACGACCCAAAAGTATCATATATACACGTATACTCGATGTACAAGTCTAGGCTGCAAATAAAATTTACATTATGGAGAAGAGGCTCATGTGGAGACAGTGATTGAGGGAGAACTCGTAGATTAAGGTTTGGCATTCATGTATCACAAATTAACCACAAGATGAGATTATTTAAAATTAGTGGGTGATTATTTTCTAGATGCGTTGATTGCTAATAGAGTAAAATTGACTACACCAGTTACAGTTGCCTCCAGTGAAAGATGCTTTCGGAAGTTAGAATTGACTAAACCAGTTACAGTTGCCTCCGGCCAAAAAATATGTGGATTAGCATGCTATCCATTTAAAAATATGTTGTGGCTAAAATTGATTATTAGAGTTTAAATACGACTTTTGCCTCAAAAGTACGAGAAGAGTGAAGTTTTTTTTTTTTTTTGATCGGTAAAAATAAATATATAAATAGCTCGGTAAGGGAACAACGAGGGAAACAAAAAAGAAAGAAGTAAAACCCGCTTCATGATATTGATACATGAAGCCTTTTGCTGAGGTTCATATTTTTTAAGTACTCCCTCCGTCCCAATTTGTTTGTCCAATCGTCGAAATTCGTGCCATTCAATATGTCTTACATTTTATAATATTTTTTTTTGATTTTGAAGATTTTGTATAATAAAACTAATTGTGATCTATCAAACAAGATCCATATTGCATATTAAAAATATTACGAATTGAAAATTATAGACAATTCTTTGAGAGGTTAAACGCTCTCAAAAAGTCAAAAAGGGGACAAACAAACCGGGACGGAGGGAGTACGTACTTATTTCCTGTAAAATGACAAAAATGCAAAATTTACTTTTGTTGCCAATACAAATTTTACTCACATAAAATCCCATTAGAGAGAGAAAAAGGTGAACAAACCTGAAATAATCAAGATTAATTCAAAGCCTATTTTGGTAATTTTATTAGTTGCCGTTCAATAACTTTCTAACTCCGGATTTTTTACGTTAAATAATTATTTTTCAGATTACAGAACAACAGCAGCCGTTGTAGCACAAACATATGGGCTTATTTTCCTTATCCGGGTTCGACTCCCGGCAACGGCAATTTTTTTAATAATCTTAGCGCATGACGTCTTTTCCGTTAATTTTGAAGCATTGAAATGATGTAGGGGTAGCTTTATTTACCTATCCGTTTGGATGTGCGTAATATTCGGAAGGGATGGAGAGTTATTTTTGAAATTCAATAGAGTCAAAAAACATATATTTTTTTAATGAATTGAGCCAAGAACTTAGGTTTCTCATTACTCATTAGGGAGGGGAGGAATCAGATACGTTTAGAAATGTAATTCCTCGTTCAGTGTGTTATCGGGAATCATATTTTCATTCCATAGCCAGTCAGTTCGAAACATAGAATTATTCTCGAAAATACCGTAATTTATGCTTGATGTATGGGTCTAGGTTGCAAATAAAATTTGTGCTATTAGCTTTGTAAATTCCCTCCTTTCACGTGATATAAATTATTCTTCAGACCTTATAGTACAATAGCCGCTGTAGCATAAACAAATGGTTTGAAGACATCATCCGGGTTCAACTCCCGGCAGCGGCAAATCTTTTTTATAAATCTTGACCCATCTTTTCATCTATCTATCTATCAATATGCTATAGAAATGTATCTGAGCCCCACAAGCTTTCAAACTCTCATTCCTAAGTTTTTTGGATTTTTCATTTTTTTTGTTTAGAGAGAGATAATTCATTTTTCATCCCACATCTTTGCAATGTATAGAATGAAACCAATGCTAGCGTGCATCGACCACGGGACCAGACAAAAAATTAAACTATCTTTTTTATCAACTAACGATTTTGCCCGTTCGATACACGGACTGAAAATAAACCAATAGAATTTTTTTTATCTTGTGTATCAAACGAATATAAACGCTAGTTTCTTTAATTTTGAAGCAATGGTGTACTAGCTTTATTGCCTATCAAAAAAATGATGTAGCTTTGTTTGGCTAACCCTCATTAGAAGGAAAATGCTTTCCTCCACCCATGGGAAAAGGACCGTCTCTGTAAACTAGCTGAGTCAAACTTCAACATGCTCAGATTTGTTTGTTGAATTCTTATCATGCTCGAGTTCAAGTCTATTGAAAATTTAATGATCAAGTTTAAGTAGTGTCATGAACTTTAACGAGCCAAAAAATATCATATACTTGTGCTCGATGTACAAGCTTAGGCTGCAAATAATATTTGCGTTATATATATATATATATATATGTATATGTGGGTGACGGATCAAGTGAGGGATTAAAATGAGGGACTAAAATGCGGGACTCTCATTTCCCGATCAAATTTTGAAAATCCGAACCGTTCAATGTGTGCAGAACGTGATTTTAAGGGTCCTCGCGAGAAATTAGCAAAAAAATGATCGGGAAGAAGCTTCATCCGAGCAGTTTTTTCTGAACCGTTCAGAAAAACTGCCCGGATGAAGCCCTTCCGATCATTTTTTTGCTGATTTCTCGCGGGGACCCTTAAAATCACGTTCTGATCACTTTGAGCGGCTCAGATCATCGAAATTCAATTGGGAAGGGGGAGTCCCGCATTTTAACAAAATGAGGGATCCCTCACCGGAACCGTTATATATATATAGAGAGAGAGAGAGAGAGAGAGAGAGAGAGAGAGAGAGAGAGAGAGAGAGAGAGACTCCGAAGTGGAGACAGTGATTGAGGGACGACTTGTAGATCAAGGTTTTACATTCACGTATCACTAACCGCATGCTGGAATTCTTTCACTTGAAATGTGTTGGACCCAGATCGAGTGCCCTCGTGAATTTGGTTACACAATGTCACTCCTTGCGACCGTTCCAAAAACAAACTTGCGGGTGCAATGTCGAATGTCATAAAAGACTTAATTGAAGCCCTTCCTAAATTAGTTTAGAACAGATAATGAAAAGCGTCAAAGGACTTACAATTCGCAACCCTCTGACTGAGTGATTATGAACTTATGAAAGCCTTATATAGATACATAGTGTTAACGTTAAATTATTATTTCTTCAACAATTTAACAAGAATAGCTGCTGTAGCACAAACATATGGGCTGATTTTAAATGTTTTCTTCATGGTATTCGTAAGCTGAAGTTCTAATTTTGGGTTTGAGGTGTAATCCATCCAAACCTCCGGCGGGATGGTGTGTCTCTAATCTTTGTGTTTCTTTTTTTGTGGTTGAGCAAGTTTGCTCTCCCTCTTTTCCCCTCGAAAATTATTATAAATTGATAGATATAAGAGTTTAAAAATTGTGCGAATATCGAAAAAGACCAAAGAAAATGGGACAGAGGGAGCAATAATTTTAGAAGGTTTCCAATTTTTTATTTGTTTGAGATCATTTTTGTGACTTGTATATAATGGGCCTTAGAACGTTGTTATCGGGCCTCGAAAAATTCAAACCGGCTCTATCCAAGTCTAGTCAAATTTTAGCATGTTAAGGCTTGTTTGTTAGAGGTTTGTCAACTTGGTTGTCTCATTTCTCTCCCCAATGGTGACCTTAGTTTAAGTCCCACGGGGAGTAGGTTTGGGGTTCAGAGTTATAGATAACATTTGAATCCCTCGTTAACTAACATACAAACACCCCGCTGATGTATAACATGTGACAAAAAAAAAGAAAAAAAAAACGACTTGTTTGTTAGGTATTTTAGGGAGTTCGAGGTCGAGCTTAAGCTCAATGAATACCTTAGATTTGAGTTAAGCTCAAACTTGTTCATGAACCTTAAAGAGTAAAAATACCGTAATTTATGTCCGATGGAATGGTCTAGGGCAAATAAAATTCAGCAAATTGGTCTAAAGTTTAAAAGAAGAGGTCCCAAAGTAGATTTAGTCCAGCTTAAATTTCAGTGATGTATAAAGTCCATTAATGAAAATATTTTGGAGTTTAAGATCCGTGAAAAGACCAAATTGCCTTTAATGAGACAAGGGCCTTGTTTGGCTAACACAAAAAATGTTTTTTTTCATTTAAATGGTCTTAAACAAGATAAGGGCCTTGTTTGGCTAACACAAAATATGTATTTTTTTTGTGTTTTTCGATCTTGTTGCATTTGCATAGGGTACCCTAGGCTTTTAGGCACTTTCATATGGTACCTTAGGATTTTAGGCACTTTCATAGGGTTTTAGGATATATTTTTTTATTATAGGGTTTTAGCGGTTTAGGCACTTTTCATAGGGTACCCTAGGGTTTTAGGCACTTTCTTAGGGATTTAGGGTTCATTTTCCTATTATAGGGTTTTAGCGGTTTAGGCACTTTTCATAGGGTACCCTAGGGTTTTAGGCACTTTCATAGGGTACCCTAAGGTTTTAGGCACTTTCATAGGGTACCCTAAAGTTTTAGGTACTTTCAATGCTGGTCAATCGTGGTCAACGGTAGTCAACTGTGGTCAACGCCGGTCAACGCCGGTCAACTGTGGTCAACGCCGGTCAATGGTGGTCAACACCGGTCAACTTTGGAAGGGGTTATTTGTAATTCTTGGACAAAATGTCTTTTAGACTTTAGAGGAAAATATTTATGTCCTTATCATATCAAAAATTCTTATAGTATGTCCTCCTACTTAATTTACCCAATAAAATTTGTGTTATTAGCTTTCTAACTTCCCGCTTTTAACGTAATATAAATTAGTCTTCATAAATTAAAGCAACTATAGCCGATGTAGCACAAACAAATGGTTTGCATATCCACATTCGGGTTCAACTCCCGGCAGTGGCAAATTTTTTTTGATAAATCTTGACACATTGCGTCTTTTCATCTATCAATATATTATAAAATTGTGTGCCAAGTTTAGTCAAATTTTAGCATGTTAAGGCCTGTTTGTTTGGTTTTTAACTAGTTCGAGTTCGAGCTTAAGCCCATTGAATACATTAGATTTGAATCGAGCTCAAACTTATTTAAAAACCTTGAACAGTAAAAAATACCGTAATTTATGCTTAATGTAGGGGTCTAGGCTGCAAATAAAGTTTGTGTTATTAGCTTTCTAACTTTATGTTTTTCACGTTATAAGATTATTCTTCGGAACATATGGGCTGATTTTCCTTATCCGGGTTCAACCCCCGGCAGCGGCAAATTTTTTTTTAAAATCTTAAGTTTTGTTTTGCTAAGGTTTTTATTTTTTAAGAACTTATATTCTGACTTACGAGACATGTCATTCTTTCACAATACATCACCTTTAATTCAAAAAATAAATACTTATTTCCCTTAGCGGAATGGGGCCTAACTTCCGAGATTTTACGTTAGATAATTATTTTTCAGATCATAATAGAACTACAGCCGCTATAGCACAAACAAATTGGCTGATTTTCCTAATCTGGGTTCAACTCCAGGCAGCGGCAATTTTTTTTTGAATCCTAACACAAGGCGTTTTATTTAATTTTGAAGCAATGATCGATGTAGTAGCTTTATTTGCAAACCCTCAGAAGAATGTCCCATGCTAGAGGACCATCTCTTAATGTTTGTATTTTCAATTTACTTACGCCCAAGAGTTAAGTAGGACTGCAAATTAGTTGAGTCGAATTTCAACGTGCTCAGATTATTTTGTTGAATTCTTATAAGCTCAAGTTCAAGTCTATTTGAAAGTTTAATCGAGCACGACTTTGTTCATGAACTTTAACGACCCAAAAGTATCATATATACACGTATACTCAATGTACAAGTCTAGGCTGCAAATAAAATTTACATTATGGAGAAGAGGCTCATGTGGAGACAGTGATTGAGGGAGAACTCGTAGATCAAGGTTTTGCATTCATGATTCACAAATTAACCACAAGATGAGATTATTTAAAATTAGTGGGTGATTGTTTTCGGAAGTTAGAATTGAACAAATCTTACATTCAGCCAAAAAATATGTGGATTAGCATGCTATCCATTTAAAAATATGTCGTGGCTAAAATTGATTACTAGAGTTTAAATACAACTTTTGCCTCAAAAGTACGAGAAGAGTGAAGTTTTTTTTTTTTTATCGGTAAAAATAAATATATAGATAACTCGGTAAGGGTAAATCGGGGGAAACAAAAAAGAAAGAAATAAAATCCGCTTCATGATATTGATACATGAAGCCTTCTGTTGAGGTTCATATTTTTTATGTACGTACTTATTTCCTGTAAAATGACAAAAGTACAAATTTTACTTTTGTTGCCAATACAAATTTTACTCACATAAAATCCCATTAGAGAGAGAAAAAGGTGAACAAACCTGAAATAATCAAGATTAATTCAAAGCCTATTTTGGTAATTTTATTAGTTGCCGTTCAATAACTTTCTAACTCCGGATTTTTTACGTTAAATAATTATTTTTCAGATTACAGAACAACAGCAGCCGTTGTAGCACAAACATATGGGCTTATTTTCCTTATCCGGGTTCGACTCCCGGCAACGGCAATTTTTTTAATAATCTTAGCGCATGACGTCTTTTCCGTTAATTTTGAAGCATTGAAATGATGTAGGGGTAGCTTTATTTACCTATCCTCATGCTATGTTTGGATGCGCGTAATATTCGGAAGGGATGGAGAGTTATTTTTGAAATTCAATGGTACGTTTCGATGCCCGTAATATTCGGTAGGGATAGGGAGTTATATTGGAAATTCAATAGAGTCAAAAACATTTTCTTTTTTTAATGAATTGAGCCAAGAACTTAGGTTTCTCATTAGGGAGGGGAGGAATCAGATACGTTTAGAAATGTGATTCCTCGTTCAATGTGTTATTGGGAATCATATTTTCATTCCATAGCCGGTCAGTTCCAAACATAGAATTATTCTCGAAAATACCGTAATTTATGCTCGATGTATGGGTCTAGGTTGCAAATAAAATTTGTGCTATTAGCTTTGTAAATTCCCTCTTTTCACGTTATATAAATTATTCTTCAGACCCTCATAGCAACAACAGCCGCTGAAGCACAAACAAATTGTTTGAAGACATCATCCGCATTCAACTCCCGGCAGCGGCAAATCTTTTTTTATAAATCTTGACCCATCTTTTCATCTATCTATCTATCGATATGTTATAGAAATGTATCTGAGCCCCACAAGCTTTCAAACTCTCATTCCTAATTTTTTTAGATTTTTCATTTTTTTGTTGAGAGAGAGAGAGAATTCATTTTTCATCACACGTCTTTACAATGTATAGAATGAGACCAATGCTAGCGTGTATCGACCACGGGACCGGACAAAATATTAAACTATCTATCAACTAACGATTTTGCCCGTTCGATACACGGGACCGAAAATAAACCAATAGAATTTTTTTTATCTTGTGTATCAAACGGGCATAAACGCTAGTTTCTTTAATTTTGAAATAATGGTGTACTAGCTTTATTGCCTTGCAAAAAATTGACGTAACTTTGTTGGCTAACCCTCATTAGAAGGAAAATGCTTTCCTCCACACATGGGAAAAGGACCGTCTCTGTGAACTAGCTGAGTCAAACTTCAACATGCTCATATTTGTTTGTTGAATTCTTATCGTGCTCGAGTTCAAGTCCATTGAAAGTTTGATGATCAAGTTCAAGTAGTGTCATGAACTTTAACGAGCCAAAAAATATCATATACTTGTGCTCGATGTACAGGCTTAGGCTGCAAATAATATTTATGTGGTGGACGCGGCTCGGTGGATGAACCCTGGCTCGGCGAATGGGTCCTGTTGTGTGGTGGACGTGGCTCGGTTGGGGACCCTGGTGGAGGCCACTTAACCGCTGTAAGCTCGACCCATAGATATGTTGCACTGGTGGGTCGGCGGAGTGAAGTTTGGTGAGTTTGTGCCGAACCTATCCCGCCGAAGAGAAGTGTTCCATTCCAGGACAGGGCATTGCTCCGTATACATGTCGTGGAATCCGGTTCGGCGACGCACCACCGAACCAAGTAGCAGTTATCACGAGCTCACGTATAGCCGGACTGTTGGTTTCGGCGGGGCTGCCAACCACCGAACCATATCGACTCCTTGACTTGTAGAGGAAGTTAGGGGTGGAGTCGGTTGAATAGGAAACGTGTCATTAATCTCTCTGTGGTAGGAACGGACCGTTAGGGATCATGACGAGCCTAACTTTACGGGATTGGATTTGGATGCCATAGTGGGCGAACCAATCGCCGTGCGTGTGGTGTAACCGCGTAGTTTGGACTCCACCTTTCCCCGCCTATAAAAGGAGTGGTGATGCTGAGGAATAAGGTACGCAATACTCCCACCCTCAAACCCTAAAACTCAACTCACTTACTCTCCTCTCCTGTCACTGACTTGATCGTCGGAGTGCCTATCCTGGACCACCACGATTCGGACTTGGGCACTAACGAGTGCTTTACCTGTGCAGGTAACAACCGAGATAAGCCACCCTAACCATCTCAACACCCAAGGTTCGACCGGAGAAAGCATAGCACCACAATTTACATTATAGAGAGAGAGAGAGGAGGCTCCGAAGTGGAGACAGTGATTGAGGGACGACTTGTAGATCAAGGTTTTACATTCATGTATCACTTATAACCACAAGCTGGAATTCTTTCACTTTTTGCGACCGCTTCAAAAACAGACTTTCGGTGCGATGTTGGATGTTATAAAAGACTTAATTAAAATCTTTCCTAAATTAATTTATGACAGATGGTAAAAAGCGATCCGACAACATGTAATCCAAGGACTCACGACTCGTAACCCTCTGACGAGTGATTATGAACTTTTGAAAGCCTTATAAAGATATATAGTGTTAACGTTAAATTATTATTTCTTCAACAATTTACCAACAATAGCCGCTGTAGCACAAACATATGGGCTGATTTTCCTTCCCCGGGTTCAACTCCCGCCAGCGGCAAATGTTTTTAAAATCTTAGTTTTTTCCCTTTAATTTGGAAGCATTGATGTAGCACTCTATTTGCTATCCTCATCCCATGTTTTGGATGCCCGTAATATTCGGTAGGGATAGGAGTTTGATTAGTAATTCTATTTTGATGTTTGTCTTAATTCAGTAATCTTATCCAAGAATAAGTTATTTCGGAAATTTAATAGAGTCAAAACATTTTCCTTTTGAATTGATTGAGCCAGGAACTTAGGTTTCTCGTGGGGGATGGGAGGGATCAAATTCTTACTTAGTTTAGAAATGTGATTTCTGGTTGAATATGTCATCGGTAATCATATTTTCATTCCATGGCCAGTCAGTTCCAAACATAGATTGGGTGTTTTACAATTCCATTCGTCCTATGGGTTACTCTATTGTGTCGTTTGATTTGTAATTCTTCTCTTCTTTCTCTCTTTGTAATGTTCTATTAGATATTGCAGCCTTGACCATACAACAACAATAATTACAAATAAAAAATAAAAAAATTGCCCTACTATGTCTCTTCTAAACAAGTGAAACCAAAAGTCAGGATTTCAAAGTATGCAGCTTCCATCGCGGATATGAATAATCTATACAATCGTGGGCTCCGGGGAATCTCAACTTCTGCAACTGTAGACGTGGGTATCAACCTCACTGTTGACATTTTCCTAGAATACCGCATTCGGAAATACCATAATTTATGCTCAATAATGGGTCTTGGCTGCATATAAAATTTGTGTTAAAATCATATTTTGATCATATTGAGCGGCTCGGATTATCGAAATTCGATCGGAAAAGAGGAAGTGCGGACGGGAAGAAGTTTGGACTTGAACCGGACTGTGTGTGTGTGTATATATATATATGTGCGTGTGTGTGTTTGTTATTCTTCAGACCGTATGGCAACATCAGCCGCTGTAGCACAAACAAATGGTTTGCAGTTCCTCGTCCGGGTTCAACTCCCGGCAACGGCAAAGGAAATGTCTAGTTATTTAAAAATAATGGGTGATTGTTTTCTAGATGCGTTGATTGCTAATAGAGTACAATTGACTACACCAGTTACAGTTGTCTCCGGTAAAAGATGCTTTTGGAAGTCAGAATTGATCAAATCTTACATTCGGTCAACTGTGTCGCAAGGTATAATGGATTAGCATGCTATCCATTTAAAAATATGTGGTGGCTAAAATTGATTACTAGAGCATAAATACTACTTTTGCCTCAAAAGTACGAGAAGAGTGAAGTTTAAGTAATAAATTTCGAATTAATGAAGTGATTATCTAGTTTTTTTTGTTATTATGATGTTGAATACTTGTAATGGTAATTTTTAAAAGTAACTTCTAATTTTTTTATTTGTTGAAGAACTATTTTTTGACTTATATATAATGAGCCTCATTCAAGAAAGTTGACATCAGACCTCAAAAAATTTAAAGGCGGCCCTAGCCAAGTCTAGTCAAATTTTAGCATGTTAAGACTTGTTTGTTAGGTTTTTAGTGAGTTCGAGCTTAAGCTCAATGAACACCTTAAATTTGAGTCGAGCTCAAACTTGTTCACAAACCTTAAAGAGTAAAAAAATCGTAATTTATGCCCCGATGATGGGTCTAGGCTGCAAATAAAATTTGTGTTATTAGCTTTGTAACTTTCCGTTTTTTACGTTATATAAAATATTCTTCAAATCTCATAGCAACAACCGCCGCTGTAGCACATACAAATGGTTTGCATATCCTCATCCGGGTTCGACTCTCGGCAGTGGCAAATTCGTGTTTTGTTTTTTTTGGTGCGTGTATCAATAACTAGGTAATTGGGCCAGTTTGCATGCATCTCGACTTATCTTTAGGGCCCTTGAAGATTACGATCGGGCAAACTTCCAGGAATCGAAAAGAGTTGAATGTTTTGAACACAAGATTTTAGAAAGGGGGTGGACAACATCTTACCCGCAACCACAGAAAGCGAAGCCCCGGAACGTCGCTGGAAAACGATCTGGCTGAAAAGTTCCCAATGGACACTCGAACTTCAATCACAGAATTGAGAGGGGAGACGGTTCGACGGTGGGGAGAAGGGAATAGAGGGATAGAGATCGGAGGGAAATGATCCCTCCCCTCCCGCCGCCTGAGAAGGGGGGGAGAGGAAGGGCTGTTGGCGGCTAGGGTTTAAAGTTTTTAGAGATAGAGGGAGAGAGAAAAAGATGGGACATTTTGGTAGTTTTATTAGTTTCTCAAATTTCTTTGTTTGTGTTTGACCTGGTTGCCCTTTCATACGTCTCTTAACTTTGGATGTTTTGGATTCATTAATTTTCCCCTAGAAAATATAAAAACAAAAGTCGTTGTAGCACAATCCTAATCCGGGTTCGACTCCCGGCAGCAGCAACCCCTTTCTGTACCCTTTTTAATTAGTAAAATATCTAATCAAACTTAAGACCCAATTTAAGTGGAAGTCTAAAAGCAAAAGGCCCCAAAAAAAAAAAAAAGTTGTGTTAAAGTTTATAATAAGCAGCAATATATATTTGTCATAAGTTGTTTAAAGAATCAAACCCCTCTGTTTATGAAGGATGTTTTAACCAAAGAAACAAGAAAACCAAAGCAAGTGTCCAGTTATTTAAAATTAATGGGTGATTGTTTTCTAGATGCGTTGATTGCTGATAGAGTAAAATTGACTACACTAATTACAGTTGCCTCCGGTAAAAGATGCTTTTGGAAGTCAGAATTGATCAAATCTTACATTTGGTCAGCTGTGTCGCAAGTTATAATGGATTGTCATGCGATCTATTTAAGAATATGTGGTGGTTAGAATTGATTACCAGAGCTTCAATACTACTTTTGCCTCAAGAGTACAAGAAGAGTAGTATTGCATGTGTTGAATACTTGTAATAATTTTTGAAGGTATCAAATTTTTTATTTGTTTAAGAACTTTTTTGTGACTTGTATGTAATGGGCCTTAGAACGTTGATATCGGGCCTCGAAAAACTCAAACCGGCTCTACCCAAGTCTAGTCAAATTTTAGCATGTTAAGGGTTGTTTCTTAGAGAAATCAAGTTTGTCAAGTTGGTTGTCTTATTTCTCTCCCCAATGGGGACCTGAGTTTGAGTCCCAAGGGGAGTAGGTTTGGGGTTCAGAGTTATGGATAGCCTTTGAATCTCCCGTTGACTAACATATTAACACTCCGCTGATGTATAACGTATGACCAAAAAAAAGGATTCTTTGTTAGGTATTTTAGCGAGTCCGAGGTCGAGCATTAGCTCAATTAGGGGTGTAAACGAGCCGAGCCGAACCGAATATTGGCATGTTCGAGCTCGGCTCGACAAGCATGTACAAAGCTCAAGCTCGGCTCGTTAGTATTCGGTCTAGAATAAAAGAGCCGGCTCGGCTCGAATTCGTCAAACTTTTCGGCCTTAATATTGAAAAAATGGCTAAACGAGCTGAGTCGAACCAAATATTGGCATGTTCGAGTCGAGCCAAGCCGAGCCGAGCCGAATCTTTTATATTTCGAGCAGAGACGAACCTGTTTGCGAACCTATATATTGGCATGTTCGAGCCGAGCCAAACATTTTCGAGCTGAGACAAACATATTCGCGAACCTGTTCAAGCCGAGCCCTGCTAGGTTCGAGCTCGGCTCGTTTATCAAACGAGCTGCAAAATCGAGCTCGAGCTCGGCTCGGCTCGTTTATCCTTCGAACCGAGCCCTTACCGAGTCGAACTCGCGAGCTGCTCAGCTCATTTACAGCCCTAAGCTCAATGAATACCATAGATTTGAGTTGAGCTCAAACTTGTTCATAAACCTTAAAGAGTAAAAATACCGTAATTTATGTCCGATGAAATGGTCTAGGGCAAATAAAATTTGTGTTATTAGCTTTCTAACTTCACGTAATATAAATTAGTCTTCAGACATTATTACAATAACAGCTGCTGTAGTACAAACAAATGGTTTGCATATCCTCATCCGGGTTTGACTCCTGGCAGTGGCAAATCGTTTTTTATAAATCTTGACACATTGCGTCTTTTCATATATCAATATATTACAGAAATGTGTGCCAAGTTTAGTCAAATTTTACCATGTTAAGGCTTGTTTGTTTGGTTTTTAACTAGCTCGATGTATGGGTCTAGGCTGCAAATAAAGTTTTTCACGTTATAGGATTATTCTTCGGACGGTATGGTAATCACAGCCGTTTTAGCACAAACATATGGGCTTATTTTCCTTATCTGAGTTCAACCCCCGACAGCGGCTATTGTTTTTTTTAAATCTTCAGTTCCATTTTGCTAAGTTTTTTATTTTTTAAGAACTTTATATTCTGACTTACGAGACATGTCATTCTCTCACAATACATCACCTTTAATTCAAAAAATAAATACTTATTTTCCTTAGCGGAATGAGGCCTAACTTCCGAGATTTTACGTTTGATAATTATTTTTCAGATCATAATACAACTATAGCCGCAGTAGCACAAACAAATGGGCTGATTTTTCTAATCCGGGTTCAACTCTTGGCAGCGGCAATTTTTTTAAAAAATCTTAACACAAGGCATTTTATTTAATTTTGAAGCAATGATCGATGTAGTAGCTTTATTTGCAAACCCTCAGAAGAACGTCCCACGCAAGAGGACCATCTCTTAATGTTTGTATTTTCAATTTACTTACGCTCAAGAGTTAGGTAGGGCTGTAAATTAGCTGAGTCGAATTTCAACGTGCTCAGATTATTTTGTTGAATTCTTATCGAGCTTGAGTTCAAGTCTATTGAAAGTTCAATCGAGCACGACTTTGTTTAAGCAAATAAAATTTGTGCTATTAGCTTTGTAAATTCCCTCTTTTCACGTTATATAAATTATTCTTCAGACTTTATGTCAACAATAGCCGCTGTAGCACAAACAAATGGTTTGTCGACATTATCCAGGTTCAACTCCCGGCAGTGGCAAATCTTTTTTATAAATCTTGACCCATCTTTTTATCTATCAAGATACTATAAAAATGTTTCTGAGCCCCACAAGCTTTCAAACCCTCATTCCTAATTTTTTTGGATTTTTCATTTGTTTTTGTTTAGAGAGAGAGAGAGGGAGAGTTCATTTTTCATCACACATCTTTGCAATGTATAGAATGAGATCAATACTAGCGTGCATCGACCACGGGACCGGACAAAAAATTAAATTATCTTTTTTATCAACTAGCGTTTTTGCTCGTTCGATACACGAGACTAAAAAATAAACCAATAGAATTTTTTTATTCCATGTATCAAAACGGGCAAATTGCTTTCCCACCCCCACTGACACACACCCCATGGGAACGTTAGAAGACAAAATTCATTTAAAAATAGAATGGATTAGCATGCTATCCATTTAAAAATATGTGGTGGCTAAAATTCATTACTAGAGCTTAAATAATACTTTTGCCTTAAAAGTACGAGAAGAGTGAAGTTTAAGTAATAAATTTTGAATTAGTGAAGTGATTATCTAGTTTTTTTTTTGTTATTATGACGTTGAACACTTGTAATAGTAGTTTTTAAAAGTAACTTCTAATTTTTTATTTGTTGAAGAACTATTTTGTGACTTATATATAATGGGCCTCATTCAAGAACGTTGACATCAGACCTCCAAAAACTTAATGGCGGCTCTAGCCAAGTCTAGTCAAATTTTAGCATGTTAAGGCTTGTTTGTTAGGTTCTTAGCGAGTTCAAGCTTAAGCCCAATGAACATCTTAAATTTGAGTCGAGCTCAAACTTGTTCACGAACCTTAAAGAGTAAAAAAATCGTAATTTATGCCCCGTGATGGGTCTAGGCTGCAAATAAAATTTGTGTTATTAGCCTTGTAACTTCCCGTTTTTTACGTTATATTAATTATTCTTCAGACCTTATGTTAGCAACAGCCGCTGTAGCACAAACAAATGGTTTGCATATCCTCATCCGGGTTCGACTCCCGGCAGTGGCAAATTTTTTTTTTTTTTTTTTGGGTGTGTGTGTCAATAACTAGGTAATCGGGCCAACTTGCACGCACCTCGACTTATCTTTAGAGCGCTTGAAGATAACGATCGGGCAAACTTCCGGGAACCGAAAAGAGTTGAATGTTTTGAACCCAAAATTTTAGAAAAGAGCAAACTCCTAAGTCCTGGACCTAGACCACTGCTCTAACTCCTCGGGGTTTATGAATGTGAACATTTTTCGTTGTGGGTTGATGAAGTCTATAATTTGCTACAGGCTACATCCCATAATATTTTGTTACCTAGTTTTTAATTTGCTGAGCAATCTTTCAATCAAAGTTATGATCACTTGGGTTTGATAGTCCTCTGTATCTTTTGCCTATTCAATTACTTTTGACTCAGTGGCTAAAAATTGAATTCCATCCATATTATAAAACGGAGTAATTTTTGTCTACACATACAAATTCAACGTCCTCTACAACCATCGGATCGCATTTACATATTGATCCTAACCGTTCGATCGGAAAATGTTTCCTTGTATATAAATTTACTTAGGGAGACGTTTTGTAATCTTTTCAGTTACGTATTAAAACCGCTTGTGTATTGACATGCTATAGAGTAATATATACACCTTTCTTTTGCAATTGATTTCCGTTTTTTTTTTTTCCCTCTTGTAAGTTGATTTCATTCGTTTAGAGAGCGTTGATAAGAACAAAAAAAATCATCAAAAATTAGAGCTCATCTTATAGAAAATGTGTTATTGTAAATAATTTTTGATGTGGCATTGGATTAATGTGTTTATTATTTAATGTAGCTGATTAGATGAATTCTGTTTAAGTATATTTGAAAATGATACTTCTAGGAGACGTCAGCTTGGTTGGCGGCGTGGCCAACAGTAGAGAAGGAGAATTAACTTAAACTCTCTTCAGAACATGTTACTTCGTGCCTTTAGGCACGGGCACTCATAGTCTAATTAAATGCAGGGCTGACTTACCATTGAGACGGGACAAGGCGCGACTTCAATTCAAAAAATAAATACTTATTTGATTTTCCTTAATAGAACGGGCCTAAGTAGGTAAATAATCACGAAATAATCAAGATTTCAGGGCATATTTTGGTAGTTTTATTAGTTTGTCAAATTTCTTTGTTTTTGTTTGACCTGGTTGCCCTTTCATAAGTCTCTTAACTTTGGATGTTTTGGATTCATTACTTTTCCCCCAGGAAATACAGAACAAAAAGCCGCTGTAGCACAAACAATGGGCAGATTATCCTAATCCGGGTTCGACTCCCGGCAACGGCAACTTCCTCAACTCTTTTTGATTAGTAAAAGTTCTAATCAAACTTAAGGCCCAATTTAAGTGGAAGTCCAAAAGGCCCAATAAAAAATGGTGATAAAGATATAATTCTAAAACTTGTGTTAAAACTTGTTTAAAGAATCAAACCACTGTTTATGAAGGATCTTTTTACCAAAGAAACAAGAAAGCCAAAGGAAGTGTCCAGTTATTTAAAACTAATGGGTGATTGTTTTCTAGATGCGTTAATTGTTGATAGAGTAAAATTAACTATACTAGTTACAGTTGCCTCTGGTAAAAGATACTTTTGGCAATCAGAATTGATCAAATCTTACATTCGGTCAGCTATGTCGCAAGGTGTAGTGGGCCGAAATATCCGAAGGGGTTCATACGGTCCAAAAGGTTGCACCGGGGGTCTATCATTCAGTTGTCTCAGTTCGATGAGGGCTGAGTTGGCCCGGTGACACGTCATCCATCTTCCACCGAACGTAAGGAAAGTCAGGGACTGCTCGCCGAGCGTGGACTTTTGTCCGAACACAGGCTCGCGGTGGTGTGTTCGGCGTAGAAGGCTTTTGTTCGGCATGGCACGTTCTCCATTCTTGGCCTCCATTTGTTCGACCAGTAAGCTTACCTTCGGGACCGCTTTGTTCGGAGACCGCTGGTACAGAAAATTCCAGAACCTTCCAATTGATACGTGAGTTGCCTTCTCTTCTCACTGCCGTGACGCCTCTTCATGATGTGACATGTCTGACATAAACCCATGTGCCTCTGCAAATCTGGGAAGACGGCCTTCATTAAATGCCTCTGACAGGTGACGTCGTCCGAGCGTAGGAACGCGCGTGTATCCTACGCTCGGCTTGCTTAGCGTGCAAGACTTCTTTGCCTATAAATATGGAGGTACATCTTACCACAAGAAGGCTGATATACTCTTCTCCCTCTCACATAAGAAGTTCCTCTTTTCCTAACAAATACCACTTCACTTATTCCTCTTTCCCCTACTAACTAGATCGTTGGAGCTTCTACCCGGAGGAACACCCCCCTCCGGTTTGCAGGTACCCGGTGAGCCACGTCAACCTTCCACGGCACAATAGCGGAGGAGAAGAGGGTTCAAGAGGTCCAGGTTGAAAACAAACCCCACACAAGGTATAATGGATTGTTATGCTATCTATTTAAGAATATGTGGTGGCTAAAATTGATTACTAGAGCTTAAATACTACTTTTGCCTCAAAAGCACGAGAAGAGTAGTATTGTGTTGAATACTTGTACTCCCTCTGTCCCATTTTCTTTGGACTTTTTGATATTTGTGTCATTCTTAAAACTCTTTTATCTTCTGGTATGAATCTCCAAAAATATGCAATATAGATCTTATTTGATAGTTCTCGATTAAATCTATAATACAAAGTTTTCAAAATTATAAAAAGTATTATAAATTGAGAGATATAAGAGTTTAAAAAATTGTGCGAATATCGAAAAAGACCAAAGAAAATGAGATAGAGGGAGCAATAATTTTAGAAGGTTTAATTTCTAATTTTTTATTTGTTTGAGAACTTTTTTGTGACTTGTATATAATGGGCCTTAGAACGTTGATATCGGGCCTCAAAAAAACTCAAACCGGCTCTATCCAAGTCTAGTCAAATTTTAGAATGTTAAGGCTTGTTTGTTTGAGAAACCAATGCTGTGTTTGGATTGGATTTTGAAAAGTTTTTTGAAAAATAGTAGGGGTAATAAGTGGAGAGAGATAGAGAGAGAAATGTTAGAAGTAGGGAGAATCTAGGGGTAACAAGACACAATGTTTGTCAAGTTGGTTGTCTCATTTCTCTCCCCAATGGTGACCTTAGTTTAAGTCCCACGGGGAGCAGGTTTGGGGTTCAGAGTTATGGATAGCCTTTGAATCCCCCGTTAACAAACATACAAACACCCCGCTGATGTATAATATATGACAAAAAAAGAAAATAAAAACTTGTTTGTTAGGTATTTTAGTTAGTTCGAGGTCGAGCTTAAGCTCAATGAATACCTTAGATTTGAGTTAAGCTCAAACTTGTTTATGAACCTTAAAGATTAAAAATACCGTAATTTATGTCCGATGGAATGGTCTAGGGCAAATAAAATTTGTGTTATTAGCTTTCTAACTTCCCACTTTGCACGTAATATAAATTAGTCTTCAAACCTTATGGCAATAACAACTGCTGTAGCACAAACAAATGGTTTGCATGTCCTCATCTGGGTTCGACTCCCGGCAGTGGCAAATCTTTGACACATTGCGTCTTTTCATATATCAATATATTATAGAAATTTGTGCCAAGTTTAGTCAAATTTTAGCATGTTAAGACTTGTTTGTTTGGTTTTTAACTAGTTCGAGGTCGAGCTTAAACCCAATGAATACATTAGATTTGAATCGAGCTACAACTTATTCAAAAACCTTAAACAGTAAAAAAATACGGTAAATAATGCTCGACGTATGGGTCTAGGCTGCAAATAAAGTTTGTGTTATTAGCTTTCTAACTTCCTGTTTTTCACGTTATAAGATTATTCTTCGGACCATATGGTAATCATAGCCGTTGTAGCACAAACATATGGGCTGATTTTCCTTATCCGGGTTCAACCCCCGGCAGCGGCATTATTTTCTTAAAAGTCTTAAGTTCCGTTTTGCTAAGGTTTTTATTTTTTAAGGTCTTATATTCTGACTTACGAGACATGTCATTCTCTCACAATATATCACCTTTAATTCAAAAAATAAATACTTATTTCCCTTTGCGGAATGGGGCCTAACTTCCGAAATTTTACGTTAATTATTTTTCAGATCATAATAGAACTACAGCTGCTGTAGCACAAATAAATGGGCTGATTTTCCTATTCCGGGTTCAACCCCCGGCAGCGGCAATATTTTTTTAAATCTTAACACAAGGCGTTTTATTTAATTTTGAAGCAATGATCGATGTAGCTTTATTTGCAAACCCTCATAAGAACGTCCCATGCTAGAGGACCATCTCTTAATGTTTGTATTTTCAATTTACTTACGCCCAAGAGTTAGGTAGGGCTGCAAATTAGCTGAGTCGAATTTCAACGTGCTCAGATTATTTTGTTGAATTCTTATCGAGCTCGAGTTCAAGTCTATTTGAAAGTTTAATCGAGCACGACTTTGTTCATGAACTTTAACGACGACCCAAAAGTATCATATATACACGTATACTCGTTGTACAAGTCTAGGCTGCAAATAAAATTTACATTATGGAGAAGAGGCTCATGTGGGGACAGTGATTGAGGGAGAACTCGTAGATCAAGGTTTTGCATTCATGTATCACAAATTAACCACAAGCTGAGATTATTTAAAATTAGTGGGTGATTGTTTTCTAGATGCGTTGATTGCTAATAGAGTAAATTTTTTTTTTTTTTTTGCCACAACGATAACACGTGATATTATAGATCCAAGAAACAGTACATCAAGAGGAAATTCTATCCCTAAACAAGGGATCAAGAAACCAAATAGGAGGGGACTCAGTACAAAAACTATACCCAACTCCAACTAAATCCATCGCTCCACACAGACGGAGCACTGCAGAAAATAACCAAAAACACTCACATAGGGGTTATAGAAGCCCCCACAAACAGGGAGAAATCCCACACAGAGAACACCAAAGAAAAGAACCAGAAAAAAGAGAAAAACCGGTAACGGAATCGGACGGAGTTTATCGTACCAGAGCAGACTTCATCCACCCACCTAGATCTCCCATTTCGGCGGGAGGAGGACGCCTCCGACAACCACGATCTGCGGGCCAATACATCCAAAAGCCGTCGGACTGCACGGCGGAAAAGGTGAAGGAGGGGCGGCGGATGGTGGTTTGAAGATGAGGAGGATGGGGGTGAAGGGGAAAAGAGAGAAAACCTTCGAGATCTATAATCGAGAGATTGAAAAATCCCACGAGGGGGAGACATCCCTCCCCTCCCGTCACCCATTGGGGCATAAAACCCTAGGGGGGAGGGGAAGGAGAGAAATAGGGACGACGGCTTCTTTAGGGTTAGAGAGGGGGGTAATAGAGTAAAATTGACTACATCAATTACAGTTGCCTCTGGTGAAAGATGCTTTTGGAAGTTAGAATTGAACAAATCTTACATTCAGCCAAAAAATATGTGGATTAGCATGCTATCCATTTAAAAATATGTCGTGGCTAAAATTGATTACTAGAGTTTAAATACGACTTTTGCCTCAAAAGTACGAGAAGAGTGAAGTTTTTTTTTTGATCGGTAAAAATAAATATATAGATAACTCGGTAAGGGTACATCGAGGGAAACAAAAAAGAAAGAAATAAAACCCGCTTCATGATATGGATACATGAAGCCTTCCGCTGAGGTTCATATTTTTTAAGTACGTACTTATTTCCCGTAAAATGACAAAAGTAAGACTCTTGTTGCCAATACAAATTTTACTTAAAATCCCATTAGAGAGAGAAAAAGGTGAACAAACCTGAAATAATCAAGATTAATTCAAAGCCTATTTTGGTAATTTTATTAGTTGCCGTTCAATAACTTTCTAACTCCGGATTTTTTACGTTAGATAATTATTTTTCAGATAACAGAACACCAGCAGCCGTTGTAGCACAAACATATGGGCTGATTTTCCTTACCCGGGTTCGACTCCCGGCAACGGCAATTTTTTTAATAATCTTAGCGCATGACGTCTTTTCCGTTAATTTTGAAGCATTGAAATGATGTAGGGGTAGCTTTATTTACCTATCCTCATGCTATGTTTGGATGCGCGTAATATTCGGTAGGGATAGAGAGTTATTTTGGAAATTAATGGTACGTTTGGAATCGATGCCCGTAATATTCGGTAGGGATGGAGAGTTATTTTGGAAATTCAATAGAGTCAAAAACATTTTCTTTTTTTAATGAATTGAGCCAAGAACTTAGGATCTCATTAGGGAGGGGAGGAATCAAATATGTTTAGAAATGCGATTCCTCGTTGAATATGCTATCAAAAATCCTATTTTCATTCCATATATAGCTAATTCCAAACATGGAATTATTCTCAAAAATACCGTAATTTATGCTCGATGTATGGGTCTAGGCTGCAAATAAAATTTGTGCTATTAGCTTTGTAAATTTCCTCTTTTCATGTTATATAAATTATTCTTCAAACCTAATACAAAAAAAATGGTTTGCAGACATCATCCGAGTTCAATTCTTGGCAGCGGCAAATTTTTTTTACTAAATATTGACCCATCTATCTATCAATATACTATAGGGTGGCGTTAATGCCACGAGGCCATTGCTTAAAGCCACGACCAAGTCATAAACTGTGAAAAAGTTGCCCTCGGCCTTAACACCTCTCCCTCTAGAGAGAGAGAGATCTACTACTCTCTGTTTCCTCTTCTCATCTTTCACCCTATAGTTTCTTTTATCTCTATTATTTTCAAGATTAACAAAAAAATTTGCCGTTCAAAAAAGAAAAAGAAAAAGAAAAAGAAAAAAAAAGGAATCAAGTTATCGATCAACTTACGGAGATGGTTGATCTTACTTTTCTCAAAAAGAGGTAGCATAGCATATTCAAAGAGGTCATTAGCTCGAATTTTTTTTGTCTTAAAAGAGGAGTAATGGAGTATCGATGATGACAATTCCTAAACGTGTTACTGATGCCTACCTTCACATAATTTTCCGCATTTGACTGAAGACTTGAACCTGCAATTTCAACTATGATTTTTTCTTTTTGGTACAAGCAAAAGAAAAGTTACAAGGTTTGAACCGCAATGTCGAGACAATTAATCTAAAGGAGTAAACTTTCGTAGTGTAATGAACTTCCATTCAAGAGATCGTATGACGGAAATGTCCTTTTTTCGTAGTTATCAGCATGCAAAGCCCGTTCTAATATTATACACGCACTAACAACTTTTTTTACTTTTTTTTGTTTTGTCCTTATTTGAATTTTTTTTTTCTAGTTTGGTAGTTTTGTTTCAAATTTTTTTGACTCGACTTTTTTCACTTAAAAGTGGTCCTTGTTCAAAATTTTTGGGTAAAAGTAAAATTTTTTAACTTTTCCGGTTCGTCTCGTCGAGAATCAAATGGTCAAAAAATTTTGACGCAAAACGAACAAACGCGAAAAAAATTCAAATAAGGACAAAATCAAAAAAGTGAAAATAGTTGTTAGGAAGCCACATGTCACGAAAATATTACGTTTTTTTTTTAAACAGTAATTTTTTAAATTATTAATCTTTGAAGGAACACAAACAGTGTGTGTCTATATATATACACACACACAGTGGGCTTCCTCTAAGGTCGCCCTTAGAGGAGTAAAATGCGGACATCAATCTCAGCCATTGAATCGTGATTTCAATGGTCAAGGTTTTAATAAAACTTTTCCAGGGAAAAATTAATTGTGATTCTTGTTGAAGTAATCTTGATAACTAGAATAATAGGAATTGTACAAGGAAGCTAGCTAGCATGAATACTAGCTAGGCCAATTTTTTCAAGTATTCATTGTCCGCCAAGTAAAGTTGTGCATATCTTCTTTTGAACTTTCTCTCTCTCTCTCAGTTTCTTGCAAAATAGGCATAAATCAAGAAGCTGGAAAAGTCTAATCTCATACCTTACAAGAAACCTCAAAATGTCTTTAAAGAAGCAGTACTCTAATCTCATACCTTACAAGAAACCTCAAAAAGTCTCTAAAGAAGCAATCGGGATGCTGCTATATATATCATCGCATACAAAAACGAAGATTCTACTATAGTAGAAAATTTTTTTGACCATTTAATTTGTAAATGAATCGCTATGTTAGTTATTTTATAATATATAAGGACATTTTGGGACATATAACTGTATTTTGGTGATTTGTATATGTGAACTTTTGGCCCTTTTAACATGTTAGCAGTTTTCCACGCATGAGAATGACCAAAAGAAAATACTATGCACTAATAAATTAATTCTGAAAGAAAAATTTCTCTGGAAGTATTTTTTAGAAAAGTTTTCCTACCCCATACAAATCGAGAGAGAATTATTTCCTCCCCTGATTGCATTGTCTACTTCAGCTTATAGACATGGTGATTGTTCAGCTTGTTTTAGGATTTTCTTGACTTTTTTATGAACGGTCAAAAAGATTTTTATTAATTTTTGAAAACAAATTACAAAGATTAAAATGACCATAAGCACAAGGCATCAAGCCGGAGAAAGGAAACCTCACAAAGAGGCGACATCACTCCACAATCATATGCCTCAAGGACCCGGAGGGAGAGAATAATAATCCAAAGTTGACAAGAAGTCAACAATGACAAAACACACCACTCTCAAAGAGACACCTAAAACTCAAACATACACAACACCTAAGACTCAAAACAACACCCGATCGAACAGACATCTCCCTTAACAACTCCTCAAACCATAAACATTAATCCGAAGCCAACATGACTCTATAACACTCCTCATCAGTTTCCTCCATTTGAGTTGTTAGATTTCTTGTAGAATTGTATATTAGGCCTATTTTTCACTTGTAACCTGTTAAAAGGAAAGATGCTTCATTTTCTTCGTTTGAAATTTCTCTATATGAAGTTCTAAATTGTTGATAGACATGAACGTGGAAGCTTGGAAAAGTCACATTTCCTACCTCTCAAGGAACCTCACACGAGCACTATAAATAACCGGCCTTTTATAACATTGTATCATCATCCAATCCAAAAATGAAGACTCCAAATGCTTCATTGCTTTCACTTATAATTTCTCTTCTTTCCTTGATTTCATGGCCAACTTCAGCTTATACTCACGAGGATTTTCTTCAATGCCTTTCCCTTCATTTTCCTAATTCCAACTCAATCTCCAAAGTTATTTACACTCCTTACAACTCTTCGTACCAATCCATTTTGGAATCCGAAATACGAATGGAGCGATTCTTACCACCCGCTCCAATCCCCAAACCTCTCGTCATCATTACACCATTGGTGGAATCCCATATCCAAGCAGCCATTTACTGCTCTAAAAAGCATGGCATGCAAATCCGGGTTCGGAGTGGTGGCCATGATTACGAGGGTCTCTCTTACATCTCTTACCAGGCCCCGTTCGTCATGGTTGACCTAGTAAATTTTCAATCAGTCAATATTGATGTCGAAAATAGCACCGCATGGGTTCAAGCCGGGGCCACGATCGGTCAACTTTATTACACCATAGCTAAGAAAAGTCCAACTCTTGGCTTTTCAGCCGGTGTTTGCCCTACAGTAGGTGTTGGTGGACACTTTAGTGGGGGAGGATATGGGATGATGTCCCGTACTTATGGAATCGCTGTTGATAACATCATTGATGCTCGATTAATCGATGTAAATGGAAGAATTCTAGATCGGAAGTCGATGGGGGAAGACCTATTTTGGGCCATTAGAGGAGGTGGAGGTGCTAGCTTTGGCGTTATTATCGCATGGCACATTAAACTTGTACAAGTTCCCAAAAACGTCACGGTTTTCACCGTTAACAGAACCTTGGAACAAAATGCCACTAAGATTGTACACAAGTGGCAATACGTTTCCGAGAAAATTGATGAAAAGCTACTTCTCAGGATCTTTCTGGGAAAAGCCAATTCTAGCCAAGATGGAAAAGAAACAGTACAAGCCTCATTCGTTAGCTTGTACCTTGGTGGAGCTGACACACTCCTCCCATTGATGCAACAAAGCTTTCCGGAGTTGGGTTTGGTGAGATCAGACTGTATCGAAATGAGTTGGATCGATTCGATACTCTATTTTGCGGGTGTTAGTGGAGAACCACTTGATATTTTGTTGAATAGGACTTCGTTGGCGACATATTCTGGTTCATATTTCAAGGGAAAATCGGACTATGTGACCGAGCCCATTTCTGAAGCCGGGCTTGAATCCATATGGAGAACGGTCCTGGAATATCCCGAGGACATCGAGATGCAATTTAGTCCTTATGGGGGAAGGTTAAGTGAGATTTCAGAATCCGCGACGCCTTTCCCCCATAGAGCGGGAACCTTATACAGCATTCATTACGCAGTCGCGTGGACTCAAGCGGGGAAAAGTGCATTGAGCAGGAATATGAGAGCAATCCGAAGGTTTTATAGTTTCATGACTCCTTATGTTACCAAGAATCCAAGATCTGCATATCTCAACTACAGAGATCTTGATTTGGGCGTAAATAACAAAGGGAACACTACAAGCTATGAACAAGCAAGCATTTGGGGTTTGAAATACTATGGGATCAACTTTAAGAGATTGGTTCATGTGAAGACCAAGGTCGATCCTGGTAACTTTTTCAGGAATGAGCAAAGCATTCCAACTCTGTGATTCTACCTTCGTTTGTGATTGTGGTATAGAATAGTAGTGGTGTTATGGATCATCATCGGACAGAAAAGTTTAGCCATAAATTAATGTATTTATTTGTTTATATATATAGTCATAGTAAATAAATGTTCGGATCGAAATGATGTAAAAGAAAGTATTTTGTTGAATAAAAGGATGTTTGTTTTTCCCCCCTCTGTGTGCCAAGTAAAATTTGTCAACTTTTCTTGTTTGGAAATTAGTTTCAAGAGCTGAAACAGTCATTTGATTCAAGTCGATCTTTCCTTCGACAAATTCACAGTTGAGAAAAAATTTATTATGTCTGTTTTTGTGAATAGTGTTTAAGGAGACACATCGCAGCCATGTATTTCAGTTCTGGATTGTCCGGATTTAAATGAAACTTTTCTAGAGAAGAATTAGCTAGACTCTTTCTCGAAAAAGTTTCATTTAAGTGCATGAACATTCTGTTGGAAAACACAGGTTCCTTCTTCTTCGTACATTTTTTTCCCTTCCTGTCACAATTTTCCTACTTGGGGTTCATTCACTAGAATATTGGGCATATTTGATTGCAGATTTCGTTTTGGGAGGATTCGTAATGAGGTGAGATTAGGATTGGTATTGCGAATGAGGTGGGATTATTAATGAGAGGATGATTCATTTATTCATGTTTGTTTTGCACATGATTCGATTGTAGGATTGTAAATAACATATTTGTTTTGGCTAGGATTAGAATTGAGATTGTGATTGAAGTGAGTTTTTAAACTGATCATGCTCAATCCCATGGGAATGGGATTTGTCGTAACACCCCCCATAGTATTGCTAATACCCCTATTTTGGAAAATTAACAATTTCATGGGACAACTAGCCCCTCCCACAAAAGCCTAACCAAATAAGGTATTAGGGGACCTATAGGAGTATTAATCCAATCACCTCCTACCAAACCTCCTATCAAACACGCCGCAAGGATGTATCAAGTAGAAGATCGCAAGAAGCTCTAGGCTAGGGAAATGTCCGTATGCTACAGGAGGGCTCCAGAATTGGAACCGAGATCTTCTTATGTGATAATCGATCCCTAATGTGACGTAACATAAAATTCATCAGATTAACAATACCGCTACCATATGGGAGATTAGGTGACTTAAGTTTTCTTTTGTGGAAGTTATCAGCGAAACCATGAAAACCAAACGTATGTTTTGACTCTTGTAAAGTTTGTTTGTTGTATTTTAATCAGAACATTTAGCTTCATCTTATTTTTATCATATTGGCAAAAAAAAAAAATTCCTGCATGAACGGTATTAATGAAAGATGACAGAATTTAAAATTTTCCAATACATGCAACATATAAAATAAAGGTACATCCCGATCGACGTAGGTGTAAAATCAGTTCACAATGACATACGGAGACGGAGTTAATTAATTTAAGGACGGATAATACCAAGTTTTTATGATGTGACAGTCCTTATAAACAATGGTAAAAAATGAAAATCCTGCTGGAAATATATTGTCAGAAATTGCTGCATAAAAATTTTGTTGAATGACGAGCAATTTGCTGCATGTGTTAAGCAGAAGTCCATAACCATCGCAATTGACTGACCAGAAATCTCGTACTATTTATTACATGCACGTACAAATCTAGCTAGCTACTTTTCTTTAAACACCATGCACATATATATATGTTCCAACACGAACACTAGCTACATGTGTCAAGAGAATATTATTTTTTTTGGGCCCTTTGTGTTGAAAAATATTATCGGATATAATATTTTATTTTAAGTGTGAATGAAAATTGATTTATTTTAGAGTTGTATCTTTTCATTGGTACTTGTTCGCCGTGGACGGAGGCGCCCTTCACGAATAGATGTGCCTCTTTCTTTGATGAGTTTTCGTAGAGTTACGAGTTGGCCTATAAATATTATTTCCCTCATTCATTTTTAAAGGTTAATTTTGGGAAATAATTTTGCCACTCCCTTTTTTGTTAACGGCACTCCCCTGCAAGTGTATTTTTGGTGTAAAAATACACTTGCAGGGGAGTGTTGTTAACAAAAAAGGGAGTGGCAAAATCAGCAGTCTTGATTTTTCCTTCATTTAAGTCCATTCATATGAGAGAATTACAAATATAAGATGGTTCGTCAGGTCCTCCAATTGAAGTGCTGCTTTGGGGGGATTTCGATCAAGTAGTGCCGGGAGACGGTCGTCCAATGCAAACCGTGAGCACTGTAGCAGGGGCGAAATCTATCTTAAGTACAGAGTGTCACACACAAATACTTGCCTTGATCACCAATTTGTTTTCATCAATTTTCAGGTTTTGAGTTCCAATTTTATTGAATTGCATATTACCGGTTTTTATCAAAGAAAGTAAGCATATTTTTCAACACTTTGTTTATGCATTTGATGGTCATTCCATTCCGCGGCATTCATGAGAGAGTGTTTGATGTAATGATGTTAACATCACTTAACAGGTTGGAGAGCCACATTCATCTGGGACTTGACAGTTTTGGGAAGTGAACTACAATTAAGGAGGAATTCGTCCCCACGGACGTACGAGGGCTCCTATAGCATTATTAATTGTTCAGATCTAGGCAAGAAAGAAGAGCTCGAATGGAGAACCGGTTTGCAACACTTTTCGGACCAATGAACCGGGGAAAATAGTTCTAATTAAAGATTGAGAATTGTTCGAGTAAGAAAGAAGAAGGTACTGTTGTATCGATACAAGACCAAGAAGAGTGCTTGCTTTTTTGAGATCAATCATATCTATACAGAGAGTTCCTTGCCCCGCCCCTATTCATTGTTCTTATTTTTCTGTATATTAACCTTGCAGTTGCTTACTATTATTTGATTTCCTTCCCATCGATCCCGATATCAATAGGTTTACATGGTATCACTAATAGTTCAAATCACAAGGATAGGTATTCCAGTTACAAAAATTAGATAATTTCTTTTCATGTTTCAATTGATAAAATATTCCATTTATCTCGCGGCCGTGTAAATTTGTAGTTTTGTTTGATTTTGTTATTGTTACTATGGCTAGCTCTAACAAAACAAGAAACAACAAATATGATTTTTTTAATCTTAACAAAGGTAGTATTTCGATAAAAAGAAAAAAATAATACTTAGTTTTTTAGACCGTCGATACTTAATTGGCCCCATAAAGTGGGCTTGGTTGTCCCCCCACCCCCCAACCAATCAGCCTTTGTTGGCTCAAAATAGTTTATTTTCTGTTGGTAAGGGCAAGAGTGGATTTTTTTCCCTGTCATTTTGAAGTTGGACTCTTCACACTTGCAGTTGCACGTCCAATTTAATTCAGATTTAAAAAATTAAAAATGCACAGCTTGGCCGCTCGGCTCATGGCTTGTACGATTTGTTAGACTTGTCTCACATCGCCCATTTAAGCCACCCAAGTTTGGTTAATAAAATTTAGAGGCTAATCCACCTATTGCCAATTGGTTTTAGGTTACAATCCTCCAAGAAATCTAACATGCTATCAAAGCTAGGTCTTGTGTGGCCTCACCTCTCGTGGAAAAGTCTCTGTCATCTCAGTCGCCCGAGTCAATCGCTCAGCTCCTGGTCTCCTGGTCTATCAAAGGGCAGAAGATGGGGTACTTTTGGGCATTTTTAAAGGTTAAAGTATACTCGTATCCAAAACGTATAGATGATGGGGTCTTCATGTAATTTGACCGAAAAATAATACGTACATCATAAGAGCAATTAAGATTGCCATATTACACCACTTTAATTAGGACCGTATCATGACAAAATTTTCCTTCGACATTTTCATTGAGAGATGGTCTTATTATTACATTCTAAAAGAGGTAGCATATGCAATGAGATCATGAGTTCGAATTTGTCTCGAAAAGAGGAGAATCTGTGTCAATCCATAAAACGTGTTAAACGGGATGCCCACCTTCACATAATTTTCCGCATTTGGTTTTGTATTTGAATTAGGCTTTGTTTTGATGTCATAGCTGAAGACTATGGGTGAAAACTTTACGTGTTGTGTACTTGTACTTTTTAAGCTATATCCAATTTTAACTTTAATTTTCTCGCAGGTACAAGCGAAAGGATAAGTTTCAAGGTTTTGAACCGTAATCTCTCGAGACAAAAGGAGCAACTTTCATTGCGTAATGAAGCTTTCCACTTCGAGATTGTATGACAAAAATGTCATCTTTTTTAGAGTTATCAGCATAGCCCGGCCACTGATCTACAAACTTACAAGTGCTACATGAGCGAAAGAGTATATGCCGATTCAAGTTAATTTAACCACAGCAATAATACTGATCTACTTCAGACTTAACAACTTGATTTTCTGACATGAGTTTGATTGAAGCAATATACGAGGAAAATATAGGAGTACGTATGTTTTGCAACCATCGTAATACTATACGTATAATTTAATAGGTTTTTTTTTTCTTCCTATTTTCTTTTCTTCTCAAGCACCATGATGGTTATTCTGCAAGAGTAAAAAACAAACATAACAATAACTACAACCTTAGGACACTTACCAAAAAAAAAAAAAAAACCACTACAACCTTAGGACACTTACCAAAAAAAAAAAACCACTACAACCTTAGGACTTCGGATATATCCAAGTTTTCTTGTCGTGTTTATTTCATATTCTACGTGCTCCAAATTTCAAAGGGCAGGATGTATCCAAATTTCTGAGAACCACTTCTAGTGAAATTGGTAACTCATCTCCCTCTCCCCAGTGGTGACTAAGATTTGAGTCCCACGAGGGGCGGGCCTTTAGGATTAGGATTATAAATAGTCTCTGGACCTTGATCTGTGTTAACTTTTAACACCTCCATTAACTCCCACTAATATATACAATATTAACAGACAAAAGTTGTATCCAAATTTCTGCATATGCAAAGCAACCTATACATATAACCATGATCACCGCCAACCCGTACTTAGATGTGAACACTTGGCTACTTAATTTGAAACAACATTAATACCTATAATATATGGACACGACTTTGGTCTCAATATGTTCAAGTTTTTGGAAATAAAGACTTACCAAGGACGACACCTACAATTAACGATCTAATAAATATTTTCCAGGCCTTTAACAGTTCTATGCTCGAAAATAATATTTTAGAAGACTCTTCTCATATATGTCTGTAAATTAAGAAGGAAAAAGAAATTCTTGCAGACGTAGTTGGAGGAATAAATCTCCAGTATTATTGTAAAGAAAAGGGCAGAGTTGCAAAAATTATAAAGATTGTTGAGAATAATAATAATAGTCAAATAAATGTCTATAAATGAAGCTTCTTTTATCTCCTTCCTACCTGTGGGGGGCTGTTTCAACTTAAGATCGACCTTTTGAACCCTTTAGCTTCTGTTGATGATCCGTGGAAGGATGATGTCGTCTGTTATGTACCTGCAGACCGGATGGGGGTGTTCCTCCGGAAAGAAGCTCCGACGATCTAGTTAGTATGTGAAGGGAGTGAGAGAAGGAGAGGGAGAATCAGATAGTTTTCAGTATGAGGTACTTCCCTATTTATAGGCAAGGGTCTGTCGTGCTGAGCAAGCCTAGCGTGTGATGCACGCGTGTTCCTACTGATGAGCCCTAAATATTGTATATATCGGGGCTTATCTCACTCATTTTGTTACGCATTCATGCATATTATAGTTTAAATTCGTTTGATTTTGTGCAAAGGTATCGTGTTGCTAGTTTCAGGTTAATTGCGTGATTAAGGCATGTTTTGGCACCTTGGATCATCTCCAAGGTGTCCGTACACTCGAGGCCTCGTGTCACTCCGCCACCGAGTCTCAAGAATGATGAATAGTAGCTTCGGAGGGTGTGCGGGACAACGGAAGGCCAAAGGGCATGGAAAGGCTAAAGAAACAAAGGAGAATGAAAATCGTCCAGCCGCTACCCATAGTCCCAAAATGGTCCTATCCGTAGCCAGTGATCAGCAGCTATGTCAAAAGTGCAAAACAAGACCGCTACCCATAGTCCCAAAATGGTCCTATCCGTAGCCAGTGATCAGCAGCTATGTCAAAAGTGCAAAACAAGACCGCTACCCGTAGTCCCAAAATGGTTCTACCCGCAGCCAGTGTTCAGTAGCTGTGTCAAAATCGCAAAACAAGACCGCTACCCGTAGTCCCAAAATGGTCCTACCCGTAGCATCTGGAAGTTTCTGCAGTTTTTATGCCCGACTTTTGGACATTTCAGGGGTAGTTTAGACTTTTGTACCCCGATGTTTGGGGCATATAAATACATCTTTAGGCCCTTTTTTTCAGGATATCTTTCATTTTATAAACCTAGAGCTTTCTCTCTCTACCTCCCTCTCTCCTTCAACTCTCAATCCCTCCTTAAAGAGCATTGATTGTTGGGTTTTGAGGTAGGTGTGCTTCATTAAAGTTGTAAGAATCTCTCTCCTCTTCAAGGATCTTATCTTTATTTCAAGTAATTTTGATGTTTAGTTTTCACCTTATCTTTACCCGTACTCATTTCATGTCTTCTTTCAATATGAGTGAGTAGTGTAGTAAGGCTAGGTTATGGGATGATTAACATCCCGTGACCAAGGATGTGGTTTGCTCTTCTCTTGTAAAATCTCGTTTTCTAGTTTAAATATGGATTAGGGTTGATTTATGTATCAAAACCTAGAGGTGTTAGCCTTTTTGATCAAATGTAGGCAAGGGTTATGTTTCTTGCCACATTTGATACTTAAAGCTATGTCCCTCTTTGTGTTTGTCAAAGTGTATCAAAAGAACCCGAGCCATGTTTAACACTCTTGTTGAAAAGAGAAGAATCAAGCTTATCCTTGTGTTATGGGTGTTGATTATCCCTAAACCTAGCCTTTAGTTTAATCTCCAGTAAAAATCCGTAGATAGGTTAAGTAGCCAGATAACTAAATCGTTCAGTTGGCCGCCTCAACGCCAAAGCTTGGTTGGCCGTCCTAACGCCGAAAACTCTGCACAAGCTAATCTCCAATTCGTGCTATGGATGCGCTCCCAGTGGAATCGACCCCGGACTTCCGGGTTTTATTATGCTTTCAACCGACCTAGCCCTACGCTTGGGGTACCCTTATTTCTATACACAATTTGGTCGCAAGCATTTTTGGCGCCGTTGCCGGGGAACGCTTTCTTTTATAGCTTATATTGGAGGTTCGCCAAACCACTGTAAGTATCTCGTTTAATCCTGCTTTGTGTAGTTTATACTTAATCTAGTGGATACCTCTAACCTGAGTTTCTTCTCTAACTTGAGGTGTAACGAAGCTAGCGTAAGTATAAACTACCCTTTTACTTATTGTTTTTACTTTTCGAGGCGGCGGCATAGCCCCTCATAGTTGTTGTTAGGAGGTGGCGGCATAGCCCCTCTTGTCTGTTAGTTGGTAATTTGCTATCCATTGTTTCTCGAGCAAGGGTATTTGGTGTATGCGTGGTGGTCATCGAGGCGCCTTTCGGAGCCCAAATTCAAAAAGGCTCCATCGATCTTTTTCTCCTCCTCGACCCAAAACTCCTCGTCGGGTTCGAGCGAGTACACCACCACCCCAAAGAACTCCTTTTTCCGTAATTACCCCTCCTCGAGAAACAATGGCGGACATTGGCGGTGGAGGTGATGATGTTCCGGCGGCTGTGCCTGAGAGAACTATGAGTGACTACATGAATCCGGCCCGTACTACTCCGCGGCCCACCATAGTTCTCCCGGCCGCAACCGATGCAAACAATTTCACCGTAAAAACGCATCACCTTAACATTTTGCCACAATTTTATGGCAAAGACAAAGAATGCCCGTACAATCATATGCGGGCATTCGAGGAGTTGGTTTCTACGATAGTGTCCACGCCGGCTCAACTTGAGTCCGCCTGATGCAACCCTTTCGGTAGTCGTTGAAGTTTACCAAACGGCCGTCAAATTCAATTATTTATAAACCGGACTATGACTAAAGATTTGCAAAGTATAGTGAGGAAGTCCGAGTCGATCCACAGGGAGCTCAAATATAGCTTGTTCGGATTGTAGGTATTGTAAGGCGTTAAAGACGGCCAACTTTGAGATTTACTTTGAAAGACGATATTTAAACTTGGAATTTAAACTAGATTAAGAATGGTCGAGTCAAAAGGGATTGATTAACCCACGACTTAGCCATTAAACGGTTTCTTCATCTAACTAATGAGTGGACCGAAACCGTCCGGATTCCACTAAAAGTATTAAAGGCTGAAGACTACTTGTAACTCAATTCAATGCTCTAATTCAAATTGAACTCATTTAACGCAAATGAGAGACGAAAAAGGATCGTTCGCACGCGTAGGATAATCAAGCACGTAGCATAAGGCGATAGACCTCATTGATCAAAGAAGCCACCAACCCCATGATCAAAGCTAGACATCATGGGTTTAATTCATTCAAAACATTGAAATTAAGCTAAAGTTTAAACGAAACCATTTGAACGACTAATTCATAGAGTGAACCTCACCCCATGACCAAACCTTATAACTACTCACTCATAGGAAAAAGACTAGAAATTATGCTAGGAAAGGAAAACATGATTAATCGATAAAAACGGAAATAAACTTGATATTAGTAAGAAACTCAACCGTAGCTACAACATTAATGAACAAGAAAACAATAAATGACTAATACCTTAAGTAGTTCTTGAAGGAAATGCTAAGAAAGCTTGAAGAACAAAGCTATGGAACTTTAGAGCAAAAAAACTAGAAAACTTAGGCCTAAACTAACTAATGGCCCATATCTTCCATAAATGGCATACAAGCCAATTTATAGGGCTTACAAATCAGCCAAAAAGTGGACAAAAATGCCCCCAAAATATCTCAAAAACAATCCAAAAGTAGAAAGTTTCCATAAATGGAAAGTCTGAAAAGCAACAAAAATATCTCCTGGAAACGAATTGTTATCGATAACACAAAGGAGTGTTATGATAACACTGCTCTTGACTTCATCGAAAAAGCATGTTATCGATAACCATGGTGAAAGGTTATCGATACTCCCAAGGCTGGAGACTTTCTGGACCAAAGATGCTGCATGGTTATCGATAACTCTGTCCTATGTTATCGATAACATTCTTCAAAAACTGCAGATTCAGGCAGGCTTCAGCTTCAGCACACAGCTCCTCAGCAACTTCCAGCTTCTCAGCACCTTATTTTCATTCTCTAAATTTAAGTAAAGATTGCATTTTAAACCTTTCTTTTACCTTTTCTTTACTTTAATTTTATTTAATGAAAATAAGAAAGTACCCCCCATTTGGAAACAATGGCATTACCAGAATTTCAAAATTCCAATTAAATCAAAATGTCGACCCCCCACTTTTAGTGTAAAATGGAAAACTGCATGATTTTCTCGAGAGAAAATGGCTCGAAACATGACCTTGCTTTTCGAATAAAACCTTGTAACTTGGTAGTTACTCTTAGAAAAATTCAAGGATCAATTACCGCCATTTTTAATCTCGAAAATCGAAACTTTTTCAGAAAGTCATTTTTCCATACTTAGACAGATTTTAAGGGGCCGACAGGGTCTTCGGGTATTTGGAAGCACTTGGGCCATGCATGGTATTGAAATGTGTCTTATTTGCACGTATTACCTGAAACACTCAAAACACACCTTACGCGCAATACCGCTATAAAAGCTAAATAAACATAAGTAAAAGCAGCATAAGCAGGGACTAGTCGCACCAAATATCTACAATATTGGGTGCTCATCACACCCCCCAACTTGAACTTTGCTAGTCCCTAGCAAACAAAACTAAAATAACAAAATATAAACTAAGCGACAAACTTAAAAACCTAAAGCAAACTTTTCAAAATAAAAGATACAAAGGCTATGCTCATTCTACAAAAGATTGGCGAGAGAAAGAACATCCGTTAAGCACTATCATGCAACCCACGTGAATGCATGCCTTGACCCAAACATGAACAAGCTCGCCAACGAAACAAAAATCAAGACAGCAGTCCCCCGAAGGGTTGCTTCCACAAGCAACCAAAATCAACATGTGATTACATGACTAAGTACATCGAATAAAACGCATGCATAACAAGAATGATTAACGTGCAACGGATCACTAAAGGACTTCATTAAGCTTATAATGACCGAGGTTAGCAAAGGAAGGGGAAAACTGCAAAAGTGGCGGCGGCCTATGCTAGTACAAGGTTACACTACCCAAAATGGCCGCCGCCTCACCCCTAGATCTAACCGAAAGCAATAAACATCATGCTTTCACCAAAATGCAAGTCAACTACTATAAACAAACAATAAAAAGACGCTACCACCGACACAACCACACATAGTCGTCATCCTCATCCGGCTCCTTACGGTATTGAGCACCGAGCTCCCCCTTTCCATCGGATTCTTTCTCATTCGGAATGTATGCTAGCCCGAAGGTCACACAAATCCTCTCATCATAGTATTCAACCCTCTTTCGAATATGCTTTCGCTCTTTATAGCATTTCTTTGATTTTCTTTTCTTTGAGGAATAGGGCTATTTGAATTGAGATTTGTAGTGAGAGAGATTGAAGGGCCAAATTGTGAGAACTTTGGAGAGGGAGATGAACATTTGGTTCTTTAGCTTTTGTAGTGGGAGAGGAGAGATAAGGAATCACGTACCAACTCTTCACCTTTTTACATCCCAACCACTTCTAATCACATTCACACCACCCCCAAACCTCCTTGAAACATTGAAATACACTTTCACATAACCCTCCAAACATCCGGTTACCTAGGTTTGACAAATGGAAGAGACTCGGACTATGGTTCAAAATAAGGACAAGGTGACTCTTACGTGGTTTAATCAAACAAAAATGCCTTGAATCATTTCCTAAGCACGTTAACAACTCTTAAAGATGCATGCAAGATATTAAACTACTCAAACATGTCAAAAACTATTATCTATGTACAATGTGGAAATTCACCCTAAGAGAGAATACCAACTAAATTAAGCCCGTGGCGAGACTCATTCATGAAATGGCAAGTATATGCATGCATGTAGGTTAAACACAAACGGCTTTCACAAGACGTATTACTGAAGCCATTATTGAAACGAAAAGAGCATAACCAAAGTATCTAGCATACGAAATTACTGTTAACAAGGGAAGCTTGCTAGGAAAACAAAAAACGAAAAATTTTAACGAAAACCAAAAAAAGACAAGTCTCAAAAACAAATATATAGCATATATATATCCCTCCCCCCAACTTAAACGATGCTATGTCCTCATAGCATGAAGAACAATAGTATGGAGAGGAAAGAATAAAAGATTGTACCTCCGAGGGAATGTCAATCCCCGTATACCTCGACCAAGTTGGAGGCTTTCTTGTCATTGTTTCCTTTCATCATTGGAACTGCTTCCAAGGCTCACTCTTTCAGCTCCTCCATCGGAACCACAGCTAGTCACACAAGGTCATCGCTGGGGCTTTCTTGGTCTTACAACCGCGACACGTAGCCGCACCCATGCTTAGGGCTCATGAATGCCTCACTCACCCAAGCTTTTAGACCTAAACCACCAAGGCTAGTGTGGTAGCATGCTTACCCTGCAAAAGACTGAAGAACCAACTACCTACTAAGAAGCAAATGACATTAGTATCGCCCGGCTCGTGTTATCCGGGCCCAAAAATAGACAAGTATTTAAATCCACCAAATCGTCACGTGATTAAACGGGTACTACTTTTCTCCCCATTTCCCAAGCGAGAAATGGGTGGCTATACCGGACCAACAAAAGAGGAAAAGAAAAGAAAGAGAGAAAGAACAAGAAAGAGTTTATGTACGTTCAGCCAAACGCGGGCTCCGAACGTGTAGTATGCCAACAACAGCTAATAAAAGGAACATAGCTCTACACTCTACACTTTGCTTCAAAAATTGAATCCGACCATGCCACCAGAAAAGATACTTGGAGTACCGCATTTGCCGAATTCGTTTTAAAAATTTAAGTTCCACCAAGTGCATAGCCCAAACAAAATCAATTTTCAAATTGTTGAGAAATTCTACGATAAGAGGATTGTAAACCAAGTCAACATTCTCAACACCAAGAAAATCAATTAGTTTTATGATTGGTAACTTCTCAAAATTAGGCCCACATGCATCTTGTGTATCTAACAAAGAGGGTAAGGAATCTACCTCGCTATCCACTTCCTTATCGGGGAGAAGATCAAGGCACGGAGAATTTAAAAGGACAATTGGAGCTTCCATGGGCTCAAACTCTTCAAAGATTGGTTCATAAGCATCCTGTTTAGCCAACAAAGAATACAAGTAATCCACTTCGGCATCCATTTCCTTGGCGGTGAGAGGTTTTGCCAACGGATCTTCATAAGAGACGCCCGATGTGTCCAGCATGTTCATCTCATGAGCAAGGAGTAATTCCTCCGGGGAAGTATCAAGATACGGGAGATCGGAAGTGACAATCTTTGCGGTGAAGCATTTCTCCCCCGTATCATCACAAAGAGGAGGATCCATAAGAGGAGAACTCGGGACCTCACTTTCATCAATAGGCTCATCACTCCATGTAGACTCTGAAGAGCTGTCATAATCTAAAATAACATTTTCAACAAATCTATGTGGCTCAATTCCCTCTTCCAGGGCATTTGAGTTGGAACCGTGAAAATGTTGAACAAAAATCCGAGATTGCAAAGTTTGAGCCAAACGATCAAAGAAATTTAAGGCTTCAATGGGTTCTTTATCAAACAGTTTACCATCGCATAACACCTCTATGAAAGCATGACTCTTTTGAGAAAGTCCATCATAAAAATAGTTAGCAATTTGGTAATTTTCAAAATCATGATACGGGACCGCAATGAGCAAGGCCTTGTATCTTCCCCAACATGCATAAAATGACTCATTCTCTCTTTCAACAAAGGTTTGAATTTGTTTCTTACGAACCCACGTATAAAAAATGGGAAGGAACTTTTTGTAGAATTCATTTACCAAATCAACCCAAGTTAGCACAGATTGAGGGTTCAAGGAATTGAGCCAAGTTTTGGCACTATCCCTTAAAGAGAGAGAAAAGAACTTCACCCACGCGGACTCTGATTTCACAATGACACCAAGGGTACCAAGTTTGCCCTTGAAAGCCGCAACATGTTTGTAAGGGTGTTCGTGCTCCATGCCATGGAAGCGGGGCAACAAATTGGAAAATGTCATTTGTATCCTAAATACATTGACGACAGGAGCGGTGGGAGCAACAATGCAAGAATATGGAGAAGCATGATCGAGATAAGAGTTTTCCCACATAGTCATGGGGACTATTTCCCCATTTGCCACCGCTATTCGATTAGATAGACAAGACATAAAGTAAACAGGCTAGAGGGGCTATGCCGCCACCTTTTTTTCTCAAAAGAGTGCCATGGGGTTATGCCACCACCACGATATATAAACAATAAAAGAAAAGGCAATCCATACTTAATCTAGCTTCGTTACACCTCAGGTTTGATATGAAGATCGGTTAGAGGTATCCGCTAGACTATGTATAAGTTGCACAAAATAAAATAAAGCGGGATACTTACAATGGTTTGTCGAACCTCTAAATAAGCTAAAATAAGAATTCCCCGGCAACGGCGCCAAAATTTGATGCAACCCTTTCGGTAGTCGTTGAAGTTTACCAAACGGCCGTCAAATTCAATTATTTATAAACCGGACTATGACTAAAGATTTGCAAAGTATAGTGAGGAAGTCCGAGTCGATCCACAGGGAGCTCAAATATAGCTTGTTCGGATTGTAGGTATTGTAAGGCGTTAAAGACGGCCAACTTTGAGATTTACTTTGAAAGACGATATTTAAACTTGGAATTTAAACTAGATTAAGAATGGTCGAGTCAAAAGGGATTGATTAACCCACGACTTAGCCATTAAACGGTTTCTTCATCTAACTAATGAGTGGACCGAAACCGTCCGGATTCCACTAAAAGTATTAAAGGCTGAAGACTACTTGTAACTCAATTCAATGCTCTAATTCAAATTGAACTCATTTAACGCAAATGAGAGACGAAAAAGGATCGTTCGCACGCGTAGGATAATCAAGCACGTAGCATAAGGCGATAGACCTCATTGATCAAAGAAGCCACCAACCCCATGATCAAAGCTAGACATCATGGGTTTAATTCATTCAAAACATTGAAATTAAGCTAAAGTTTAAACGAAACCATTTGAACGACTAATTCATAGAGTGAATCTCACCCCATGACCAAACCTTATAACTACTCACTCATAGGAAAAAGACTAGAAATTATGCTAGGAAAGGAAAACATGATTAACCGATAAAAACGGAAATAAACTTGATATTAGTAAGAAACTCAACCGTAGCTACAACATTAATGAACAAGAAAACAATAAATGACTAATACCTTAAGTAGTTCTTGAAGGAAATGCTAAGAAAGCTTGAAGAACAAAGCTATGGAACTTTAGAGCAAAAAAACTAGAAAACTTAGGCCTAAACTAACTAATGGCCCATATCTTCCATAAATGGCATACAAGCCAATTTATAGGGCTTACAAATCAGCCAAAAAGTGGACAAAAATGCCCCCAAAATATCTCAAAAACAATCCAAAAGTAGAAAGTTTCCATAAATGGAAAGTCTGAAAAGCAACAAAAATATCTCCTGGAAACGAACTGTTATCGATAACACAAAGGAGTGTTATCGATAACACTGCTCTTGACTTCATCGAAAAAGCATGTTATCGATAACCATGGTGAAAGGTTATCGATACTCCCAAGGCTGGAGACTTTCTGGACCAAAGATGCTGCATGGTTATCGATAACTCTGTCCTATGTTATCGATAACATTCTTCAAAAACTGCAGATTCAGGCAGGCTTCAGCTTCAGCACACAGCTCCTCAGCAACTTTTACAGCTCCTCAGCATCTTATTTTCATTCTCTAAATTTAAGTAAAGATTGCATTTTAAACCTTTCTTTTACCTTTTCTTTACTTTAATTTTATTTAATGAAAATAAGAAAGTACCCCCCATTTGGAAACAATGGCATTACCAGAATTTCAAAATTCCAATTAAATCAAAATGTCAACCCCCAGCTTTTAGTGTAAAATAGAAAACTGCATGATTTTCTCGAGAGAAAATGGCTCAAAACATGACCTTGCTTTTCGAATAAAACCTTGTAACTTGGTAGTTACTCTTAGAAAAATTCAAGGATCAATTACCGCCATTTTTTATCTCGAAAATCGAAACTTTTTCAGAAAGTCATTTTTCCATACTTAGACAGATTTTAAGGGGCCGACAGGGTCTTCGGGTATTTGGAAGCACTTGGGCCATGCATGGTATTGAAATGTGTCTTATTTGCACGTATTACCTGAAACACTCAAAACACACCTTACGCGCAATACCGCTATAAAAGCTAAATAAACATAAGTAAAAGCAGCATAAGCAGGGACTAGTCGCACCAAATATCTATAATATTGGGTGCTCATCACCGCCAAGCTAAAACTTTTCCCATTTTCGGTTAAGGACAAGGCCAAGGTTTGGTTGAATAACATGAGACCTCAATCCTTGGCCAATTGGGCGGATTTGTCAAAAGCTTTTTACATGAAATTCTTTCCCCCTCAACTCACAAAGGATCTCCTTTTTCAAATTCAAACCTTTAAACAAAAAGAGGGGGAGTCTTTCTACCAATATTGGGAAAGGTTTAAAGATTTGCTAAACTCCATCCCACATCATGGCTATACAACATATCAAAAGGTTGAGTGTGTTTTAAAGGGATGTTTTTCAAGCACTCGACACTTAATGGATAGCATGTGTACGGGTGGAGTCATGGCTAAGACTCCCGTGCCGCGTGGGACTTTTTTGAGGAATTGGCTGAAAAGACGCAAAACTGGGATTGCTCGGACCCATCTGATAAGAATGTGGTTAATTCGGTTCCGAGCAGTTCCGGTAAATTCCAATTGAATGAACAAAATGAACTTGCCCACAAGGTCGCCCAGCTGTCCCGCCAAATCGAAACTTTACAGCTCAACAAGGTGGCTGGGGTGGCCTCTGTGGCCAAGGCGGAGGAATTTTGTGTGTTGTGTGATATTGCAGGCCATACCACCGGGGATTGTCAAATGCTTCCCGCCGTCAAGGATATTCTTCAAGGCCCCGGTCCATCGGAGGTCAATGCCGTAAATCAACGCTTCGACCCGTATTCTCAAACTTTCAATCCCGGGTGGAAGATGCACCCTAATTTCCGGTGGAGCGACCCACAACCTCCCGGACCTTCACAATTTCCACTGCAACAACAACAATAAGCTTTCCGGCCTCCTCAATCTCAAGGAGCGCCGCGTTTCTCTCAAAATCAACAACCGCCGGGGTTTGCACCAACGGGACCTCCTCATGTGCCAAATCAGTTCCAACAACAAAAGCGCTCTTTGGAGGATATTCTGTCATCTTACATGCAAAGCCAAACTTCCCTCAATGAGCAAAATACTCAAACTCTCGGGGAGCTCCAGAAACAAATGGCCAAGTTGACGAATACTGTGGGGTTACTTCAGCAAGAAAAGGGGAGGCTTCCAACTCAACCCCAAGCAAGTCCGCAAGGCACTCATTTTGTGGCAAGCTCTTCGGTGCATAGTCCCGAGCAAGCCAAATCTATTATCACATTGCGGAGCGGAAGAGAAGTCGACACAGCCGTTGCTCCAAAGCCTACCAAGCCCCCGGTTACACCAATTGTTGTCCAAGCCCCGGATGTTATTATTGACTCACCAACTTCGGTGCCTAGTCCCATTGGTGAGCAATCGGCAAAGTCTCCGGATGACGAACCAAAGGCCCCCATCTCTCCGATTCCGGCCCCATTCCCCCAAAGATTGAAAGCTCCGGCCCATGCTCATTAAACTCCGAGATCTACGAGCTTTTCAAGCAAGTGAAGATCAATATTCCGTTGGTGGACGCTGTCAAGCAAATTCCCGCTTATGCCAAATTTCTCAAAGACTTATGCACTCTAAAGCGTAAGTTCAATGTTCAAAAGAGGGTATTCTTGACGGAGCAAGTAAGTTCGATCGTCCAAACCAATGTGGCTCCAAAGTACAAAGATCCGGGGTGTCCGACCATTTCTATCACTATTGGGAGTACCAAAATTGAGAAAGCTCTCCTTGACTTGGGAGCGAGCGTGAATTTGCTTCCGTACTCGGTTTATGAGCAATTGGGGTTGGGAGAGATGAGACCCACACCGGTGACCCTACAATTGGCCGATAGGAGTATCCGAGTTCCACGTGGGATGGTGGAAGACGTATTGGTGCAAGTAGACAACTTTGTTTATCCCGTGGATTTCGTCGTGCTCGATACTTGCCCGGTACCATCCTCTCAAGCATCATCATCAACTCCGGTTATTCTCGGGCGTCCATTCTTGGCTACCGCCGATGCCGTTATCCATTGCCGGAGCGGTTTGCTTAATCTCGCCTTTGGCAACATGAAAATGGAAGTAAACGTGTTTAATATCGGAAGCCAAATGGGGGATGATGAGTGTATCCATGAAGTAAGTGTTATCGATTCTTTGATTCAAGAGCATGTAGACACCGTGTTGTGCAAGGATCCGTTGGAGGTGTGTCTTACCGCCGAGGAAGCATCATTTCTAGACTCACCGGAGGTGGAGTATTTATGCTCTTTGCTTGACATGGCCGATGCTTGCGGGACGGACTTATGGTCTCCGAAATTTGAAGAGTTGCCTCCTCTCGAGTGCAAGACCCTTCCCTCAAGTGTGCAACCACCAAAGCTCGAATTAAAGGCCCTTCCGGACACATTAAAGTATGCTTTCTTGGGCATCAATGAAACCTACCCGGTGGTGATCTCTTCCTCTCTCGATGGCTTGCAAGAACCCCAACTCCTTGAACTCTTGAAGCGGCATACCAAAGCCGTTGGTTGGACTATCGCGGATATAAAAGGGATCGATGCTTCAATTTGTTCTCACCACATTGCTCTTGAAGACGATGTCAAACCCTCTCGCCAACCCCAACGCCGCTTGAATCCTATCATGAAAGACGTGGTGAAGGCCGAGATTTTGAAACTCTTAGATGTGGGAATTATCTATCCGATCGCCGACAGCAAGTGGGTCAGTCCTATTCAAGTAGTTCCAAAGAAATCCGGTGTCACCGTGGTGGCCAACGCCGACAATGAATTGGTCCCTACCCGAGTCACAACCGGATGGAGGGTGTGTATTGATTATCGGAAGCTTAATGCTAGTACTCGGAAGGACCATTTTCCACTTCCCTTCATTGATCAAATCCTGGAACGGGTTGCTGGGCATGCCTACTATTGTTTCTTGGATGGATATTCGGGGTATAACCAAATTGAGGTAGCTTTGCCCGATCAAGAGAAAACGACGTTCACTTGTCCGTTTGGGACGTTCGCTTATCGCCGCATGCCTTTCGGCTTATGCAATGCGCCCGGAACCTTCTCACGGTGTATGATGGGCATCTTTAGCGATATGATTGAGAAGATCGTCGAAGTGTTTATGGATGACTTCTCAGTGTTCGGTGACTCATTTGAGGCTTGCTTGGCCAATTTAGAGAAGGTATTAGCGAGGTGTGAGGAGAAGAACTTGGTGCTTAATTGGGAGAAATGCCACTTCATGGTGACTCATGGTATCGTCTTGGGCCATATTGTTTCGTCAAAAGGGATTGAAGTAGACAAAGCCAAGATTGATCTTATCGCCACCCTCCCGACCCCGAAATGTGTTAAAGACATCCGCTCTTTTCTTGGGCATGCCGGTTTCTACCGGCGGTTTATCAAAGACTTCAGTGCTATATCTCGGCCCTTATGCCATCTCTTTTCAAAGGACACCCCGTTTGAGTGGACTCCGGCTTGTGAGAAAGCTTTTAAGAAGTTGAAATCCAGTCTCGTTTCTCCTCCCATTGTACAAACTCCGGATTGGACGTTGCCCTTCGAGCTCATGTGTGATGCTAGTGATTATGCGGTTGGGGCGGTCCTCGGCCAAAGGAAAGACAAGAATCCTTATGTTATATATTATGCAAGCAAGACTCTCAACGAGGCTCAAATGAACTATTCCACCACGGAAAAAGAGTTGCTTGCCGTTGTCTTTGCCTTGGACAAATTCCGGTCGTATTTGGTGGGATCCCCTATTGTTGTCTATACCGATCATGCGGCTTTGAAATACCTCTTCACCAAGCAAGATGCAAAAGCACGGCTCATTCGGTGGATCCTATTGCTTCAAGAGTTCAATATCACAATCAAGGACAAGAAGGGGGTGGAGAATGTCGTGGCGGATCATTTGTCCCGTCTTGAGTTCGGGGATTCTTCTTCAAAGCTCCCCATTGTGGATACATTTCCGGATGAACAACTCTTGGCCGTATCAAGTTGCCCGTGGTATGCCGACATTGTAAATTACCTTGTTACCGGGCGAATTCCACTCCATTGGACTCCTCAAGACCGGCGGCTCTTTCTTAGTGAGGTGAAAAGATTCGTCTTTGATGATCCTTATTTGTTCAAGTATTGCTCGGATCAACTCATTAGGAGGTGTGTGCCCGACGAAGACCAACAAGGGATCCTCAACTTTTGTCATTCTGAGGCGTGTGGGGGCCATTTCTCTCATAAGAAGACCACCGCCAAGATTCTTCAATGTGGGTTCTATTGGCCGAACCTCCACAAGGATGCTTATGCCTTTTGCCGGGCTTGCGAGAGATGTCAAAAACTAGGTGCGGTGACTCGGAGGAACATGATGCCCCTCACCAATATCCTAGTAGTGGAGGTATTCGATTGTTGGGGAATTGATTTCATGGGCCCCTTTCCAAATTCCGATGGCTTTCTCTATATTCTCTTGGCGGTGGACTACGTGTCCAAATGGGTTGAAGCCGTGGCTACTCGCACCAATGATTCTAAAGTGGTGGTGAATTTCATTAAAGAGCACATTTTGTCACGGTTTGGGATGCCCCGAGCCATCATAAGTGATCAAGGCACCCACTTTTGCAACCGCTCTTTCGAAGCCCTCATGCGGAAGTACGGGATCACTCACAAGGTCTCTACCGCCTATCATCCACAAACCAACGGCCAAGCAGAGCTCACCAATCGGGAGGTAAAGCATATCTTAGAAAAAACCGTTAATCCAAATCGGAAGGATTGGTCACAACGTTTGACCGATGCCTTGTGGGCATACCGGACTGCGTATAAGACCGTGTTGGGTGCTTCACCCTATCGGCTTGTCTACGGTAAGGCGTGCCACCTTCCGGTTGAGTTGGAACATAAGGCATATTGGGCTATTAAATCTTTGAACTATCGTTTGCCCGATGCCGGTGCTCACCGTAAACTCCAACTTAACGAGCTTGAGGAAATACGAAGGGATGCATATGATAACACTAACATCTATAAATCCAAAGTCAAAGAGTTCCATGATAAAAATATTCAAAGAAAGAATTTTGAAGTTGGGCAAAAAGTGTTGTTGTACAATTCCAAACTCCATGTGTTTCCCGGAAAATTGAAGTCCCGTTGGGAGGGTCCGTACATCGTGCAAACTATTTTCCCCCACGGGGCAATTGAAGTGGTGAATCCTTCCAATGGTAATATTTTCAAAGTGAATGGCCAACGGCTCAAACCATTTTTGGAAAATTTTGAAAAGGATGAGATCTCGGAGGATTTAGTAGCTCCGATTTATGTTGATGTTCCTTTGGTTTGAAAAGTCCTAAAATTGTTTCCACGGGGAGCTTTTGCGTACTTCTGGACTTAATTGTTTGGAAGGCCCGGCCTCTTTGGAGGTACCCATCATTGACTTGGGTTTATAGCTTCGCACGCCGCTATTCAAATAAGTCGTGTACCCAGCTCCGGTTCGTAAGGGCACATCTTTTGTGGTCCGGTATAGCCACCTGTGTTTCGCCTAAGGTGTTGTCTCTTTCACTTTGTGACACCTTACGCGAAACATGGGGAGAAAAGTAGTACCCGTTTAATCACGTGACGATTCGGTGGTTGTTCTTGGTTTTAATACTTGTTTATAATAATTTTTGTTGCCGGGCTATCACGAGCCGGCGGTTCTATTGTCATTTGTCTCCTAGTAGGTAGTTGGTTCTTAAGTCTTTTGCAGGGTAACATGCTACCGCACCAGCCTTGGTAGTTTGGGTCTAAAAGCCGGGGTGAGTGAGGCATTCAGGAGCCCTAAGCAAGGGTGCGACTATGTGTCGCGGTTGTAAGCCCAAGAAAGCTCCGGCGATGGCCTTGTGCGACTAGCTATGGTTCCGAAGGCGGGACCGAAAGAGTGGGCCTTGGAAGCGGTTCCGATGACGAACGGCGGCAATGACGCAAAATCCTCCAACTTGGTCGAGGTATCGGGTGGTTGACATTCCACCCCATTGGTACATTTTTTGTTCTCCCTCTCCTTATTTTCCGTCTTTTTGCATCGAGGACGTTGCTCATTTCAAGTTGGGGGGGGGGGAGAGTATATCTATACTTTAAGTTTTCGGTTTTGCGTAGAAATTTTAAAATTTTTTTTTTTTTGCGCAATTTTCCCTGGTAATTAGTGAATTCAAGTGCTAGATACTTTAGTTATGCTCAAGTGTTCTCAAAATGGCAAGAGTCGTGTGTTCCGTCAAAGTTGGTTGTGTGTTTGAATCCATGTCTTATGCATATACATGAACTTCGAGGAACAATTTTAGCCTAAAAGTTGTGTCAATCCATGTGCACCGTTTTAAGTAGAGATTCATTTTGAAGCATCCCATTCCTTTTGTTCTCGTATCCCGCACTTGCGTTAATAATGATCTTTTGTTCATGCTTGGATAGTGTAAATATCTTCTTTGCATCATTTGGAGTTGTTGGCGTACTTAGGATATGATACAAGGCAATTTTTGCATGATTGTACCACATACGTGTCCCCCTCGTCCTTTATTTTGAACCAAGTCCGAATTCCATTCATTGCTTAAACCATAGGGAACCGGATGTTTGGAGGGTGGTTGTGAGGTGTGCTTCAATGTTGTGAGGTGATTGGAGAGTGTTGTGGATGTGCTTGAAGTGGTTGGAAGTGGATCTAGGTGATGAGGGAACAAAGCAAAAATCTGCCCAGTCACTACCCGTAGCCCAAAAACGTGCTACTCGTAGCTGGGGATCAGAACCTGTGCAGTTTGGGAAAATTTGGTACTGCTACCCATAGACCAAAAATGGTGCTACCCGTAGCCGCTGGAAAATTTTGAAAAAAAAAGAAAAAAAAAACCACGATCTAGCCCCACTATATAAACCCACAGCCCTCATTTCTTTCTCTCCGTTCTCACCCGATAAGAACCCTAGCCGCCCCCTTTTTCTCTCTCTCATCCGAAACCCCTCCAAATCTCACCCCAAACCCCTTCAATCTTTAAGCCCTAACCCCAATCAACAAGTATCAAGCACTAATTGCGAGGATTCGAGTTGGGTTTCTCTCAAACCAGTCCGAAATCCTCTGTCCCTCTCCTGACAAGGTAAACTCGAACCCCTTCTTCTCTCTCCATAAATTTCGAAACCCAAACCCCATCAATCTTCAAAACCCTAACCCCACTGCTGGAATTTCGTGGTTTTGGGTTGTGCTTTTAGTTTGTGTGGTTTCTCTAGTTTAGCAGTCATGGGCAAGAAACGTGGGTATCACAAGAGTTGCGGAGGGGATGGCAGCCGGCCAACGATTCTCAAGCCTGCAACAGGGGAGGTTGGAGAACGGGAGGAACGGGCGGCGGAACGGATGAAGAAACAGAAATTAGATGAAGCTGAAAGTGCTAAGCGCGAATGGGTGAAATCAGTGAAGAAGAAAGGGGTGACTTGTGAGCGATGGGTTCGTAAGGCCGATTTCTCTAGCGACCCATTCATTGAGGTAATTAAAGCTCAAAGTCTTCACTTTTTCTTCAAACCTATAGCTGGCTTTCATGATGGTGTAGTGCGAAATTTTTACTCGAATATGGTGGTCGATAGGGAATCAAAGCGCATTACTTCTACTATTGGTTCAAAAACAGTGGTTGTGAACCCAGTTGCAATCGCCACTTATTTGGGCGAGTACCAACGCCCACCTTCTGAAGTTGTCACATATCCAAGTCAGGCTTGGTCTCACCCTCTTGATGAAATTAGGGATGCTCTCACTGATAAACCCGACTCCTACAAAAATGATAAGTTTGTTTCTGGGAAATTGAGACCTGCTTTTCGCTTAATTAACAAGCTTGTGCATTTCAACCTCAACCCTCACGGCTCGGAACCAACACCCTCTCTCAATGATGGAACTTTGTTGTTTGTGTTTAGTCGGTCGGAGGAGAAAGTAGATTGGGCGGCGCGGATTTGGGATGTCATGGCTGACTTTCAGGATAAGGGACCGTCAAACGCCAATATTCCATTCCCGGCTATGATAACTAAGATGTGTGAGAAAGCCGGAGTGAAAGAGGAGAAGGGGGATAATTTGGGTCATCACGGGTGTTTTAAAGCCATTTCCAAGGTCACAGAGAGAAAAAGTTTAAAAATGTCACGCCCTTCTTTGGAAGCTGGCCCATCTCGACCCAAGGCAAAGAAGGGGGCTGAGCGAAGAGAGCAATGGAATGAAATAATAGTGGGCAGTTGTGAGGCTATTCAGGCAGCTCTAGTCCGGATTGAAGCGAACCTTCGACGGAGAAAGAGGAAAGAGGGAAAACTCATGAGGCATCTCAAGTACTGTGCTGCAAAGCTTGGGGTGCTCACCAATGATCCATATGTCCCCACTGTGGAGGATGAGCAGCCAACCACTTTAGAGGAGGATGAGGAGGCCGCTGGGTTGACTGAGCCTCTGAGGGGTGACAACAGGAAAGGGAAGGAAGTCCATGTGGCCTCGGAAGAGGAGAATGTGGAGGAGAGTGAGAGTGAGTAGATGAGGGGGAGGTGGTAGTCATAATAGTATATTAGGGTTTAACTTAGTAGTTTTTGTGTTCTTTGTAGCTTTGTTGTTCATGTTTTGTTCGGCTGGCTTGTGGCATTTTGACTCTGGTATGTTGCTTGGGATGGTGGTGGTCGGGGGTAGTTAAACCAAGCTTTATTATGGCCACCACCCTTTTTGTTCTCCCTTTTCTTGAAAACCACGGTCGTTATCTGCTTATAAAAGTCCTTAGTTGATCCAAAAGTACGCTGTCTAACTCCGGTGAATGCCTGTTGGATATTTTAATCTGTTTAAGCATGATTCCATTCCTAGTTTGTTAGTTTGTATATAATTAGCTTTCTTTCCTTGTGGCGCATTTAGATAGCTTGCGTAGCTTTTGAACTCTTGCTATCGCTTTACTCGCTAGCGCTCGTCTTGGGATGCTCTATGTTTTCTCACTGTGTGAAAAGTTGAGCGTATCTTTGTGAGTTTTTGGAATTGAAACTTGAAATGGAGCATATGCTTTTGTCCTTTAATCTGGCACAGGTTGTTCCTTTTAGTTCATGGCATGTATTGTGCATGGATCGCACTTGATCATCTATGAAGGAATTTTGTTTGTCTCTGGCCTCGTTTTATTTTGAGCATAGTTATCGTATCTTGTATTTGGGAAGATTCTTTTTAGTTTGTATCTGTTTATTTTAGTTTATTTTGCTAGGGACTAGCAAAGTCCAAGTTGGGGGGTGTGATGAGCCCTAAATATTGTATATATCGGGGCTTATCTCACTCATTTTGTTACGCATTCATGCATATTATAGTTTAAATTCGTTTGATTTTGTGCAAAGGTATCGTGTTGCTAGTTTCAGGTTAATTGCGTGATTAAGGCATGTTTTGGCACCTTGGATCATCTCCAAGGTGTCCGTACACTCGAGGCCTCGTGTCACTCCGCCACCGAGTCTCAAGAATGATGAATAGTAGCTTCGGAGGGTGTGCGGGACAACGGAAGGCCAAAGGGCATGGAAAGGCTAAAGAAACAAAGGAGAATGAAAATCGTCCAGCCGCTACCCATAGTCCCAAAATGGTCCTATCCGTAGCCAGTGATCAGCAGCTATGTCAAAAGTGCAAAACAAGACCGCTACCCATAGTCCCAAAATGGTCCTATCCGTAGCCAGTGATCAGCAGCTATGTCAAAAGTGCAAAACAAGACCGCTACCCGTAGTCCCAAAATGGTTCTACCCGCAGCCAGTGTTCAGTAGCTGTGTCAAAATCGCAAAACAAGACCGCTACCCGTAGTCCCAAAATGGTCCTACCCGTAGCATCTGGAAGTTTCTGCAGTTTTTATGCCCGACTTTTGGACATTTCAGGGGTAGTTTAGACTTTTGTACCCCGATGTTTGGGGCATATAAATACATCTTTAGGCCCTTTTTTTCAGGATATCTTTCATTTTATAAACCTAGAGCTTTCTCTCTCTACCTCCCTCTCTCCTTCAACTCTCAATCCCTCCTTAAAGAGCATTGATTGTTGGGTTTTGAGGTAGGTGTGCTTCATTAAAGTTGTAAGAATCTCTCTCCTCTTCAAGGATCTTATCTTTATTTCAAGTAATATTGATGTTTAGTTTTCACCTTATCTTTACCCGTACTCATTTCATGTCTTCTTTCAATATGAGTGAGTAGTGTAGTAAGGCTAGGTTATGGGATGATTAACATCCCGTGACCAAGGATGTGGTTTGCTCTTCTCTTGTAAAATCTCGTTTTCTAGTTTAAATATGGATTAGGGTTGATTTATGTATCAAAACCTAGAGGTGTTAGCCTTTTTGATCAAATGTAGGCAAGGGTTATGTTTCTTGCCACATTTGATACTTAAAGCTATGTCCCTCTTTGTGTTTGTCAAAGTGTATCAAAAGAACCCGAGCCATGTTTAACACTCTTGTTGAAAAGAGAAGAATCAAGCTTATCCTTGTGTTATGGGTGTTGATTATCCCTAAACCTAGCCTTTAGTTTAATCTCCAGTAAAAATCCGTAGATAGGTTAAGTAGCCAGATAACTAAATCGTTCAGTTGGCCGCCTCAACGCCAAAGCTTGGTTGGCCGTCCTAACGCCGAAAACTCTGCACAAGCTAATCTCCAATTCGTGCTATGGATGCGCTCCCAGTGGAATCGACCCCGGACTTCCGGGTTTTATTATGCTTTCAACCGACCTAGCCCTACGCTTGGGGTACCCTTATTTCTATACACAATTTGGTCGCAAGCACCTACGCTCGGATGACGTCACGTGTCAGAAGCATTTAATGAAGGCAGCCTCCCCAAGTCTGCAGAGCCGCATGGGTTTATGTCAGACATGCCACATCACGCAGAGATGTCAAATCAACGATAAGAGAAGACAACTCGCGTATCATCGGAAGGTTCCAGAATGTTCTGTAATAGCGGTCTCCGAACAAACAAATTCCGAAGGACAGACCAACGGCCGAGCAAGCGAAGGACAAAGTGTGGAAACGCTCTGCCGAACAACTGACTGGTATACCGAGCGAACCCAGAACACCGACGCTCGGCAGAACAAGTAACGCTCGACGAACCACCCCGGATCTCTCTGTTGTTCGGCGAAGGGCAGATGATGTGTCAAAATGCCACCTCAGCTATATCCAAACTGAGACGACTGAACGATGGACCTTAAGTGCGGCATTTTGAACCTTCTGAACCCCTCGGATATTTCGGTCCACTACACTACCATATATTATCATCGCATACAAAAAAGAAGTTTCTGTTATAGCAGAAAATGCGGAAAATTTGGCAAAGTCGGCCTTAATACTATAGGGTGGAAATTTTTGTCTATAGGTTAATTGAGGGACGAGGGAGTAACAATAAGTAGGTTAATTGCAAAAATTTTATGAGTATGCCAGAAATCGTATATCTTCCCAATGTCGAGTTGAAAACTCTGTGTTTCCTGGGTTTGTGGCAGAGAGAGACACACAAAGAGAGAGAGAGAGAGAAAGTGGCCGATTTTTGCCTCTTTGTTGAGAGAAGTGGTTGACGAGGGGAGAGAGAGACGAGTGAGGTTTTCTTGGCTCGCTCCCTTTCAAGGGTACAATGGTGATTACAGTTGAATTTTTGTGACATTAGAAAAAAGTCTAGTGGCATTAATGCCACCCTATACTATATAAATGTATCTGAGCTCCAAAAGCTTTCAAACTCTCATTCCTAATTTTTTTGAATTTTTCATTTTTTTGTTTAGAGAGAGAGAAAGAGAGAATTCATTTTTCATCACACGTCTTTGCAATGTATATAATGATACCAATGCTAGAGTGCATCGACCATAGGACCGGACAAAAAAATTAAACTATCTTTTTTATCAACTAGCATTTTTGCCCGTTCGATACACGGAACTGAAAATAAACCAATAGAATTTTTTTTATCCCGTGTATCAAACGGACACAAACGCTAGTTTCTTTAATTTTAATTGAAGCAAAGCTTTATTGCCCAGCAAAAAATTGATGTAGCTTTGTTTGCTAACCCTCGTTAGAAGGAAAATGCTTTCCTCCACCCACGGGTAAAAGATCGTCTCGGCAAACTAGCTGAGTCAAACTTCAACATGCTCAAATTTGTTTGTTGAATTTGTAGGGGGCCAAATTTTCCTCAGGTCATAAAGTCCAAAAGGGGTACTGTCATATCTCGGAAGAACCATAAGCCGAACGATTTCAACAAGTATTATCCCACAAGTAGTGCCGAACATTTGTCTTAAGTACGCTCGGGGGTTCTTTCTATCGCTAGAGGGTTCTTTTTTATCGTTCGGCAGGCGGTTCTTATTATTGCTCGACAGTTCTTAGTATGGTTCGACAGTTCTTTGTATCGCTCAAAAGGTTCTTTATGTTGCTCGGCCCGTAGTGCTGTTGCTCGGTGCGTGGACGCGACAAGTTGTGATCTTCTAGAAGTTTCTAGAAGCTTCCTTTTCACTTATAGTAACTTTCCATTTATAGTAACTTTCTATTAATAGCCTTTATTTAGTCATTAAGTTTCACTCACTTTTTCTCTATATAAGCAAAGCTCTCTCTCTCTCTCTTAAGGTACACAACACTCATCTCCTACACAAATGACTTATTTTTTCTTTGCTTTATGTTTCGATTTATCTCTCCCGGGTACTAACTAGCTCGTCGGAGGCTCTACTCGGAGGAACCCCCCTCCGGTTTGCAGTATCAGGCTCGGCAACAACCACCCCAAGCTCGGTAGAAATCTCTCCAGACTCGACAAGCTCCCACACCGTTCAACAAGGATTTAAGTGGAATTCACCCCCACAGAATTCCTATCGAGCTTGAGTTCAAGTCCATCGAAAATTTGATGACCAAGTTCAGGTCGTGTCATGAACTTTAACGAGCCAAAAAATATCATATACTTGTACTCGATGTATGGGCTTTGGCTGCAAATAATATTTACATGAGAGAGAGACGGAGAGAGATCGATGAGGCTCCGAGATGTGGAGACAACGATTAAGTGACGACTCGTACGTCAAGGTTTTACATTCACGTATCACTAACCACAAGCTGGAATACTTATCAAAAAAAAAAAAACCACAAGCTGAAATTCTTTCACTTGACATGTGTTGGGCCCTCATGAATTTGATTACATAATATCACTCTTTGCGATCGTTCCAAAAACAGATTTACGGGTGCGATATTGGATGCTACAAAAGACTTAATTAAAGTCCTTCCTAAATTAATTTAGGACAGATGGTGAAAAGCGATCTGACAACATGTAAATATGTAAGCAATGGACTCACGATTCGTAACCCTCTGACGAGTGATTATGAACTTAGGAAAGCCTTATAAAGATATATAGTGTTAACGTTAAATTATTATTTCTTCAACAATTTAACAACAATAGCCGCTGTAGCACAAACATATGGGCTGATTTTCCTTCCCCGGGTTCAACTTGCGGCAGCGGCAAATGTTTTTACAATCTTAGTTTTTTCCCTTTAATTTGGAAGCATTGATGCAGCTCTCTATTTACTATCCTCATCCCATGTTTTGGATGCCCGTAATATTCGGTAGGGATAGGAGTTTGATTAGTAATTCTACTCTGATGTTTGTCTTAATTCAATAATCTTATCCGAAAATAAGTTATTTCGGAAATTTAATAGAGTCAAAACATTTTTCTTTTGAATTGATTGAGCCAGGAACTTAGGGTCTGTTTGGAACCCGAGGAAAGGAAAGGAAAAGTAAGGAAAACTAAAAAAAATTTCCTTCCCATTGTATGGTTTGAAGAGAAAAGAGGAGGAAAATAACAATTTTCAGTTTTGTGAATAGTAAATTTTCCGTCTCATTTTCCTTCCATTTTATTTTCTTTTCCTTTCCTTAGGTTCCAAACAGAGCCTTAGGTTTCTCGTGAGGGATGGGAGGGATCAAATTCTTACTTAGTTTAGAAATGTGATTCTTGGTTGAATATGTCATCGGTAATCATATTTTCATTCCATGGCCAGTCAGTTCCAAACATAGATTGGGTATTTTACTATTCCATTCGTCTTGTGGGTTACTCTATAGTGTCGTTTGATTTGTAATTCTTCCCTTCTTTCTCTCTTTGTAATGTTCTATTAGATATTGCAGCCTTGACCATACAACAACAATAATTAGTTACCGAAATTGATATACATTTTCAGCACCCAATTACCGAAATATATGTTTCGACAGTTAGTTACCGAAATTAAGATACATTTCCGACATGTAGTTACCAAAATATAATATTGTTTTCAACAGCTATTTACCGAAATGTATGTTCAGCAGTTTTTTACCGAAAGTTGAACATATTTTCGACATGTAGTTACCGAAATATAATTTTCGAAAATTTTTAACGGGCTACGGGAGAAAATACAGGGGCTGCGAATAGCAGCGCCCTATATATATTATTCTTCAGACCTCATGGCAACATCAGCCGTTGTAGCACAAACAAATGGCTTGCAGATCCCCATCCGGGTTCTAACTCCCGGCAGCGGCAATTTATTTTTATGAATCTTGACACATTGCGAGTGCAATTTTGTTCACCATTCTTAAAAGAGGAATATTACTCTCATTTCTATTGGTTGAAATGATATGGACCCCACCACAAAGTGATATCATGCTTAGCACTCTACAAAATGATGTCATGCTTACCATTAAATTGTGTGGATCCCACCACATTTTTTTGGTAACCATGATATCATTTTGTGGTGGGATCCACACTATTTCAACCAATAGGAAGGAAGATAATGTTCACCATGTGAACAAAACTCAACTCCTTCATTGCCTAGTAAAAAATTGACGTAGCTTTGTTTGCTAACCCTCGGAAGAAGGAAAATGCTTTCCTCCACCCATGAAAAAAGACCGTCTCCGTAAACTAGTTGAGTCGAACTTCAACATGCTTAGATTTGTTTGTTGAATTCGTATCGAACTCGAGTGCAAGTCCATTGAAAATTTGATGACCAAGTTCAAGTCGAGCACGACTTTGTTTCATGAACTTTAACAAGCCAAAAAATATCATATTATAGAGAGCGAAAATGATACTCATACCGACCAAAAATGGACCGAAATCATGCCGACGGCCACGGCCGGCCATCTCCGGCAATCGGACAGCCGATCCGAGCCGTCCAAAAATTCTAAAAAAAAAAACGAGGGGACTTGAGCGGGAATCAACGGCATCCGATGTGTGTAGGTGATTGGATCAAACACCCTATTTTTTGTGTATATATTTCGGTCCGTTTTTGATCGATACGGATGGTAGTACTCTATAGAGAGGGAGGAGGTTCCAATGCGGAGACAAACAACAGCGATTGAGGGAGGACTTGAAGATCAAGGTCTTACATTCATGTATCATTAACCACAAGTTAGGAATTCTTTTCCACTTGACATGTAATCCAAGGACTCACAATTCGCAACTCTCTGAGTCTCTGACCTCAACGAACCTTTTTAATCGAGCCGAGTCACCTTTAACGAGCCGAGTTTTTGTCAAACGAGCCAAAAACTCGAGCTCAAGAGTTGTTCGATTCGTTTACAGCCCTATTCAAAAGGCCATATAAAGATATATATATTGTTAACGTTAAATGATGTATTTTCAATAATATAACTGATAGGCACTGTAGCACAAAAATACTGGCTGATTTTTCCTTATCCGGGTTCAAATCATTTTTTATAATCTTAGCGCATGACGTCTTATCCTTTAATTTTGAAGCATTGATGTAGAGCTTTCTTTACTATGTTTGGATGCCCGTAATACTCGGTAGGGATAGGAGTTTAGTTAGTAATTCTCTTTCGATGTTTGTATTAATTCGGTAATCTTATTCAAGAATTAATTATTTTGGAAATTCAATAGAGTCAAACATTTTTTTTTCAAATTGATTGAGACAGAAACTTAGGTTTCTCATTGGGGATGGAAAGGATCAAATACATACATAGTTTAAAAATGCCATTCCCGGTTGAATATCTCATCGGTAATCACATTTTCATTCCAATGGCCAGTCAGTTCCAAACATAGATTGTGTGTTTACAACTCCATTAGTCCTATGAATTACTCTATACTGTCGTTTGAATTGTAATTCTTGTCTCCTCTCTCGTTGTAATGTTTTTTATTGGTATCAGTGAAATGTTACTTTTTTTGTCGATAAAAAAAAGTTCCGAACATAGAAATACTACCAAAAAAAAAAATGGCGTCCCATTATCGTTCCTCGTTAAGTTATTGTCATCCAAACTGAGTCTCAAAAAGAAAGAAAATCCGTCTAATTCCGTTGCCGATTAGAGGACATCGATAAAGAAATGAAAAGCACATTATTTTTAAATCGACTTGCTGTGTAAACCGTTTAATAACTTTCTAACTTCAGATTTATTTTGGTTAAAGAACTACAGTATGTATTTTTCAGAACACACGACAACAACAGCCGCTGTAGCACCAACACAAAAGGGATTTGTTCAACTCCCGGCTGCGGCAAATTTTAGCAAGTTCGAGCTCGATCTCAAGTTCATGCTCAAGTCCAATGAATGAATATTTAAGGAGCCAATTAATGAGTATGTACGATCAGGGACGGAGCCAGAAATATCACCACACGGAGGCGACCGTGTATCCGAGAAAAAAATATAAATAAACATGCATAATCACGTAAATACATTAAAACTCAAAATAACATAAATACATAAATCGGTTTAACTAATGAGATCGATCTTAATGTATGTGTCTTGGTTTTCTTTATTGTTCATCTTCTTTTTTTTCATTCATCACAACTGGACGAATTCGGTACATGGGCTTTCATGTTACTTGATTGGAGAAATCTTCAATACACACCCCTTTAAGATGCATATCATATGCATCTATTGTGTGGTCTATATTATGCCACCTCATAAAAAATTACCTGCTGAACCGACCATTCATAACATTTTAGTTCTATCGTAACTTTTATACGAAAAATTCGTAACTTTTGATTCATAACATTTTTCTTACAAATCATAACCTTTTAGTGCATATCGTAACTTTTACGAATGATTCGTAACTTTTTAGCAATATATTCATAACATTTTTAGAATCATAACATTTTGGTGTGTTTCATAACTTTAATTTGTAAAAAAAATCGTAACATTTTCAGTTCGTAACATTTTCACTACAGAATTATAACATTTTAGTCAATTTCATAACTTTTCTATAATCAATTGTGCAATCGATTACTTAATCTTTTTTTGAACGGTAGTTAATCAAATATGTAATCTATTTTGTGAACGTTCAATTCCATAATCAATTAGACTTTATAATTGATTTTTCAATTGATTAGATATTATAATCAAATATATAGTAATTGATTTTGCAATTGATTACATATTCGATTAGACATCATAATTGAATATGTAATCAATTCTATTATGTTCAATTATGTAATTGATTAGACAATATAATTGATTTTGTAATCGAATTGAGTACGATTGGGTAACAATGTGAAGTCGATTACTCAATCGATTTACTAATTGATGGGCCTCAGTAAGTCCTCTAATCAATTGCGAAATAAGTGTAAAAAAAATATTACAATAGATTTAAAAATCAATTATTCTGAATAACACAAATAATTGATTACATAATAGATTATATTTCTCTGCGGTTTCAATTACGTAATTGATTGATATTGATAACACTTGTAATCGATTACATTATCAAATACGAGTATTAGTTATTTATAATTCGGATGCTTGCACTAATTCACAAAAACACTAATAGTACGTCTATTGACCAAAAAACAAATAGCACATCCTAATTATTGTTACATATAAACTAAAATCTCGTCACCATCACTCTTTTGATCACCCATTAACTTTTTTGTTGGTGTGTCCTACTTATTAATACAGATGATTGATTTCGCTATTCCTTTTAGTTGGACCATTTACGTGAAAGTTCACTATGCAATTAAAGCTATTGTGAAAAATATTAAACATCATAATATTTCAAAAAAATTAAAAAAAATTGGCTACAAATATGAAACACTTTAAAAATCCTGTAAAAAATGCCTTAACTTGACTTTTTATTACATTATGATGATGATAGTATCGTTTTTCTTTAGTAATTATCGAGAACCTATTTTAAAGAAGTAAATTATTTTCACTTGATATAATTTTAGCTTCAAAGTTTTTAAAAAATAAAATTATTATTTTTAACATAAATTAATTATCAAAAATAAAATTGGGCCTAATTTTTCTTTCAGCCCAAGCTTATGGCCCAACTATTAATTCACAGGGTTTACCTGTTGCACTGATAACATGTTTTTTGTTAGTAACTTATTGTAATATTTTAAAGGGTCTAGATCATTTGTAAAGCATCTAATAGTAATCAAAGAGGGTGCGTATGATACACTCCCAAATAAGGGGTGTATATTATAGCACTTCTCTACTTGATTTTATCAATCAAAAAACAAAGAATTAGGAGAAGTTTAGAATAACAATTGGGGAAAGAGACATACCTACAGGCTACAGCTTAAATTTCACCAAAATTACTTAGGATTTCCAAAATCTCTTCTCCTCTGTCTCTATTTTTTCGAAATTGCCTTTGAAGTCTTAACAATTAGGGATGTTTGTTGATAAGCACCCAATAATGTAGATTCTTGGTGCTTAAGTCCCTGGTTTTGTAATACTTATGTTCATAAAGTTAATAGTTTATTCGATATTGCACGTAAGGTAGGTTTTTGTGTTTTTTAGGTAAAACGTGCCAAGAAGGTGGTTTTGGACACCAAGCAGAGTTCCGGGAAGAACCAAGTGTCCAAATGCCCGCCGGATCTCATTTCATTGTCACCGAAGCCTAATGGTGCCACAAGAAGCCTTGGAGATTGGCCGGTGGTCAAAGATGGCGAGGATCATGCCACAATGTTCCAAGTGTGGCAAATGCACCAGGGATGGCCCTCGAGGACATCCGAGAGTCCAAGGCCACAAGGCATACCTCCGCCAAGTCCCGTTGATCATGTAATGAAGTATTGGAAGGCCGTCGCACTACCACAAGGCTTGGTGAACCAAGCTGTCCAGTTCTGCAGTTTTTGCACAGAGGTATGGATACCTCAAAAATGACGTATCCATACCATCATCCGAATTGCAAGACAGTTGAGTTGGTATGGATACCTCATCTTTGAGGTATCCATACCAATGCCCTTCGCCCAGCACCTTTTGCTGAATATTTCAACCTTCCATTTATGGAAAGTTTCTACTTTAGGCATGTTTTTGGGATATTTTGGGGACCTTTTGGTCCATTGTAAGGCTGATTTTGTAAGCCCTATAAATAGGCTTGTATGCCATTTATGGAGGATATGGGCCATTAGTTAGTTTAGGTCTAAGTTTTCTAGTTTTTTGCTCTAAGGTTCCATAGCTTTGTTCTTCAAGCTTTTTTAGCATTTCCTTCAAGAACTACTTAAGGTATTAGTCATTTATTGTTTTCTTGTTCATTAATGTTGTAGCTACGGTTGAGTTTCTTACTAATATCAAGTTAATTTCCGTTTTTATCGGTTAATCATGTTCTCCTTCCTTAGCATAATTTCTAGTCTTTTTGCTATGTGTGAGTAGTTTAAAGGTTCGGTCATGGGGTGAGGTTCACCCTATGGATTAGTCGTTTGAATGGTTTCTCTTAACTTTAATTTAATCTCAAAGTTTTGAATGAATTAAACCCATGATTTCTAGCTTTGATCATGGGGTCGATGGCTTCTTTGATCAATGGAGTCTATCACCTTATGCTACGTGCTTGATAATCCTACGCGTGCGAACGATCATTTTTCGTCTCTCACTTGCGTTAAATGAGTTCAATTTGAATTAGAGATTTGAATTGAGTTACAAGTAGTCTTCAGCTTTTAATACTTCTAGTGAAATCCGGACGGTTTCGGTTTGGACACCAAGCAGAGTTCCGGGAAGAACCAAGTGTCCAAATGCCCGCCGGATCTCATTTCATTGTCACCGAAGCCTAATGGTGCCACAAGAAGCCTTGGAGATTGGCCGGTGGTCAAAGATGGCGAGGATCATGCCATAATGTTCCAAGTGTGGCAAATGCACCAGGGATGGCCCTCGAGGACATCCGAGAGTCCAAGGCCACAAGGCATACCTCCGCCAAATCCCGTTGATCATGTAATGAAGTATTGGAAGGCCGTCGCACTACCACAAGGCTTGGTGAACCAAGCTGTCCAGTTCTGCAGTTTTTGCACAGAGGTATGGATACCTCAAAAATGACGTATCCATACCATCATCCGAATTGCAAGACAGTTGAGTTGGTATGGATACCTCATCTTTGAGGTATCCATACCAATGCCCTTCGCCCAGCACCTTTTGCTGAATATTTCAACCTTCCATTTATGGAAAGTTTCTACTTTAGGCATGTTTTTGGGATATTTTGGGGACCTTTTGGTCCATTGTAAGGCTGATTTTGTAAGCCCTATAAATAGGCTTGTATGCCATTTATGGAGGATATGGGCCATTAGTTAGTTTAGGCCTAAGTTTTCTAGTTTTTTGCTCTAAGGTTCCATAGCTTTGTTCTTCAAGCTTTCTTAGCATTTCCTTCAAGAACTACTTAAGGTATTAGTCATTTATTGTTTTCTTGTTCATTAATGTTGTAGCTACGGTTGAGTTTCTTACTAATATCAAGTTAATTTCCGTTTTTATCGGTTAATCATGTTCTCCTTCCTTAGCATAATTTCTAGTCTTTTTGCTATGTGTGAGTAGTTTAAAGGTTCGGTCATGGGGTGAGGTTCACCCTATGGATTAGTCGTTTGAATGGTTTCTCTTAACTTTAATTTAATCTCAAAGTTTTGAATGAATTAAACCCATGATTTCTAGCTTTGATCATGGGGTCGATGGCTTCTTTGATCAATGGAGTCTATCACCTTATGCTACGTGCTTGATAATCCTACGCGTGCGAACGATCCTTTTTCGTCTCTCACTTGCGTTAAATGAGTTCAATTTGAATTAGAGATTTGAATTGAGTTACAAGTAGTCTTCAGCTTTTAATACTTCTAGTGGAATCCGGACGGTTTCGGTCCACTCATTAGTTAGATGAAGAAACCGTTTGATGGCTAACTCGTGAGTAAATCAATCCCTTTTGACTCGACCATTCTTAATCTAGTTTAAATTCCAAGTTTAAATATCGTCTTTCAAAGTATATAAATTTCAAAGTTGGTCGTCTTAAACGCCGTACAATACCTACAATCCGAACAAGCTATATTTGAGCTCCCTGTGGATCGACTCGGACTTTCTCGCTATACTATGCAAATTGTTAGTCATAGTCCGGTTTATAAATAATTGAATTTGACGGCCGTTTGGTAAACTTCAACGACTACGGAATGGTTGCATCAGCGGCCAAGAGTAATTCGATGTGGTTCAAAATTCTACACAGGGGTGAGCCTATATACTTTCATATGAATTTTTTTTAAAATATAATAGTAGTGTTTCTTTTTCTTCTTGCAAGGGCAACCACCTCTACTAGCTCCATCCCTGTGTACGACGGATCTAGGTTGCATATATATACGATTTGTAGTATGGAGAGGAGGTTCTGATATGGGGACGGCGATTGAGAGGAGGCTCGATTTTGGGAAACATTTCAAAGCAAACCGTATCTCAATTCTCTTGAAACTCTTGTCGTGAGCTTCCTAGTTGAATACAAATATTATTTTCTATTGTTTTCCGGAAAAAAAAAAAAAGAAAAAGAAAATGTCGTGCTGTGTACGTTGACGTTTCAGTTCCCCACCAGCAACTATAAAGAGAGTTTAAACTCTGTCCGGATGAGCCGGACTGAGGGAGTTTTCCGCCAGCACCTCCGTCGGCTCCCTTCGCGCATTTTTTTTAAATAATTCAAACCATGCATTTTGTAGGGCCTATAAAATAAGGTATCTACGCAAAAAATCAATCTGTTCGGATATCGATATGTATGTCAAAAGTTGATTTGTAGACAAAAAAATGGACGGCCTGGATCAGTCAACTATTTTTTAAGTTAAACTGTCCATAGCTGTTCATTTTTTCGTCTAAAAACTCCACTTTTGACATGTAGAAACTTTTATATCCATCTCAAAATCAATTGGCAATGAGTGGAGAGGTCTCAAATGTTATTAAGTGATCACTCATTCCACTCCCAAGCAATGTAGGACTCTATTTCCTTAACATCCCCCCTCACGTGCAGCCGCGTTTTTGAGGTCTGTCACGTGTGGCCACTTTTGGATCCTATCATCGTGCAGCCTTTTTGCTGGTCTGTCATCATGGGGTGTGGATTGTAAATTTTTAAAATGTGGGGTGGAATGGACCCCGCTCTGATACCATGTAGAAACTTTATATCCATCTCAAAACCAATTGGCAATAAGTGGAGAGGTCCCAAATGTTATTAAGTGATCACTCATTCCACCCCCAAGCAATGTGGGACTCTATTTCCTTACCATGACATACTTATCGATATCCGGATATGCGAATTTTTTGCGAAGATATATTATTTTACAGGCCCTACGAGATGCACGATTTGGATTATCCCAAAAATGCGCAAAGGAGGCCCACGGGGGTGGCGGAAATCCCTTTTTTCCTGCTCACCCGGATAGAATTTACACTCGAAAGAAAAGCAATTAGATATGAGAATAAATTCTCTCCGCCAGAGTTGGAAAACTCCAATTTCCTCCAAACCAATAATATTCTACCACGTCATCAAATTGTACCAAGAATGGAAGCACCACGTGCTCTTTGGTTCGGTCCTCTAACTTGGGTTACACCTTATACAGTACTACTCCTCCTACTTGTACTACTACTGCCGGCCAAGAACTTTTAACCAATCAAAAAGTGTGTTTTTTTTTTTTTTAACAAAAACCGATCAAAAAAGTTTGAGTATGATAACTTTTTTTTTTTTGACGGTCCAAAGGTGTCCAGGTCTGTTTATGTACACCTCGACTATTTCTCTTTTCAGTCCGATCAAAGACAGGTCATCTACGCCAGAATTACGGGATCAAAAAAAAAAAAAGAACTTCGTCCATGTTATATGACAATATTGATACGTTGTCTATGGAGCAAATACCTGATTATAAAAGCCCTAAAAACAACTATTATTTATGACGCTTATGATAAAATAATTAAAAAAATAAGATTTTTGCACCAGTTCCAATGGATTGAATATTGGAGCATTTAAATTTTTTAGACTGTTTATATATTAAAAAATATGGTTAAAAAATTAAGTGTTCCAATTTTCAATCTGTTTGAACCGGTGCGAAGATATTAATTTTTCAATCATTTTATCCTAAATGATCATAATCAAGTATCTGCTCTACAGAGTCTCAAATAAAGAGCAAATATTTAATTATGAGAGCTCTAAAGAAAAAAAAATTAATTATGACAATTTAGAATAAAATGATTAAAAAATAAGATTTTCGCACCGATTCAAATGAATGTAGTCATACCATGAACAAAGTTTTTTTTAAAATCTCCTCGTTTCGGCATGATTGGCCTATCTTTGATTGAACTAGGGAGAGAATAGTTGAGACACGTGTAAACTAATCCGAATATTTCTGATCGTCGAAAAAGAAGGGTTATCAAGTAGGTTAATACTTAATACCCAAATTTTTGATCGGTTCTTGTCAAAAAACCAAAAAATAAAAATAAAATAAAACTTTTTGATTGGTTTTTGGCTTGCAGGAGTAGTATTAGTAGGAGGAGGAGTACAGTAGGTTTAATCCAAGTTAGAGGACAGAACCATTAAGCACGTATTTCTTCAGACCTTATGGCAACATCAGCCGCTGTAGCACAAACAAATGGCTTGCAGATCCTCATCCGGGTTCAACTCCCGGCAGTGGCAATTGGTTTATTTTATATAAATCTTGACACATTGCGTCTTTCATTTCTTTTGAAGCAATGATGTACTAGTTTTATTGCGAGTACAATTTTGTTCATTCTCTTTAAAAGATAGCGAACATTATCCTTTTTTTCTATTGGTTCAAATTGTGTGGATCCCACCACAAAGTGATATCATGTTTATCATACACTTTTTTGGTAAGAATGCATCACTTTGTAACATCCACATTATTTCAACCAATATGGAGGAGGATAATGTTCACCCTCTTAAGTGGAGGGTGAACAAAACTCAACTCCTTTTCTGTCTAGTAGCTTTGGTTGCTAACCCTCAGAAGAAGCCTCCACCCATGAAAGAGGACAGTCTCTGCAAACTAGCTGAGTCGAATTTCAACATGCTCAGATTTGTTTTGTTGAATTCTTATCGAGCTCGAGTTGGAATCCATTGAAAATTTGATGACCAAGTTCAAGTCGAGCACGACTTTGTTTCATGAACTTTTAACGAACCAAAAAACATCATATACCTATGCTCGAGGTACGGGCTTAGAGAGATAGAGGAGGCTCCCGTGCGGAGACAGCAATTGAGGGAGACTCATAGATCAAGGTTTTACATTCATGTGTCACTAACCACAACCACAAGCTGGAAATTTTATTCTTTTTCACTTGACGTGTATTTGGGCAATTGGGCTTTTAGGCTTTTTTCAAGTATATTTGGGCTGCAACTCACGTGTTTTTTATTATGGGGTATTATTTTATCTGGTTTCTGTAGCTTTTTAGGTGTTGCCCTTGGGGTTTTCTTCTTGATTGGCATCTTGCCAATCAAAAGTTTGGATCTCGAATAGACACTTGTGTCTTTCTCTCTGCCCTTTTGCCGTTTAAAAAAAAAAAAAGGACCCACAACCCTCTGGCCTCATACACCATAGCACCAATCCATAGTCTATGGTCTTATTCGAGTGATAATGAACTTATGAAGGCCATATACGTACAGATATATATTGTTAACGTTAAATAATTATTTCTTCAACAATATAACAACAACAGCCGCTGTAGCACAAACATATGGGCTGATTATCCTAATCCGGGTTCAACTCCCGGCAGCGGCAATTTTTTTATGATCTTAGTGCATGGCGTCTTTTCCTGTAATTCTATTCGGATGTTTGTATTAATTCAGTAATCTTATTCTCATGCTAACTTTGGATGCCAGTAATACTCGGTAGGGATAGGAGTTTGATTAGTAATTCTATTCCGATGTTTATATTAATTAAGTAGCGCATGACGTCTTTTTCTGTAATTCTATTCGGATGTTTGTATTAATTCAGTAATCTTATTTCCTCATGCTACGTTTGGATGCCAGTAATACTTGGTAGGGATAGGAGTTTGATTAGTAATTCTATTCCGATGTTTATATATTAATTAAGTAATCTTATCCAAGAATAAGTTATTTCGGAAATTCAATTGAGTCAAACATTTTCTTCTTGATTTGATTGAGGCCGGAACGGATGTTTGTATTAATTCAGTAATCTTATTTCCTCATGCTACGTTTGGATGCCAGTAATACTTGGTAGGGATAGGAGTTTGATTAGTAATTCTATTCCGATGTTTATATATTAATTAAGTAATCTTATCCAAGAATAAGTTATTTCGGAAATTCAATTGAGTCAAACATTTTCTTCTTGATTTGATTGAGCCAGGAACTTAGGTTTCTCATGGGAGATGGGAGGGATCAAATTCATACATATGTCATCGGTAATCACATTTAAATTCTATGGCCTGTCCGTTCCAAACATAGATTGGGTTGTTTACAACTCCGTTCGTCCTATGGGTTAAACCTCTATAGTGTGGTTTGATTTGTAATTCTTCTCTTCCCTCTCTTCGTAATGTTCTATTTTTTATTATTTTTTATCTTCAAATTGTAATGTTCTATTGGTATCAATGAAATGTTACTTTCTTTTGGGAAAATGACGGCCCAGGACGTATTTTAATAATTAATACCCGTCAAGAACATACTAAAAACATTTGTTAATGCTGAAAATGTCCTTGGCGGGTATTAATGATCAAAACACGTCATTGACCGTCATTTTCCCCTTTCTTTTCCAATCAAAAAAAAAAGTTCCAAACATAGAAATGTTACTTTATTTGTAACGTTCTATTGGTATCAATGAAATGTTACTTTCTTTTTCGATCGGGGAAAAAAGATTCCAAACATAGAAATAATGCGAACATGGCATCACATTATCCTTAATCATCCCGTTGCTGATTAGAGGACATCAATAAAGAAATGGAAAGCACATTTTTAATCGACTTGCTACGGGTGCGTTTGGTAACATTTTCAGAAACTTGTTACCAAACAAATTTTTTTCATTAGTTTTATAAAAGTAAAAACAATAACAAAAAACTGAAAACAAAAAGAGTCTTTTTCTCAAATTCTTTTCACCATCACATGGCGTCTTTTTCTTTACTTCTGAAGCAATGATCGATGTAGCAAGGAGAGAAAATCCTATCCTTTTCCACCCATGAAAAAGGGCCTCTCTCTTTTTAAAATTGAGGAACAACCTTACAACTAAGTCACTAAATGGATTCAACTGCGCAGCCCAAAAGGGAGCAAGAGCGTCCGCACTAGTCACGGCCTCCCACTTACTGCAAGGTACTCACCATGTGGAGAATCAAATCCTAAACCTTGAGGACTACTCCCAAAACCTGGACATCTGCTTAAACCACTGGGGCAATCCCTAGGCGTGTGGCCGTCTCCTCTTTGTTCATGTCTATATTCTCTCATCTTAGTTCCACCCAAGCCCAAGTGTTAGGTATAGCTGAAAACAAGCCAAGTCTAGTTAAATTTTAGCATGTTTAGATTTTTAGCAAGTTCAAGCTTGATCTCAAGTTCGAGCTCAAGTCCAATGAATGAATATTTAAGGAGCATTTTTAATGAGTATGTACGGATCTAGGTTACATTTTTAATGAGTATGTACGGATCTATGTGCGACTCATGTGTTCTTTATGGGGTATTACTTTATCTGGCCTCTGTCACCTTTTAAGTGTTGCCCTTGGGGTTTTCTTCTTGATTGGCATCTTGCCAATTAAAAGTTTAGATCTCGAATGGACACTTGTGTCTTTCTCTCTGCCTTTTTGCCGTCAAAGAAAAAGGACTCACAACCCTCTAGCCTCATACACCATAGCACCAATCCATAGTCTATGGTCTTATTCGAGTGATTATGAACTTAAGAAGGCCATATACGTAAAGATATATATTGTTAACGTTAAATAATTATTTCTCCAAGAATATAACAACGACAGCCGCTGTAGCACAAACATATGGGCTGATTATCCTAATCCGGGTTCAACTCCCGGCAGCGGCAATTTTTTTATGATCTTAGCGCATGACGTCTTTTCTTGTAATTCTATTCGGATGTGTTTGTATTAATTTAGTAATCTTATCCTCATGCTAAGTTTGGATGCCAGTAATACTCGGTAGGGATAGGAATTTGATTAGAAATTCTAGTCCGATGTTTATATTAATTAAGTAATCTTATCCAAGAATAAGTTATTTCGGAAATTCAATTGAGTCAAACATTTTCTTTTTGAATTGATTGAGGCCGGAACTTAGGTTTCTCATGGGGGATGGGAGGGATCAAATTCGTACATAGTTTAAAAATGTGATTCCTGGTTGAATATGTCATCGGTAATCACATTTAAATTCCATGGCCAGTCCGTTGCAAACATAGATTGGGTGTTTACAACTCCGTTCGTCCTATGGGTTAAACCTCTATAGTGTCGTTTGATTTGTAATTCTTCTCTTCCCTCTCTTCGTAATGTTCTATTTTTTATTTTATTTTTTTATCTTCAAATTGGAATGTTCTATTGGTATCAATGAAATGTTACTTTCTTTTCCGATCAGAAAAAAAAAGTTCCAAACATAGAAATGTTACTTTATTTGTAACGTTCTGTTGGTATCAATGAAATGTTACTTTCTTTTTCGATCGGGAAAAAAAGGTTCCAAAAATAGAAATAATGGGAACATGGCATCACATTATCATTAATCATCCCGTTGCTGATTAGAGGACATCAATAAAGAAATGGAAAGCACATTTTTAATCGACTGGCTACGGATGCGTTTGGTAACATTTTCATAAACTTGTTACCAAACAAATTTTTTTCATTAGTTTTATAAAAGTAAAAACAATAACAAAAAACTGAAAACAAAAAGGGTCTTTTTCTCAAATTCTTTTCACCGCGTCTTTTTCTTTACTTTTGAAGCAATGATCATGTAGCAAGGAGAGAAAATCTTATCCTTTTCCACCCATGAAAAAGGGCCTCTCTCTTTTTAAAATTGAGGAACAACTCTACAACTAAGTCACTAAATGGATTCGACTGTGCAACCCAAAAGGGAGCAAGAGCGACCGCACTAGTCACGGCCTCCCACTTACTGCAAGGTACTCACCATGTGGAGAATCGAACCCCAGACCTTGAGGACTACTCCCAAAGCCTTGGCATCCGCTTAAACCATTAGAACAACCCCTAGGTATGTGGCCGTCTCCTCTTTGTTCATGTCCGTATTCTCTCATCTTAGTTCCACCCAAGCCCAAGTGTTAGGTATAGCTGAAAATGAGCCAAGTCCAGTCAAATTTTAGCATGTTTAGATTTTTAGCAAGTTCGAGCTCGATCTTAAGTTCAAGCTCAAGTCCAATGAATGAATATTTATGGAGCATTTTTAATGAGTATGTACGGATCTAGGTTGCATATACAATTTGTATTATGGATCGAGAGGAGGTTATGATATATATATACATGGGGACCGCGATTGAGACGAGGCTCGATTTGGGAAACATGTTAGGCAAACCGTATCTCAATTGTCTCTTGAAACTCTTGTCATGAGCTTCCCAGTTGAATACCAATATTCTCTCCCATTGTTTTCTGAAATTAAGGGTACGGTGACATTTCTTTCAGTATTGGGTCCTAAATAAATAGATGAAAAATAAAAAAAAGACAAAGAGGCAGTTATGTTGAAAACATCCCAAAATTCATATATATACTTTTCAATCTGACAAAATATTTCCTTCTGACATTTTAAGTTCCTGAAACACAGGACTCCATTCAGTTCCCTACTAGCAACTATAAAAAGAGAAGCAATTAGATATTGCAGCCTTGACCATACAACAACAATAATTACAAGAAAAAAATTGCCCTACTATGTCTCTTCTGAACAAGTGAAACCAAAAGCCAGGACTTCAAAATATGCAGCTTCCATCGAGGAGATGAATAATCTGTACAATCGTGGGCTCCGGGAGAATCTCAACTTCAGCAACTGTAGACGTGGGTATCAATCTCAATGTTGACATTTTCCTAGAATACCTCATTCGAAAATCTTGTGGGTCGTCTTCATAGTGAAAAGTGTTGGTGAGATAAGCTGAGTCGATTATGTAAGAACACTATCACGAAAGAGCAAAAAAGAGCTGGATCATCTGGAATACGTCCTTGGGGGAACATGAGGATGGCCCTCTGACCTTCTCCCTTTGTCCACATTAGGAAAGCTTTCTGATTTTCCTCTCTCCAAGTTCGGAGCGAATTGCGCTTCCGTTATTCCTTTATCAAGGTGTTGGATTGATCCACCATCCGTCATCCTAACTCTTTCTGTATTTTCAAAAATCTGGGGAGAATGGTTACTTCTGATTTCTAAGCCCTTTTGTGAATTATAGACCGACTGGTTAGCTATTGTCCCATGAAATTTGTCTGGGCTTTGAACAGAATGGCGCCATTCTAAACCACCTCCTCTTTCAAAGCTCTTCACAGAAGTACCTGAACTCCTCCCTTTGTCCATATTTTGGAGCTCATTGGCAATTTGGCCGCGTCGTTCTTTCAAGAAGTTGAGTCTGTTTGTTAGCTTTGACAATGCTGAAGATGTGGAGTTATTAGCTCCCTGCAATCCACAAGGGACTTGTTAGCAGTTATCTGGCAACAGTCCATTTCAATGGAGGGTTACTTGAGGGAAGAAAAAAACAACGTGGTTTCTTACCAGATCTAACCATATTTGGTGAGAACCTGTGAGCAAAAAAATAGAACTTACTATGTGTTTCTCACCTCTATTATTCATCCAATAAATTAAGTAGCAGTATCCTCTTACGTTTTCTTTTTGACCAACTCCATCCAAATGGAGGTTATGGGGGCAACGGTGAGGCTCTTTAGCCCATCTAAGCAATTTAACAGACATGCAATGTTAATTGACACCAGTACATGTTTGCATTTTGTTTTTGAGATAGGATTGAGGTTGTATTTCAGTCATGGATTCGTGGATGGGCTCACCAAGCATGCATGGAATGATACGGAAACTAATAGTATAAATATAGCTTATAGCTTCTTCAACTTCATTAATTTCGTACCATTTCCTTGACCTTTTCCCTTTCTCTTTAGATCCCGCCACATTCCATGATCCAAATTTAGCCTAAGTCATGCACAATTATATAGAATAAAATCTAATTCTATTCCCTGCCCCCTTTTCTTCTGGGGTCCAAATGACCCTATCTACAATAAAACAGCGTTTTCAAAAAGAGAGAGGGAGAGGGAGAGAGATCAGTTTCATTTTAATCTCGTTTCAGTAGAATCCCCTATCAACCCTCACAAACTTTTGCTACTGTTAGTATGTCTTTTACAGGACCGCTCAATGAATACAGAGAAAACAGACATAGAAAACAGTAGTGCAAGTTACCTCATCCCTTGCACCAAACTTCTTCGAACTGGCAGAAGATGAATTGGCTGTAACCCCAACAGATTTGGAGTTGCGTGCTGGATCCATCATCTGTTTCTGAGGCAACTGTTTATTTGAATAGAATGGAAGATCTTGTTTCATATCTTTGTCCCTGTCTACCTTATCCAATTGATTGTCCTGCCAGAGACATATTTAGTAGAATGCCGTAGTCTAATGGACCAAATTGGATCTCTAATACACATTAATCATCAGTGTTAGGAAAGCGCCTTGAATTTGGTAACCTCCTTGTTTGACTACTTTTAGAGGTTTCTTATAAATAGAGACTTTGGGGGTTTCTAGGGTTAGGTCTTCTGTCATTGGGGCTTGATATTAGGGTTTTGCGTTGCCTCTTTGGGTTCCACCAAGGGTTTGTGCTCCCTTTTGGGTTTCACCCGAGATTTGTCCCAGAATATCATTTGGTGCTTTGTTGAGAGTTACGTGTATAGCCGGCTCTTTCTAATCTCTCCTCATTCATAGTAAATCCTCTCTCGCTATTCGCCCGTGGATTACGTTCTTGCTTTGAGCTTGAGCGGAACCACATAAATCATGTGTCCTTGTCGCTTGTTGTTTTGTTTATTTTCTATTTCGTGGTTGTCATAACAATCAGTAAGACTCTGGTTAGAGCTTTGATTTGCTATAAGATTGATGGGGAGAAAATATTTGGTCTCTTCCCCTTCCTTTTTTCCCCCTGGCTACAGAGTACAGATCCAAGATCCAACCACAACCTAGAAGAATCTGTAAATTACATTGTATGATGAAACATAACAGGAACAAAGTATATTTCGAATTTGGGAGCATTGACACTCATATGTAGAACCTATGGGCACTAAGACCTGAATCTATATACAACAAAGCTGGTTGAACAGTTCAGGCTTGTAAGGTCATCTAGGCTCATTTAGCAGCCAAATAAATGAAATTAAAGCACGAGTTTGGAGCACGATTACCCAGCTTAAGTAACACAACCTAGACTTGTGCTCAGTTTACCAGTAACTTAGTGGAGAGGATCTAGTACTCAATTATATCTAAAAGCTACATCCAGACTTCAAAATCTTCCAATCCAAACGTGTGACGGAAGAATTCAGTTTGTGCCTTTTTGGAAAATTAGAAACTCAAGTAATTTGTTTGAATGCAAAAACTTAAAAACAAGAAGTCCTAGGTTCACAATACCAGCTAGTAATAAATTTCGATCAACACGAATGTATACCTTACTTCTTGTTGATATCTCGGTAGTATGAAAGGTATCAGTAGTTTCAATTTCCTTCCCCCTTTCCCTCCTGTATCCAAAGTGTGAGCGAGAAAGCATAAGGAAATGAACTGAATGCAAAAGTACGAAAACACAAACACCCACCATTCATTTGCTTATTCCTAAACACCTGGACTTGCAATTTTGGATTTTGTGAGACAGATAAATTCTAGTCACTCAAGCATCTTAAGCCAGAAAACTTTTGAGTAATACAACTATAATCGATCAAATGACAAAGATGCACCAATAAAACCAAAAACAAATCTTACAGTCTTGCTTGACTGCATGAACCATGTGCGAAACCACTGTTCAGTTCACGTTGTTGATTAAGCTGCATTCCAAGGTCATCAGCTGTCTGTTTCAAATTAGTGACATCTGCCTCCACTCGAACAATTTCCTCAAGCTCTGCCTTTGTCTTTTGCACATGTACAGTTCATAGTTTAGTGTATGATCAAACCAATTGTACCAAGTGATTGTGAGGTAAACGCACCTTTTCATCAATAGAAGCAGACAGAAGAATGGAGCCTTGAGGCATTTCAAGTCCAGCTTCCAATACTTTCCTCAACTCTCTCTCTTTGTTCAACTGTCCTTGTAGTCTTGCCACCTGGAAGTACAACCAACACCTAGCTGTCAAAGGTAGAAGTGCTATGTGGAGTGTGGAAATGCACCTATTGATGCTGAATTGTCAAAAGAATAACTAAAGATGACAAGGATAACTAAAGCACATACCTCTTGCTCAAGAGCCAGACGTCGCTCATGCAAAGCGTTCTTTCGTCTGTCCAGACCTTCTTGAAGAACTGCATTCTCTTTAGCCTGTTACGACCGCAAACAAGGAAGGTTAAATGATCAACAACAAAACTCAATAAAGAGATAGACTACGAAGAACATTCAACCGCCTACCTCTTCAGCAATTCTGTTTTGGAGGTCAATTTTGGTGGCCTCAAGCCTTTCAATCTCAACCCTGTTAATGGGTCAAAAAACAAAGTTAACCATTTGAGTAATTGCAAAACTGTCAAAAGTCATAATGTATGATTTCAAGAAATTGGAATCTGTCCAGCAAAACCTCGAGACCATTATATTAAACTGTCTATGCCTATCCATGACTGCATTTGCCGGATTTAAAGGAAGCTACTGAAAGCGTATAATATTTGTAATTTATGCATCCCAAAGGCACCCCTCTCTTTCAAGAGGATTCGCGGCATACCAGGACTTAGAAGAAGAGAAAGGAGACATGAACTTAAGCAGAAAAGCTTTATGACCAGAAAACCAAATGTTCAAAGCAGAATCACTTTTGTGGACTGAAGTAGCCCCAGACAATATTCTCTAAGTGCTGCATAGAGTAGTGTGACTGCAGGGCCTTAGAGAATTCGCATACCACTCCAACAGCCCAGTATCTTCCAAACACAATAGCTTCATTCCAGACTGGAGGGGTTACCCGGCCGTTCTTCATTCACCAGAGCACGTTGAGGCATAGAAGCCTAAGGAAAGTGTGTGGGAGAGATGAAGAAGTGAACCGAAAAGGTATAAGACAGTAAAGAATCAGAGCTCAAAGTATAAAGGTCGAGTGGACACCCCTTAATCTTAGTGGAGGTATTAAAATGTAAGAGACCATACAAGGTCTCTTTGAAGACGACACATAGAGGTCTATATGCTAATGTATAAAACGCCCGTTTCACTGGCGTGCATGTCTATAACAGGTGGCTGGTTCAGAGAAATCAGACTGAGAAGCTCCTTACATTTTTCCATTAGAACCTATAGCTATATAATTTAAGGGGCTATTAGGGTATTGACGAGATAAATTCACAAACTCCACTATGGATTATAACAATTTCCGCTCAAGAAGATCACCAAAGAGTTCCCTTCCAAGATAACAGGGACAGCTTCAAATTAATCAGATTCATACAAGCCTCCCTTTGACTTGAAGCGGTGGTATATAAGAGGTGGTACAGAAGCGATTAATTATTAAACTCAGAGGTGTTATATAAAAGCTGCTCATAACCTGCCTAAAAGGTCAACTCTCTACCACGTACCAAATAAATTCAAACAAGTGAAACAGAAAAAGAGGTGGTAATACCTATTACATCATAGCAATCACACCTACAAAAACGTAATCCATATACTCCATGTCTCCATCCATTCCCATTTGTTGGTCCCTTCGAGGGATTCCAACTTATTAAGGGAACATAATCATTGCACTTGGCATATCTTTGTCTCTTTTTTTCTCTTTTTACCATTAAGTCTTTTAGAAATATCATCATTGTCTTTTCTTATTGCCAGCAATTAGTTCAAAAGTGAAGGGTAAAAGAGTAAACTCATCAACTTTTGCCCATTCCAACTTAAAAAGTGCCAAAAGCGACCAACATATGGGGACGGAGGGAGTAATAGATACGTAGCTAGATTTGCTTCAAACAACAATAGACGTAGGAATGCATCTCTTACTCGTCTTCAAAGGGAAAATCAATGGATTCCATGGAAAGTTTCTTCTTTGCCTGAAGATATACATGGAAGGAAAAAAAGGTTATAATACCAACAAAACAGAAAGGTACACTGCTCAGCAAAATGAATCCATAGAGCTTAGTTGATACTGTGGATGGACTAAAGGACTCTCCCAGCAAAAACAAAAGTTTTGGGATGCCCCGTAGTTATAGTCACATTGGAATGTCATTGAGATCATCGTTAGAGAATACAGCTATGCTAGTGAAGAAAGACAGAATTAGAAAGCCATATCCTGAATCTAGAGCATCGTCGGGAGTTGGCATCAAAAGATCGAATAATGTCTTCAGATTTGATCATTTCAGGCAATTACAGATTTTCTGGGGAAGCAATAATTCCTCCATGAAAATCAAACGCAGTTTTTTTGTTGTTTTGTTTCTGCCAAGATAGATCCCCCTTTTTATTTATTGAAAACGCTGGTAAAATAGTTTTTCATTATTAAGAACTTTATACTCACAGGGGTACGGCCCCAAACAGCAGCTCGCCTTGCACCTTGCACTGGTCCATTCGATACAGTGGAATTCTTATCAGTTAACTTTGGTCCCAAACCTGTCTCTGCAGGATCATCTCCTAATACTTCAGCAGGCTCATCAGACTTCATTGGTGAACCATAGTTATTTTGGTTGGGAATGTTCCCACTACTTTTTAAATTGTCATGTTGGCGTGATTTGGCTTTATCATCATAACCTGACTCATTAGAATCGGAACCAAAGCTATGACTGTCAGAACCCTGCATCTTCAAGAACTTTAGTGTAAGTAATTTTTGGAAGAAGTAATGAAGTGGGAATAGAAACCAAGAAAGACTTCAAAATTCAGAAAACAGAAGCAAGCTGAATTCCATGACAATGCCAGAAAATGATGCAATCAAAATACCCAAAGGGAATCAAAGATTCAAAGAAATGAGCTAAATCCCATTCAAGGGGATAAACCCCAAAGGAAAGAGCGAGAAACTATGTCTCCATCAATATATTCAATATTCTTAATAATCAAAAGCTTCCTAATGAGCACTCTAGACTCCTATTTATAGACCCTCTACTACAAAGGACTCAAAATGACATACATACCCTTAAACCTACTGCATTAGAAAAGGTTCCAATGAAATAAAAGGAGGATAAATTGATCTAATTCACTCAAATAGAGCCTCAGCCATTCCATTGGATTGAAATTATAACTTCAAGCTGTATCAGAGGTAACTATGAGGGGAGTTCTTTCAAAATATAACAAAGGCTTAAGATAAGACTAAATAGTCTATACGTGCATATTATGATTTAGGGCGGCCTTGTTGACAGATAGTTCTAGCTTTTGCCTGAGGAGAAATTTTGCAACGGCAAAGAAATCCCAACCACTTTCCACAACCCTGAGGCCGGAGGGACACTATTGCCCATACATATCTTTTTTTCCCCTAGCAATAGGCCCACCCTATCATTGACATAAGCAGAATTATCATGATAACTGTCGAGAACAATAAAATGTTACCCTAGATGATATGTCAAAGAGAAAGCAAGAAAAAAATTAAAAAGAGACAAGCTACACTGTAGCAAAATAAAAGAATTTTTAGATAATGAAGAAGGGTATAACAACAGCATAAAGGATATCTGCTTAACTGGAAAAGGAAACAAAGTTGGTTGCATGGGGCAGCTCGGGTGGCACAGTTGTTCAAAGTTCCATGCATATTCAACAAGTCATCAGAAAAGTACACCAAAAATTTACTGATTAGTAAAAGCACAAACATACTCACACCTGAGTATGTTTGAACTTGGGTCGGACCTCCATAAACAGCTGACGTAGGATGTGCGAATATGTATCCAAAAGTTGGATACTGCCATACTGGTATGTGGACACTATTCGCACATTGATTAATTGTTACCTTCCAAACAAATATCTATACGAGACCGGGCGGCCTCTCCAATCATTGCCAATTTGTTTCAAGTTCCAAAAGTTGGATACTGCCATACTGGTATGTGGACACTATTCCCACATTGATTAATTATTACCTTCCAAACAAATATCTATACGAGACCAGGCGGCCTCTCCAATCATTGCCAATTTGTTTCGAGTTGGACACTTTATCATTGTAGTGGAGCTTGGCTTTTTGAGGCATTTGGAAAAGAATATATTGATTTATTGCGCTGTTGTTTCTGCCTGAAGTGCACCTTCTTTCCTTGCGACCGTTGTGTTATGGGTCATTTGTTTACCTCTCAACGTGCAAGTCAAGGGTAGCACATGCGAGGAGTGTTAGAACTTGTTCCACATTAATTAATTATTACCTCCAAAACTAGTATATGACTTTGGGTAGCATTTCCACTAATTGCCAATTCGTGTTGAGTTGGATGCTTTCACAGACATATCCTAAATCTTTAAATCTAACACACATTTTCTACCATACTGTCAATGTCTAAAGATAAAAACAGAAAACAAGATACACGGGAACATTTTCATTTCTCTCTTGTGTCCCTGTGAAAGGCTAGAAATATTTTGTTTTCTTTTGGATGTGAGCTTCTTTTTCTTCAAAAATTGTGAAGAAACAAGAGAATCCAAGTGGTGAAGTATTGGACACTCTTGTGGTCTTGTGCCTTTATGTAACCCCGTCATATATGGTGGACCCAGCTACCCTAGGAGTGAATAGAGGAGTCCATGTAACACTATATCAAGTGGCTCAGGGCTCAGAATGTATCACGTCTCAATATGTGTATGTGTGGTTAAAATGATCAAGTTAAGAAGTGCAAGAACTAGCCTTATCATCATCTCCAATATTGCCTGCCTCACTGTGAGTTTCATTTGATGCATCTTCAAGTTCTTCATCTATATCTGCATGAGAACCATCAGTTCCATCTTCAGAGGTCTCATCATCATAATCACTCAACTCCTCGCTCTCACTTCCACTCTCTTCTGAATCGGAGTACAGTTCAGTTGACATGGAACCTTCCTGAAAAGAAAAGTAATACTTCATCAAAGAGACAAATATCAAAGAGGAAACCGGAAGAAAAATAAAAATCCAGGAAAGAGAGTCTGCCCTAAATACAAGGTGGAGATTTTGTTAGAATTATATTGAACATAGAAGCACAAATAGAAGGAAGAACTAATTAGACTAGAGTTAGTAATTGATAAGCATACAATTGCCTACGTTAATCAGACAAGTCTTAACGAAGTTGTATTCCATTACTAGCAAAGGTAGGATGTCGAAGTTTATCCACAATTCCATGTCCTACATTTTGTAGAATATTATCGCAAAGGAGTAGGAAGGACTTAATTCGTATACGACATAAGCCCTCGAACAAGAGGATGGGCAAAGAGAATATGAGCTAAGGATGGCCACAGACAGAGACTTAGCTTTAAGTTTTATTTTAGAGCTAACTGGAGAAGATAGACCTAAATATCTGCCTCTTTTGGATGAGCATCCACAACCCAGTGCTAACTTGAACAAGCTCATAAGCAATGAAGGCCAGCGCCTTTTAAGTGGTATTCTGAGAATATTAAAACTCAACGGTCCCACAACCAGAACAATTCTTAGCCAACTATTCTCTTTCGAACTCCTTCAAATCCTTGCAAGTAAAACATTCTTGAAAAGTCAAGAAGAGTTTTTTTCTTTGTTCTTTCGTTTCAAACATTCTTTGGTTTCTTTTATATACAGTAAGACTGGAACAAGTAACCACACCCTCCTTTCCAGGTGCCATGATGGTACTTACACTGTCTCATTAGAACAGCTTTGGTTATAATGACAAAGATATGACTGCCTCTAAGTTTTGGACTTCGAGAGGGTTTTCTCAAGTGCCATTTAGGTGAGTGGAATGAGATAGGTGAGTGGAATGAGATCTGCTCCTCTGGTAATAAGGAGCAAGTTCGGGTGCAAAACCAGCGAGGAAATGAGCCCAACAATGTACATCAACCTATCCAACATCAATATCTAATGAAATCTCAAATCAAGGTTCATCTTGTGTAGTGATAATCTGCAGCCAAAACTACTTCATGTAGGTAAGAACAAATGCAAGTTTATACATAAATATCTGTAAGAGTTGGATCTATTAATTAACTTGTGTAGCAAAGAAAGTGAGCAGGTTTAGGGCATACCCCAAATATGTTCTCGTACTCTTCCAGTAAAGTTACTACAATGGCTTGAGCATGGTTAGCTGCAGCAGCAGCTTGCAGAAGTTGAATAGATCCATCACCGCCCACATCAAAGTCATGTTCAAGATCGCAGTCACCAGCCAGAAGGGGACGAAGAAGCAAGGGTGCCATGCAAGCTGCTACAGCTGAACAGCTCATTCGATTCTCCACCTTGTGAGAAGCAATAGTTTGCATCATCATAAGAATTCTGAAAACAAAGGGGGGGAAATCAATTTAATCTTTAAAAAACACCTAAATAGCCAAGAAACGAAAAGGAAGGAACACCGGTGAGAAAAGAAAAGCAAGACATATTTGCCAAAAAAATGATTCTTCATCTCTACAGGGCCACAATACTAATCCATCAACTGAATTAGTGATAATATCCCTATTTTACTGTTACTAACCATACATTGGATGAGGAAGGGGCGAGAATTGGGGGTGATAATATCCCTCACATGTTTTTCTACGTTTTAACTTAGAAGTTCATTATTGTTGGAGTTTATCCCACATAGGTTAATTATCTCCTCCAAAACTAGTATATGAGCCTGGGCAGCCTCTCCACTCTTTGCCAATTGGTTTGGAGTTGGATGCTTTAACACGGTATCAAAGCTAGGGTTTCGGAGGCTTTTTCCCTTTGTCTGTGCCATAGTTGCACTTTCTTTCATTGTGATCCGCGTGTTCCGGATCCTTTGTTTACCTCTCCATGTGCGAGTCGCGGGTCGCACGTGCGGGGGAGTGTTGGAGTTTATCCCACATCAGTTAATTATCTCCTCCAAAACTAGTATATGAGCCTAGGCGGCCTCTCCACTCTTTACCAATTGGTTTGGAGTTGGATGCTTTAACAATTATTATTTTTGTTTTGTTCTTTGGAGGAGACATTGCTTCGCACCCTAATGGAAAATAAGATCATGCTCTCTTTTTTTGTGCATTTGGATCATGCCATAGAGCCCCTGATTGATCTTTCAGAATGCTAGGTATCCAAAGATTGAATATTGAAGAGATCCTTGCTTACTTTCTTAAGAAAGACTATTATTACTTCTTTACCCATCTCATTCATCCATCAATGGCAACATCATTCTGGATGCATTTCTACGTAGCAGTTCCGCAAATACAAACTCTTTCATTGAAAAATACATCTTAAAAGGAACATCTAAGATGTTTACGGTGAAATGAGCATCTTAAGAAAGTAAGCAAAAAGCATTGGAGTGTGGTATGGAACTGTATGGTACATGAAATGAGGAAACCACGCTCTTATAAAATATGTATCGGATATCACATACTGCGAAACGACAAGAAGTATGAAACAAAAGAAATACTGACCACCGAAGTAAACACACACAAAAAAACTACCACCATATTTTCTATGACAAGGAGAAGAACACAACTGAATAACAGTCATGTTATCAACTACCTCTGTAATAATCGGCGATTAGGCTCTGGGAATGTTTCGCATATAGCCTCACGCATAGCTGCGAGTCTCCTGCCATGCTCAGTTCCTAACCATGGAGTAGTCCAATTATAAACGACAATTTGATGGAAGGTAAACATATCCTATCCAAGATCTAAATAGAGCATTAGAAGACGAGATGTATCAAATCCACCTAAACTATGCCAGAACATTGCTATTATGGTATTACCTAAGAGCAGTCACACTTCTTTCGTGTCAGTGTTGACACAAAAGTAAACTACATTATACATTACAAGTCAACTTATATTCTAACAACAAGAGAAAACAAATGCAAATTTGTGAATATTCTCCTCCTTTAGACTTGATTTTATATCACATTCTCTTAGTGTCTTAATTAATATTAGAATACATGATATAATAATTGCTCGACGATATTAATGACGTGTAATACATATTTAAGGAATGTGTCTGCATGTGACGCCCATGTGTCCATATCCTGTATATTTTGAAAATTTCTGAGTTGGAGTGTTCAGATCATGCCACGTGGTCCTGCTTCTTAGGCTTAAACTCTCCTCACTGAGTAAAAGGACTACTCCCTCTGTTCCGAATTGCTGGTCCTTTATGGGAATTTCAACTTTTTAAGGAGACATGCAATAAATGCATTCACACTTAAAAAAAAGATACATTGATTTCCAACAAAGAAGACTAACAATTTGGAACATCCCAAAATAGTATAAGGGACGAGCAATTTGGAACGGAGGGAGTATTAAATACTCACACATCCCCTATCATAAACCAAATGATGCACATAGTGAAAGTAGATAGATATCATACATGCCAAATGGCCAAGATGCAGTGAGGCCAGGGGGAAAAAGGTACTATAGTAGAAATGGCCAAAGTCCTGTTGAGAAAATTTCCCCCAACTGCCTACAATATAAATGGCCAATGTCCCTTTCAGAACTATTATCAATGAAACTGGGATAAAGTGAAAGGAGGGAGGGAGTTAAAATGCCTGTTATCCTGCTATATGTGTGATACCCCACATTTTTGTGGTCTAAGTTATTTTGTATTTTTAGTATGTCATAAAGTAAATTACTGGCTGCCATTGATATTATAAGTTTATATACAACTATGATACCTGTGATGTACTTGTGGTGCAGAGTGGTGATTGCTGGGTTGAACATGGATAAGTATGGCCGGGATTTTTTTGGTGGAAAATGCCAGGGTAAGGAATGCTAAGGTGGGAGTTACATAAGCAAGCATCAGGGATAAAGCAAAAAAAAAGAGTACTATAAAATAGTAAGGTGCATTGGGCCAAGCTCCTACATACCCCACGTATGTGATCCCTACCGGCAAAAGCAGAGAGACACAAACAAATTAGAAGAGATGATCCAGATGTAAAAGGTGCACCTATGGCACGAACAGATGGGGAACAAACTATAGTGAACACAAACATCTCTTGCCCAAAGCCTCCTGAAGCTCATGCTCTCTTTATGATTTACGTTGTAAAATATGGATCAAGGGTACAGAAGAAGAGAATGAAGAGAGTCCAGAGAAACAGATTTTAGGGAACTTAAGCAGTGCCTTCCTGCCTGATACTTAAATAAAATCAAGAAAAAGATACAGAAGTTCGCATACTGCAGTGAGGTAAGACAAAGTAAGCGGAGTTGGCTCCTTTGAGAACGGAGCTAAAATCAATAACGGTTTGTTGAACAGTGAACTTATGGGAAATCTCTTCCGAACTACCAAGTCATAATGAGATTAAAAACAATGTACAAGTGGTGCGCAGTTCCACTATTAAACTCGTAAGATGGAGAGATACCATGGAGTTTTAAGTTCAAAACTCACAGAAATAGTAGTTCCTCTAGGGCTTCCTCGTTTCGAAATATTATGGCTGAATGGGGTTGACCCCAGTAACACAAAAGAATCCATCCATACAAACTTAGGATCGGGACACCATGATAGAATACTATTGCATCTATTTCTAAATGGAATACTGCAACTTGTGTGACCAAATGAACGCAATGTACTCTCATCCTTCTAATAGTCCCCGTGATAACTAAATATGAAAATGCTGCTACGGAAGACACCAAACTATGGCTGGTGGAATAATAGAGGAACTTTTGAATAAACTTCCTTGATTTGTTTGTTGTAAGTTTATAAATCTATCAAAATGAAAAAATCTGGAAGCTTGAATCTCGTTAATTTACCCTTCCATGAAAAATAAGGGCTTCCATTAAACTTAATAAAGTATTTCACCAAAAATCGGATAATGGCGAAAGTTCTATCCTATTGAGCAGAAAACACGGTAGGGTATTTGTTTGTTCATTGGTGGGGGAAGCCAAAGGTGAAAATGAACTCTATCCTGCAAGGGGCGGTACATTTTACCGAAGTGTCTCAACCAGTAAAAAGTAAAACAGATCCAGTTGAACAAAGCCTGATGGAAAACTTACGACATGCTTCTAGTAGTGCTTTGCAGCAAGATGCAGGTACTGGAGATGATGGTAACTCCCGAAGAACATACTGGAACAATACCATAGAGAAACAGTAAATAGAGCAACATGAAATAAATAAATAAAACATTGTCACCCATGAGAAAACTTTTGTATTCTCCTCGGAGTAGATACCTTGACGCAATCAGCAATTACGTGTGCATCCTCTTCTGGAGAAAAGTCCGTTTTTCCTGAATAACAAAACAGGAGAAAGCAATTGAATCATGTTGCATAATTCAAAACTCTCTCCATCCCCACATTTGGCCATCCTTACACTAATCATACAGTGGAACTGTGTCACTGTCCCTAATCTGTACCTTAAGTATACGTCACTTTGCCAAAAACAATAATTGCATAAACATAAAGTGTGTACGTGTGTGCGCGTGTGCTGTATCAGACAGTTAGGTCCTTGTAATTGTAATGGCACATACAGAATGCACCTTTCCAGCCTGGCAATTAGCAAATTGGTTAGACGGGCATACATCTTTAGTTTCATTTGTCAGCAGTGAAGTACTTCTAAAAATTGGAAAAGGACACGTGAAAACACATTTGGGATGGCACATATGAACCAAAAAACCAATGTTCTAAAAATAGGAATTAATTGCTGGCGGGGCCTATCCGACTGATCTGACTAATTGCTATGCGCCGATTAATTGGTGATTGCTAATTGCTATGGGCCGATTGATCGCCGATTACTAGACCTCGAAGCTCAAAGGTGGCCGACCGCCCGACCAGCACCTAGCGACTTTTAGAACATTGCAAAAAACAAGTCCTCGAGTCAGCAAAAAAATGGCTTCAGTGGAAATTATTGATCATGTCATTCCCCAAAACTCAACTTGAAAACTGACAACACAGGCAGCAGTGGGTCCAAAACCGAACTATAAAAAGGACATTCCAAAGTTAGCTGTAATTAGAGATGAAAATTTGACATCAAAACATGAAGACCAGTGGATCAAAATAGACAAACCCTGCTCATATTCTCGAATTCGATGTTCAACGTCATCAACATCTGCAGCTTGCCGCAATATCCCTTCTACTTTGACTCCTGGAACATCACTGTCAAATGATCAGAGACAAACAAGGAAACACATATAAAGGAAGATATTCAATGTCAAGATATGTACGGGAGGAGAATCTACAGAGTTGGTTGGTCCTAGTTAAAATAAATATTGCATGTCATAAAGGTTTTTCTAGCTCAATTTACTAGGCTGTTGATGAATAGAATAAACCAAACCAAACCAAGCCTTATGTCCCAATAACTAGTACAGAAAATGAAGAGTAGCAAAAAAAAAATCAAGAAGTTTAATTTCTCATGTAGGACAATGTGGGTAAAACAAAAGCATAATGACATTTTGTCTTTTCCTTTTGAGGGAGATAGGATTCATCCTTTGCCACATGCCAGTGAACACTTACCGTACACATCCTTATTCCTGTAGGTGGTCCATATCCAAAGTTGTTTGACCCATCTCTACAAACAGATTATCATGCACTACGAACGTTCCAGCATAAATCATATAAAATGTTGTTTGAATTGGTAATAAAATAGTACTGTCAGGTTGCAAAGAATTTAAAAGTTCTGTCCTCCTCATAATATCCTGCTTTCTACTATATAGATTTCGTAGATGTACTTTGCAATGGTGCTTACACATAGTTTGAGAATGGCTATGAGTTACCAGTACCACATTTAAATGAATAAATCCATTTGCAGTGGAAACGAAGAAACTTCTCATGCCCAGTGCCTCTTACAATTGGTCAAATAAAGAACAATAATTGATACTGATGAGGGTTAGCCATAGGAATAAAATAGTCCACTTTCAGGACCAAAAGAAACTTCATCTCTTCTAAATCAATTGCCCTTTTCTTCTAAAAGAAACTACAGAAAGGATTTGTGTCATGACGTACTAAGAGCCTGATAGATCACAGAAGTCATGCATAAAACTTTAAATACCAGTAAAATGAGATATCTCACCATGCTCTTCTACAAACCTAAGGGCTTTCTCCAAGAAAGATGGGTTTCCATCTATATCTTCTAGAGCAAGTAAAACTGGTCGACCAATGACCAAGGATTTAACCGGCTGCTTCTCCTTTACTAAAGAGAATAAAATTCAAACAAAGAAAGAGGAAGAAATTAGTTTCTTAAGAAAGTTGAGAGTTATGCACCACATCAATGACCACTAAACAAACAAGGAAAAGAAGAATACTGATGTGGAACTTCAAGTTGATGAAATAAAGACATGACATACGTGGAGAAGGTTACGGGAAAGTCAGAATTGGTAAAGCAAAAAGACAGAGAACAAAAAATGCATGAGAGATAAGATCGCAGGAAACATATTACGTTATTTTGTATGGACATCACCAGTTATCAAGCTGGTGCTCAAAATTAGAAGTTTTAGTTTGGAGAAAAAAAAGAGGGGGCGAGAAGTGGGTACATGATGTGCAACATAAGTGAAGATACAAAAATAAAATAAAAAAGGCAAGCTTCTCCCCCAACCCCTACCTGGAAAAGGTCATCTTCAGCTATTTGCCATATAACAGTATAACTATCGGTCCCTGGTAACTTGCGTAAAATCCATATAGACCTCAACATGGCCTAAACAACTCATTTGAAACCAAGAATAAATCATGTAATGCTTGTTGAGGAATTTCCTTCTACGAAACTGTGCTAGCTGTTCATACCAGTAAGGCTACTGCAGAAACCTACAAAGGAAGCTAATTCAAGCAACATAACCTTAACACAAAGGAACATACACTGATCTACAGAACCATCAAATGCATCAGACTGATCATTCCTGAATATGCCATTTTGCCCCATTATAAGAGTAGCACTTGGTGCTTGCGCCAAAGCTTCTTCAAGTGCGACCTTCCACTCATGTAAATCCTCTGAAGTTTCAGCCTGCAGCACCAAAGGTAATTACTAGAACATAACAACAGCAGGGAAAACAACATTCTCTATCTGCTGGTCTTGCAGAGAAATAACTTGAAACAATTATTATGTGATGTTATTCAAAACATCTGTTGTGGAGTTCTAGCCCCGGTGGGGTTGAGTCGTTTGACCCTGCTAATAGTGTTAGCCCTTTGCCCTTTTAAGGGAGAAGTAGCTGAGGTCATCCACCTCCGTGAAGTTTGAATTATTCCCATCGGAATGTGTGGAGGGTTTTATCCTTGCAAACCCCTACAGGGTATTCCAGCTTTGGGTGAATTCTTGTTCACACTTCCTTATCTAGCACGCAGCTGGAAATGTATGCCAGCATTAACTAAATTTAGAGAAAGAACACTCTGAAAAAGGGAGAAAACTCAAAAATGATACTGTTGGAGCCTATGTTACATTGGATTTGGGTATGGATGTCGTGTGCAGGTATGTGATGAGTGTCATACTCATCTAATTGCCATTTTGAGGACACAAGAGCATGACGAAAGACTGACATGCCTTAGTAGTTTGTCTATTTTCTGGTGTAAATGGTGTTTAGGAGGTGCTAGAGAATTCCATGCATATAATTGTAGTTTTACCCATGGGTCACGAGATGAATGTCAATCTCAACATTGGAGACATATCCCATGCCCTTAACCGAGTGTCCAGTGCCTGACACGGGTACTTAAACACTAAGAAGAGTTCATGTTGGTAACACAGGACTTGGACTTCGAGCAAGAAGTGGAAACAAGGAAAAAATGAATGCCGGGACATTTTAACTAAGAGCAACAAACAACAATGATCTACAAAAGGCACCTTGAGAGTGAAAGCTCGCCCATCGCGACCATCAGGAAAGAGCACAGTCAGGAGCTTCTTATCTGCTTTTACATCTACTCTAGAAATTTATCAAAAAGATTCATAGGAGGGTGAGTAAACAATACAAATAACTATCACAGCAACTGCTAGCAGAAAGGCCGACTGAGAGACCAATTCAAAATCAAAAGAAGCAAGCCAACCTGCCTGAATTGTTTAGGTCAATACCACCAAGCGTCAAATTCACCTCATTCCCCTTTTGAGTTACAGCATTCTGTACGGAAAACCATGAAAGATGAAACATATGTCAGGGACTCAGGATAAGGAAAAAAAAAACACCTAAAAGGAACGAACCCCACATGCACCAAGAGAGAGGGAGAGAGAGGTTTGCTAATAAGAAAAACTAAAACCGCCCAAAGAACAATCAAGGTACTAGGTATCGTACTGTAATTTCGAATTCCAATTAGCACCAAGTCCAGATGTCCAGCATCATTTTCTGCCCATTTTCTAGCACTCTATAATATCATCTTAATCTTTTATAACTTAATGCTACTTCAGACACTGCACCTTCGCCAAAACATAAGCAAACCCTACATTTCCACAATTCAGTAAGTATGCACCACTTAAAGACCCGAGTTATGTCCTTATTAATGCAAAAGTATCTTTTACACCCCACCAGAGTCAGGCCAGTAAATCCAATATCAAGCCAAAAGTTGATAGTTACTGATTCTCGTAAGTTGACTACTCGCTATCCACAAAAAAGAGCCTAAAATATAAAGCGCCAGGGCGCATATTTCTATGCTCATTAACACCCTATGAGCATATTCAATGTTTAGTAGAACTTTGCCATATAAAGGTCTGTACTGATCCAAAAAGTAACAAACCAGCAAACCCTACACAGAAGGTCAAGACTGTGGTCAGTCTACATTCTATACCTGTCAAATTAAACAGCTGACAGTAATGTCTTCTAAAAGGACACTGCAAAACTCATATGTAAACTTCAAGAAGGGGAAAGAAGAAAGATGAAAGAATTGAAAAACCGAGGGCTTGCAAGTTGCAACAACTTTTCAGTTTGTGGAAAATGGTTATTCTGCTCCTCCTTTGCTTGTTCAAAAACTTCCAATTAAAACATACAAGTCACTTCAAAAATATATTTACGGGACATCTACCACTCCAATACTCGTCCAAGAGGAAAAAAATTCTCTAGAAATGACAAAGTGTTTCCAACCTCCTTTTGTAGAATTTTCCTAAGCAATGTATACAGAACGCCCAACACCACAAGGATTTATTAGAGTCTCGGCATAATAATTGAACGGCAGAACTGTCTGATACGTTCCTCTATCATTGGAGTTCTCTATTGCCATAGTAAGTATGGACAAACAGCAAATGGTCAGGTGATGCACCATGAACCTTGCTTGAGGTCGTCACAGGCAGAATTATGTCTGCCCGTGGCCATCGCAGTAAAATTGAATCACCTCCGAGGATCCCACAAAATTGGTAAGAAAGAGGAACAAATTGGACAACACAACCTTAAAACTATGAAAGAAAAGGACGGTACATATTTTCAAGCAATAACTCTTCTTCTTTTCCTTTTTGATTGGCCTCAAGCAATAATATCAAGAAAAGATTCACACGTCGAGATAATAAAAAAAACTAAGCAAATGCTGCTTACCGGATCACTTCTAAAGAAGACCAACGAGGTGCGAGTCAAGATAAACCACCTTTTCTTCCAGGATGTCCATCCGATTCCTGCACAAGTAGGATTGTGGAATAGCAAATTAAGATCAACAGTCAAAGTCTTGACAAAAAAGTATCTGCTGATGTACTTTAAAATTGATTTCACGCTAACATCGTAAGTATTATGCCATAGCGTCCCCTGAAATAAGAAAATCAATACATATGTCTGACAAAAAGACAAAGGTCAGTCCCCCATGGCTCCTAATCGTTGTAAATTGTTGGTTAGAAAATACATAACCAGCCAAAGAGAAAAATGGAATGTGCCCGTGTTCCAATTTCTTGCATTCTTATTATGGCAAGTTCGTAGCTCACCAGGGAAGTAAAGCATACCTTTGGATGATAGAAACAGTGGTCCGCTCTTGAAAACCTGCGGGACATCGTAAATTAAAACGTGATGAACTTACCAAGTGCATACATGTTTATCTAAATACAAAACCAGAATGTACGATCTAATCACAATCAAGCAACAAATATCTACCATCTCCTTGACTTTTATGCTTTTGTCAATTCTAGTAAATCTCGTGCTATTTATAAAGCTTCCACTTAAAACTTCATCCTTAAAAACAATGAAAGATGACAATAGCAATTTGAAATCCAACCGAAAAAAACCTTAGTCAATCTCCCATATATTGCCGTCCTCAATAACCGATAAGATAACCAAACAACATTTGCATTTGTCATAGAAAATCAGAGATCTAATGAGCCAGAAACCACTTCAAAACTTAGTATCGAACCGTGCTCAATAACCGATAAGATAGCCAAACAACATTTGCATTGGTCGTAGAAAATCAGAGATCTCCATTGCTCTAATGAGACAGAAACCACTTCAAAACTTAGTATCGAACTGTTCTATTTAAATCATACGCCAGAGGGAAAATTGGCAATTTACCTTATTGTTACTACGAGAAAGTAGGTGATCTGGTGGCCCAGAAGGAGGATGGTGATTTCCGCCCTCTCCCTAAGACACAAAGAACAAACTATTGTAAGCATATTATTACACATCCACACTACCAACTTATTTACAAATGATCGTGCTCAGAGGCGGAGCCACATTGATTCCACGGGGGTAAACTTGATTCCACTCGCCTTGAAATGTTCACTAGTACTATGTGTTTTCCAATCCTGTTCTTCAAATTTAACTTTAGAAGTCCTGAATTTTGCAAACCCAAAATGTTTATGACGCCACCATGTTTGGTTCTTGGTTTTTTACCGGACTCAAAAAAACGAGCCTCCATTGGCCATATGCTAAATAGGCGGTTGCTATGATGAAAATTTTGCCAAAAACAACTAGAATCCCTATATATATTTCACGTACTTCTATATAGTTTTACATATTTCTGTACACTTCTCACAAATTTCTTCATATTTTTAGACATATGTCAAATTCTACACTGGGGGAAAACTGGCAATTTACCTTATTGCCACCACGAGAAAGTAGGTGATCTGGTGGCCCAGACGGAGGATGGTGATTACCACCCTCTCCCTGAAACACAAAGAAAAAACTATAGTAAGCATATCATGACACATCCACACAATCAACTTATTTATGCAAACAGCCGTTCTCAGAGGCGGAGCCATGTTAATACCACAGGGATCAACTGACTCAAGTCACCATGAATATTTTCCCTAGTAATATCAAGTATCAACCACTACTATGTGGTTTTCAATCATACTGTTTTGACCTTATAAGTCCTAAATCACGCCAACCCAAAAGGCTTTTATGGTTCCAGGTTTTTCGCTGCACTCTCCAAAAATTCAGCCTCCACTAGTCTTGCCAACATCAGCGGTGCTTGTGATGACAATAAAGCCAAAATTAATTAGAATTCGAACCGAACATTTCACGTGCTTCTTTTCTATATAGTTTCACATATTTCTGTACACTACTCACAAATTTCTTCATTATTTTTAGATTCCAATTCTTAGAAAATCCTCAAGCACGAATACTAAAGAGTCGGTATTATTTGAACGAAAATGTTAATCACCACCCAATTATAATGTGCAAAACGTGTATCGATATTCATATTCAAAAAAATATTATTGATCATATCCGTGAATATGTATCGATATATGTGAGATAGTATATCACTATTCTAACTCATTTCGCATTATATGCATATATATAAACCAATGCCCAGTGGACGGTGGTCAGCAAGACCCTTATTCCAAAGGAATGTGCAATGCAGCAATGCGCGACAGAATTTGAACAAAATAGCAATCTTTTGGCACCTGAGAAGAGTCTGTGATGTTCCGATTGGTCATCGTCTGATTCAGAATGGCATTCCCTGAATAATAATAGTATTATTATCAATCGAGGCCACAAATTAACCTTCCGCCATTAACCTGCAATATTCACATTCAATCCAAGCAATCGATCCACACGCAGATGAAACCATTGTAGGGTTCGTGACAACGTTAATATATCAAAATGTGGATCGGAAAACGTCGATTCGATGCGTACCTCGGTATAGAAATTGTACAAAAACAACCGATAGGAATGCCGGATTTGAGAAGAAGAAAGGAAAAGGTAGAGAGAGAGAGAGAGAGAGAGAGAAGGGGGGGTGGGGTTTGTGCGTGTGTTTTTTTTCTTCTCTCTCTTCTGTTGTGTCGTTCACGATGCCAGACTTGGGCCAACGGAAACCCGCGGGAGAAGCGAACGAATTTTGAGCGGGGCCTCCGGTGGAGGATCGCACGTCGTTTTTACACGTCCGTCGATCTCCGCAAATATTGGAGGGAATTTTGTCCGAAAGACCAAATTTGGAGTCAGACCCAAGTTTACCGCACAACGCGTGCCACACAAGTGTGTCCAGAACCGTTCGATGCTAGTTATCTCGCGTACACATTGGGTTCAGAAGACTTCAAACACAGTTCTGTTCGGAATTGTGTCCGAGAGTTGCGTTACTGAACTCTTTGGTGGAGTAAAGCATAATTAGCGACAGCTTATAAACTAAGCAGGGGCATTAAGATGGTTGAATAGGGCCCCGTTCTGCTAAGGAAAATAAGTACTCATTCTGTTTCATAATGTTTGTCTCATCTGCACAACAGAGACGTAATATTTTTTGCAAGAAAATTTCAAAAAAAATCAACAATTTACTAGATATCGATGTGTTCTTTTAATTTATGAAAAAAGTTTGCAATTTTTCCTTGAAAAAAATGCATTATTTTTGAGTCCTCATTTTGCACACCGGACAAACATTATGGGACAGGTTTCGAGCAGGGCCTCCGGTGGAGGATCACGAGTCATTTTTACACGTCGGTCGATCTCCGCAAATATTGGAGGGAATTTTGTCGAAATGTCAAATTTTGAGGGAGAGCAACGCAACCCAACTTTAACAACACAACGGGAGACACAACTGATCCAAAACGTTTGATGCAAGTGATTTCACGTACTTTGAGTTCAGAGGGCATCAAACATAGTTTTATCCGGAGTTGTGTCTCGAAATTGTGTTACTAAACTTTTCGTTGGAGTAAAGCATAATTAGCGAAAGTTTGTAACCTAAGCAGGGACATTAAGGTGGTTAAATAAGCCGTCTTTCATGGTGGTTGTCAGCGATATCTGGCATGCATCCACAATCGTAAAACAGCTATGATTTAAAATAAAATAAATTAAAAACAGTCTAAAAAAAAAAACAATGTGGTAAATTAACTTGAATCAGAATAAAAAAAATGATAAAAATAGAATTACATAAACAATTTTCGTGTGATTTCGTATTAAAAAAATCAATTTTCGTGTTACTTTCCATTTATAATCATCTGAATCTTTTGATTTACATGCAAAATTAAAAACTCAAGTTGGCTTCTTTCTGTACTTAGAAAAAAACTTTTAAATCTTTCTATTGGAATATTATTATTTCAATTTTCTCCCGCGAATAAATTTATGATGAAATTTTAACTTGGAATTACATTTGATAACTCAACCTTAGTGAACACAAAAGACAAAAAGTGCTTGCTTTGGGTCTCTAAAACCAACCCCTCCCTGCGTACAGTTTCTAATAAAAAAATTCCCCAATTATTAATCTCATTTTTCTATCTTTTTCCACTTGTTACCCCCAAAAGCCCCCCCTCAAAACCTAAACCAAAGATAGCTAAAAAATGGTTATTTTCTCAAAATACTTGGATAAAAGTATATAAAAATTTTTTTACTTTTTCGATTCCTCTCGTCAAGACGAATCAATACCCCAACAAAGTTTGATGCAAAACTAACAAATGCGCAAAAAATTTAAATAAGGACAAAATTTTCAAATTTAAGTTAAGTTTAAGTTAAGTCTAAAAGAACGGAAATATATAGTTTACCAATCAATCTGTTAAAAGGCTATTTGTATGACACTCATATACTAGAAGTCTTATTAGACCCCGTTTCACTTTCTCAAATAAATACTTAAAAAATAAGAACCTATTTTCAAGTTTAAAAATAAAGGATTTACAAAAAATAAATTTTCAATTTTTCTTGCAGGGTTTGATTGCGATCTCGATTAAACAAGAATTATATTGCATCTTTTTGGGTTTCTATAAACCTATTATTTTTTAGCTTGAAAATTGCAAATAAGTACTTACTTTTTAAGGGGGAAACCGGAAAAGGCTCTTAAGCTCGCTTGTTTAGTACTCCTAGTCCTAGCAGTTAACATTAAATGCCCAATTCTAACAATTCAAGACAAATATATTTAATGTCTAGCTCGATTGGGAACTGATCTTGGAATCGCTAGTAGTCGCCAATCAACATGTCGTGATGACACCGCCACCATAGTAAATTTATTTGTTCCAAAAAAAATAAAAATAAATTTATTTGTTCCAAATCATTGAATCGACGTTGGGAGATACTTGTGTCTAGTGAAGATTGGGGAGAGATTCGTCGCACTATCAAAGACATAAATTAAAAAAGGGATGTTAGAAATTCACATGAGAGAATGTCCCGACTTGGAGCATCCACGTTGGAATAAACAAAACCGTAACTTGTAAAATGAATTGGTGCATCTTTCAAGTTCTCGTACCGTGCACCAAAAAATCTCTTCAGGACATAGAGCGTACATATTTCTTGAGAAGAATGGATTAATTGATTTGAAACAGGTACTTACTACGGAGAGTACTTTTTTTTTTGGCCAACCGATAATCTTAAACTAAGGATCAAGTAACCAAGACGGCGGGAATTCATCCTCGGACTATACCCTAAATCAACTAAACATTTTCCTGCAGAAATAAGAAACAACCCAATTGGGAGAAACTCAATAAGGAAAAAAACTCGCAGCAAGAAATCGGAGGGAAAACCTCCACAAAAGGGAGAAGAAGAAGCAAAAGATCGCAAACCAACAAGAAAATGAAAAAAAAAAAAAAAAACCGCACTTTCATCATCCACCAACATAGATCTCTAACTTCGGCGACCCAATCATGCACAAAAGCTCTGCACTCACAAACGCAAATCTGAACCGCACCACCAAAGACGAGTCACCGATGAACGACGAATATGATGGAGGAAGTCCGGCAGTAAACAGGTAGTTACTACTTACTAATATCCGATCAATTTGACTGGCTATTGATCTAAGAATTTGGCTTGGTGGTTAAGACTCAAAACTGAGGGATTCACTCTTTCACAAGCCGTCAAGGTCAAAACTCCAGTGCTATCACTTAGGACTCTTCCAGGGACACCGACTCAAAGGCATATCGAAATTGCACCAATTGTCGTGCGGGGCTCATTCCGGATCCCGCGTAGATGATTCGAACCGTTCAATAATATTAAAAAAAATCAAGTGACTTTGATCTGAATGAAAAATGGGAAGATATGGATCGAGCACCTAAACATATTAGATTAAGCTGATTTTTCACGGACCCACTCGGGTTTTTTTTTTAAAATTACTGAATGACTTCGATCATCCACGCAGTGGGCCCCGCACAACGGTTGGTGCAATTTCTGCTACTAGTCGGTGGCCCTAGCTTTACCATATTTTTTTTTTCAGTCTTTAACTTTAAGATTTTGAGACTAGTGAAGTTACACGCAAGCTGATCCAAGTAAAACGAATATCTTACTTATCGGGTTGACTTTTCCTTACATAAATTGTTTACAACGTTTTGGAGCTACAACAAGAAACAGCTCATATTGTCAATATAGGGCCTGTTTGGTTTCTTCCTTTTTGCATTTTCAGCTTCTCCTTTTTGTGTTTTGGCTGTTTGGTCATCTAATTGTAAAACTCATTCACTGTTTTTAACGTTAGAGGCAAGAAGTGAAAAAGAGGTCCTGAGCACCTTTTCCCATTTTCGGGGTTTCCCATTTTTGGGGTTCAATTACAAAAATACACTACCTAAAGTTATGTATTACCAATTTTACCCTTACTCTAGGCTTATCCTGTACGCACACCCAAAAACAAAGTTATATAAATACTAATTTAAATAAATGAATACATTAGAAATTTGATTTATACACTCCCTTTTTTGATATCCATGCTCCCTTTTTTAATTTTAGTGTTGAAAGTATTATAATTTTTTGCTAAAAAACAAAAAATGAAGTGTAGATATTAAAAAAGGGAGTGTATAAATTGTGCCGTTTTGCTTTGTTTTTAAATCTTCTTTTTCAAAAAGAAGTTAATTTCAAACTCAAATATAATGAAAAAGAAAAATAATTTTTTAATTTTTTTGCACCGTTTAAAAGATCTAAATAAAATCTATTAAACAAGATCCATATTAGTAAGAAAATTATTTGCGTAAATACATGATTTTTTAGCTTGAAATTACTTTCTTTTTCTAAAAGTTTTTTTTTTTTTTTTTATAGAAACTGGAACACCCTCAATTCCCTAAACATTATTTATACTTCTTTTACTATAATAATAATAAGGAGCCAAGGGCAACATGGTAAAAAATCGACTCATAATTCATTTTCATCATTCATCTACCAAACACTACTACTATTCCAAAATATATTCTGCACATATCTTCCAAACACTCCTACTGTACTCAAAACACATTCTGACCATAATCCAAAAAGGCAAAAAGCTGAAAAGAAAAAGTCAAAAAGTAGATTCCCAAACACCCCATAGATATTGAGAGCAAAGCTCAGACGAGCTCCCAAGATCCCATCCCCACCATACCCCTGAAGACCCCTTTTTTGAGCTCCAAAAGGGCAACGAAAATGATTCGAATTTCGAACTCTTCACCTTGTCAATCTTAGTGAGACGAAGCATTCCATAAAAAATTAATTCGATCGTGTATAAATAACACAATAAGTAATTGTGTATAGTTTTAGAGTATAATTTTTAGATTAATGGTCCAATTTGTAACAAAAGACACGAATAATTTATGCACCTATCAGTGTGCGATTACATAAAAATGAGAAACACCTTGTTTGGTTCAACTCTTATCTCATCTCATTTTTCTCTCTACACGTTTCGTAATATCTTTTTCTCTCTATCTCTCTCCACTCATTACCACTCATTATATCAAAAATAACTTTCAAAAAGTTGAACCAAACAAGATCCAGTGTTGAGTAATTAGAGAAACTTTTAGGTATACCAGGGATATTAAACCCCATGGTATTCCTCCAGTCTGTTTTTTATTTTTCGGTTATTTTTCGATCACATTTGGATAATCGATTTCGTTCATTTTGTAGAGTTTAGTAAAAATCCTAATCATACCAAAAATTGTTTTCATCGGATTTTATTTGATACATGATCGGCACACGTGAAAATTGAAGAAAATCAAAATTGTGTCCAAAAACACACTAAATTAAAACCCAGTTTTACTTTTTTTGGCTATTTTCATGTGTCCCGATCATGTATCAAAATAAAGTCTGAGGAACACAATTTTATTGAATGATTAGTGTTCTTGCCGAACCTTACAAAATAAACAGAGTCGATCATCCAAATGTAATTGAAAAATGACCAAAACATGAGAAACAGACCGAAAGAGATACTGTGGGGCTTGGTATCCTCGATATACCTAAAAGTTTCTCGAGTAATTAATACAGTAGCACTTATGCACGTTGCTTCGTCTCGATGAGATGTACGAGGTAAACGATTTAGATTTTTTTTTCCTAACGTGATAACGATTTAGATTATTGATGTCGTTAACTTTATGGAGCTCACAAAGTGGGCCCTTGAGGGGGTATGGTGGACGAGGAGCAGGAGCTGCTCCCTAATTGGAAATAATGACTTGACCGTTGCGACGAATTGGAAACTCCCGTGTTTATCTAGGCTTTGCCAACCCAAAATTCCGATCCACAACACAAGACGTCTCTCTCTCTCTCTCTCACAGCCCAAGACGTCTTTCTCTCTCTCTCTCTCTCTCTCTCTCTCTCTCTCTCTCTCTCTCTCCTGTCTATGAATCTGACTACACATCCAATAATCCAAATCTATATACTTCCTATGTAACTCGTTTCTGGGGTAATGGAAGTAGACGCGAGGGCCGAGGCGGAGAGAGATCAACTTCGTGTGAAGAGGAAGACCTTGGAGGCAGTTCTCCACCAGTGCCAGAGAGCCCTCCAATCGCTCGGCGATGCCGACTGTGCCGCGTCGCAGGGTTCGCCGGCGCCGTGGCCCGATAAGGAGGCCGACGAGGTGAGCGAATTTCTCTCTGAATTCCGATGGAATCCAGTCCGGATCGGACTGGATTGTAACTGAATTTGATATCCGGACTGGATTCTCTGTTCTAAAAATCGGTCTAGGCGGCGGTAGACTGATTTTTATCTAGGCGTTGGACCCTGCCTATGGAGCTAGTCGGCCTCTAGGCGCCCCTCTACTGCCCCACTAGCGACTTTTAGGATACTCCAGGATTCCAGAGGAGAAGTAGATTCTGTTTTGAGTTATTGGCTTTTTTAAACCTGGATATTAATGAACCGATCAAAAAAAAGAAAAAAGATAACCTAGATATTAATGTGGTTTACAATGAGCAAACCAATTTACATTCGTTTACTTTCACGGCTCTGAATTGGGGCCAATAAGGAAATAAATCTTGTTGTTATTCTAAATATGGAATCTGAGACCTGCTAGTTTTAATGCTACAGCCTAACCAAACTGGTTGCTTCAATGCCCATGATAATAATTATGAAGCCCCAGCTCAGCTCATAACCTTTCGGCTGAATTTTCACTTCTTTTTGGTTGTTTTCTTTTAATCTTTATGAAATCCGCTTAATCGTTGGTCGTTTATCTCGACAAGTAGGATCTAAACAATAACAATTTATGATTAAAAGCTCCAAAAAGTTCACTATAGATGGAAAAAATTTCAGAAAGAGAGTTTCCAGTCTTTTGCACCGTGGTCCTCATGGACTTGTTTTATAACTTGATCCATATTTCTGTATTTTTTATTCCTCTCGTTGAGATGAACGATTAATCTTACAAATTTGATGAAAAGCTAAACAATAGATCACTAAACATCAATAATACCCATTGTCTTTGTCAAAAAATAATTTACCCGAAGCTTTACCCGTATATTTTGGTCCAGATTTAAGCATGGTGTGTGGGTCCAATAGTTGTGTGGTCCAACCAGAACACTTATCACTGAAGGGGGTCCAATCCGACATTGTATTTAGGAGTTGCATGTGAGTCTACTTTAGTCTAGCAATTCATTTTATGTGCTTTGAAGAGTGTAGAAGAAGGCAGATTGGTTATTGATCATTCCTTCATCAGTTCTTCTATCTAGTCTTGATCTCTAATCCAAGTATCCAACAACTTCCTTTTGCAATCACCACAAAGTCTAAATGCATACAAATGCATATGAATGACTCGGGTTGATACAGTAATTGATTTTGTCGTTAACTTATCAACCTGATCTTTGACAATTCCATTGCCTGATTTTGTTCTTTCTTGCAGTTGTGCGATCTTCTTAAATCTAGAATTGAATGCCCTGATTTCCTAGAAAAACTGGAGTGTGCCCAGATGTCGGTTATGGCTGGTATGCATCTAAAGACGGTTTCTTTGAGAACATTCTTGCTTATTAAATTATTTGCACATGATAAAAAAACCCTTGATGTTTAACTACTGCAAAACTACTTCTACTTGTCTTGAAAGTAGAACTTTAGAATCTTGGACAAGCTCGTTTTTTGTATGAACATGCAAGCTTGTTATCTTTTGTGTTTCCAGCAGCCCCTTCAAAAAGAATTGATGTTTGTGCTATTGATTGCTCTTGTAATTCGTCTATGATGCCAGAAGAAGGGAGTTCTTGGGATATGGTTAGTGACACTGATCTATGGGAAGGTGCAAGTACAGAGGTTGACCAAGAGGACTATGTTTTAGTTAGGCAAGAAGATATAGTCGAGGGAATTGCATGCTTCATGGCCACATATCTGATATCCCTTAAACAGACAAAGGTGTGTGAAATTATTGCATTGATTGGAATAGAATATAGTCGAATACTTAAATTTCTAATGTCTACTGATAATAATCTATTGACAGTAAGCAGAATATACTCGATTTCTTGCCCTATAAGTTCATGCGTTTTTCTCGATTGCCTTTACATAGATTGATTGATTGGTTCAGACCAAGTTCAGCCGTCAGGCCTGTCATGTGATTTTAGTTTGAGGAGAACAACTTGAGTAGAATCAAATTAGGAAGAACTGGCTTGGCTCACCTTCATAGCCTTTATTTTCACTGTCCAGATGATATAATATGACAACTTGTTGGCAGTATTCCCATAGTCCTCCAATTTAATTTTGTTTCGGGTATTCTGACCCTAAAACTGAGATCGTTATATGACTGTTAAGTTTAAGGGTGTTGTAAACTTAACATTCAGATTGACATGTATCACTATTCAAAGATGTCATCCTCAATCATTACTGGTGAATGGAGTTGAGTAGGCTTGTTGTGGACCATTATGAAAGTATGACGCTTCAAAGAGGTGTTGTTGGATCGGTAGAGGTGGACTGCATTATAGATTAATTGACCTCAAAAGGAGAGAGATGGAAGTAACAGAGGTCTAGAGGTGCTCAGGTTGTGTGGTTTGACATTATGTTAGTGGCTTTTAGTCGTGCCAATTGATGGGGGTGGTAGGTGGTGGGGTGTTCTTATCAGAATGGGGAGCTCTGCATCATGACCTCTATTTATTAGACTTGCGTGTGGCTGCTTGGTGCGGGTATTTGTCCAAGTGTAGGATTCGTCTGATTTCCATCTCAAGTATACAGCCATATAGTACACGCCAAACATGATATTTCTTTTATTTTCTCGATGGTGTTAGTAAGGTACCGCAGGGCATTTCATCCATAATATGAAAGATATGTGTTATATCTGCGTGCTAGATGAATCTCCAATTGAACATGTCGGACATAGATATACCCTTGTCTCGGTGTCAAATGTTCGACATGGATAATTTATTCATTCAGAAGAGATGTAGCATAGGCCGTGAGGCACGTCTTTGCCTCAAATTGGAGTATACTAACGTCAAGGCTGACCAAGATATATGTACTAAACTGGTTCTCACCTTGGATTTAGTTGTGGTCTCAGATCAGATATTCGTTCATTCTTTCTAAAAGTGATCTGTCTGACACTCTGAAAAAGAATGTGTATGTGAAACTGGTTTCATGTATATTATGACTTAAGCATTAAAACTGTGATCTGATAATTTGGCTTTTGTTGTGCAGGATTTGAGCCCTAACCAACTCCAAGAAGGTGAGTTTGATTGCTTTTTATGCAGAGCTATAGAATTAAAATATCCAACTATTTGGGGGCAATATGCTGTTTCCCTTAGAATTTATGACCTTTATTGGGTTTGGCTGTTGGAGTTTAGAGGGGAAAATCTAATATTCTATGAGTTATTATCTTCCAGCCCTGAGCAAGACATTTTCTGGGAAGAAGAAAAAGGGGAAGCTTCAGAAGGCATGGGATGGAAGCAAAGCCCTATATAATGTAGCTTCTTGGGGAGCAACAGCCGTTGGGTGGGTTATCACATTATTCGCTTGATGGGTTTATGTTATCTAATCAGATTGATTTGGTTTCATCATAGACAATACAAAGGGATATAACCAAACCAAACCGAGCCTTGTGTCCTAAGCAATTGGGGTCGGCTACATGAATCCTATTTTCCCATGGAGCTCTGTCCAAGGCTACCTGTTCAAAGGGATATCATACTCAATATTTGAGACCTCTTGAATATGAGGCCGATTATAGGGAATTCTTTTGGACTATTCAATTAGGACTCCTTTTTTAACACATATCTGAACCTGTATAAGTATCTTCTATCCACACAAACTTGTTCGCATCATCACATGTCAATTTTTTGGTTTTCCTTCACATAAAGTTTCCCAGATGTTTAATTTGGATGAATATGGCTGAATTTTACATTGTAGAACATGGAGTTGGCTTTGCGGTCATTTTGTGAGGTTCTGATTTTAGTCTCCTTTGTTTTTGTCCTAAACAGGATATACCAAAACCCTGCGCTCCTTGCAGCCGCCTCGACTGTCTTTTGGACTTCATGTCAAGTTATCTCGAAGCTCCTCTGACCTGCTTGTCAAGTTCCAATGCTTTGGACTCTCCTCACGTTTGTATTGTGCTTCTACGACCTTAGCTGCTTGGTGTTGGGTTTAATTCTGTAACATTGTTACCATTCTTTTTGTGCTACAGCTCCATTGATTTGCCCTAGCATAATTTTTAAGTATGTTTCAAGTTAAAGCATTTCTGTTTCCAGTGATCGATCAGCTTATCGGTTAGTTCACGCTTCCTATGTTTCAAGCTAACATTCCCAGAATTATGGATGTTTGACCGGCCTTCGTTTTATGGTAGATTAGTTTGCGCTTCCTATGGTTTTTTTGGATTGTCGAGAAGAAACTGCCAGTGATGCATACAACATGTCTTTCTTTTAAGGTTCTACTCAGTGATATGATTTCACATTTTGTAAAAATTCAATTTCTTGGTTTGTATACTCGCAAAGTAGTTACCCTCAAAACTGAGTTTTAGCCACCGAACCAGTGGATCCTTTTTAATGAACAGGATTTGGTCCCTATTAGGGGTCTGTTTGATTTGGATTTTGAGGAATGTTTTGAAAGTAGTGAGTGTAGATAGATAGATAGAGAAAATTTATTGAAGACCGTGCGCAAAGGTTTGAGTTTTGAGGGAGCTTAGGGCATCTACAACAGCTTCAACCAATTCCTAGCTACTTTGGCATGGAAAAATGCAATTTTCTTCTTTGGCTAGGCATCAAATAAGAGCCCTTCCCAACAGCAATTGACATGCCAAAACCTATTTTGTCGTCTCCCTACTCTCCCAAGATCAGACCAAAATCCACGTTGTCACTCCGAAGAGGAAGCTGTACACACACAGGGAACAACGTAATAGAAATTGGCATTATATTGTCCGTAATCAAACAAAATCACAAAAATAGGGCGTCGTTTCATTTGGCCGGAGCTGTTTCGTTATGACCTGCGTCGTTTGAAGCAAAATCACAAAAACAGGGCAGTCCGAAGTACCTCTGGTTGTAATGGCGGTTCGATTGGCGGTCGACTGGCCATTGATCCAGATGAAGCCTAGAAACAGAGCAGTCCCGGAAAATCAACCAAAGACAAGTCAATAACCCACTGGAAATCGAAAAACCTACCAGAAATCGTGAAATCGAAGACTCCACCAGAAAAACCCACCAACAACGGTGAGATCTGACTCGCCGTAGTACCTCAGCTTTTTTTTTCCTACCGTTCGTTTGTTGTGTGATATAATCCTATTTTGTTTTTCGGCGCCGGATTCGGTGAAAGCAAGGAGAGAGAGAGGGAGATAAGCGAAGCGAGGGGTAGTACCTCGCTCACTGTGGTGAGGAGTTGGAGCGAGGGGGGAAAATGGCTATCGTTGCATGAGGCTGCTGGGAAGAGGTTTTGAGCGCTTTGACTCGCCTCTTTGATCTCCCTCGAGGAGAAGACGAGTCTCCTGGAGATGCTCTTATAGATCTCACTCAATCAAAGAGTGTCGCTACATTGCACAATCTTCAAGCTCAAAGGTCATTGGAGCAAAGTCCCATCTATCAAAGTCCAATCGACATACTTATTTACATGACTGCTCGATGCCTCATAGAGTTTAACTTCAAATCAATTGGTCATAGATGAAATAACTTTAGATTATGTTAGCAAAGCTCAAATGGCTTAAATAAATAATGTGAGATAAAAATCCAACACTTTACCTCAAGCACAGCCTGGTAGAACTGCATGTTCAACTACGTTTTTCAATTGAGCAATCAAGAAATTGACTCGACAAGAGACTCAAGAGCATGAGAAGGCCACTAAAGACTCTACTGTGATAGATTCCTCAAAGGGATCCAACCTAAAATTAGTTGGCAATATGTAAAATAGTGTATAGATTGTATTAAATAAGCTTGGTGACTTAAGTGAGCGACTAAATATGAGATACAGTCTAGTATCTCATGAAATCCAAACAATGAACCTTTATGTTTACTTTTTCCTTTTCTTTTTTTCTTTTTTTTATATCATGAACGGTTAAGTAGGGCTGCAAAAGAATTGAGCTGCTCGTGACTCGGCGGGTTTAGTAATGGAGCTGAGCTCAAGTTTTGGGCTTATTTCCTGGAGTAACTCATTTAGCTTCAAAAGTCAAATAGTAACCTCTTTTTTTTGGTATCTATTGAATTTTTTTTCGCATTTGTTAGTTTTGCGTCAAAATTTTGTAACTTATTGATTCGTCTCAGCGAGAAAAATCGAAAAGTAATTTTTTATTTATTTATCAAAACTCATAATTTTTAAAAAAGAAACAAGAATAAATAAAAAAAAGTTGTCTTATTGATTTATTTTTGTTTTTATTCAAAAAATTATGAGTTTCGATCAAAATTTTTACGTTTCCAGTTCCTTTCGTCGAGAAAAATCAATAAATCACAAAAGTTTGACGCAAAACAAATAAATGCAAAATTTTTTTTAAATATAGACAAAAAAAATAAAACACTACTTTTCAATCCAATCGATGGTGACTCGATGACGGACTCGCCCCACCTTCAGTTCCTTTCTCTCGGGTCTCCCCTCCGGTTTGCGTTTTGTTGGCCCATAGGGCTGGGGCACACCAAGCTCATATATTCCGACCAGGTATCAATACAAACCCGATAAACTTGATTTTTTGTATGGTCACTCATCTTGGCGAAATTCATACGGTGAACAATTCCGATCATCTAATTGGGCCCAACATGGGCCCACAAAACACCAAACTGGAGGGGAGATTGGAGGGAAGAACTGGAGAGGGGTTGAGTCCCTCCTTGACTGCTCAAAAGTCAAAAGCCGATTCCTAAAATTTCAAAATACTCTTATCAGAAATCGAATACGAGATCGGAAGATCCCCATCTTTCTCTCTTCCCCCTCAGCAATGGCGACTCTGGCGGTACCCGAAAACCTAACCCGAGACCAGTACGTCTACATGGCCAAGCTCGCCGAGCAAGCCGAGCGCTACGAGGAGATGGTAAAATTCATGGAAACCCTCGTGGTCTCCCACACCCCGTCCACCGAGCTCACGGTCGAGGAGCGCAACCTACTCTCCGTCGCCTACAAGAACGTCATCGGCTCCCTCCGCGCCGCGTGGCGGATCGTGTCCTCGATCGAGCAGAAGGAGGAGTCTCGGAAGAACGAGGAGCACGTGGTTTTGGTCAAGGACTACAGGTCCAAGGTGGAGGCGGAGCTGTCGGGGATCTGCGCGGGGATTCTGAGGCTGTTGGAGGAGAATCTGGTGCCGAGCGCGGCGACGGGGGAGTCGAAGGTGTTTTATTTGAAGATGAAGGGGGATTACCATAGGTACACGGCGGAGTTTAAGGTTGGGGAGGAGAGGAAGGAGGCGGCTGAGGATACTATGAACGCTTATAAGGCTGCTCAGGTAGTTTGCGTTTTTGAGGTTTTTGAAAATCGTGAGATTAGGGCTGAGGATACTATTTACAGTGTGTTTGTAGGGTTTTGGATGTGTGTTCCTTAGAAATCGTCAAATTGGGGCGTTATTTACGGTTATTGTTTGTTTCTAGGGTATGGGATGTGTATTTCTGAGAAATTGTGGTAGAGCTGTATTTACAGTTGCCTCTTTGTTTTTAGGGTTTTGGGCGCTATGAACGCTTATAAAGCTGGTCAGGTAGTTTGGCCTTTTGAGTTTGTAGAAATCCTGAAATTAGGGCAGTATTTTCAGGTATGGTGTGTTTGTAGGGTATTGGATGCTTATTTCCTACTGATTGTGGAATTAGAGCAGTATTTATGTTGTGTAGTTGGGGTGAGAAATTGTGGAATTAGAGCAGTAGTTGCAGTTGTGTGTGCTTGTAGGGTAGTGGATGTTTATTTCCTGATAATCATGAAATTAGAGCGGTATTTACAGTTACTGTGTATTTTGTGTATTGGCTGCTGAGGATACTATGAATGCTTATAAGGCTGTTCAGGTAAGTTTGCCTTTTTGAGGTTTTTGAAATCGCGTGATTAGTGTGTGTTTGTAGGGTTTTGGAGGTTTACTTCTTAGTAATCATGAAATCAGTGCGGGGTTTTGGATGTGTATTTCTGGGAAATCATGGAAGTAGATCTTTATTTACAGTTACTTCTGTGGTTTTAGGGTTTTGGATATGTATTAGTGGAGAAAAAAGAAACACTTGTATTCCTTGGTTAACCTTTTTGAGGTTTTAGAAATCGTGAAATAAGGGCAGCCTTTGCAGTTACTTTGTGTTTATAGGGTACTGGATGTTTAGTACTTAAAAACTATAAAATAAGGGTGGTATTTACAGTTGCTTGTGTATTTAGGGTATTGGATGTGTATTTCTGAGAAATCGTGGAAGTGGAGCTCTATTTACGGTTACTTGTATGTTTTTAGGATTTTGGATCTGTATTTGCTAAGCGGGGAAAAGAAAGAAAGACGCGTATTTCATAGAAATCACGAGATTAGGGAGGTATTTACAGGTATTTCTAGGGTATAGGATGTATATTATACATTTTGAAAACGGGAAGCTACATTCGTCTTTTTGTTCTTTTTAACAACTCTATCAGACTTTAGTGATTTAATGAGTTAGAATACTACTAGAACGTTAATACTTCTCCATCTGCTCGAACATAAGACTTCACATCATTTTACATGACCATTAGGCTGGATGACCAGGTCTATTTACACTTTATAGTGCCAGTGTCTTTTTAGGGTTTCGGGTTGGTATGAAATTATATTTCTTGGAAATCATGAAATTAGAGCAGTATTTACCGTTATTTTGTGTTTTAGGGCAGTATTTCAAGTTACTTGATGTGTTTAATCTCTACATCTCTGTTCTGTCAACAGTGTATGTATTTCAATTTCTCAATCACTTGTCTGAGGGTTGGGGCAGCTGATCATTGGACAATTTGAATTGAGGCATGATCTTACTTTTCTGCTGTTTGGATGTCATTAGTTGACTCCTTAGGGTTTCAAGTGATTTGTACTTAGGGATTTAAACAACAAAGACAAGTAGACAACGATGCATAAACATGTTACATTGTTATAGAAAGGTTGACATGTTGTGAGTATAGCAGATTTGTAAATTATGGTTAATGAATAGCTGGTACTTGGTAGAAATTAGAATAGATTGAGAGTTCTGATTTTGTGTTGTTGCTTTTTATTGAAGGATATTGCACTGGCTGACCTTGCTCCAACACATCCCATAAGACTCGGGCTAGCTCTCAATTACTCGGTCTTCTATTATGAGATTCTCAATTCATCCGATAAAGCTTGTAGTATGGCAAAACAGGTATACTTTATTCCAATATTTATATCTCTGGAAATTGTTTGGTGATTTGGTCAAATTTTTTTTTTTATGTTAAATCTTTTATTTGAATTGGTGACCGACTATTGCATCTGCATCATGTGATAATTTGCTTTTACGATGTTTTAGTGAAACTTTTCTCAATTTTTTTAATAATGGTTTTGTAACTTTGGTCTCCTTGATTTGATTTGCAATGTATTATGATCTTTGGTGTGTTAAGGTTTGCTCAGTTGAGCCGAGATGTTATCTCATCTTGTATGCATGCTTAAGTGTTTTCCCCTACCAGGAGTAATTGGTTATCCCCTCATAAGAGAAGGAAGTCAAATGACCATTTTGAGTGTTCACTTTATGAAGCCTGATTAGTCAAGGCTCATGACTTCGGTGATGCAACTACCAACTACTAAGAGTATTTTGGCAATCCTGGTGATTGTAATCCTGGCAGTATATAAAGTTGATACTTGCTGACACTACCCAACTCTTTTGTAGCTTTTATTCTTTACTCAGAATATAGTGGACACTGGTGTGAGCCGTTGACTTAGGCGTTCTTAATCACACAATCTTTATGTCAAGAGTTCTTTGTTGAGCTACCCATGAATGAAACTAATGGTTGCCATGTAGAAGTTCCATTTTCCAGACAGCATATAGATTTCCAGTGAATTTACCCCTATTATCGTCTTTGTGTACAGGCATTTGAGGAAGCAATAGCTGAACTTGACACTTTGGGTGAAGAATCATACAAGGACAGTACTCTCATCATGCAACTGCTCAGGGACAATCTGACTCTTTGGACTTCAGACATGCAGGTTAGTGGGATTCCTGCCCTCTAATTCCTATTATTGTAGAATTAGACTGAGTAATGATTTGACTTGTATTCACATTCGGCTTGATGCAGGACCAGATTGATGAGGCATAAAGATGTTTCATGTTGATCGGTTGTTATCTTCTCCAGCCGGAGGTGGGCTTTGAATGTCATTTGTTAGTGCTGACTACATATCTGTTGGTTGAGATTGGGGTCAACCCATGAACTGATTGTCATACTCAGGACCTAAACCGACTCCAAATTTCTGAAGTGATTTGAACCTTTTTTTAATTTTTATTTTATTTTATGGAAGTGTAGTTGCTATATCTGCTGCGTTATGCACTTGCTTACAGCTTGCTATTACTAATATCTCTCTAGTCCTTGAAAAAATCAACGGTTATTATTGTTTACGTTTGTGATGCTAGTGACGCCTTTTGACTGCCAGTCTGTCACATGCTCCACATACTTTGTTGTGGTTTCATCAAGCAGTCTGCTATACTAGATTTCTGTTTTGCCTGGGTAAAAATGTACGTAAATGGAATTGGCTCCCAAGTAGGTTGTAGGTTCAAAATGGCAGAATGGTTATCCTGTATGATGAATTTGAGGTTTTCCCCCCTTCCTTTTTGGCTACTGTCAATGTACAATGGTTAAATAAGCCTTTTTTTTTTTTTTTTAATTGATGGGTTATGTCCTAATTTGTCACAAGTCTTTCGATTACTTCTATGTATTTCGACAAGTTTTGGGTATTGCTACTTGGAACCACGTGTCTGGGTTTCATGCACTTAGTGCAGGCCCTGCGAAATGATTTGCTGTTGAAGTGGATTCATAGGGAGTTTCCGTAGAATATGTGGTTTGATGCATTCAACCAATGCAAGCCGATCATTTATTCCGTCCAGTTGACCGTCCATCTGATTTCAGAAGTACACCATGTCGACGGTGCAGTCATGATCCAAGAATGTGTGGTGATTTGGGGTTGTGATGCTACACGTCCACTTAATAATCAATCTGTTGTTAGACTGAAGCTCGCATAGACCCTTCATCCATAAAACCCTGGTTCGGTAAAATCATCAAGGTAATGCTTGAATCACATGTCCATATAAATTTCGAGATAAATGTGTCCTGAGTTGTCCGATACACCATGCTTGTGCTCCCATGTGCGTTGTACAGCTAGACATATGAACATCAAAATCTGTCCCTCACATGGTTCATATCATCGACATCACAATAGGTGAGCTCAAAAATAAAAAGATTCTTACACCAGACCCCAATTGATTGGGACTCTAAGCTTTGCTTGGTTTTGTTAGTAGGTTCACATGGTTCATATCATCAACATCACATTAGGCGAGCTCAATAAAAAACAAAAATGGATTCTTACAGCTAACCCCAATTGATTGGGACCCTAAGCTCTGCTTGGTTTTGTTTGTGGGTGAGCTTGAGTTTCACTTCAAAAATACAGCCCCTCTAGCCTTAATCATGTTTCTAAGGATGGAACAACTCAAAACCATAACAAAACGTAAAGCAAATGGTTCCCATCTGCTGGACATATTATTCCTTCCTCCATCGCAAGAAGGAAATGATGATATGTTCACAACAGGTATATCTACTTCCTGGTGCTCAGAGAATCATACATAAGAATCAGTTCCACATAAGAATCAGTTCCACATAAAGTCTCAGAGAGAGAGAGAGAGAGAGAGAGAGAGAGAGAGAGAGAGTCTTCCTTCTGAACGTACAACCAAAACCTACACTTCATATATTCATGTACTGTACAACTAAACCGAACACTTCATAGATTTATGTAACTCGAGTCCATTGCTGAGATAAAGGAGTTCAGTACGTTCAATCCCTTGTACTGTTCTTGAGCCATTCAAGGTATGGGATGCTCCCACCAATTATCGGCAGGGCAATAACTTCAGGTACCCTGGGAAAATGAGGAAACTTGGGCGTAAGAAGAAATCAACCTTAACTACACAGTAATCAACTTGGAGGAATACCCTCTTGCCCTTACTCTTTTGATGATCCGAGCCGCTCAATGTGATCAGAACGTGATTTTAAAGGCACCCGCTAGAAATCAGCAAAAAAAAAGACCGGGAAAGGCTTGATCTGAGCAGTTTTTATCTGAGATTTAATGAACGGTTCAATTAAAAACTGCTCAAAACGAGCACTTCCCGGTCATAAGTTTTGCTAGTTTCTCGCAGGCACCCTTAAAATCACATTTTGCACACATTGAACGGTTCAGATCTTAAAAATTTGATCGAGAACTATGAGATTGAGATTTGGGGTGTTTTTTAGGTGTTTTTTTGGGTGTCCCTTGCACCATCCCGTAGTTTTATATATATCAACTCAGTGGACTGTTATTGACTTATTACACAGTTGTGAGTTGTGACTAGGAAATTTTTGAAACAAACGATGCATAATAATAAACAGGTTCATTAAACATGTAAAGTATTGCAGGTGTTTCAGCTTACTCATATTCATGATTTGCCTTGACGTGTTCCTTCACCGCTTCCAGTAGGGATTCCCTAGTCTTGATAATAAGCAGTTCCTCGGAATCTGTCTGAATCTGCAACCAACAATACAGGATTTGGTTATCATTCTCAGCATTTTCAAATGTTTTTGTTTTCTTATTTGGCGTTATTCAAATCTTACCTCTCCTTGCCATTGGTATACTGATTCAATGCCTGCAAAATTTATAAATTGTTCATCAAGATTCAGAGGCTAAGCCACTTAACCCACTAGACACTGGCTATTGATTAGGATATGTATACGTACAACCCCTTTAGATGGTGAGAAATGGTTAGAAAGAAAGGATTTGGGTTTCTCACAAATCTCACCATTAAAAGGGAGGAATGAAAATTCACCAATTCTCTTTATTTCTCCCCATGTCACCCCTCTTTATTTCATCCAAACAAGTGATAGGATCCCATATCTATTCTCCTTTTTTTTTTTTTCTCTTCTCTCTCTCTGATCCAACTCAACATCCAAAGGGGCTGTAAACGTAAAGTATGCAAAGGTGAATAACTACATCGTGCTACACATGATTTGATCATGGTCACAAGCCCAATAGCCATCCGTTGAAACTTCCCGAAAATCAATACTCAGGACAAAGTTCTAATTGGCAGGGTCAATTTTAGATTTCCATCAAAATTACTTCAAAGCCAGAAATAAACAAGCCAGAAATAAACAGGAGCACCACTAGTGAGTAAAGGATTGCCAAACTAAAGTTGAACACTTTAACTAGGCGAAGATGAACCCTATCTCATGGCCATGCACAGCCTGGTACCCGGATCACTCGAGCCTGGTACCTCAGGCTGAGATTGAGGTTGAACCAAAGTGAAATGAAGTCAAAAAGTCTTAAGGTAAAGTTAGAGATATGGAGGACATGCCTGGTACCCGGTTCACACAAGCTGCAAGTTTCTCTTTGACTAAGCTTTCTGCAAGCTTCTTACCTGGACGAGAAAGAAACAAACACAAAAATGAAGAAAGATAACACGAAGGACGTTATGCAAGTAATCTTTTCCAAAGACTAGTAACTTGTTGAAGTGTAAACATGCACATTCTAGTTCGTTTTGAATCCTTTTTTTGTTTTTTTGCTAAGTGAATCCTTACTCTTCTAATTCACAGAATTATGGACTTAACTTTTAAGTGACAGGTGATGCGTACCGTAACCAAGGGGATACTGTCTCGTCATATCACTTCACTAGTTATCTGTTAGAACCTCACACCATTCTAACTATATCGGTATATTTTCCCACGTACAACTCAGAAATGTGTGAAGGCCCATTGCGGGTTCACTGAGAGAGAGAGAGAGAGAGAGAGAGAGAGAGAGAGAGAGAGTGAAGAAGCAGATACAACAGACGAAGACAAGAATTGGACATAAATAAATTGATTACACAAAGTAAACTTTTAGACATGAAATTCATCCAGATTCCTTCCATCAAAGACCATTTTCGATAAATTAAACCTAGCACATCATAGAAAGAATACAAGGAAACTATAGCTTAGCCATCACAGAATGATTTGGTTATGGCTTTGGAGTCAGCACCAACAATTGATTGAATTATGTGTCATTGCAGTTCGTTGTGACTTGTGATAGTTGTCGATCCCAAGTGAAGTGTTTTTTTTTTGTTCCATATCAACAACAACAACAACAACAACAACAACAACAGAGTATTCATAGATGGCTCTTGAAAGTAGAGTGGAAGAATAATTAGAGGTAAATGAAACGTATTTTGTTGAGATCCTTGTATAACTAGAATTCTTGACGTGAAGGATATGAAATCACTCATAGAGTTGATATTTCAAATCCCACCATGATAAGGTGCCGAATTCAAATTTGAGCTATTATCATCGACTAATTATGTCTCCTTACATTACTAATGTCAAAATCCCATCTTTTGAAATACACTCTATCCAAACGGAGTCTATAATTAGTCTTCCATCGCATTCATACAGAGTCAGAGATCAAACTTTACTAGGTACAATCACTGCACACAAATTAAGGATAATAATTTCCGGAGCTAAAAAGACCAATTTTCCTTCATAGCTGCCTGATTCTTGACATGAATGGTGTCAAATTGACCACAGAATCAATCAACCATTGATAATAACATGTGATCAGCAATGAGACCAAATCAAACCAAATCAAGTTGAGCCTTAATAAGTCTCAATAGATTTGGATCAGCCACAAGAACTCATTTTCTCCATCGAGTTCTGTTGACGCCATCACATTCCGTGATAAAAGGAACACCGAAGTATATCTCATATTCATAACTGAATTCATGTCATAAGGATCTAAAAGAGTCTTTTACGTAGTGGTTGCGAGCCACCTAACGCACAACCCTCCTCTCTTATCCGCACTCGACATTGACTGTGTGGAAGATAAAGACTATGCATCACACGGAGTAATGTGATCAGCAATAAGGAAACAAAAAAATGAAACCAAAAAAACCCCCTAACCTGCTTCTTTGTTAGGCACAGTGACATAGACAACAATACTCGGCACAGTCTTCCCACCGGCTTCCATCCTAATTCCGCGAATACCCTTTTCCGGCTTTTCACCGCTGCAATTCGACCTGAAACCCATTACCCATGTAAGTAATTAGAACTACAAATCAAACCCTAGAGGCCAGAGGGAGAGGGAGAGGGAAGTAGTAGTACCGGGAGAGAGGAGAGAGAGGGAGGGAGGGAGAGCAACCCGTGGCGGAGGAGAGAGAGAGAAGAGAAGGGCGGTAGAGATTGGAGAGTCCTACGCTCAGAACACAGATTGCCCCAACTAAGGGCAGTCCCCTTCTACGGAGGGTTGGTGAGGCTACGATCGAAGAGAGTGTAGATGCGAGTGCCATTCGAAATGTGAGTTTTGTGTTGGTTTTTATATTTTCAGCGAAGGAGATGTGGCTCCTATTAGATGCTGCCGAGCATCCCTCCAGAATAGCGGTCCGGTCCTTCATCTCAGTAATCGAAAGTTCGGATTTTAATCGAGTAATAAACGGGTTACATTGGTATACTCTCAAATTCACTCTGAACCGTCTGTATTGAGATAAACGACCGAATTGACCGTTCAACACTGCTCTACAGGGAGATGCTCGGCTGCATCCCCTGTCTGCCTATTAGCTTGTTCGGTTGCACGTTGGCTTCCAAGGAGAGGCATGGGTTTTCATTTATGGAAAGTTGTCAAACCCTTTGATTGTTAACTCATTAATTTTTCTCTAATCTTCAATGATGTATACAATATTTTGAGAAAAGAAGCAATCTTCAATGATGTATGTATACAATATTTCGAGAAAAGAAGCAACGGTTTGATTTTTGGGTTACTTGATACCATCACATTTGCCGATGACTGGGTACAAAAGAAAGGTATGCTAAACATTTGCGGTATTCCGAAGTTTTTCCATAGCTCATGTAGTGAAGAGAGTCTTCAGAGCATGAGAGAAGACCGATAATTGAGAACGGGAGCGGAGAATCCTACTGAAGAGTTACGTGACTAAGGTTCGGACTAAGTTATGCATACCCAACTAATTTTTTATACTAATTTCACCATATATGGATTCTCTTATGACATTTGAAACAAAGTCACGTGTGCAACGGCCGCTTTCCAATTGATGCATACCTCGACTAATTTGTAGGTACCAATTTCACCATCAACTACTAGATTCCCCAATAATAATTGGGGGAAAGTCGCGAATGCAATGGCCCCACAATAAATTGTAGTACTTATTCTATGCTTGATTCCTTAAAATTTCTGACATTATGATTAAATTACGATCTCCTATAAATTTTCTCTATCTATCACTCCACTCATTACTTTTCTCTATCTCATACTCATATCTTTATATTCATCCAAATCATTATTGTCCTGTCCCAAATCCACGGCGTTGGTTTGAAAATCGTTCACCATTGCGGATGAAATTTCGTTTCAAAAATGAACGATTTTAAGTATCAAATTATTTTTTTAGACAAAAAATGCAACTTGTTCACAATTTAATGATTTGCACAACAATTTTTTTTCCTTTGAGATTTATGAGATGACCGTTTCAAATCCTTGTGTGTGACATCCAAACACATTGGGCACAATTTGACGGTGTTCTAAGACCACCCATAATTTTCTTGGAGCAGCCCTATTCTTGATCTCCCAAAACACCTCCAAACTCGAGCTTGCGAGTCTCCGGCGTTGCAAAACATTGATCCAAACCTCTCCATTCATAGACGTTGCAAAGCGAATACTCCGGGAAAAAAAAACGTGTTTTTTTACCAAACGATAGAATGTTAGTATGTTAAAACCAAAAAGTCAAATTTGAAAGTGTCTCCAAACGAGTTTGAAAGTATTATATATTTAGAGGTGATCTGCTCCCTAATTTTGCGGGTTTCGAGGGAACCGTATTCCCGTTGGAAAAGTCTTTCCCATGGAATAGGGCCTAATGACCCGTATCTAACAAACTGTGAAATAATTTTCCGATCATTTCTCTTTCCCTCTCATCCTTTGACTCATTCACACCTATAAATCTCACGATGTTGCAGACCCTGAACCAAACACCCATGACCTTAATATATCGTCTCTCTTCCTCCATTGGTTTCGAGTCTGCATTGATCGGGTACACGAATCTCGACTCTCCTCCTTCGCCGATACTTTCGATTGCGCTTCAAATTGGCATGGATCGTTTTTTTTGTTGAGGCTGAATCATAATACATTTCATTTGCAATCGATTCCGCTTGCTTCCCGAAAAAGGGCAAAAAATACGACGAATTCGAGTAAAGGTTTCTTCCTCTCTGTTTTTGTATGCAAAACTAGGACTATCTCTTCTGTTTTGTAGCAAAATCTAGTTTTGGTACTGTTAATTTATTCTTCTATATGTGTATTGTGCTTCTAGCATCAATGGGTAATTAAAAATGGCCTATGAGCCTTTTAATGTTGATGCAAACATATTACCTCGTTGTCCTAAAACGGTGATTATACTTTGTATGCTCCGTCACAGAAAGCCATTCTCTATAGTTCGAGTAGAGGTCTTAATATTTATTGGGACGTTGATTAGAGGTTTCTCTGCTTCATTTGCAGGAAAGTTTGGGCGGTGGATGGCGATTGGACCTGTTTTGGCATCTTGATGCTGGTAGCGGGTTTTAGAGTGGATGGTACAATCATCTATATCACCTTGGTGGAGGAGGGAAAAAATGTACCAACAACGGAGAAAAGAATCACTTGTCGATGAAAAGACCATACTAGGCTCTAGCATCGCACCAAGAAATGAAGCTCATGCAAATGCTTGCGGCGTATGAGAGGGCGCTTGAAGGCAAACACCCAAAACTGCTGCATAATTGAGGCATGCTCTAAATGATTGCAAAGCAGAGCTGGCTAACAAAGAACGAGTAACCGCTAACCTTTAACGTTAATGAACATTGCTTGTAAGCGAGAGGATTGCTCTGCATATGTGTATAAAAGGGTGGTTGCGAAGAAGATAGATTTCTGGGCTAATGTGAAGGCCGGGCTCATGATTTTGTCCCACTTGATCCAGTTTTTTTTCTAGTGAAGGATGGAGAAATAATGTGGAGCTGGATAGAAACAATTTGGAGCTGGATAAAAACAATGGGGAACTAGATCAAGGGAAAATTTGCGATGTTTGAGGCGACATGGAACTGGTTTAGCCAACTTGTGACGAGCTCAATTACTATAGTGGACCTCTTTTTGGTGATAATCCCAATGGTGAGGGCGGCGAAAAAAATCCATTTTTGTTCCAACCCATCATTCTTGTACTTTTGTTTGGTACTTTACTTCATAAACGAGCTGTTCTACTCACAAAAAATGACAGATTGATTGTATGCAAGGTATTTATACCAGAAGATAGATTTCTGGGCTAATGTGAAGGCCGGGCTCATGATTCTATCCCACAGCGTGCCCATAGGAAATTTCCTCTACTAAGAGAGAGGAAAACTTTGGAACTTGCATAAGTTTCTCACCTTGCCACTTCTACTTAATGTTGACATTGAACTCTACAGCGCCGGTACCATACCGACAAGATCACCTGCCTACAATGGTGAAAGAGGTTTTTTTGCAGATAAGTGCCTCAGGTCATTCACTAGTCATGCCTATTGTCGGCTGCTAGTTCACTCAGAGATTCTTTAGTTGTAGTAACAACAAGATACTAGATAGATTACGCTGAATTGTACTCCTCTAAAACTATAACAAATTATACTAAAGTTGTTGCATTTGGTACTGGTGTTTAAGCTTCTATCATCAATGGGTACTGATTAATCTTCTTCATTTTGGTTCCTTACTCTTTGCATGGTATTTGCCTTGTAAATGTTGTCATGAAGTAGGATTTTGGTTTTTGGTTTTTCTGAAACAATGTTTAATGATGATGCAAACAGTGATTAATGTTTTTGGAGTACTCTGTGAATACAACATTTTTTTTAATTAGAGATATTTACACCTATAACACGAAAAAACACAAAAAAAAAAAAAAAAAAAAAGAGGTAAAGCAAATACTTCGTCGCGAAAAGCCATTCTCTGTAGTTCGAATACAGGTCTTCTTATTAATACCTTCTCATCGTTCATTTTACTACGCATGAAAATTGTATGAGAAAGGCGTTAAATGCTTCAAAACGTAAGAACAATCAAGTTCCCGCAACTTGTGAAATATGGTATGTACATTGTAATACGTATGCATGATAGTTTGTGTTCATTATATGCTTGCAGTTTTCTTCTTCATTCACCCCTATTTGCTAAGGAAAAAATAGACATTTTTCCAGAGGATTGATTTTGGCTCCACTTCCAAATTCAACAACCAGAAGATTATGGGAAAAGGGATCACAGATATAACCCTGGAAAAGGCTATGAATGAAGAGGATATTAAAACTTGGCTAGATTCTGCAGCCGCAATCGAACTCGCGCGGGAGCAAATTGCTGGGAATGTTAAGGAAATAGAGTCCCACATTGCTTGGGAGTTGAATGAGTGATCACTTAATAACATCTGGGACCTCTCCACTCATTGCCAATTGCTTTTGAGATGGATATAAAGTTTCCACATGGTATCAGTGCGGGGCCCATTCCATCCCACATTTTAAAAATTTACAATCCACACCCCACGATCACGATGACAAATCAGCAAAAAGGCTGCACGATGATAGGGACCCAAAAAGTGGCCACACTTGACAGACCTCAAATGCGGCTGCACGTGAGGGGGATGATAGGACCCAAAAAATGGCCACACGTGACAGACTTCAAATGCGGCTGCACGTGAGGGGGATGTTAAGGAAATAGAGATGAGTGATCACTTAATAAAATCTAGGATCTCTCCACTCATTGTCAATTAGTTTTGAGATGGATATAAAATTTCCACTGAATTTTGTTTGAATAATGAACAATGTAAGTTAAAAGTAGTTATATATGGCGTCCATCTTAAGTTAGAGAAAAGATACAAGTTGTTCACAATTTTTTTCCATGTGCTGAAATAGTTTTCTAAGCAAGATTTACTAGAGGAACGATTAAATTACGGCTTAAATTAAAGCTTAGGTTAAGGGCCCAAACACGACCACTCGAATAATCTTTTGGGACGAACTCACCTCCATGCTTACACATCTCTCAAAACCCCTCCAAATTCAAGTTTGTGAGTCTCATTCGGGGTTCCAAAAACCATTGATCTCAACAGTTGAATCCATAGATGTCGCAGAGAAAAACTGTAGCAACCGAATATTTGATAAAAGAAATTCGTTAATATTTTAGGTAATGGAGAGATGAAATAAAACATGAAATGAAAAGAGAAAAGAAATGAGATTTTTGGTCAGTGGAGTTTGTGCATGAGAGATGAAATATGCAAGTGGAGTCCAAAGGTGGCCCACGTAGAATTATGTCCTCATTTAAGGAAGTGGCAGATGGATTTTTGATTGTGTATATTGAATTGGTGGCGTAAATCATCTGATTTTGTTACCTGGTTGGGTTTGGTTGGGTTAGATAGAAAGAGTAATGCCGGGAATTTGGGTCGTTACAAAAACACTCTTGATAAAAGTCGGTGTAATCGGACATTGATGGAGAAACAAACTACTCAATCTTTGTTAGATGGCGAATATAAGTTTAATCTAAAACCATCTATTTGATAAGATAAAATATACTTCGAAGTGAAATATTGTCACGACCCAAATCCTGAGGGCGGTTGGGTCATCGTGACCGGCCATTGATTCCTATGTTCAACCCAGGGCTCCTCCCCAATCAAAATGAGGAACAACTTCCAAAAGATTGAGTGTTTTTTTTTTTTCATACCAAACGATAGGATGTTAGTATCTTAATCTAAAAAGTTGAGTTTGAAAGGGTCTCGATATGGTATAATTAGAGGTGATCTGGTCCCTAATTTTGCGGGTTTCGGGGGAAACGGATTCCCGTTGGAAAAATCCTTCCCATGGAATAGGGCCTCATGACCCGTTTATCTAACAAACTGTGAAATGATTTTCCGATCATTTCTCTCTCCCTCTCATCCTTGATCCATTCACACCTATAAATCTTACGATGTTGCAGACCCTAAACCAAACATCCATCCATTGGTTTCGAATCTGCATCGATTGGGTACACGAATCTCGACTCTCCTCCTTCGCCAATAATTTCGGTTGTGCTTGAAATTGGCATCAGTCGTTATTGTCGAAGCTGAATCGTAATACGTTTCATTAGTAATCGACTCGCTCGCTTCCCGAAAAGAAGAACGAAAAATACGACGAATTCGACTAAAGGTTTCTGCATCTCTGTTTTTGTGTGCAAAACTAGGACTCTTCTGTTTTGTATAGCAAAATCTAGTAACATTTATTGGGACGTTGATTAATTTGAAGTTTCTCTACTTCATGTGCAGGAAAGTTTGGGCCGTGGATGGCAATTGGACCTGTTTTGGCATCTTGATGCCGATAGCAGGTTTCAGAGTGGATGGTACAATCATTTATATCACCTTGATGGAGGAGGGAAAAAATGTAACGGCGGCGGAGAAAGAATCACTTGTCGACGAAAAGACCATACTAGGCTCTGGCATCGCACCAAGAAATGAAGCTCATGCAAACACTGATGCGGAGTTACCATTTTGAGAGGAGCGGAAACAAGAGTCTTTTCAATCTTCTACCGCTGATGTTTTGAGGATGATCAGGACAATCACCCAGACATTTAGTTTGCGTGAATATTGTGATATATCATCGTCTGACAGATGGTCACCTGCCAACATGATGGTAAGACTCAAGATCCTACCCTCCGTACCAAAAGTGCATGCAAGGAGAAAAATTACCCTTTAGTGCTTCTATATGTGTATTGAGAGGAAAATTTGGAACTTGCATAAGTTTGTCATCTTGCCACTTCTACTTTTTGTTGACATTGAACTCTACAACGCCGCTACCATGCCGGCAAGTGATCGCCTGCCTACAACGGTGAAAGAGTTTTTTGCTGATAAGTGCCTCGGATCATTCCCTTTGCCAGGCCTATTGTCAGCTAGTTCACTCAGACAGTCTTTAGTTGTAGTAACAACATGATAGACATTATTCTTGTACTTTTTATTTGATTCCATTTGTAAAATAAGCCAAATGCTTAAAAGTCGCCTGATTAAGCCGAATTGTACTGCTCTAAAACTATAGCAAATTAAGGTTGTTGCATTTGCTACTGGTGTTTAAGCTTCTATATACATGTATATTCTTCTTCTTTCTTCAATGGGTGATTAATCTTCTTCATTGACGGCAAGAGAATATAGCATCACAATGAGAGTAGCATCCCAACGAGGTTGCCACCCTACACCACGACAATCATATTCATATGTTATTCAAGCCCAAGGATCAACCCAAACAGAAGAAGTAGAACACCTTGGGGTACAATTCTGAGCTTTTTCGTTTGTTCTTTCCTGCTTTATTTGGTATTCGGTTGGGTCTAAGCAAATGTTACCGTTGGTTTGAATTAGTTCTTGAGCAAGTGTGTGCTTGCAGTTTAAGTAGTAAAGGTGTTTGTTATCTGCACCAAGAGTAAAGGATAGATAAAGACTTGTTTAAGTCTTTGTAGGTGAAGTGAGTGAAGAGAACGATTTTGTTAGTCTTAGCTTTGCTAGCTTTTGGGGGAAATATATATTCCAGCAGTCTAGTGTTCTAAAAGGCAGCCGCCTAGGCTAATTAGTCCCCGCCTAGGCGCTAGGCGGTAGTTCGACGCCAAGATTAGATAGCTGACTAGTCCATGCCTAGGCGCTGGGTGGCCGACTAGGTTGAGGCCTAGGCGCTAGGCACTCCTTTTCTGCCCGACTAGCGCCTAACGATTTTTAGAACATTTCAGCAGCCATACCTTATTACTGTTATTGGTGAAGATGGGATATTCAAGAAATTGGGGCGTAAACATATAAGTTGAATAATCAGTGTAGTTTACCTACTTCAGATTACTTTTTCATGAAGCATATGGCCTATTTTGGGGTTCCAAGTTTGAATTTATTTCATAGACCAGAATTGATCATCCCGTGTATATTACCAGATTAAAGTTAACTCATCAACTATGGTGTATGTATCACCGGAACTCGTCCGATGGACCTTTGGACATGTCCGACCTCCGTTGTTTAGGCGATTTGTGGGTCGGACCGGTCTGCTTCAAACAAAGCTTTTGGTAATCATCAATGTTGATTTTGTCAACTTCGGATTCTGGGAAAATTGAGAGTCAAATCTTGGCCCTCATGGGTTTGATTCCTATTGTTGGTGGGAAATCAACCATTGTTGTTGGCTCACATACACACACACTATTCTACTCCCAAAACTGAAGGATACAGAACCTCAAATTTCTGCATAATTTGCGGCCGCATTATTGTGTGCAAGGCCGCAATATAGGACTGCGTGGCTGCTGTAATTTAGTGCATGGACGCAATGTCATTAGCTGTGGCCGCTATGTTTGAGGTTGTGGCTGCTATGTTTGAGACGTGGCCGCAATATTCATGTGTGTGACCGCAATGTTGTAGTACCGGTGGCCGCAAGGTCAGACCTGGTCCGTGACTGGTTTTCGCCGGAACTCCATAACTTCCGAACTTCCTCTTCTTTGGTCCAAATATGCACTGAAAAAAGACCCTAAAACAGTATAAGGGACATGGGAAGGGTTCGTCTCTCTCTCTCTCTCATGTGATGTGTGATCTGGATTTGTATGTTGAGGGTCCTTGAATTCGTGGGGTGATTTTGACATTCTTAATTACTAGTACTTGTTTACTGTTTAGTGAACAAGTTATTTGTATGAGAAACCTCTAACGTTTAGGCAAATCCAGGACTCTCTCCTATCTTTTGTTACGAAATCTAGCTTTCGGTACAATTGTTCAATATTCTGTCTGTATTTTATGCTTGTAGCATCAACTGGTGATTAATCTTCTTTCATTTTGATTCCGTATCATTCTTTGTATCGTACTTGCTCTGTAAATGTTTATGATGCACTCAGATTGCGAGGGTAGAACATTGGATCGAGTGTTTCCAATGGTGACAGACTAACAGAGAAAAAGCAAGACAAATGAGAAAAGAAAACATGATCGAGGTGAAAGCAGATGCTTCGTCACCGAAAGCCATTCTCTCGTTTTACTGCACATGAAAATCGATACGTTATAGCGGAATTTATCGCTTCAAACCTATTGTAAGTCGGAACTGTAGGAGACGCGCAAGAACAATCATGTTCCGGGAAGATGCACACTATCTATCACAAATACAACCGTGTGAGCTTATAAATTATAAGTTACATTATGCCGCAGCTATACATGGTTGTATTTTCGTAGGATTGTTGGAGGGGATAAAAACGCGCAGCGGGCCATTGGCTCTCTCTCTCTGCCCGCCATGGGGTGCATTTCTTTTCCTCCTCCATGAATCATGAAGGTGACAAAATATTCGACCAACACCCGCATTGAGGATGCTAAACCAATTCAAATCGCCCTCAAGGGCCAACAAATGAAACAGAGAAACCTCCAAATCATCGTCTCGATAACTCTAAAAGCGATCTAAATCAGAGAGGTTGTCGACCGAGCAGAGATAGTGGTGGAAATAAGGGATGTGTCTCGCAAGATCAAGTTAACCTCTGGTTAATAAAACTTTCTTTGCAGTTCAAAAAATAAGCAAGATTAAGGGATTAGAGTTCCCAACAGGCATTGCACTCTCTCATTTTTTCCGCTGTTTGGATGGTAAGAAAATCACCATTACGGAAAAAATTTCACTGCCGGGTGGGTACCACGTGGTGCTTGCTCGGCTCATCCGAGCCGTTTATTGCATTTCTGGACGGCTTGGTTTTGGAGAGAAAAAAGAAGAAGAGAGAAAATATTGGGGTGAGAAGAGAGAGAGGGTTTCAACTCGGATGTACAACGGGTACTATGTGGGATATACTCACTGGGCACCAAAAAATTTCTCCGCGATAAAGAGAAAGCGAATGCACAAACAAAGCAAATCAAGGCGTTTATCAAAACGCCTCCGGAGGATGTGAAAAACCAACGGTAGTACTAACACTTTCTCCCTTTCCTTCTCACAAAGCTAGGGCACGGGAAAGCAAATGGCCGGGAAAGCAGCGAAGGCCACTACCGGCTCTACTCCGTCGGAAAGCTCACTGTCGGCACAATAATTGCTAAGAGCATCTTTAATCCAAGACCCTTCAAATCTCTATTTGAGAGGATCAAATTAATCTATTTTATTTGAAAAGTAGATTTAGAGGATTATATTATTTATCTCAACTCCAACCCAACACTTTATTTCTCAACTCCAATACATATTTGAAAGAGATCCTCTATTTTTTCCTTCATCCTCTATATTTAGAGGATCAAAGTTCATTCTCCCAAATGGAGGAGAGTTTTAGAGGATGGGTTGGAGAATGTTTTTTCTCCAAAATGAAGATATAGAGTATGGGTTGGAGATGCTCTATATCTTCATTTTGGAGGAAAAATATTCTCCAATCCATCCTCTAAAACTCTTCTCCATTTGGAAGGATGAATATAGAGAATGAATGAAAAAATAGAGGATCTCCTTCAAATATATGTTGGAGTTGAGAAATAGAGTGTTAGGTTGGAGTTGAGATAAATTGTACAATCCTCTAAATTTACTTTTCAAATAAAATAAATTAATTTGATCCTTTAAAAAAGAAATTTAGAGGGTCTTGGATTGGAGATGCTGTAACAGCATCAGTCTCCTCTCGGAAATCCTACTACCTCTGCCGGCGAAATCCCTCGTACGATTCTAGTTTGTGTCCAAGCATTTGCCGTCCCTCATCTCCGATTCCCTATTTTGCTCTGACCACTCCTCCCGAAACCCTAGCCCTAAAATCTCAGGCCTCTATTTCTGTAAACACAACAACCGACTCCACCCCGTCTCGCTTCACAGCTGCCGCCACAACCTCCCATCTCTCGCCTTCCTCGATGGCCTTCAAGCTAACAGCCCTAAACCCAGGATTCTAAACTCCCGCAACGGCTTATTGCTGTGCGAGACTGGTTCTAAATGCGAACCGATATACATTGTCTGTAACGCGACCGCGCAGAAGCACAAAGTAGTTCCTAAGCCTAGTGGATTTTCATCTCGATCGGCCAATCATCGTGGCGCTTACTTGGTTTTCGATCCGAAAAAATCGCCTCACTACAAAGTTGTCGTGGGCAGTCACAAGAGTCCTAGTAAGTCGGAACCTTAGTCTTTTGAAATTGATATCTACGATTTGGAGGGCGGGAATTGGAAAAAGATTCTTCCACCACATTCGTGTTGGGGTCGCGGCGTCTTTTGGAATGGAGTGATTCATTGGTTGAGTAAAACTCGTACGAATGTTGAGATTGGACACTGATGCCGAGGAGGTGATTGCATTGCGGCTCCCTCCAAGTCCGAGAATTCTTGTTAACAGAAATATCAAGTATTTCGGAGAATGTGGTGATTCTTATCCAAACTAGTTCAACCTCTGCTACGGGATTCGCAATTCTTGAGCTGAAAAGTGACACTAGCCGTTTGATTGTGAAGTACTGGGTCGATGGTAGAACCATAGCTGCATCTGCATTTCCTAAGACGGAAGAACTCTTCAAGTTTTACGTGTAGTGCGTTCTGAAGGGCAAGAAAAAAGAAGATTACACACTTTGTGTTGGCCATTCAAGGGAAAGTGGTTTCCTATAATCCGAAGCGCGATACACTGGATGTGCTTTCTGATCTGGAGCCAGGCAAATCGATTGATGACGGCGTGAATGGTTGCGCTTATCCCTTTCTTGAAACTGTGTCTCCTATTTGAACGGATCGTAAACGCTGGACCAGATGTTCTCTTTTGCAGAAAGTTTTCGACTAATCAACTTCGCTCGGTTTGACAAGTTGAACATTTTGCTGGTAATTGGTGTATGAAGCACGTGGTACTTCTAACATCTTTTGTTAGATATCCTGAGTAATCCATATTTGTCTGGTGCAGGGCTTGATTGCGTTTTTTCATCTTGTTCTTACATTATGCAGATGATGCAGCAGATCGAAGAGGTTGAGATTGGTGAAAAATCACCATTATCTTGGCAATGTTCGAGTAAGAGCAGTATTACAGGATGGAAGCTGGACCTTAACGCTCTTGGAGTTTCTTACAAGGTGAAGAGGCTCAAGCAGTAGCTTCTAGTGCTCAAGAGATTGACTGGCAAGCGAGAAAGTTGTGAAGGTAGAGAAGGTGATAACAAAGATAAGCGGGTTGGGATGAAGGGATTGCTCACGGAAATATCATTGTTGAATAAACAAGCCACTAGGTATCAGTCACCCCGAAGTGTATTTAGACGGTCTAGATTTTAAGAAAACTATTTGCACGAAGAGTTAAACTCTTCCAGCAAATGATTTATTTAAAATCCAGACCATCCAATGTCGAAACGGATGGTTGGGATCATGCTCCACAAACGACTTATTCACGGCTCCTCTGTGAATAAGCCAACCTCATTTACAAAATACCATCATAGCCCTTCTTCAGACATTAATATACGTTACTATTGTTTGTCAAAACAGAGAGAAAAATCGAGTTTGAAAGGATAGAAAAATCTATTATGGTCACCAAACAAATAACATGTTTGGTGACCATAATAGTTTTGTTTATTTGTTTTTTGGGCCGTCGAAAATGTTTTTCAAAATAAATAAGAAAGGCAATTTTTATGTTTCCGAAATTTCCATAAACTAGTGAAATTGATTATATATTTTGTAAGCAAACAACGGTAAGACAAACGTATTTATGGTTCCTATTTCAAAAAATATTACAAACAAAAACAAAAAACTGAAATAAACATTACGGTATTATTATTATTTGTTTTGATAACCGAGGAACAGCCCTACAGCCAAGCCACAATTAGACCCAAATGCTCAACCCAAACCTCAGGAAAATTAGCGCGGCTACATCAGTTACGACCCCCTCTACTATTAGGGTGCATGGACAGGACGCCTGTGTGATCCACAAAATCGAGTTTGAAAGGATAGAAAAATCTTTCCGATTGAATAGGGCTAAAATTGATCGACAAACTGAAAAACGATTTCCTCTCCCTCTCTCTCCCCGTTGATTCATTACACCTCTCTCTCTCTCCGTCTCTCTCTCTTCCCGTTGATTCATTACACCTATAAAACTTACCTGACTCCCATGACTGGACATGGTCTCTCCTATAATTATGTCGAATCTGCAACAAATCTCCTGAAGATTAAGCGGCCGAATAGCAAGTTGGCGGAAAAACCGACTGTGAGTGGTTCGGCCGCCTTTGTCTGAAAGCCTGAGTTATCAAAAAAAAAAAAAATAGATGTGATCTGTCCCTAATTTTGCTGATTTCGAGGGAAACGGACTCCTGTTGGAAAAGTCTTTCCCATGGAATAGGGCCGAATGACCCGTATCCAACAAACTTGTGAAACCACTTCCCTTACATTCCTCTCTCCCCCTCCTCCTTACATTCATTCGCGCCTATAAATCTTGCATGTCGCAAACCCTAATCCAAACACCCATGACCTTAATATCGTCTCTCTTCCTCCATTGGTTTCGAATCCGCATCACAAGAATCTCAACTCTCCTCCTTCGCCGATACTTTCGGTTGTGCTTGAAATTGGCATCAGTCGTTATCGTCGAAGCTGAATCATAATACATTCCATTAGTAATCGACTCGCTTGCTTGCCGAAAAGAAGAACGAAAAAATACGACGAATTCGAGCAAAGGTTTCTTCCTCTCTGCTTTTGTATGCAAAACTAGAACTCTCTCTTCTGTTTTGCACAAAATCTAGTTTTGGTACTGTTAATTTATTCTTCTATATGTGTATTGTGCTTCTAGCATCAATGGGTAATTAAAAATGGCGTATGAGCCCTTTAATGATGATGCAAACATGTTACCCCATTGTCCTGAAATGGATATGTTCCTTTGTATGTTTTGTCGTAGAAAACCATTTTCTTTAGTTTGAGTAGAGGTCTTAGTAATATTTATTGGGATGTTGATTTGAGATTTCTCTGCTTCATTTGCAGGAAAGTTTGGGCTGTGGAGGGCAATCGGACCTGTTTTGGCATCTTGATGCCGGTGGCAGGTTTTAGAGTGGATGGTACAATCATCCATATCACCTTGATGGAGGAGGGAAAATTTGTAACAACGGCTGAGAAAGAATCACTTGTTGACGAAAAGACCATACGACGCTCTGGCATTGCACTGAGGAATGAAGCTCATGCGAACACTAATGCGGAGTATGAGAAGTTACCCTTTTGGGAGGAGCGGAAACAAGTGTCTTTTCAATCTTCTCACCTAGCGTAGCCTCTGAACTATCACCACCGCCATCAGGCTCCATTTCTATTTGTTGGGGATTTGTTGTCTGAGGCCCACTCTCCGTGTGTCGAGCTTTTGTTCCGTCAACAGTGGGACCATCTTTTCTCCTCCTAACTACTACGATGTTATTGTATTGATGGAGGAGGGAAAATTTGTAACCACGGCTGAGAAAGAATCACTTGTTGACGAAAAGACTATATGACGCTCTGGCATTGCACTGAGAAATGAAGCTCATGTGAACACTAATGCGGAGTATGAGAAGTTACCCTTTTGGGAGGAGCGAAAACAAGTGTCTTTTCAATCTTCTCACCTAGCGTAGCCTCTGAACTATCACTACCGCCATCAGGCTCCATTTCTATTTGTTGGGGATTTGTTGTCTGAGGCCCACTCTCCGTGTGTGGAGCTTTTGTTCCGTCAACAGTGGGACCATCTTTTCTCCTTCTAACTACTACGCTGTTATTGTATTGAGGATGATCAGGACAATCACTAAGACATTTAGTTAGCGTGAATATTGTGGTGTATCATCGTTTGACAGATGGTCGCCTGCCAGCATGATGGTAAGACTCAAGATCCTACCCTCCGCACCAAAAGTGCATGCAAGGAGAAAAATTACCCTTTAGTGCTTCTATATGTGTATTTAGAGCTTGCATAAGTTTGTCACCTGGCCTCTTCTTCTTTTTGTTGACATTGAACTCTACAACGCCGCTACCATGCCAGAAAGTGATCACCTGCCTACAACGGTGAAAGAGTTTTTTTTGCTGATAATTGCCTCGGGTCATGCACTATGTCATGCCTATTGTCGGCTGCTAGTTCACTCGGAGAGTCTTTAGTTGTGGTAACAACAGGATATTGGATAGACATTGTACATCTTCTTATACTTTTTATTTGATTCCATTTGTAATATCAGCCAAACGCTTAAAAGTCTATTGAAATTCGCCTGATTACGCCGAATTGTACTACTCTAAAACTATAACGAACTATACTAAGGTTGCTGCATTTGGTACTAGTGTGTAAGCTTTTACATGAATATTATGCTTGTTAAAACTAATGGCTCATATGTTACGTATGAAGAGATATAAGAAAGTTCTAATAGAAAGGCCAGATCACGGAGCGGAGGGAGTGGAGCGAAGCGTAATGACCGGAGCGGAAGGCCCATTGGTTTGGGTACGGTACGGTGTTATAAGGGCATTATGGGTATTCAGGCCATAATTCGGATTAGGGCAGGAATAGAGGAGACTATAAATATTCTCTATTGTAAAACCCTATGTACTGTTCTCAATAATAAATCTCTATCGCTCTTGCTCTCGTGGACGTACCCGATTTTGGGGAACCACGTATATCTGTGTGTTAATCTCTTTACTGTTTACTTGCATAATCATCGTGTGCGTGGGTAATCGATCCTAACAATGCTTCTATCATCAATGGGTGATTAATCCTCTTCATTTTGGTTCCGTACTCTTTACATGGTATTTGCTTTGGACATGTTGTCACGCAGGTTTTTGTTTTTTCCCTAAATGTTTATTGATGATACAAACAGTTAATCATCTCCCCGTCCTGAAAAACAGTGATTTATTTTGTTAACACGTGACTTATGTTGTTCTTATGTCGTGCTTTTTCCACCTATAACAGGAAAAAGCAAGAAAAAAGAAACGAGTGAAAGCAAATACTTCGTCGCAAAAAGCCATTCTCTGTAGATTGTGAGTAGAGGTCTTAATAAAACCTTCTCATTGTTTATATACTGCGCATGAAAATTTTATGAGAAAGGCGTTAAAATTCTCCTTTTTTTTTTTTTTTTGGCTCATTCCTTTTAGGGGTAAACGCGAAAACTTGAATAACTCTCTTTGATTTGCTTCTTTGCGTTGTCGTCTTTGAAATCTCTGAATATCGTGAATGCATCACCATTTAAATGGTGAATTTGCTGATGCATGCCATCTGATTCTCAAATTCGAAAATGGATCTTGCAAATGGTGCTACAGCCATACGGTTAGGTAGATCCATCAGCTTAATTAATACATGACGTTATGAACCTTTTTTTCCTTTGATTTTGTGTTTCCTTCCTTCCTTTTTTCGCGTACTTGCTATGGTTAAGTGATCTTCTTCGTACAATTTGTCCAACCGCTATATATAATAGAGACTGCGTCTGAAAGTTCTTTGTAACTTGACGATTGTTTGTCTAGTTTTTCATCGTGGGAAACACGATCAGCTTCACGAATCCTAAACTGCATAATTGCAGTTGTGGAGTATATATGGTTTTTTTCCTCCAAAGATGAAGCACATTTTTCCTGATAAAAAACCACAACTAAATGGTGCAATTGATGGTCGGTGGCCTTTCATTGAGAAAGAAGGGTTTTTTTTTTTAACTACTTTGCTGCAACAACAAATGCTATTCAAGAACTTTGCAAACGAAAAGAGAAAATCTTCTTTACGTCTGGTCCGTATAGAAGAAGTTACGGAGCTCAATTGCGACCGTTAAAAGTGTTTTTGGACTATCCGGATTGAAAACCAATTATGACCGGTAATAATTGATTGTGATGAACTTTTCTCCGGAAAAGTTTCATTAAAATCTGGACCATCCAAAACCGAAATGAACGCGTGAAATTGAACAACTCCGTGAAAAAGACACTCTCGAACTAAAAATGCACATTTAAGTTGTGTTTGTATCGCTAATTTCAGAAAGGGAAAAGAATGTGTTTGAAAGAACCAATCGAACCCTCTCTTTCTTTCACTTGTGAAATCCGGAGTTGAGTTCTTTCACCTGTGAAATCTGGGGTTGAGTTATTACCAGAGACGGTACCATAATTTCATAAGCGGGGGGCCGAGATACGTTAATGTGCAAAAAATGTATTAATATATGTGAAAAGTGTATAGATATCTAGAATAGTGCATGAAACTCGTTTTAAATGTTTATTATCCACTTCCTATGGGCTCATATTAGAAAAGTGAAAACTTGTGACGTTGAAAAAGTAATTCTTTATTTCCGGGGCTACGCATGTGAAATATTAATATTAAAATGTAAAATTTTTCAAAAAAAAAAAAAAACCAAATTGCGGGGGGAAATTTTTCAATGCCGGGTGGTACTACATGGTGCTTGCTCGGCGCATTCGAGCCGTCCATTGTGAATGGCCAAGAAAGCAACGAAGGTCACTACCGGCTCTACTCCATCGGAAAGCTCACCATCGGCACAAGCAAGTGCCAACAGCGTCGATCTCCTCAAAGAAATCCTACTCCTTCTGCCGGCGAAATCTCTTATACGATTCAAGTCCGTGTCTAAGCATTGACTCTCCCTCATCTCTGATTCCCGATTCTGCTCCAACCACTCCTCCCGAAATCCTAGCCCTAAAATCTAAGGCCTCTATTTCTGCAAACACAACAACCGACTCCACTCCGTCTCGCTTCACGGCCACCACCACAACCTCCCGTCTCTCGCCTTCCTCGATGGCCTTCAAGGTAAAGCCCTAAACCCAGGATTCTAAACTCCTGCAACGGCTTGTTGCTGTGCGAGACTGGTTCTAAATGCAAACCGATATACATTGTCTGTAATGCGACCGTGCAGAAGCACAAAGTAGTTCCTAAGCCTAGTGGATTTTCATCTCGATTGGCCAATCATCGCGGCGCTTACTTGGCTTTCGACCCGAAAAAATCGCCTCATTACAAAGTCGTCGTGTCGTGGGCAGTCACTACAGTCCTAGTAAGTCGGAACCTTGGTCTTTTGAAATTGATATCTACGATTTGGAGGGCGGGAATTGGAAAAAGATTCTTCCACCACATTTGTGTTGGGGTCGCGGCGTCTTTTGGAATGGAGCGATTCATTGGTTGAGTAAAACTCGTAAGAATGTCCTCTTGAGATTGGACACTGATGCCGAGGAGGTGATTGCATTGCGGCTCCCTCCAAGTCCGAGAATTCTTGCTAACAGAAATATCAAGTATCTCGGAGAATGTGGTGACGGTTTGATTCTTATCCAGACTAGTTCAACCTCTGCTACGGGATTCGCAATCCTTGTGCTGAAAAGTGACACTAGCCGTTTGATTGTGAAGTACTGGGACGATGGTAGAACCATAGCCGCACCTGCATTTCCTAAGATGGAAGAACTCTTCAAGTTTTACGTGTTGTGCGTTCTGAATTAAGGGCAAGAAAAAAGAAGATTACACACTGGTGTTGGTCATTCAAGGTAAAGTGGTTTCCTATAATCTGAAGCGCGATACACTGGATGTGCTTTCTGATCTGGAGCCAGGTGAATCGATTGATGACGGCGTGAATGGTTGGGCTTATCCCTTTCTTGAAACTCTGTCTCCTATTTGAACGGATCGTAGATGCAGGACATTATGTTCTTTTTTGCAGAAGTTTTCGACTAAATCAACTTCCCGCTGTAGACAACTGACAAGTTGAGCATTTTGCTAGTAATTGGTGTATGAAGGATTAGCACTTGATACTTCAACATCTTTTGCTATATATCCCGTGTAATCCATATTGTCTGTCGACGTAGGGTTTGATTGCGTTTTCCATCTCGTTCTTACGTTATGCTCCACCTTACACATGATATGAATGTATGAAGACGACAAGAAACGAACAATACAAGAAGAACTCGAACTGAAGAACATAAAAACGGAAGCAGTCGCCTCGTTATATTCTAATTGATCGTCAATCAGCTAACTATCTATCTAGTAAGTGGCAGTATTGGTTTCTATATTTACTCAATCTTGATGCAGTTTTGTACTAACACTCCGCTAACCCCCCCTGATGTATACCGTATGACAAAAAAACAAAAAAAAAAACCCTCATTAGGTGAATGGAATGTTTCAAGTGCGTACTTCCGAAAAATCTCCTGCCAAGAGGGCTTCAGAGCAATGTTTGTTATTTGACTTGGAAATATGGAGGGGATTGGAATGGTGAAGGTCCCGGAATCTTTAGTACGAACATAAAATTGATGCAGATCCGGATTTTTCCATCCAACCGAGACATATTGATTTGTGGGTTCCAACACCGGAGTTGGGTATTTTTTTGTTTTTCCCTTCGGTATTTTGTTACTTTCTTGTAATGGGACCAACACCGGAGCAATGTGTCATTTGTATTTGTTTAGTTGTTATATAAGTGTGTGTTTTCTCAAAAAAAAAAAAAAAAATGCAGCAATCATATGATTCATATCTACTAATCAATTATTTTGCAAATTTCCTAGATTCAAATATTCCCTTTTTATGGATTGAGCCAAGATCTAGGATTACCCCGAGGGGAGGGATCATATCCTTACTTGGTTTGGAAATTGCTTAACTCCGCAACCTACCCTTCAAATATGGCAAAGGGCGAGGTCGTTGATAGCATATAAATCCGGTAAGACCGGGATCGTTCCCACAGAGAAGTTTTCTTTAGCAAATTTGGAATAGAAGGTAAGTATGTAGCACGGCTTCAAGCAGCCAACTTGGAGTTTGGTTTAGTTAACGAAATTGAACTTGAAATTAACTTAGATTAAAAGCGATCGAGTCAAAGGGATTAATTAACCCACGACTTAGCCGTTAAACAGTTTCTTCATCTAACTTATGAGTGGACCGAAACCGTCCAGATTCCACTTGAAGAATTAAAAGCTGAAGACTACTTGTAACTTAACTCAAAACTCTAATTCAAATTGAACTCATTTAATGCAAGTGAGAGACGAAAAAGGATCGTTCGCACGCTTAGGATTAATCAAGCATGTAGCATGGGGCGATAGACTTCATTGATCAAAGAAGCCACCGACCCCATGATCAACACAAGACATCATGGGTTTAATTCATTCAAAGCTTTGAAATCGAGCTAAAGTTTAGGCGAAACCATTTAAACGACTAATTCATAGAGTAAACCTCACCCCGAGACTAAACCAATTAACTACTCACACATGATAAAAAGACTAGAAATTTTGCTAAGAAATGAAAACGTGCTTCACCGATAAAGACGGAAATAAACTTGATTTTACTAAGGATCCAAACCACACGAACAACTTTAATACTTGAGAATTAAACATAAAACCATAACTTACTTGAGTTTGGAAAGGAATTGGATGCTAAAACTTCAAAGGAAAGACTTAAGAGCTAAAGAACATAAAAGACTAGAAATTGTCTAAATGTACATCATGGCTATTAATGGCCAAAGAGCCTATTTATAAGCCTTACAACCAGCCATAAAATGGACCAAAAGGCCCCCCAAAATATCCCAAAATTATGCTAGAAATGGAAAGTTTTTATAAATGGAAAGTTGGAAAGTCAGTACAAAAAAACTCTAATGGAAACCTACTGTTATGGATAACCAAAGAAGTGTTATCCATAACAGTCCCCCGTAGCACCTTGTTATCCATACCAACACCAAACGTTATCCATACTCCTAAGGCTGGAGTCATTCTGGACCAGAATATGACAAACGTTATCCATAACCTTTCATATGTTATGAATAACACTTGACTGCTGGGCCAAAACTGGGCAAACGTTATCCATGACATTCCATTTGTTATGGATAACACTTGCAGAATTTCCATATTTCAACCTGCTGGACCACCTCCATGCCATGCCACCTCCCGAGCTTCATTCAAAAACTTCATTCATGAACTCCCAGACTCGGTGACACCACTCTTCATGACCTCGAATACTTGGACACTCTTGAGGGTAATTAACGATGCATTTTGCTTGTTAGCCATGCTTTGGTGCGGTCCAAAGCAAATCTAGACCAACGGTTGGCCGCTGGTACTCCATACGATGCTATTGAGATCCGATGAGCGTGAATGTAGTACCGACGGGCACTTGGCATCTTGGATACATCCCGGAATGTTCATTGGCCCACAAAACCACTTGATTGGCACGTTTTTCCTACAAAACTCAATAAGATACCTTACGGGCAATATCGAATAAAACAATAACTTTATGAACATAAAAACTACAAAATCAGGGACTTAAGCACCAAGAATCTACATTATTGAGTGCTTATCAGAAATGTTATTCTAGGATAAATATGGCATTATAAATCACATTCTATTCCAGTCAGTTCTAAGCGTTAGAATTATGGAAATATGAAATCATATATTCATTCCTCCTTAAGATTTCTATCATCTAAACAAGTCTCCTTAATTAGTACCGAATTGATGAAATGATCTCATGAAAACTATTCTACTAAAACATCACTCATTTTGATAAATAATTGTTTTATAACATTGATAAAGACAAAAATAAGGTAAGAAATATTTCAAAATTATTAATTTTTTCCCCCTCAAAACGGGTCAAAAAATAATTCTTTTTTATTAAAAGCAGATTTTTTTTTTTTTTACCAAGAGGGATCATAAATCTGTACAGTAAAGTTAGGATCTGTTTGGAACTTGGGAAAAGGAAATGAAAAGACACGAAAATGTGCAGGGGGAAAGTGTGAGAAAAAAGTAGAGGAAAACGAGGTACTCAAAGGGTGGTGTTATTCGCAGCTACGTATTTTCTCCCATAGCCCGCTAAAAATTTCCAACTATACTCGACAGTTAGTTACCGAAATTGAGATACATTTTCAGCACCCAATTACCGAAATATAATCTTTTTTTCAACTATTTATCAAATGTATGTATTACCGCAGCATACGAAGATTGAACATATTTTCGACATGCAGTTGCCGAAATATAATTTTGTTTTCAACAGCTATTTACCGAAATATTATTTATAATTTTCAACAACTACCTACCGAAATATAGCGGGCTGTGGGAGAAAATACGTAGCTGCGAATAACACCACCCTACTCAAAACTTATTTTTCTTACTATTTTCCTTCCACTTTCTTTCCCAATAACACCAAGGGGAGGGAAAACTTTTGTAAATTTCCTTTCCTTTCATTTTCTTTTCCATTTGTACCCGTGAAGCCCATAAGACCCATGACCCAAGCCGATCGGCTCTCTTCACCCAGTGCAAAATGAATAATAATCATAAGCAAGCAAGAAGAAAGGCGGCGATTATCAACGTCGCTCCGTCGGAAATCTCGCCGGCGGCGGAATTAATTGCCAACAACGTCGATCTCCTGATGCAAATCCTTCTGGGGTTGCCAGCAGAATCCACGATCAGGTTCAAGAGCGTGTCCAAGCACTGGCTCTCCCTCCTCTCCGACTCCAAATTCGCCCCAAAGCACTGCTCCCGGAACCCCAGACCCTCGATCTCGGGCTTGTATTTCTACTTCGATGGCACACTCAGCTCCGTCTCCCTCCAAGGCGGCCGCCATGATCTCCCTTCTCTCTCCTTCCTCAAGTCTGAAATTGGGGCTACACACTCCTGCAACGGCTTGCTGTTGTGCTATGTTACTAGCCGTGGCTATTTTCGGGGATACATTGTTTGTAATCCCACCACAAAGAAATACACATTGCTACCTAGACGTGTTGGTTTAGTTGGGAGTTGGGATGCTTACTTGGCTTTTGATCCTACGAAATCACCTCACCAGTACAAAGTTGTATTGCTCCGTTACGACACTCAAGAAATTTATGTCTACAGTTCGCAGAGTTTGCGCTGGAAAAAGATTTCCCCGGTCCAAAAATATGATGGTGTTTGCGCGTTTTGGAACGGAGCGATCCATTGGTTAACCAATGACCATTTCCTGAAGAGATTTGATGTTGATGGCGAGGAGATGATAGCAATGCCAAACCCTCAGTCGCCCATAATTTTTTCTCCGGACGAAATTCTGTATTTCGGAGAGTGTGGTGACGATTTGATACTTATTCAGTCTCGTTCGTGGTGCCCTAGCGGTTTCAGAATCCTTGAGCTGGAAAGGGACTACAGTGGTTGGGTCGTCAAGTGTCGGGTCAATCTTAGGCCCTTGATATCTGTGTTCCCTGAGATGGAATGGAAAAGCTACAACGATGACTTCGACGGATATGCTGTGCTGGGTGCTGTGAAGGGAGATAATGAAAGAGGTTTTGCACTCTTGTTAGCTACTCCTAGGAGAATTATTTCCTATAACCCAGTGTACAAGACATGGAATGTGCTTCGTAATCTAGTGCCGCGTGAGTCTTATGAATTTGGTTTGAACATTTATGCATTTCCCTTTATGGCAACCTTATTTCCAGTTTGAAGTGAATCTTATGCGTTGGAGCACGTATTGATCACTTTTTTTGTGTAAATTATGAATGATGCTAGTAGTATTTTTTTTTAGTGATGTTTTCTTGTAGCAGTAGATCGCTCTTATTGTTCTGATATGATTGTCGACAGTATTTATGATTATAGTTTGTGCCTGGAATGCTATCGGATGATTTGAGATACGTTCATAAAGTCGAGTATATATCCAAAAGCAATGAAATTTGCTATACCAAGTCGGAAATCACAACGCAAGAAGAACTTGAACTGAAGAAACTCTTATCACCGCACACTAAATCCTTATCGATTTCCACTCAGCTAGCGCTCTTTCTTCGATCTCTGTTTTGTGTAACTAACTGCTATTGGACTCGCTGGTGCGTATATTTTATCATCTTGCCATATAAAAGCTGCCACACGAACGGTAAGTGCCAATTCATCTCGTGATGCAACCTCATGTTCAGAAGCTCGCTTGTATTTGATTTCTTCGGATCTTTCTTCCCAGTCGGAAGAGTCCGATGACACAACACACATCCTGATTTTTGCTTCAGTTAGGTATATGGTAAGTTGGATGTATACTAATGTCCTCTTCTGACTGTATGAAATTGGCGTTGATATTTCCATGGTCAATGACCATAGTCTTCTCTTCATCTTTGAGCATTTTATCTGCCTACTGTCACGCATAAACTCGAATACGATTGTCCAATCTCAAAAGAGGGTGCGTAAAATTTGTTGTCTGGGAAACACGTACGAAAAAAAGTAACTCGGTTGAATTTAAGGACCTCATCAAGATCTTCGCCCTCGACGAAAGGGATATGTTATGCTGAGGATAGAAGAAGTGCTCCTCTCAGGTAGCGTAGGAATGCCTTTATAATCCTAATTGTCCTCTTAATCTTGAAGACGTGGGTCTTGAAGATGTGGGTGTGCGTTTGGGTATGTAAGAGCATCTTCAGCTTTGACCCATTTTAGGCAAAAATCACAAAAATTCCTTTCCAATCCTTTACCCGAACCCTTCCCCATTTTGAGTTTTACTTATTTCTTTACCCAAATTTGGAACAACCCAAGCCTCTCCCCATTTTCCAACAGCTCTCTCTCCTTTCCAACAGTTCTCTCTCCTTTCCAACAGTTCTTTCTTTGATTATAAAACTCTTTCCACACCGAGAGCAATGGACCAGAAATTGCTGATGCTGCTCTTCTTGTCACCTCTCATTTCTCTTCTCTCAACCAACAATTGTGGGTTTCCAATTTGCTAAATGGATGAGTATGGAATTTTTGAGGATTCTATCAGTTTGGAACAACCTCATCGAGTAGAAATTATATCACAAAATTCAGCTGTGGCAGTAGGAACTAGGAAGCCAAAAAACAATCAAACTGCTATTTCTTTATCGAAACGGTGGTCAAAAATTCAAAAATCAATGAGCAAATTTTGTGGTTTTTTTGGCCAAATAGAAAAAGACAAAGAAGTGGAATCGGAGAAAAAGACAAATGAAATTTTCTTTCAATGCAAAACTATGAAATTTTTGCTATTTTTTCTCTTACATTTTGAACGGGAGGAGATGTTTGGGAAAAAACGGATGGAAACCAAAATGAAGGGAAATACTTTTGAAAGCATAAGCGCGCGCGCGCGCACACACACACACATATATATATAGGGGCCGGTTCTAGAGACAATACATTTAACAATACTTTTGACAATACATTTTTTGGAGCCCCACGCGAATAATCAGAGCCTTTCAATTTGTTTAAAACACGTTTTTAAGGGTTCCAGTAAAAAATCAACTCATTTCGATATCGGCAAGGGTTTGATCAGCTCATTTAATTTTATCCTATCAAATTTGACATGAATCAACTAAATGAGCCGATCAAACCCTTACCGATATCTAAATGCGTTAATTTCTTATGGGACCCCTTAAAAACATGTTTCAAATATATTAAGCGGCTCCGATCATTTGTTTGAAGGTCCCATGCGGAATTTCAAAAAATATATTGTCAAAAGTATTGTCTCTAGAACCGACCCCATATATATACACACACACACACACACACATATATATATATATATATACACACACATATATTTGGATAAGAGATCATTTTACCATTGAAGTGAGTCTAACCCAAAATGGATTTTGACCCAATTTGGATCAAGGCTGGAGGTGCTCTAAGTGGGTGTGCATTTAGAATTATTGAATTACAGATCGAGTACCTAAAGAAGAAAGTGGGCTTTAAAGTGCTACATACACAACAATCCGAACACAACACCAAACGCAAACTCCACACATATTAGTGTGTGTGGGCCCACATGGATGTGAAAGATTAGGACGCGGCTCCCGTCTAGTCGGCCTTTTTTCCAGCAAACGTCGAGTTTGTTCAATGATCGGATTCGTTCATATTGTAGACCTCGTCAAGACACATAAGCACATAAAAAATCATGTCCATCCGATATCGTTGAATACATGATCGGAACACATTTATATTGGAAAAATGGATGAAAGGGGTTCCAATCCCGTGTGTGTATGTTTTTTTTCCCAAAATAAATTGATTACAATGGCATAATAGTAAATGATATCGGATGAATATGATTTTTGACATGGCTATGTGTCTCGACGAGATCTACAATATGGACGGATCCGATCATTAAACCAACTCGACGTTTTCTGAGAACTGAGAAAAGGCTGAATGGTTGGGACTGGACGGGAGCTGAACCCGAGAAATTGTATTTAGTGTTGTGTTCGCGTCTTATTACCCTTGGACGCCTGTTTTGACACTTGGCCGCGTGTTTTTGAAAGCGTGTTTGCAGAACATGCGTTTGCCTGCATCAAATTGTAGTTGGCCACGTGAAATTGCAGTTGGCCGTGTCGGATTGCATTTGGCCGCTTGGATTTTCACTTGGCCGCGATGTATTGCACTTGGCTACATCGAATTGCACAGCCAAGTGCAATTGGCCGCGTCGATTTGCACTTCACCTCGTTGATTTGCACTTAACCACGTCAAATTGCACGTGGCCGCGGCGATTTGCACTTAACAATATCGAATTGCACTTAGCCACAGCCATTTTTGCTCTCTGGAACCCCAAATTTCCCCTGCAATCACTTCCCCGCAACAATGGCCAGGAAATCATCAAACAAAAGACGGAAGGCGACCACCAGCTCTCCGTCGGAAATGTCACCGGCGGCGGAATCAATCGCCAGCAACGTCGATCTCCTTACTGAAATCCTACTACGTTTGCCGGCAAGATCCCTAATCCGATTCAAGTCCGTGTCCAGGCATTGGCTCTCTCTCATCTCCCACTCCCAATTCTCCACCACCCACTCCTCCCGAAACCCTAACCCTTCAATCTCCGGCCTCTATTTCTACAAACAGAGCCGACTCAAGTCCGTCTCGCTTCGCGGCCGCAAGAATCTCCCGTCTGTCTCCTTCCTCGACGGCCTCGAAGGTAATGACTCTAAACCTACGATTCTAAGCTCCTGCAATGGTTTGTTGTTGTGCGGGACCGGTTTGGAATACATTGTTTGTAACGTGACCACGCAGAAGTACAAGGTACTTCCTAAACCTAGTGGACTTTCATTTCGAAAGGCTCTTCATCGCAGTGCTCACTTGGCCTTTGATCCGTCGAAATCGCCTCGCTACGTTGTTGTCGTGGGTAGTCACTACAATCTTAGTAAGTCAGAACCTTGGTATTTTGAAATCGATTTGTACGATTCGGGGGGTGGGAATTGGAAAAAGATTCTTCCACCACATTCGTGTTGGGGTCGTGGTGTCTTTTGGAATGGAGCAATTCATTGGTTGAGTAAAAGCCATGCATATGTTCTCTTGAGATTGGACATTGATGCCGAGGAGGTGATCACGTTGCCACTCCCTCCAAGTCCAAGAATTCTTCCTAACAGAAATATCAAATATTTTGGAGAATGTGGTGGCGGTTTGATTGTTATTCGGACTAGTTCAACCTCTGGTCCGGGAATTGCTATCCTAGAGCTTGAAAGTGACACTAGCCGTCAGATTGTGAAGTACTCGGTCAATCGTAGAACCATGGCATGCGCATTTCCTGAGATAAAAGAGTTCTCTGAGTTTTATGTGCTGTGTGTTGTGAAGGGCGAGAAGAATGGAGATTACGCACTGGTATTGGCCATTCCGGGAAACGTGATTTCCTATAATTTGAAGTGCAATACATTGGATGTGCTTCTTGATCTAAAGCCAGGCAAATGGATCTATGACGCTGTGATTGATGACGGTGTGAATGGCTGTGCTTATCCCTTTCTTGAAACTCTATCTCCTATTTGAACAAATCGTAAATGTGGGCCGATGTTCTTTTTGTAGAAGTTTTCAACTAATCAACTTTCCATAGTTGAAAAGTTGAACATTTTGCTAGTAATTGGTGTATGAAGCACGTGATACTTCTAACATCTTTTGTAATCCTAAGATGTCAATTTGGATTATAGAGACATTCTGATCGATGCTATGTAAGAGGAGTGCTTCTTCTATTTTCAATATAACAATTCCCTTTTGTCGAGGCTGGTAATTGGTGTATGAAGCACGTGATACTTCAACATAACAATTCCCTTTTGTCGAGGCTAGTTATTTGTGAACATCTAAGCTGCCAAAAAAGAAGTCCAAACAAGATGTCATGTATTATTCAGGTTTATAATGCCATGCATTAATCGTTTGGTTACAATGTCATGTATTATTCAGGTTTACAAGGAGTAGAACACCCTGGCCCCTGGGTACAATTCTGAGCTTTTTCGTTTGTTATTGCTGCTTAATTTGGTATTTGGTTGGGTCTAAGCATGCGTTACCATTGGTTTGAATTAGTTTGTGAGGAAGTGTGTGCGCAGCGCAAAGGTTTTTTAAATCTTTGTAGGTGAAAGTGAGTGAAGAGAACTATTTTGTTAGCCTTAGCTTTACTAGCTTTTTGTGGGAAACATCAGTCATACCTTATTACTGTTATTGGTGAAGATGGGATATTCAAGAAATTGGAGTATAGTTTACCAACTTCACATTACTTTTTCATGAAGCATATGGGCAATTTTGGGGGTTCAAGTTTGAATTTGTTTCATAGACCAGAATTGATCATCCTTTGTATCTTATCAGATTAAAAGTTAACTCTTCAACTATGGTGTTGGTATCATTTATGTGTACCACAGGAACTCGTCCGATGATGCTTTGGACATGTCCGATCTCTGTTGTTTAGGCGATTTGCGGGTTGGACTCGTCTGCTTCAAACAAAAGCTTTTGATAATCATGAAAGGTGATTTTGTCGACTTCGGATTCTGGGAATATCAAGAGGAGAATCTTGGCCCTCATGGCTTTGATTCCTGTTGTTGGTGGGAAATCAACCATTGTTGGCTTGCATGCGCGCGAGCGCGCATACACACACTCTTCTACTGCCAAAACTGAAGGATACAGAACCTCTGATTCAGAAATTAGAACTGTAAAGGATGAGTCTTGTTAGTTATTTCCCGGGTTTTAAATTGCGGTATCGTGATATGTAATGGTATATCGGTATCAGTGATACAAAAATATATTGGGCAATTGTCGGATATATAGTATGGATTGATACAGTTTAAACAGCGGTATTACGGTCGATAGTTGGCACCCCGGTAGTTGTATGCCACTAAATATTAGAAAGAAGTACATAATTGATGTTGTTTGCAGGGGTGCTAGGTTGTTTTTACCACCATGTCTGATGCTACCTTTGAATGGGGTGAATTATCTGTTGCTTTATACTCAAGTCTGTGATGCTAGCTGGTCTATTTCTGCTAATATTGGCTGGTGTTTCTGTTGCTGATTTACTCAAACTGTTGATGGTCTGGCTTCGCTATATGCTGGTTGGTGTTGCTATGGTTGTTCATTGCAATGTAGTAGAATGATCTTACGTGTGCTGTATTTGTTGCGCATTAGAATAAATAGTTTGGAAACGGACTGTCAAATGGCTCTTGCAATTTTGAATCAACAACCCTTTGATCATAATTACAACCTGATTATGTTGATCAATGAACAACTTAAAATGAGCTGGATCTGCGACTTAACCTTTGGTCGGAGGGAAGGGAATAGATGTGCACATAAACTAGTTGGGTTGGGTCTTCAGGTAGACCGAAGAGAACAAATGTTTGATCAAGCCCCGGTAGAGTTGCTGGATGTTCTGAGCAATGACTGTGATGGTCTCGGAGTATATCGAGCTACTGTGTCAAATGTTTTTGTTTCTCTGGCCTAGGCTCTTTTGTGTAACCAAAAAAGAATAAATCGTTTGGTCTTGGTCCGGCTCGGAGGATTACTCCTATTCTTTTTTTATTTTGGATCCGCGATTACTCCTACTTTGATTTTCTGGGATTAGGCACCGGGGTGATATTGATTCTAGTCCCACTCCGCTACGTAGTGATTCTGAGCCTTCCTCAATTCAGTTTCAGTTTTAGGCTCCTTCGCCCTATGGATCGAACTTGCGCCGGACATGATGTACTGACTATTCTTGAACGCCATCGTATCCATTACTGATGCAACTGCTGCTGAAGCTAATGCTGGTCTGGTTAGATCTCTGAGGCTCAAAGATCTGAGGATTGTTTCGCTACATATCTGGACTCGGGGAGCTTGTTTTATTCCTGCTGGAACTGATTGCGCTACTGGTACTAGTTGCGATACAAATAGAAAATTAGTCTCTAAATTTTATTTTTGATCGGCAAAGGAAATTTATTAATCATAATAAAGGTAAATTAGTCTCTGAGGTTGTAAACAAGTTTTTGTCCTCGAATAAAATGATTTTACCCTGCTAACTACTTTGACATCTTCTAGTTACTTTGTTTGGTATACTAAACGAGCCTGTTTTGGTTACTAACAAAAAATGACAGATAGATTTCATGTTAAGGTATTCTACAACGACACAAGGATGTATGAAGAATGATGCCACTAAAAATCCATCTTGAGGTTCGATTCCCCCATGCCAGCAACTCTTGAGGTTGCCTCACCCCAACGCGTAAGCATTTGAAAAGGCCGTAAGGATTAGTCCGAGGTGCGCACAAGCTGGTCCGAGACACCTTGCGTAACCAAAAAACAAAAAAAATTCTTATCTTCGATTGTCAAATGTGGATAGGTTGGGTAAAGGATGCAAAAACAAAAACTTGGGGATCGAGTGCACAAGTTGGGACCTCCTCAAGGTTCTGCGATTGAAGAAAGATGGCAAGAGATGTGTACATTGTTAATGTGTATGAAACCAACAGCGGACGCAAGGGGTTGTCGCGGTGCTCGGGCCCTATACAATTCCAACTATTCTCACTAATTTATACTACTAAAATTTTTTAGATTAATTTGGAAAAGCTCTATGAGATTGGCCCGTTCAAGTACCTTGGGTGGAAAAAGTCCAAAAGCTCTCATATGTGTGAAGAAAAATCCTAAAATTCTAAGTTATAAAACCGTTTTCGATTGGCGCGAATAAAATTATACGAAGGCAACACACACAAATCTCATCTCTACCCAAACCTAACAATATTAAGGGAAAATGACGGTCAAGGAGGTGTTTTAATAATTAACATCCACCAAGGACATTTGCAACATTAACAAATATTCTCAGCATGTCATTGACGGGTATTAATTATCAAAACACGTCTTGGGCCGTCATTTTCCCCAATATTATTAACAGATATGTGTACATCTATGCCTCGATATATAAAAAGAGTTTAAACACACTCCTTCTGCCGGCAGTGGAAACCGTGGGTTTTCCATCACCACCACTATTGCGAGCCTCATTGTGAAATTAAAAAAAAAAAAAACTAATTTGAACTGTCCATCCTACAGAACTCCCAAAATAGCATACCCACAAAAAAAAAAAAAAACTTGATCGGACATTGAGGTGGCTAATTCCAAATCTTGCGTGCGCGGATTGTTAATGAAATCTTTTGCCCTCTTTAAGCTATATAGCCTTGGAAAGAAACATAAGGATACGCTCAACTTTTTTGGCAAATGTGTGAATTAAAAGTTGGGGGGGAATAAGGTCATATGCCAAACATTTGACCAAAAACATCGGGGTCTGAGCATTAAGAAAAAAACACAGAGACACAAAACCAACAGATTACTAAACAAAAAGGGGCTTGACTCAAAAGAGGGATCGAGAAAACAAATGGTTGGTGTGCATGACACTCTGCGGAGCTCGGATCTCAAACAGTAATGTAATAATAGTATGACTTTCTTTTCTCAAGTGTTTAAGACCAGATCAAACTAGGAACAGAGTCCAGAGAGAGGGGGGGGGGCCTCTTTCATGCATCTCTTTGAATTTTATTTTTATTTTTTTACTTTTATATATTTAGACTGGATAGAGCTCGTCGAGAACAGAGTCGAGAGAGGGGGGGGGGGGGGGGGCGGGGCTCTTTCATGCATCACTTTGAATTATTATTATTATTATTATTATTTTTTGTTTAGACCGGATAGAGCTCGACCAGAACATCATTCATGCCAAAAATCTTCTTTCCTGGGGCATATAGTGATGTAGTACTTATCAATCACATTTAGAATTTATTTTTGTATTTGGAAACTTAATTAGAATTTATTTTTGTAAACATAAAGGCGTTCTGAAACATATCAACTGTTATCCGTTGAATTTTTTTTTTTAAGCGAATGATGTCTCTAACGATATATAAAATATTAACGGTTCTGATAATATAATGAGCTCAAGAGCCGTGGTGGACGCAAAATTTGTGACTCTCCGGGTCTTGAACACATGTTTTGTATGTTGATTACAAAAAATACAATTCACAAATATATATGGCTACTTGTGAGTAGGGCTGCTAAACGAACCAAACAGCTTGAGCTCGGTGCAAGCTTGGCTTGACTTTTGGCTCGTTTTTTCTCATTCAAACAAAGTATAGTCAAGCTCAATCATTTTTATTATTTATTTATAAATTCAAGCCAAGTCTGAGCATTCGGGTGTTTGGTTTGACAGACTTGTGAACATGGGGTCATTCTGTAAGTATTACAAAGATATGTGTAAATCAATAAATATTTCAAATATGCGAGATTTTCCCTTCCATTTACATCTTTTCACCAATTACCAGTATGTGTCCAATACGTTTGCATCCAGGTTGAAAACTTCTCAAGTGAGATATAGAAATTTTTAGGGCTCCATCAATTAAACCCAATAAAAATCTTCCATGGAACGTCACGAGCTTAAGCTCAGGCTTGATAGCTTTAAATTTTACGAGTTTAAGCTCAAGCTTGAAATCTTGAAATTGACTTGTATATTTCACGAGCCAAGCCAAATATATCACAATCGCAAAATTTCAAATATGAGTCAGGCTTGAACAATTACTCTTCGAAAAATTCTCAAGCTCGAGCAAGATTGAACACGTGTAATAAGGAATTGAGCCAAATCTGAGTAATATTGTGTTTGGCTTAATTAGCACCCCTACTCGTGAGGTCCAAGAAAGAGACGAGTATGTGTATGTGAATACAAGCCATTTACAGTTTCTACAAGTGACATAAAAACGATTGATGACTAAGTACGCGGGTTTCTCTAGTACCACTAGTAACGCTCCATGTAAACCACTGGTCCAGAAACTTGTTGGACCCTGACCGTATGGCGCCCCAAAATGCTTAAGTCCAAATTACTATTGTAGCTTACATGGTTCTTTATATACTCAGTATCACCCATACATACTTTCGATGTAGGATGAGGAGTTACACAAGGGAGGAACAAATTTCATATACTTTTTTTTTTCTTAAATTAAGTTGAAAAACTAGTGAAATATAAGTAAATATTTGAAGTTCTGCAGAGGCCAGGCACCCTCGACACCCCTTGTGTCCGCCACTGCTCGAGAGGGACCTAAAATGGGCCTAAAACCTTCAACAATTATACTCGGGAAAACCTTCAAAATATTTGATTTTCAAGAATTGTTCACCTGAACTCTATGTAAAAGTGTATAAGGTGTTAATCTAACTATACCAACAATACTAACTTTTGCGAATCAAAACAAAAGTATATAAGGTGATCAAATGAACTATTTCAATAGATTTTTATAGTATATCTTAAATTACCTTTTTCCTCATAATAAGAATCGTGAGAAGAGTTCATCGAAAATAGCATCAGCAGAGGAAATGCTGACAGGCTCCATATGGCCTCATACTTTGGTCCAAAGATAAATTTTGCTAGCGAAAGTTGGAAAAGGTCATTTGAAAAGGGAGAATTCCAAAGGCAAAGGAAGAAAGAAAGATAAAAAGGTGCATTGCAAGGAATTTGAGGAGAAAAAAGGGTTAGAAATTTGTGCCCCAAAGTCTCTTTTAAGTTTTAACTATTCCCTAAAGCACGTCCCAACAAAATGGGTGGACTAGGCATCCAAAGTAAAATTCAAAACAACCCCAATGTTGGCCTGGCGGCCTTGGCTTGAGACTTGGGAGTTTTGTCAACAACTCAGGTTTGAATTTTTTTTTTTATTTGTCAGCAAATTTTGGAGTCATTTCACTCCATGCGTAGTGCGAAAAGACTGTCGGAGGCACTGCGTGGATTAGTCCAACGTGCGCCCAGCTGACCCGGGACATTCAGCATCACCAAAAGAAAAAGTATAATTAAAATTGGAAAAACAATGGGGAGTTTAGTTTACTATTTGGGTCCTAACTATTACTGCGAGGAATTACAGATAAGGGTCAATATTCAAATCCTAAAATCATTCAAAAACTTTATAAGCAATCATCAAAATGTCTAGAATTAAAGTTGTAAAATCCCAATACTATGACTGAGAATTATGCTAATCAACGAAGTACAGATTATGAAATTCTTGCAAGTCAAACGATATCGAGAAAATTAAAGTGTCCAATCGCGCTCGAGAGAATAATTAGAGTAAACGGTACGTCCGTCACAAATTTTTAGGACCGGACGGATTTGTTTATCTATTTATTTGAATAGGTTGTGTGCTATGAAACAAAAACAAAGTACTCCGTATAACCAAATATTCCAAGACATAACTAACACAAGGGTAGCGTCCTATGAGCTCTAAGACATTTTTGTTTTTCCTCCTAACATTAGTGAATAAATTCTACTACAAAAAAGAGCGAAAGTTAATAGAAAATCAGGAATCCGCATCTAATATGGAGTTTGGAGTAACTCAAATTATTTCTTCACAAGTGACTTAATATTTTTTTGCTAGCGACTTTTCTCGATTTTTCTTTAAAATATTTAATTTTTAGGATTCATCACAGCGAGAAAAACCATAAAAGTAAAATAATACGAACAGAACTTGCAAAAAGTGCAAAAAAGACACACACACAAAAAAAGGTTTAAGAAAATATGCCAGGATTGAATTTTTTTTTTTTTGGCCTTTAATTAATGAAATTATTAAAATTTTGGTCAGAATTATTACTTTTAAAACTCTTTCATCAAGATATATAACTTAAAATTTTAACGCGAAACTAACAAGAAATACAAAATTTTTTTTTAAAAAAATCTTAGTCTGAGTTACATAGTGAAGGTTAAAACCATCATTCAACTCCAAAGTGCCCATCGTTCCATAATTTCAGATAAACGTTTTTGGGGTGAACTTTATTTAAGAAAATCGTGCTGAGAGAGAGAGAGAAAGAGAGAGGTGGTTCCGCAAACCCGTGAACAAATCCCTCAGCCTCTAATTATGTGGCATAAGAGGAATTATTATCTATAATCTTGGATGGACATTATTATCTTGTCAATTAGTACTTTAAGCACTTTCCTAATCCAACTGTAGTGTTCCTATAAATGTTGGGGGAAATTTCGTACGAGTACTCTTTTTTTATTTTGTAGACCCCAAAAGGAAAACGCGCCCAAAAGTCTTTTTTGGTTTTGTTTTTATCTTAACGCGCCCAAAAAAGTAGCTAAAGGCAAAAGTGAATTTTGATCAAGAGAAAGACAAACCTTTTATTTCCTTTTTTATTTTATTTTATAATTTTACATTATTATCATAAGACATTTATTTCCCGAGCAATGATACTGACAAACACATTTTAAAACACAGCTTCGATCGAGTACAATTGTATCCAAAGCCGTTAGATGCACATAAATTTACATTTACATATATGATATGAAATGGGTTCGGATGCGATTGTCTTCGAAGCCGTGTTGTAAAATTTTGTTCAGAGTTGAGGTGGATGTGTGGCAAGACTAGGAGAGAGAGAGAGAGAATTAGAAGTGAGAGTATTAGTGAGATGGTAAGAGTCATATCTATATCTATATAAGATAAGTTGAGAGAAATAGATTATACAGTAATTGTTTGGACATATTTACCGTCGATCTACGTAGACAGGTCGGAAGGGCAACTTAGGGTTCTCTTACACCATTTCCAAAAATGACACCTTTATTATGAAACAGCCAAAAAGTCAAAGTATAATTGGAAAAACTGTTCTTATCTAAGTATATCAAAATTGGTTATTAATTTTTTACTAATACAATGCATCCTGTTAAGTTTTTAGACCCAACTGTCCATTTTGGGACGGAGTCGATGGACAGAGTTACATAACATGTGGGCCCTCCACACACAGACGAAAACAAATGCATACACAACACGCTCACGTAGATGATACTACGTGACGGTTTTGTGTATGCGTTTGTGTGTTGTATTTGTGGTTGTAGAAAATCTCGTTACAAAAAAAAAAAAAAAAATTGAAACGAAAGAAAGAAACTGCTGACTCCGGTCAACAGGTACCACGTGTCTCTACCCCCACGAGGGTAAAGACAAACTCACTGCTTATTGGTCAGTTCCTCAGTGGTCACCCTCTATCCTACGAAATCACTAAGGGTATTTAAGGAAAGTAAAATTTCTACATGCTTTTAGTAAAGTACAGTAAAAAAATTTCTACCTTTTTTTTGGCTTTTAAGAAAGTAAAATTTGTACGCGTTGATACGAAACTTAAAAGTGTAAAATCTTCTTTAATTACTAGAGGTGAAGAATTACATTTTCTTCTAATTACCGAAATTAGAAGCTACACAGAAAACACATGTGACAATGTCTGAACCTCCCGTTGGCTAATATATTAATATCCCGTTAACCTCCACTTATGTATACTGTATGCCAAAAAAAATTAAAAATCCCAAGGTTCGTTTGTCTAAGGGTAAATAGATGATTATCAGTAGTGAAAGTGGTAAGAAAAATTGAAGTAAAAGAAATTGACAAAAAAATATTGTAGGTCTTTGGATATTTATGAGTTTAAATTCAACTCGCCTCCGCCATCACGAAAATTGTAGGCCTTTTTGTATGGAACACTTAAAATTTAAAAATAAACAAGGAGAGTAAAAAATTATTTTCATTTTTTATGAATACCAATGTCAAAACTTAGTTTGAACCCCTTAACACAAAATTCCGCATTTCAATAACAAGAAACATTCACACATGAAAAATGAAATGATAAAAGAAAGTGTATACTCGTATATTCAAGGGTAGTAAAGAACTTCCAATCTTTTTTGACAAAAAACTTGACGTTGTATGAGAGTACAATTAAATGGAATAAAGTTCATGTTTTCACGAATTTTTAAAAAAACCAACCTTCTTACGTAAGTCAACTAAAAAATTATTTAGCGAAAATAACTTGATTATTCTTATTGTCCAGAGGAAAAAAAAATCAAAAAATATGAGTACGGGGTCAGTGTTATTGTCGGATAGTGAAATTGTCAGATACTTATATATCCAAGGGTAGTAAAGAATTTTCAATCTTTTTTGACAGAAAACTTGACGTTGTATGAGAGTACGATTAAATGAATTAAAGTTCATGTTTTCATGAATTTTAAAAAAAGCCAATCTTCTTACGTACGTCAACTAAAAATTATTTAGGGAAAATAACTTGATTATTCTTATTGTCCAGAGGGAAAAAAATCAAAAAATATAAGTACGGAGTCAGTGTTATTATCGGATAGTAAAATTGTCGGATATTTATATATCCAAGAGTAGTAAAGAACTTTCAATCTTTTTTGACAAAAAATTTGACGTTGTATGAGAGTACAATTAAATGGATTAAAATTCATGTTTTCACAAATTTTAAAAAAGGCCAATCTTCTTACGTCAACTAAAAATTTATTTAACGAAAATAATTTGTTCTTATTGTCCGGAGGAAAAAAAATCAAAAAATATGAGTACGGGGTCGTGTTATTGTCGGACAGTGAAATTTACCCCTGGCTTTTCTTCTTCGTGGGAAATAATAATATTCTACTACATGGATTTATACGAGTACATCACCCAAATTATCCAGAGAATCCTCTCTCTCTCTCTCTCTCTTCTTCGTTGTCTGTATTCTGCAACCCCACTTTTCTTGCATTGGTCTCTTTCTCTCCGCCCTAAAGGACTGATTAGGAGCACTAATTTCGCCCTACATAAGTAAGCTCCCTTGCACCGGTCTTTTTCAACCCAACTCACTCTGATACAGAGCAAGATCACAGAGAGAGAGAGAGAGAGAGAGAGAGAGAGAGAGAGAGAGATTTTTTCATATGCTATTCCCTCTTCTGTTCTCATTTGCTTTTCATTCTTCCATAGTATCTGCTTGATTCTTTCACAAAGAAATCTACCCTCCTTCATCTACGATACAGAACTAAATCTAAGAACAAACTGAAGTTTCCACCATTCATTAAAGCACTTATATACCCGGACTGAAAGAAGGGCCATATCTTTGTAGAGAGAGAGAGAGAGAGAGAGAGAGAGATTTCAATGGCTCCAAGTTTTGATTGTCTTCTCTGTGGTGAAGACAACATTGGCATTTTCTCTGATGAGTTTGGTTATGGGGATTTGGTGGAGGAAATTGAGCCTATTTGGAATCAGGGACACCATTTCACCAATAATCAGAAGGGAAATTGTGGTGGTGAAGAGCCATTGACATGGTTACCAATGCAGAGTGACGAGTGCTTGGACTCGTTGCTCAAAAGAGAATCTGATCATCTGCCTAAAAGTGATTACTTGAATAGATTGAGGAGTGGGGACTTGGATTTGGTGGCCAGGAGAGAGGCTGTTGACTGGATTGGAAAGGTTAGTTTGTGAGTCTTGTTTGCTAAATGGGCTTCTGAATCTTCAGTTTTTACTAAATGGGTATTTGTGTTCTATGTTGTTTGATAAATTTCTCTATGTATTTTGCTGGTTTCAATGAGTTGGGTATTCCAAATGAATTTGACCCTTTTGGGTACTTATGCTAATCCTGTTCTCTCTATTTTTGCTACCCTTATTTGTTGGTGGTAATTTTGCTAATTATGTCGTCTCTATTTTTGCAATCACTAATTGTTGGTGGTACTATAAAGTAATAGGAGTTCAATGGAATGGTTTGAGGTATTTTCTTGTGATGACTGCTTCTTTCATTGCATTCACACATTGTAATTTGAAATGGGTTGATATGTCTTCTTCAATGGGCTGCTTATTCGTGAGTTTTCATTAAATGGGTAGCAGTGTTTTTTTGATGTGACTAATTTCCCTATTTGCTTTTGATGATTCTATGGGTTCTCCGAAGGCATTTGGATGTTTATATAGATGGCTTTTGTGGGGTTAGTTCTACTTCTAATTACGTTCGCCTCTATTCTCTTTGCTTTCGGAAATACTTTTGTTGGTGTTACTGTGAAGCAACAAGGACTAATAACTCAAGTTCTTCACTTCAGAGTCAGATGAATTCATATCTCAAAGAGTTTGACAATAAGTTCTTTCAAAATTGACTATTTGTCCCTCTATTAGAGGTGTTCCAGAAATGTTTGCGATCCTCTATTCTCTTTGCTTTTGGAAATATTTTAGTTGGTACTCTATGAAGCAATATGGGGTTCGTCAAAGTTCAATGGAAAATATTGAGTTCTTTTTGCGCTATGGAAGCACTTTTATTGCATTCAACACTTAACTTGAAATGAGTTTGGTGGGATCCTTCTCTTTTTGCCTTTTGAGTTGGCAATAGCTGATCTAACTTATGGTAGTATTGTGTTTATCTGCCTTTTTTCACTTATTATCCTACTTTTGTCTGTCTAAAATTGGACTTGCTTTTCCTTGTCTGATTATCCCTCTTTTATGGCCAAAAAACTCACTGAAAGTTCATTCCAATTTTGTTTATTGGTATTGTTTCCATTATTAGAACAAGAATTAATGGTCTAAGATTGTAACAGGTTCATGCCCACTTCAATTTTGGACCTCTGTGTTTATACTTATCCATAAGCTACTTGGACAGGTTCCTTTCAGTCTATGAGTTACCAGTAAGTTGAAGATTTTCTATGATTTTTGTCCCTTTTCCCGCGTGTTCAATTACAACTCTAATTGCGTTCTCATGTGCTATACAGAAAGGAAAAGCTTGGATGATGCAGTTGTTGGCTGTGGCTTGTTTGTCTCTTGCAGCCAAAATGGAAGAGACTGAGATTCCTTTATGTGTAGAGCTGCAGGTAAAGAAGAACACAGGCCAAGTAGCCAAACAGGGCCTTAATCTATCCGCACTAGTTTTTTTGTTTTTGTTGTTGGTAATGTGCACAAAAATTGATTTGGGTCTCTAGGCCTGCCCTTCCTTATGCCTTTTGGCTTCGATTTGGGGGCATGTTCTATAGCAAAACGTCCCTTTAGCTCCTCGTTTCTTGGAAGTATAGGGAAGCCACTGTTCTAGTGGTATTCTGAGAGCAGCCACTTTGTGCATATACTGCCAAAGGCTAGGTCTGTCTCCATTCCTCCCCCGCCCATACTCCTAATGATTGGAGAGTAGATGGGTTCTGTTATTGTTTGTTTGTTGTATTGTTCGTGATTAGGGCTAATCAAAGAGGAATGACAGGTGGGTGAGGCTAGATTTGTGTTTGAAGCAAGAACAGTACAGAGGATGGAACTTCTGGTTTTGAGCATATTGAAGTGGAGAATGAAAGCAGTTACTCCATTCTCTTTCATAGACTATTTCCTTAGAAAGATCAATGGTGATACAATTTCTCCAACATTGTTGATATATAGATCAACTCAACTCATATTGAGCATAATCAAAGGTACTTTCCCCATCTTTGTTTGACTTAACATTGCACATGTGTTTAGCAATGATCTTTCTACTAAGGTAGTGTTTGGTTCCATCGAAATTTCTTTGAGAAAAGGAATGGAATGGTCTGAATTGGTGAAGGAGGATACTATTTGTGTCATTTTCCAACAAACCAAAGTTTGGACTGAGCATTCTAGAGCATTCTAGAAGGAATGAATCAACGATCATTCAACCCTAGCTTCATTTCAATGAACCAGACATGGGCCAAGTTAATTATTTTGTATTAGAAGAGAAAAGGAGAGAAATTTGAACAAGGGAAATTATTTATAGTGTTGGGTAACTCAATGGCTGCGAACTCTGTGCAGGGTTTGAGTTTTGGGAGTACAGGCCTTCTGAGGTTGCAGCAGCAGTGGCAATATCTGTTGGAGGAGGAAGCCAAACAATAGACACTGAGAAAGCAATTTCCCTCCTCACTCAATGTCTCGAAAAGGTAAAGGAGATGGTATCCAAGAAGAGGGATCGTAGAACTAATTTTCATTACAACTTTTCCTCTTTGATTTGAGCATCTCCGGCAGATATACGAAACTTGATACTAAAACCTTATTTTGTCATACCTTACATTGCATTTCGAAGAGTTTGTTTTGCAGCGTACTCCAACTCTTCAAATTTTGTTGTTTTGGCATTCACTTTTCTCACACTGGAAAGGGAAATGCATTCATAACATCTAATGTACTTCGAAAATATCAAACAAATAGTGTATTATCTTGATGTTTGAAAGATGCTTCCCATACTATAAATGTGAATAGTGACAACATAAATGGAAGTGGGAGCTGGTGTTTGCAAGTTTTGCTATTGCACATTGATCCTAGTTAAGACTTCTAACTTTCTAACTTTGGGTATTTGAGGTATCCGTTCGATAGAGAAAGGATTTTGTGAAACGATGAGCCGGTGTCACCGATTTATTCATGTTTAATTGGCTGCGTGTCTCAAGTCAGGACCGAGACCAAACATGAATGGATTGCTGACACCACGTCAGCGCACCACTTGGTGTCACGGTTGTGCAAAATACTCCTCGTGCTTGATACTCTCTTAGCTAGCTACATGTGTTTTGAGAGTTACTCAATGGTGATTTTTTTGCATTTCTTTTCTGTGTGTTGTGCAGGATAGAGTGCTCAAGTGTATTGAACTGCTCAATGAGTCATCAAATGCTTCAGTCGCAATTTTGCCCCAAAGTCCAATAGGTGTGCTTGATGCTTCTGCATGCTTAAGCTACAAATCTGATGAAACAAAAATTGGGTCATGCACATATTCTTCTCATGATAGCCCAGACAGTAAGAGGAGGAAGCTCAACAGATGAACAGACCCTATGGAGTGGAGCTTTAGAGACGGGCATGAGGGGTGGATCGGTCATCTCTCACCCAAATCCAAATTCCATGTTGTTGGGAAGAATGGGTCCATATCAGTTTTTCGAAACCCTTTTTCGAAAAACTCATTCGGTCATTGGTGTTGGGTTGGAGGATGATACATCTAAATATTTCATGTTTTCGTTGGTATGAAGAAAAGAGTCACAAGCTGTTAAATATTAGACTTCTTAACAGCTTATAAACAAGGAGGTGAGTTGGAAAAGAAAGACAGTCCCCATTACGTACAAGAGTTTTCTCATCTTAATGTCTAGTTTTATGTTATTTTTTTGTTATCTTTATTCTGTATTGTGACTAGAATCGATTCGGGAAAACCAAAAAAATATGAAAGAAGAGATGGCACGGTAATTAGGTGTTTGGGCCAGCTTACGTGGAGAAGATGGATTCTTATTATAGAAATGATTTTGTGCTCGGGTTTTTATATATTTTGCTTATTTTAATAGCAGTAAGCACCATTTTTTGTATTTATGTATTTTTTTATTTTTTCATCTTTCAATGAATGGTCATCTGCTTTTTATGTGGATCCCTCATTTGTTTGACTGTTTGTCTGGTTTAGACCCTTTAGAGCTTGCTGCAGGTGAGATAGAAAAGAAGGTGCCCTGATTCACATGGGACATTGGAAATGCAATACTATAATTTGTTGCCTGATTACAAAATGCTTTTAAATAATACTGTAGGACATTTTAGTATTAGCTCAAAATGCTCTTCTTCTGAAGTTTTATATAGATCAAAAGAAAGGACAAAAGTGTCCGGCTGGTATTAATTTTCACGGCACAAACAGAACATGTCTTGGCATTATTGTCACCCGAGACCGGGAGGGTTAGTGTAGGAAATCTTTACCAAAGCATGGGTTGTTTTTCCTCAAGAAAACTGTTTGAAGTTTGAACAGCTCGTATTTCTTGGGCAATTCTAAGCGAAAAAGGCGAAAATAGAACTTGGTTAATGTTTTTGAGCTCCCACAAGGCCATTTTTTCCCTCTTATAAATACACACTTTTTTTTCTCTTCCCCTTGTAGAACTAACAGATTGGAAGATATGATGATCACAATCAACCATCAAAGTGCTGAGATTTCTGAACAATGAGTAGTATAATGGTATTTTCGGAGAATACCAAAATGTTTGGTCACGCAAAGAGACCTATAAAGTCGAAGAATCTTGTCCGGTGGCGACCATTTAGCCTCTCTTTTATCCATTTCTTTGAATGAGAGCCTCTTTTAGTCATGTTCAGAAAGATTTGTCACGTGTTGACCGTCCTTCTCCGTTCTTGTCACAAGCATGAAGAATGCTCGTAATCCAAACATTTTTTTTCCCGGGCATACGGATAGGCAGACAATTACAGTGTCGAAGTTGATTTTGTACGTCATCCATAAAATGACCGACACTTCAAGAAAACAACCTTATCTGCAACGGACATTACCGTTGCAAAAGCTGAAAATACCATCGCAAAAGACTTTCAGGACGGGGTTGCAACGGGAATGGGTGGTGGCAAAATAGTTTGCGACGGTGCAGCGACTTTGTTGTAACGGTACTTACCCTTTGGACACATGTAAAGGAAAAAGACCACTCTTGCTTTTGCGAAGGTAATGTTTGCCGCGACAAATAGCTTTACAAAAATATTTTGCTTTATTTGCCACAGTATAAACATAGCATCACTGTGGCAATAGATCGAGACAACTTCCACCCTTCCTACTAGAACATTGTCCGTCGCGAAAGTTGCAACTCAGAGAGTTTTTTGATCATGACAATTACTCAGTTCACTGTGTCATGTAAAACTATTTCATGATGTGGGAATTGGGATCTTCTAATCGAACTGATAGACCAACATCAATATCGTTTCTAGTAATTTACATTACAAATTAACTGACTTACGATCGTACCTCGGGCCGAAAAGAAAAATTACCAAAAGCCAATCAAGTGTGACGTTCCCATGCACCTTCTAGTTATCAGCAAGATTTTTCACCTACTTCTCTGAGCAGTGATCAATACTGTAGTAAAATTTTGATAGAATCTCCCAGTTATGGAGAAATAAACAATAGTATGGTCAACTTTCGAATTTTGTACCTTCATCAGAACTTTAGCTGATTATAAAATGGAGCATCCTAGTACGATAAATGAGTATGCCAAAGATACAGAGAGACTAATAAAACAGAGGACAAAATATTTTCTTCTTCTTCTTTACCCAAACCTACAATTTGTTCCTCAGAGCAGCCAGTTTGAAGGAGTATTTTACTACCATGTGACTCTCTCTCTCTCTCTCTCTCTCTCTCTCTCTCTCTCTCTCACAGTTAGCTCTCCCTTGTCCCTGTGTCCGTCAGGTTATTGTTGTACCAGTAAATCAGAAGTTCTTTCTTTAGGGATGTTATTTTATCAACAATGAGTAGAAGAATTAACCCAAGAGGTTGGCCGGGTGGTCTTGGTCCGAGACTTAAGGGCTCAGGCTTGATTGTTCTCGCCATTAACTCTTGGGGCTACCTCATTTCATGCGTAAGCGTGTGAAAATGCTATGGGAGAAATTGTAAAGATTAGTCCGAGGTGCAAGTAAACTGGCCCGAAACACGTTGTATAACCAAAAAGAAAAAAGTGAGTAGAAGACCACAACATGATACAGTATTACGTATCACATGTTTCACATGGATGTAGCCAAAGGTAGGAGCCAAAACTCATCCGGGCGGATGAGGGGATGATTGGACATTTTTGGCTTGGTTTGGCTGGCTACTTGACGCCCAGCTAAACTAATACCCCTGCCCATTTAAGACCCTCTTAGGGCATGTACACAAGACTTGCTAAACACCCTCTTTTAGCTACTTTACCTATGCAAAAGTCAGAAAACTGCTTGCAGCAGTCTCTCCAAACGTGAAGCCATTTTTCCTTTTTGAAAAATCCTCTCCACATTTACAGAGCAACTATTCATGAGCAAAAGGTAAAAATAATGTTCTTTTTCTCTCTCCTCTGTCCCACACCCAGCCTACCCGAATACTTTACCACTGTTGGAGTATTTTTTTATTCTGTTTAATGGGAATAGAGAGGAGTAGTAGAGAGGTTGGTGTGGTGGGATAGAAAATAATGGATAGGTAAAGTAAAAAATGTGGTTTTTACTAGGTATTTCACCTAGGCTTGATGTACTTGTTCTTAGCCGGTTTCGATCAAGGCAAAAATAATACCCCCGGATGAGGCCCTCCTCACTCCCCCTCCCCGAATATTTCAACTATGTTGGAAACTTGGTGAAGAAAAGATATACTTTTGTGCACTGGAAAACAAATCATTAGAAACTAGTATAATACTCTTGTGCCTAAACGGAACAGATGAGTTAGAAGATAATGTAAACCGTGTGAACAAATAATTAATCCAATGGGAAAACAAGATATTACTACAGTAACAGTAAAAGGAAAAATACATGATTGCAGACAGCAGACACCGACAAAGAAGAAATAGATCGAGTCCAGCGATGGGTCACTGTGTCCTTAAAGCAGATTTCGCCCTCGCCATGGTGCTCACGATTATGGACGTCCGCTTCCCAGGATGCGACGATCTTTACGCACGCAAGCGTAGCACTTTGAGTGCGTGCCCCGCGAACAAAACTATGTAGAACTCTCTTGGACGGACTCTATATGCGAAAGTGTGTGTGCGCTATATTGATTTTTTCGGATCTATAAATGGCTGGAATGAATATGTATATATAGGAAACCAAGCACCTGTCCAAAAGGGGCCAAAATTGGTTCATAAAGGGTCACAAACGAGAGGATGCAATGGTTGGAAATCCAACTGCCAACCGTTGTATGGTTGTGTCGGCTCCTAATGAACTGATGCAATGGCTCCAACCATGCATTGGTTCAGACAAACAGGTTGTGTCGTTCGGAATCATGCACTTGTTCACCCAAATAGTCACGCACTGTCTCAGTCAAACCGAACAGCCACAACTGTTGGAAATTAAATTGGGCTAGAGTAAAATAACTTTGGCCCAAGCAAACCAAGCCCAATTTATTTTAATCAAAGCCCGAATCCGAGCGAGACGGGCGGTTCCTTCCATATTGAACGACCAATTTTGAGACCCAATTTCTTTCACATCTTAAAATGGTTTTCTGCCCCAAAGACTACAAAAAATCTTTCTAAGAAACCATTTTTTTTTTCTAACAAACTACAAAACAACATTATCCCTCTATTTTATCACTCATCCAAACGAAATACTATTTTATCTATTTTTTTAATACAACATCCAAACCAAATACTGTATGCACCCTCCATAAAAGCCACGTCAATGTGAACCCACTCTCCATAAATAATACGGAGTACCATCTACCATCCTATCCCCTCCATAAATAACACTGCAAAACTCATCACGCGTCCAATCGGCCTTAGCGTTTGTAGGATTTGGTTGGGTGTCATACAATTGATTTGAGCTTTATATTAGTAAGGCATAGAAGGGCCTGTCCTTGTCTTACGGGCTAAACTTTGCGTCAGGGCCCCATTCTTTGTCTGAAAGAACTTGACACAAGAACACCTCCAACCAAAGTCCAAACCCAATGGACTTGTAGCCCAATTGTTAACTCATGGCTCTCCCTTATGGGACACCAGGGTTCGAGCCCCATTGTGGGCGGTTTGTGGATTCAGGGCTATGGATAACCTCTGAATCCCCTGTGGACTAACTCATCAACTTCCTCCATTAACCCTTGTTAATGTATACAATATGGGAAAATGGCGGCCCAGTTTCTTCAAAATACTACTATTATTCTTTACTTGAAAAGATATTTTTAAGAGTGCTACTATTCACTTGAACACTAGCCACACTACTGTATTTCTATCTTCGTCTTTCAAGTAACTCACTCAGATCTCAACCATCTCTCATTTTCCTCCAAAAAGTTGCAATTTTTTACATGAACCAAACATATTCAACATTAGTCTAGTTTTAGACTAATTAAACTTTTAGTTCGTCCTACTTTTATCGCTATTGGATCATAATATCGAAAGTTGAACATTTTTCATTATATGAGGATATACATGAAGAACATTATTCGTACGTAATTTGGAGGGTTCTTCATTCTTCGCACACATTCTTGCATTTTAGAGATTTGGAGAATGATTTTGAAGGTATTATAAAGGTTGGTTGGAGATGCTCTTTAGATTTTTCAAACATGAACTCATTATTCAATATATCTTTCTCATACATATGGTTATAACTAGGAAAACCACTATTCAAGTATTTATAAACAAGTTTTTATTTGTTTATTTGTTTTTTTTTTTTTACCTTTTCAAAGCATACAAAAAGAGTAACAATGAGGAAAAACGATTTTATTAAAATTTGGACCGTCAAAAAACATTTTTAAATGATCGCAATTAATTACTGGGGCAAAAAATTTGTTCACGACCCAACCGTGAATAAATTCCTCTTGTGAATCAAAAGCCATATGAGGACAGAGGGAGTAAAAAAAACATTCTGGAAAAGGTTAACGTTGATTCCAAGCAGAGAGCACGCTCGTCCCTGGCGGCTGGCTGGATTATAGTTGTCCCGCAGTAGCCGCTGCTACTGGACCCCACACCCCCAAGCTATTCTTCGATAGACACGTGTACTAATCGCGTGCGTGGAAGTACATTAAAACTAATGTTGACCGTCACTACAGTCCAAACACACCCCCCCCCCCCCAATCCATACGTACATGCTATCATCTGTATCGATCGCCATGACCTCCTGGATTCTCTCTCTCTCTCTCTCTTGGATTCACGAGCCGAAGCGTGCACGAATTGAGACGCCTATAGATTTACTTTTCACGCTCATGATTTGGTGCATTATTTGTCCCTACAAAAAGTTTTCAGTAGACGTATATATTTGTGTACAAACCTATCCTGTTCGGTTTTGAATTTTGAGAAAGGTTTTCGAGAATAATAAGTGGGGAAAGATTAATACAAAGAAATTTATTAGGACCTGTGCGCATGAGTTTTGATTGTCGGAAGGACGGTTCAGATCATGCATTACACCATTGTAGTGCACCGACTTAACTAAGGATACCAATTGATAGTGCACAGATCAATGTTGCTCTCCGGGATCGTATCGATTGATTGAAATGCTTGAAAGAGAATGTTATTTTTGGGGGTGTTCTTCAATAGATATACACATACCTATCTATATAAATCAATTGCCTCTCGCCATGTAAACCGACATGTCAATGGGCACATTGGAGGGAGGGACGGAGAAAATTGCATCTTGGGGCTACTGTTGTTGTGCATAGATAAATATTAATCTGTATAGGACACACGCACACGCTCTCTCCTTGATCGTATCAGTTTTCAATCATAGACATGTAATTTCCTTCGAAATTCTAAAACCCAGAGTCTTTCAATGATCGAATTCGGTCGACCCCTAGCACTCTTGATTTCTTGCTTCCGTTCTTGCGGCGAGGAGAGGTGGCGAACTCTTACGAATAGGCGACATTCTAGATTTCTATCTCAAGTGACAAGGATTGACTTTTATTTTTTATTTTTTTTCTTTTTATATACAGTAACTATTTTGTCCACAAGAGGAATTTGGGTCATCACACTCTCCCACATTTAGATGGGGGTTCGGGTGTTGGAAAATGATGTTCAAGGACTGTTATTAATTGGCTTCGCTAAAAGCACACTCTTTCGCATTTTTCAACTAGTTCCCCTATTGTGAACATGGAATGGGACAGGATCCCGTCTTGGGGGGGGTTTTTTTTTTCCCTGCTTCATTTCATAACTCATGGAGAGCTCATGTGCTCAACCATATTAAAACCATGTCGATTGGATGTATCGATCCATACAAGATATACAAGAGACATAATTTTGGGCAAAACTGATTATCTCAACGAGCTTCAAAAGATAAACGGTCTCAATCCCGGGAGTGATCAAGGTAGGGAAGGATCCACAAAATTTCCTACCTAACAGACTGTTCAGTCCCTAAAGTGGACTACAGACGATCCTAATCCTTGTGAATTGATGTTGGTCTTCAAACGTGCGGTTGTATACTCGTTTTAAATGGCACTATTATTCCTATCGTGAATTGCATTTTCTTTATCACAGAAAAGGGTCACACTGCGTGCTCATTAAAAGGGTAGGTTTAGCCCCCACCAAGTAATTACGAAGACTTTGATGAATTTACATGGTACAGCTTTTTACCTCAACGAAGAGGAACTATGAGAGTGGTCTCATTATTATTGCGTGTGGAATGGGGCTTAATTAATTACACACTCTCTATGTTTCAAATCGAATTGATTACTGCAATTATGCTGCAATTGGCTATGCAAATTGACCTTTTTAAACAGAGTAAACCACACCCACGTTAACCAACTGGGGTTAACTCAGTTGGCCAGAACTCTTGGATTTCACTAGGAGGTTAGAAATTCGAGTCTTCCCATCTGTGTGTGGGCGTTCATTCCTTTGTATTTATAGGGGTTATTTCTGCCTTTAATGGGACTTGTAGTTGAGTTGGACTTATAATTCTTGTGGTATCTCTGATGGGCTTATTTATCTTGTTGGTTCAATTGTTGGATTTGATTATCTCGTGGATTCTCACACGATGGATGTTGTGTTCCTTGATTTGTACTTTGTGCTTCATACATGATGTAACGATCTCTTCTACCGATTGAAAAAAAAAAAAAAACACTACACCCACGTTCAACTTGTAATGAATCCCCTCACTCAGTGAATCAGTGATGAAATAGTTGAAAAAATGATCAAACCAAATGATGCCCTGCCTCATCCTTCTTATTGTCTTCAACGGATTAGACGTTAGTGGACTGAAAATAGTGGTGCCTTTTGTAATTACTTGGAAATGGCCGTTAACTTCGCTCGACTTTAATACAGATTCTGAGATTCATATGGAAGTATGAGTATGACTTATTCACATAGCCGCCATGGCTCTACGGAGCCGCTTCATTTCAACCGTTCGTTTCGGAATTAGACGGTCTGGATTTTAAAGTTTTATTAAAATCCGAACCGTCCAGTACACTTTGAATTGACGCGATTCACCTCCGTAAACCACTGTACTGCACGCCCTTAACAATTTTTTTTTGGGTTCGGCTTTCAGTTGCTGTTGGCTCTCTTTGGCTTTCCCCTTGACAATGTAGAGCCGATCCCTTGACTCACGCAAAGCCAAGGACAGTCAGGGTGTCTGAGCCAGGATACACGCATCTCAATTAATTCTCTATCCGAGTTGGTTGAAGGCATGCTATTCACCTTGGGACAGAAAATTCACAAGAAATTACATTCTTGTGACTTGACCCAAGATGTTTATGTTTTGTTTCATAATTAGCGAATTGCCCATACTTACGACACTATCAACGATGATTCAAATCATATAAATACAATGTTGCATTGATAGCACATAACGCCAATGTTGCATTGCAGTGCGTTTATTGCACAAATTGGCTTAGCATATAAAAGCCAATGCCAATGATATGCCCCAGGCTCCCAGCCCCCCTTGCTAACATTTTAAATTCCACTCCATAGCTATCATCTGGGATAAGACTGTAGGGAAAAAAGAAAATTCAAATTCAACTTTATTCATACAAAAATTTGCTTTTACAAATAAGAAGGGAAATTGACTTCTACACTCCCATTTTTCCCACATACACTCCCTTTTTTTGCCTTTTATTCGATGTGAATTTACTCTATTGCCCCTTAATGTGTAAAAAAATAAACTTATGAAAGGGTAAAATGGTAAATTCACTTGAATAAGGACAGAAAAGAATTGTATTGTGATAAAAAGGAAGAACACAAATTCAGCTCAAATCTCAATAAGTGTAAGAAGGATTTTAACAACATTACACTTGCCAAATCCCATTAAAGACAGAGTTGAAGAGGAATTTCTGATTAATAGCCACCCAGCCACATAATTGGATTTAATGGCAGTTGTGTAATTAAGTTCAAAACTATGGGCACTTTAATCAAATGAGGAGAATGTCTCTCAACTCTTGAATCAAACAAATCTAGACCATTCCAACAACATATGTGGAGTCCACACCATTGTGTTTTGTATTATAGATTAAAGATACATTGGGTGTACGGACAGCTTATAAAACACCTCAATTGGGCCAGAAATTCTGAAGTTAGCGCATCAAAAAAACTTCTAATTAAATAGTTGGGCTAATATGTATCAAGCCAAGTTGGCAAGTATGTATATTGTCGCATTTTACATCAAGGGCTTGCACATTGATTTTCAGGGATTTTGGATAGGGTACAGATCATTTTCAGTCTCATTATGGAACTAATGTATTTACTAGTATTTGCTTATAACTCATTATTGTTGGCCTCACGTTGATGATCGAAACCGTTTATCTTTAATAACTCATCAAGAACATTGGTCACACCACCAATCAAGTTGAATAAATATCGTATGAAATGTTTTCGTAACACATTTATGTTGAATACACATATCAAACATTTTTTTGGGCGGTACAGATGTTTTCAATGAGTCCTAAAATATGAATGATTTCGATTATCAAATTGAGTCCGAATCATTTATGTTGATAACGAGAATATAACACTAGACTAGAACTCAATTTTATGAACACAAATGTTTTTGAAAACATATCAAATCGCATTGGATCAACGTGTTTTTTTTGGCGATACTAATATTTTCAGTAAGCCCTAAAATATGAATGATATCGGTGATCGAAGTGAGTCCGAAAAGGATTAAAAAATGCCTCAACAGGACTGTCGACTCCTGAAAAGGGACCAGAGAGCATCCTCTTGCTAGCTTTCGGATAACTGGATAAGGGAGTCAAACAGTATTAGTACTGCCTTTTTTTTTTTTTTTTGGGCGGTCAAAGGTGTCTGAGGCAGTTTATGCGCCTCAACTAATTACCTCGCCGGTTCGATCGAAGGCATGTCATCATCCACGTTAGGATTAGAAAATTCACAATAAATTTTTTATTCCGGCCTGACCCCAAATCCAATAATCGAACTCTGGTTAATTGAGTTGAGAACAAATCCACCAAACAACGAGACAAACCTTGGGCCCGTTTTTAGTATTTTTCTCTCCTTGTGGAATTCGAGACAGATAAAGGTAGGAAGTTGTTTTCAACATCACATCCAGCGCGACCCTTATTTGATTCGAAGGCTTGTACGTGTTTTTCTTGCCACAAAAGGGACACGAAACGTGCAAGGGTCGACCAATGTTTTTCTTCCTTAATTCCAGCACTACCACGTGTTGGTTGCACTCTAAATCCGTGGGCGGCTCGATACTACGTCCAGTGGCGGAGCCGGGAAAACGAAGTCGGAGGGGTGCCGAACTATGAAAGAAGATTTTGGTTCGGTGATTTTTCTAAGACTAAATCTGGTCATTCAAGTTTTTACAGAACAGATAAATTGAAAATTATTCTCGAGTATTGTTGCTATCATGTAATTGACACGCAGATCATTGCCACACTGTATTATTTATTATTTTAATGTACTCAAAATAAAAAGAAATTTGGTGGGTGCTTGCGACCAAATTGAGTGCCGTACTAAGAATACCCGAAGCGTAGGACTAGGTCGGTTGAAAGCATAATAAAATCCGGAAGTCCGGGATCGATTCCACAGGGAGCGCGTCCATAACTTACTTCGGAGATTAACGTGCGTAGAGCTTTTGGCGTTAGGACCGCCAACCAAACTTTGGCGTTGAGACGGCCAACTGAGAATTTTAGGTGAATGGCTACTTAACCTAACTACGGCTTTTTAACAGAAGATTAAACTAAAGGCTAGGTTTAGAGATAATCAACACCCATAACACAAGGTTAAGCTTGATTCTTCTCTTTTTAACAAGAGTGTTAAATATGGCTCGGGTTCTTTAGATACATTTTGACAAACACAAAGAAGGACATAGCTTTAAGTATCAAATGTGGCAAGAAGCGAAACCCTTGCCTACCTTTGATCAGAAAGATTAACACCTCTAGGTTTTGATACATAAATTAACCATAAGCAATATTTAAACTAGCAAACGAAACTTTACAAGAGAAGAGCAAACCACAACCTTGATCACGGGATGTTAATCATCCCATAACCTAGCCTCACTACGGGCCTGTTCGGCCAAATAATCAATCCGGATTTCCCGTCAATTTTGTTTGCATTTCATGGCTTATTGTCATTTTTTTGGAGATTATTGCTTCGTTATGACGAGAGGAATCAAAAAATTAAAAAAATTTGATCGAAATCCAATTTTTTTTTGAATTTCGACGAAAATTGGCGGGAAAGCCACTTTTTTTGTCTTTATTAAAAAAAAAGGATTTCGACCAAAATTTTTACTTTTTAGATTCCTCTCGTCATAACGAAGCAATAATCCCCAAAAAATTGACAATAAGCCACGAAATGCAAAAAAAATTTGAATAAAGACAAAAAAAATTTGGCGGGAAATCTGGATTGATTATTTGGCCAAACAGGCCCTACACTACTCACTCATATTGAAAGGAGGTACGAACATAGCAAGGGTAAACATGACGAAAATACTAAACATCGATTAAATACAAGATCCTTGAAGAGGAGAAGATTCCTTACAAGATTAATGAAGGTGAAATGCTTCGAAACCCAATGGATCGTCCCTAAAATCAACTCTTACACCATAAATGAGGAGAGAGGTTGGAGCTCCATTAATGGAGGTAGAGAGAGAGAGAGAGTGTGTAAAAGAAGAAGTGCCCTACAAGTCGGGTAAGGGTTGGTAAATATACCCCCTTCACAAAAGATTTACAAAAATGCCATTAAAATGCCTGTGCAGGAGTGAGGGATCGATCCCTGGTCTGAGGGGGATCGATCCCAGCTGTCTCTGGATGTTCTGCTGTGATGGGGGATCGATCCCTAGTCAGAGGGGGATCGATCCCTGTAGCCTCTGGATTGTTCTGCTGTTTTTTGCTGGCCTTCAGCTGCTCCGGGTCTTCCTTCAATGCCTTGGACACTTCGATTCGGACACGGCATGACCTCTCGAGGCTCCTCACGCACATCTACACAACCGGACTCCTCCGGGGGTCCTTGGTAACCTTGGAAATCACCCATATTTACTCTAAAAACCTGCTTCTCAACGAAAGCAAACTTTGTGCGCAATATCAAATAAAAACAAGTATTGCACGCATACAGGCACCGTAAAACGAGATGGATAAGCCTTAAGATATACACTTTCGAGGGCTTATCAGTGGGGGTTGAGTCCATCTTGACATTCAATGGTCTAATAGAAGTTTCTTACCGAAAAGAGTCTTTTAACAAATCCAAACCATATATTACAAATAGTTTTAGACGACCGAAGTTATACATACTATCTTAAATGGTAGAGAAATCATTTCCCTAAATTTTTTCGGCCGTATTGTTCAACTGCTTAGGTGGATTGTAACGATTCATTTCACATTTGAGACTTGGTGAATTCATTTATAAAGAACCAAGATGATTCCCCGGCGTCCACCACCTCTTCGATTTTTCCCACTCCGACTCCGACTCCGTCTCGGTCTCGATAAGGAAGGAGGCAGCGACTAGGGAAAATAAATCCGACTCCCTCTCGCCCCATTGCCATCGGTACCATAATGAGGAGGACATGTAACATGACATTATATATACTACATAGTACATAACAAGTGCTGCCACACGTGTTTGATGATGGAAACTCTGCTCAATTATATGTCTTATGCTCTCCAGCGATTACTTGAGCACCCAAACAAACCCTTAAAATATAGGTCGGATAGGGTTGACACATTGTAATGGGCATTTTTCTTTTTGATAAACTAAGCAAATATGTGGACTAAAAAATATAATTTTTGTGCATTTGAATGAGGTAAAAGTCTAAGAAAGTGGGTGGTGGTGTAGGATATAAAAATTCAGAGAGGAGGAGAGAGGACTCCTGGATTCCCTGCTTTTTGGGGTGTTTTTTTTTTTTTTATGTTTTAATAAATTTTATTTGTTAAAGCACAAATTGTACTAATTAATCATTTTTAGTGGGGGCATTGTGGAGAGGGTGTTTGTTGTTTTTAGCTTTCCAAGCGTGGGGGGGTTTTGTTGGAGAATCCATACACCAAATGGCTCCTCAATTGGTCTCATGCCCCCACCAAACTCAAGTGTATGTTGACTGTCTCTCCAAAAAGAATTTTAACCCCCCACCCCCTTCTCTCTCTCTCTCTCTCTCTCTCTCTCTCTTTTAGGCTAGCCCCCCCTTCTCTCTCTCTGTCTCTCTATAAAAAAAAAAAAAGCGCGATACCCATATGCTGTACGAACGAAAATAATCTGTCAAAACATGAGATATATTTATCCCTCATTGATGCGCGATTTAACATTAAATGTGTAAACAGTATTAGAAGAGAAAGGTCGAATGTGAAGACAAAAAAGTGGCTAATGTTAAATTTTGTAAAATTTTCTACTATATAATTCGAAAAATGAGAATGTGTCATGCGTGTCGTACACGTGCATTACGACATGTGTACTGTTAATATATTTTTTGTTTGTTACAAAGGGTTTTGAAAGATGTACGCATGTTTTTAGTGTATAGTATGCATATTTTTGTGTATAATACGTAGTATGCTCTTTCGGCTCATTAGTTATGCCTTCTTCTTTTTTTGAAGTTACATTCAGGTATGTAAGTATTTTTCTCAATATTAGTTACGTAGATTATTGGTGTTAGTTACGCAATTTTTTTATAATCATTTCTCTATGGGGTGTACTGTAGGCTTCTGCGGGCCGATTTTCCTTGATCTAAGCTGTGCTAATCCATTTTGTGCCGTCAAAATTACTAGTACCTTCTTTCCTTAGAACATTGGGATTGGGAGATGCTGCCAAATGGGGGTGTTTGGCGGCGGTGTCAAGCGCTCGATCCGGCCGTTTTTTTCGGGCATCGACGTCTTGAATCTTGACCGGATAATGGATGGTTCAGATCTGTATGCGCTTAACTTCAATTTGAGTCGTCCGTGCCGAAATGAATGATCCGATGCTGCTTAGCACCCCGCTTGGCAGCATCCTCGGTCCAGAAAATTGTTCGCCCAAAACATAGGCAAACATATACCCAAGGGTTAGCCTAATGGGCATGAGAAAATTAATAGTAAGTGCTTTTCTTTTACGAGGTCGCATGTACTTGAATCTCAAGGCGGCCAAACATTTCAAACCTTGGGGGCTATTGGAGGGTTTGTCTGATTGTTATCGTCAAAGTCCTGGAAAAAGATGCGTGCAAGCTGACCTGAACATCCAGGTTTTTTTTTTTTTTGAGATCGATGATCTAGTATCTTCGGCCAGCCAAGTATATCTGGTTAAGTAAGACTGCACCAATCAGAATTCATTACGTAGCCCTAGTGGAAACCAAATATATAATAAATGTTAGTATTAGTAAAACATTTTTAAAAATGAATTTTATGTATTATATATATGTATGGGGGTTAATTAATAAATTTCAGGGTGGGTAAGCAACTAAAAGAATCATCCACCTTCCAAAACTAGAAAACCTTCAATCAGTTATTGCTTGACGCGTGTTAGACCCTATAATTAATCTTTTTTTAAGGATATAGATGACAAATTATTGATGGATGTATATAATTGATTTGGAAATCTAAGTGATCATATATACTCTACACCTGACTCAGTTACGCGAAATAAGATGAATCGTCCCGAAAAATTAAAAACCCTTCCTAATCATAAGGTAACAAAGGACCGACTGTGTAAGTAGTGTCAGTTTCTGCCATCCAGATTCCAATCTCTAGTCGGACAAGACATATGTACTTCGACAATGTATCTACTTGATCACAAGGGTGGGAAATCCATCCATTTGTAGAATAACGATTTTAAAACCCTCATATGCATTTTCATCCTAAGCCTCTCTATTGTATCTCCCCATTTGTGTTATAAGTTCTAATCTAGAAGTCCGTTCCGTGAGGGGACCTCCTCGGCGACTTCAAGGGTTTCGGTAGTTGATTAATATTACAAAACATCTCACAATAAGCTCGGATTCTTTCTAGAGGTAATTAGATTTTCTGTGCAACTTTCTTTTCTGTACTCCTTTTGACCTTGTATTGTTGCCTATTTTTTGATAGCGTTACTTTCACTGAAAATATGAATTTCGGTGATTTTTAATGCTTGAAAATCTTTTATTTTTTTAAATTTTTATGAACATGTCTTTTGAACTTTTGAAGATAGGCTAACAAAAATGAGAAAGTGGGAGCACTACTTCTATATATATGTTGATTACTTTTTGGTGAATGGAGGAGGGGGTGTCTTACAAAAAGGTTAGAGACCCATAATTGGATTGGGTGGGGTGGGACTAATTTGATAGGGCTTTATAGTATGGTTGTACCCTCCACTCCAAACAAGAGGGCATGAAAGTAGAAATATTTTACTCGCAGGGGTTCTTTATAAATAATTTGGGTGCTGGGGATCTTCTCATCTGGGCATAAGATCTCTTGTCAGGTGATATAAAATCATTTTCTTAATTATTTTAAATAAGGCAAAACAGGCTTTTTTCTTTCCTTAGTTTATTTTTACAATTTTTATTTAATTTGTGGTCCTCCATTGCAGGTTTAGTTTGTATTATTTGTAGAATCTAAAATATTTTTAATGGAACTCGTGATTGTGAACAAATGTGCATCTATCAATCTTTTCTCAAAATATTGTGTGTCGTTTAATACAAAATTTATTTCTGCCCCATAAAGGTAAACTAATTTTTCTTTCTTTTTTGGTATGTAAGGTAAGCGTGTAGTTAATAACTATATGCGTGAAGAGTATACAATCATGGGTTTCTTCAAAAAGTCTTTGTAATTCTTTGGATGCGTAGATAGACAGAATGGGAGATGCTACCAAGCATCTGCCCATAGAGTGGTGCAAAGCAGCCGAATCTCGACGATCGACGACTCAAATCTTAACTAAGCAGTAGATAGTGTATATTGGTGTTCTAAAAGGATATTAGTTAACAAAGTTGAAAACCTCTGTATATATATATATTTTTTTTGTTGTCAAAGTTTAGAAATGCTTTCATTGATAAGAAAACCATATGAATGGGTGGAGAAGGAAAACAATCACAGAGGAGGCCTAAACTCACAAACGAACATTCTGAGCTTCACACATACAAGACTTGTATGGAATACGTCTATTTATTATGCAGAAGATACAGACTATTTCAACTGTTTTAGAATCCTTTGGACATTGAGATATTCAAAATGTCAGTGTGAGAGAACCCACTTCACATTTTTTCTTTCTCCTTCTAAATTTCTAGAGTCATTCATGAAAATTATTTATAGTTTAGGAGAAAACGACTTCCTTATTTTTACTTATGTCTTTCTCAATTATTTATAGTTTTGAGAGCAAGAGAATCACTTTTCTTCTTTCCTAAGGGAACAAATGGGGAAATCACCACCAAAAATTCAAATAAAAGGAAAAATGAAAAAGTGAGTGGGAATGTCTGAAAAGAAAAATAACAAAAAGATTTTCTATCGATCCCTGGTTTTGGGGTCTCCATTGATAACTCCATTAAAGAATCACAGAAGGCCAAACATCACATCACTGTAAAGTAGTAGTAGTTTTTTACGACGCGAGTGCCCTGATCAATTTATGCACACTTCGACGAATTTCGCGGGCCTGTCAAATGTAAAGTGGTATCGAAACTCAATTGGCAATTTGACAGAGGAACAAGTGGCAAAGGGCTAGCTTTTCAACACCACTCCTAAAGTTGGTTTTTGCTTAATACAAAGGGTAGGTTTTTGGTGGGGCTAGATTTGCTTTTACATGATTCATGCATAGTTTCATGTTTGAATGGTCAAGCTCCAAATAATTTTGTTTTCATACCCAACATTGGATACTATATATCTAAAGAGCTTTCTAGTGTACATGCTTTTATTTATTTATTTATTGAGAAACTAGTGTAAAGCCTTTTTAGAAACCAAATATTAATTTGCCAAACTGTGCTGCTCAAAGTGTGATAATTTGTCATTTCCTAATCTAAAGCTAGAATACCAAATTATCATTCGTAACGTGAGGTAAAACGAATGAACTCATGGCAAGGCTACAAAACCGTTATGATTGGGTGGACAAACTGAAATAGTCGAGGCGTATACAAACTCAACGGAGCTGTGTCTAACAATGGTAACATGGCAACAGTTAATGGTCTTATCAATGTATCCATAGGTTTCAAAGAAAGATGCGCGCAAGTTCCGGTTAATAAAACACACAAAAAACGAACAAGGGCATTTGATAATTAAGGTGGAAATGTAAGTCAAATGTGTTGAATGGAGAGATGTGATTAATAAGACTGTTTTAGTCAAATGAAGTGGTTTGAACCGATCATGCTGGAAAACCCACAAACCATGTTTTAATATGTGGGATTAGGTTTTAAGGAATGGATACTAATTCAAAGATTCCAGTCTTAATTGATTTCGTCATTTGGTTGCAGGCAATCATGGAGGGAGATAATGAACCTGTTTGATCGTTCATATACGTTGTATATATGTGTGGATTTTGATTTTGGCGCTCCAAAAATAACCGTTGGTGCTCCCACAAGTGGAGTGCCAAAATCAATGGACTCCATTTTTAAAGCGCCGTCAGTAATTTTTGAAGCGCCTAAATCAATTTCCTGTATGCATATAATTGATTATCAAATTTTGTAGGACTGCCATTTTCTACTTTTAAAATGCCATATTTAGCTACTAATCTCAAAAAGTATAAAATGCTCAATACCTTCGGAATCTTGCACACACATATATACTAGCATTGTTCCCGTTCTTAATTTGCACAGAGAAGACATATATCTGTTGTTGAAGGCGGGGGCCTGCTGTGCAGAATGGTGCACAGTCTGTTGTGCACTATCTCAAGGGTCCGTCTTTGTTTTGGACGATCCGGATTTAAATAATACTTTTTCGGGAACTCTGGATTTAAATAAAACTTTATCAGGGAAGAGTTTCTGGAAAAGTTTTATTTAAATTCGGACTATTCATAACATAGACTGACGCTTGAGATGATGCATGATAGGAATGCTGTGCACCTTTGCACATAGGAATGACAACGGGGCGGGGCGGGTTTTTGCATACCCCGACCCTGCCCCAAAAATAATTACCCACCCCCGGCCCCGCCCAACCCCGATCGGATTGTTTTTTTGGGTACCCCCAATCTAGAAAATAAGACTTTTGAAATTATTTTTGTGTCTTTTGGTATCACGGTTTTATCTAAACTTTTAATTGCGATCAATATTTTAGATACCTTATTCCATTTCTTTATGTGTAGAATTTATTAAAAATATTTGAAGTAAACTTTTTAAAAAATCCACTAAAGACTAATAAATATCAATTTTTATTTCTTTTTGAAATTTAATTAGGCTACTTGACAGTACAGAGACATTGTTTTTTGGATTATTTCTTTTTTAAGTTTTATTTAAATCCAGACCGTCCAAAACACATACGGACGCTTGATATGATGCATGGCAGGGATATTGTGCACCTTTGCACAGCAGGCCCTCAGGTTCGTCTGTTGTTATAGTTCTTATGAATCACTAATTGGAAGTGTGAATAAAAAATTAATTCAAATTATTTCGCAATTATAAAAAATTTAGAATAAACGAATCAAATCAAAAAGTGTGATCTCTATTTATTTCTTTGTATAATTAAACTCAACTCCCCCAAAAAGCTCTCACTTGAAAATTCCCACTTCTCCCATGTGTTAAAAAGGAATGAACAAGTTATTCTACAAAAATAGCAATACATTGGGGGAGTCCGCTCATTTATGGTGTGTTTGAAACTTAGGGAAAGAAATAAAAAATAAGAAAAAGTTTAAAAATAATAATTCTTTGTTTGGTTTCTAGAGAAAGAGGAGAACAAATTTGTTAAACAAGTTCAATTGTTTCTCAAAATTTCTTCCTAACTTTATCTGTCATTTTTTCTCATTATTATTGAAAAATGACGGTCAATGACGTGTTTTGATAATTAATACCCGTCAAGGATATTTTCAGCATTAACAAATGTTCTTAGCATGTTCTTGACGGGTATTAATTATCCAAACAAGTTCAGCACCGTCATTTTCCCTTATTATTTTCTCTTCGTTTCTCCTTTCATCCCCAATTTCCAAATAGAGCCTTTAATGTACAGGATAGCATTGCAATCAGTTAAACCATGATTTTGAAGAAACAATTTTAATCCCAACGGATGAATTTTTTTCTAAACACCAATATTATTGACACCACATTTTGACCACTCTTTTTTATTTCCACAGGGACAAGCGTAATGAGTTCACACAAGCGTTTGTGTATAGCCCAATGTACTTTTGTTTATGGAAAAAAAAATACGGACACTTGTGGAGCCCACCACAACACTTATTGACTATGTAGTAACAACACTGATTTCAAATTCTCCTTTGTTCAAGTGCATTTCATTTTTTGTCTTTATCTATATAATATTACAAAATTATCCTTCATACATTTTTTCCATTTCACATTGAAAGGGTAATTATGCAATTTTATATTCATAAAAACAAAAAAAAGGAGAGCATTTGGATGATAAAAAGGGAATGTGAATATCAATTCTCTTTCTAATTCGATAAAAGAAAGAGAAAATTACCTCTAAGTATAGAAAAGTGACACTTAATTCCCATTAAGGAGACATGAAATACTTAATTACCACTAAGTCCACTTTTACAAAAATACATTTACCATTAATAGAAATGTCACCCTAGGGTTTTAGGGTATGCTAGGGTTTTATGGTACCCTAATGGGTACCCTAAAATCAGTGACTAAAATCTTAAGTCTGCTAAGATTTTAGGATTTTAGGGTACCCTCAGAGGGTGCCTTAAGATTTTAGATTTTAGGATACCCTAGGGTTTAAGGTACTTAGAGTTTAGGTTTAGGTGATTTCATTGAGCCATAGGGTTTAGGTTTAAGCACTTTCATGGGAGTTTTAGGGTGCACTTTCCTATTATAGGGTTTTAGCGATTTAGACTTTTATTAGATGCATAGAGTTTTAGCACTTTTATAGGGTCGCGAGGTTTAAGCTGACTTTAAGTAGGGTCTTGCAAGAGTTAAGCACTTTCAGTATTGGGGGTTTTAGGCACTTTCATAGGGTTTTAGTGTTTCGTTAATTAGAGAAAACTTGGTGGGAATTACTTTCTATTTTCTGGACCTAGAGGTAAATTGCCCAAAAAGAAAATCATGTTCTTAAATACTAGAGTAAATCATAAAACATGCCCGCAGTAATTCATGGAATCATGATACAACCGCGCACGACTCGCTGGCCCACCCACGCTGCCTCAGACATGCATGTGTCTTCTTTCCATTTTATTTTATGGGTGCTAAAGCAGCTATACCAAGCACCCGACCGATCCGGCTATTCATCTCGGCAATCAACCGTTTGAATATTGACCGAGTAATAAATGTTTTAGATCTATATTCACTCAAATTAAATTTGAGCCGTCTATGCCAAGATGAACGATCAGATGCCGCTCGGCACCAGTTTTGCAGGGGATGCTTGGCAACATTCTCATTCCGCTAAATAAGATCTTTATCTATAATTTCATTTACGATATACAATAAACACGTAACTCCCACTCTGGCAAGTGAGTAGGAGAAAATAAATAAGTGTTTGTTCTCCGTGGTTCTTATGTTCGGATTTTGCAGAGAACAAACATTTAAGATCTTGCGGCCACTGAATAGTTTGTCTGCTCATTAATTTTTAGGTCGTAGAGATGTGCGCAAAAATGACCCGGACTCCTGGTCAAATGGAAAGAATACACATTATACATATGCTCTATGATTGTAGAGTTATTCCAAGCGTGCGTAACGCACATATGAGAAAAAAAAAAAAAACTGAAAAAAATAACAACCCCACCCCCACACCCACACGAACTAAAGGGTATTCGTGTCCATTTAAATCCCTATATATCTCACCCCACCCGTGCTCTCCCACTCATCTTCACTCTTTGACTGCATTCATATTCTCTCTCTCTCTCTCTCTCTCTCTCCGCAGTTTCTTGAATTTTGAGATAACCCACCAGGGATTTGGTGTTACTTGCCTTGAAATTGGTCCACTGTAAGTCTCTAGCTCCTTAATTTGTTTTCTTGCATTGCTAATTTGGTGAATTTCTTTCCTTTAAGCTTTGATTTCGTGTTTTTCTCCGTTTCCTGTCTTGATCTTCCTCTTTTGGTTGCTTTTATTTTCCCCCCTTGTGGGTTTCTCTCTATATTTTCCTGGATAATTTCATTTTAATGAGCTTTGTTGTTTGTTTATACTATCTGTTAACTAATTAATTGAAGGAAACTTGATAGATTTAGATTTAAATGGCATAATCCGTATTCCTTTTGTTTGGTTGCTCAGAATATGTAGCGAAATCCAAAACATTACTATTATATATCTTCGCCTTTTTTAGTTCAACAAGAACAACAGGCCAATTGTACGCGGCAGAGTGACCTTGCTGCCGCGATCCACTGAGATTTAGCCTTTTGTCGATCCTCTCAATTTCGTATAAATTGAAGAAAATTATAGAATTAACAAAAAAACATGATTGCCCCAAGCAAAATACGAAAGTGCTTGAATTTCGCATCGATTAACTAATGTACTACTACTACCATTTTCCCAGCAACCAGGTTGCCATTCTCTTCTGTTTTATGTATACTTATATGATGTATGTATGACTCTTTACAGGTACTTTGAACTGATTTTGGCGAAGGAAACTGTCGCGGCGATCTGATTACAGTTAGAACAGCATGCGGTGGTGTAGTCTCTCTGTTGACGTATTTAGGAAAGTAATCTCGCTGAACCTGTACTGTCGAGTGATTCTGTAATTCATTTAACCCAAACACCCCCTTAACTTCCTTTCTTCTTGATATATACACACCCTTTCCATCCATGGGGTCCAATCTGTTTGTTGTCATTCCCTGCTACGTCCGCATGATTAGCTGAATTTCGCTTTTCGTGTTACCCTTCCTATCTAGTCATTAAATCCCACCTCTTTCTCATATCTATATCGAATTCTTGTTGGGTTTTCTTTTTTGTGTTTGATCCTTGGTTGTTTCAATCTGAACATTAACTTTGTTTCCATCACCCCATCTTTTTTCTCGTATTTGTGTCGAATTCTTGCTGCGGGTTTCTGTTTGATCCTTGTTTGTTTCAATTTATCTGGTTTGTCACCGATCTTTTTGTCGTATCTGTGTTGAATTCTTGTTGGTGTCCTTGTTCGATCCTTGTTTGGTGAAAAGTTGTAGTGGTGTTGTGATTATAAAGGGTTGGGAATTAGTAGTTATGGTGTGCCAAGCAGCTGGTCAAACAAGATTCCGGGCATTGAAGCACGAGAGTGGGATTGCTGGGAGTGCCACCATTATAGTTAGAGTCATAGCTTGCTTTCAACCTCTACAGGATTGCCAGGCTGAATATTTTCGTCATTTGCTTAAACCCGTCACGTAGATATTTGTTTTTTCATCAAGCTATTGTGTTCAAGTTAAGCTGGAGTATTTAGTTGTCCTGAAAAGAAAGCACCAAGTAATCAGCCATCTGTAATACCACAAACATTGCCCTATTGGTATGTTTCACCGCCTCTAGCTTTCAACTTTACTTATACTTTCGCCTTTTTTTGCTTCCAATTAATCTGATATGTTGTTTTTTGTTTGGGTCTTTTAGGTGATTGTTCAGTTGAATGGAGAAGGACTTTGGATCCTGGTTTCTTTACCAGCAATCTGGTCTTGTATCACCCAATTTGGATACCTCGAGTGCTCCATTTAACCTGGGGCCGCAGAATTCAATCCCTGCTTATATGAGCCATTGTGCTAATGTGGGTTCCACAAATGGGGTTTTCCCCTGGTCTCCATTTTCAGGGTTTCCTCATTCCAAGGCGACCCAACCGATTGAACCTTACGCTTGGTTCAATTTTCCACCTCGCTTCCAGCAGGCATTCACTCCACCGCGGGATACTACTTTCATAGAGAAGATACCAAGCGGTCCCTGTGAGAATCGTGTGGAGGTCATTCAACCTGATGAGAAAGCATCTGGGCGTGACCAGAAGAGATTCCTTGTGTTTGATCAGTCAGGTGATCAAACAACATTGATGTTCAGTTCTGGGATTGGGACTCCTGCCCAGTGCCTGACTTCTTTAGGCCCAACGCTGAATAACGCTTATGTTTCGAATCTGTCGGAGCGACGAACCGTAAAAGATGCCATTCATTGCGCAGGGCCTATTTTAACTGATGAATGTAAGGAGAATCAGAGAGATACCTCTGAAAGTGACATGCATGAAGACACTGAAGAAATCAATGCATTGCTTTACTCTGATGACGATGATGATTATAATGAGGACGATGAAGAAGCTAGCACCGGTCACTCACCTAGTACAATGACGGCTTATGACAAGCAAGATTTGCCCGAAGAAAGTGAAGAAGTTGCTAGTTGTGATGGGCCTACGAAAAGGATGAAATTGTCCGATGGAGGTTATGATGTTCTAGACACTGCAAGCTCTTTTAAATCCAAAAGATGCTTCGATTGTGAGGATGGTGCAGAATCTAGTTGTGCTGCTGGGAAAAATCTAGGCCTGGGAGAAAAATTTGTTTCCGTGATAGGAAACAAGAGATCCAGGGAGGACAAGATAAGGGAGACAGTAAGGATTATGCAGAATATAGTTCCCGGCAGGAAGGGTAAAGATGTAATTGCAATTCTTGATGAAGCCATTGGTTACTTGACATCCTTGAAGCATAAAGCCATGGCTCTAGGACTTGATGAAACACTCTGAGTGCTATTGGTTTTGCCAGCATTATGAGTTGTGGTGGAATATGGCACTGATAAGTTTGGCAAAATATCAGTTGAGAGTAGGTAAGCGGGGTTTTCATCCGATGAGATGATCTCAAATATTTCAAGCAGAAATTGGAAGTTGTGAAGAGAGAACTTGAACCCTATTGAAACCTTCTTCAAGGGTTTCGGTTTGAACCAGTTTTGCTTTGGGTTGTGAATTCTGAAATGTCTCCCTCTTGTCAAGTGGTACTATCGTTTGTGGAATTTTTCCTTTCTGATGCCGCAAATTAGACGGGTGAAGCGACTTTCCCGTATCATCATGCAGCTGCTTCAGGGTATTCAGCTACGGCCAAACGCGAATCCAGTGATTGATCAAATCTTAGCTGTTCACTTCGTTTTTACGTCAAACTGCTATTCCTTGTACAATTCGTACCGCTCGGTTCCCTCTTTATGGTCTTTACTGTAATGTAAGATAGATCAAGATCTATGTAGTGGATGGTATTTTTAGTGGTTTTGGGTGTGATTTTGATGTTAGGTTGGTTAGATGTAGCTTATGGCAATGTACTTGAGATATATGTAGGATAATCCTTATGATCCGTTTGTTTGACCTGATATGAACATGAGTTGAATTATTTATTTAAGTGGGGATTTTTTCTTTTAATCTCAAATCTTACCTCATATCTGGTTTTTTTTGTTATTAAAATTTTTGCACCCCGAGATATACAGTATCATGCAAGTGTGACGTTATTAATCCAATCACTATTAGTGTGACTTTAGACCCGTCAGTGGATCTGATTTGATCCGGATATGATAATGTTGATATGATAATTCGATAAAAAAACGGGTCCTTCGCGAATTGGTGGTTTTTCCCCCCTCCTCTTGATGCCTTGATGGTTTGTAACTGAAAAAATGAAAAACCCAGGTGGGTGCTTGTTGCTATCATGCAGCTATCCATGGAATTTAGTTATATGAGAAGACGTGCATGTATTTTTATTGCATTTTTAGTGGTTTTTTTTTTTTTTTTTTTTTGGGAGGGGGGGAGGTGGTTGGTTCTAATTTTTGTGAATTGTTTGTCTTCATGCCAGTGTACTTAAGACGCATGCACGCAGTTATATTCTTTTGGTAATATAAAAGCTTTGGTGGGTGTGGCGAAGGACCACATTTTTTCATTATTTGGTTGAGGAGCTCATGTGTCCATCAGTTCAAGGCTTAATCCAGTTGATTGATAAGGATATTGATTTGTGGAGTCAGATAGTAAGAAAGTAATTTCTTGTGAATTTTCAAGTCTCGGCGTGGTTGGCCTATCTTTGAGCAGGCCGAGAAGGAATTAGTTAAGTTGCGCGTTTACTGGCCCAGACATCCCTAACTGTCGAAAACAGTCACAAGTTTTAACTGGAAAAAGGAAAAATCTGTCAAAATGGAAGCATTGTCCGTGACTCATGACCGAAAATGTTAGGGTTTAGGAAAAGTTTTCCCGAAAATGTCTCCGAAAGTGAAATGAATTACTGAGATACACTTTGATGTGTAGGACCAAATATTTAAGTAAATCTGAACCATACATGTCACTTTCGGGGACATTTTTCGGAATAACTTTTCCTGGGTCCTAACATTGCTCGACTCATGACAGGGTGGGTTAGGCTGAGAAAAAGAATTATTCCATGTGGTGCTTCAAGCGTGTTGTGATTGGTAAACACTGCTAGACCCATGACTTTTGTGTTAATATTTTAGTAAACAAACTGACATGTGGCATACAATGTACTATGACCGATATGAAGCACCGTTTCAAGAGCACTCAATAAGCTCTCACTCAGAAAAGAGAAAGGGTTGATTGATGAGTTCAGATCAAGATGAACAGCAGCGGTATTTTTTCTTTTTCTTTTCTTTGAGTCATTACTTGAGAGGCTCGGCTCCAAGTCCAATGGGCCAAAGTTCCATGCCCAGTGGGGCAGTCATCATGTACTTGTATTCGTGACCCAAAAAAAAAATAAGGATATTGATTGTGGCAATTCAAAAAACAAGGATATTGATTTTGATGCTTTAAAAATTACTATCAGCGCTTCCACAAATGGAGTGCCAAAATATCTTATTAAGAATTGATTTTGGCACTCTATTTGTTGCGGTGTTGGCAGTAAATTTCGAAGTGTCAAAATCAAAGTCCAAAAACTAAAGGAGATGAAAATTGTAACATGCAAGGTTGCAACTTATGTATTCGTTTGCTTATGAAATTAAATGACAATGTTCCATAAAAATAGACAAACCATGTCACACGATGCGTTCTAATATCGTTGTTATTAATATATTTCTTGCACGACTTTTAGTCTTTTACCGCAAATAAAAAAAAAAAAAAAAAAACCACGCCAAATTTCCAATGCATAATTTTAAAACAGTTATCACCAAAAATACTGCAACTCAAAAGTCTTGCTTTTCTGCAAAAAACAAATATATCCCTCTCCTCTCACCTGCCAATTGCACCCAAAATTCCTGAAACGACACCTATCTATATTAAAGTCTCTTCTTCCGTTGAAAAGACTAAAATGCCCCCGCGATCCTCCTTCCATGTACAAGTTGCATGTGTAAACTTCATTTTTTTCTACCGACGACTATCCTTACATTCCATCTGAAGTTCTGAACGTCGAACCGCTCAGCATAGTTGTTGTGCCGAGGTCATCGCCTGTGTCGGACCAGCAATGGATCGTCAGGAGCTAATCAAAGGGGAGATTGTTGGCAACGAAGATAGGGCCAAAAGCTACGGTATGAGACTCCACCGATGATTGGTGCATCACTTATATGATTAGGGCAAGCACCAATAGGTAGCTTTTGGGTGGCTCATGTTAGTTTTTTCTCACCTTTGTGTTGTTGGGCTACTTCTTGGTTTGGGAAAATGACGGCACAGGACATGTTTGATAATTAATATCCGCCAAGGACATGCTGAGAATATTTATTAATGTTGAAAATGTCCTTGACATGTATTAATTATCAAAATACGTCATTGTCCGTCATTTTCCCTTGTTTGATCTCCTTTGGGTGGCTCATGGTTTTTTCTCCTTTGTGTCGGGCTACTTCTAGGGGTGGCTCCTGTTAGTTTTTTCTCCTTTGTGTTGGGCTACTTCTTGGCTCATGGGTGTGACATTTTATCACTTTTTAGTTTATATATATTTTGTATATATATATATATACGGACAAGCCTGTAAATCTTTCTAGTCTATAGAGGGATATGGGAATCATGAAGACTTTGATTTAATTACATCTATCTTTCCAATTAATGCTAAGAAAATAATGTTTCATTCGGGTTTTTGTATTAATGTTATGTCCTAAATCATGCCATTTGCTTGGATGGTAATTAAGTGGATTAATGATTTGAAGGATTACATTATTTCTTGCTATACTAGGAAGATATATACGATATTATTTTTATCTGTTTAGGTTAATGGATTCTTCGAACTTGGGTTGGGTGGCCAGCCCTATCCAGCCGTCCTCGGTCCAACTTTGGTTCCTTCTTCTTCTTTTTTTTTTTTTTTTTTTCAGGTGAAAGTTAGCATTGTTAGTGAGGTTTGAATTTCTGTCAAACGCGTGAGAGTACATGGTGACTACTCCATCCTTAACTGCCCATGTTTGGTAAAGAAATTCATTAATTAGTCATAGTAAATTTCAAGAATTTTGTATAACGTTTAACCAGCATGAAACCCATGCTATGCACATAATTGACAGAAAAACGCATAGACTATTGAGATTATTTAATGTACAAAAATCATAAACTAATGTCGCAATAAAATATATTAACCATTTCTTTTATTGCCGGACACTTTTCATTTTTTTTAAAATAGTTTTCGTCCCTCAGCTCTTTTGCTTTTTCTTTTACTTATAAAGGACATATATATAGCGTGATAATATAGTGTAGATAGTAGAAATACTGTATAGTAGAGATATGACTGGATAATTAATAATTAGTGATTATTTTTTTTTGGGTAAATGATGCATTTTATAACCAACCATCCAAAAACCACAGGGATAACCCCACTATACAAAAAAAACTGTACAAAGAAAACCTATTACAAACTACAAAAGAATCAAAGCACTTTAACAAGTGGTAATACCCAGAATTCGAGGAGAGATATTCCAAAGATGACAAAATCTTTGGTTTTCCGCTGAATTAGGAATATGTTTCCAGGAGCAGACCCGAAGTCTCAAATTGTTTTCTATGCGAGCAAAAATCACATCGGAATTCATTGGCCTTCCCCCAAACACCCTAGAGTTTCTCTCAAGCCAAATGTAATACACCCTTGCAGCTAAAGACAGCTTGAAGAGGAGTGCTCGAAAGGAATTACCTTTACAATAACCCATAGCCCATGTAAGTTCATCATCCCAATTTCCTGGTCTTCTGTGAACTTCAAACCGGCTTAGAACTGAACGCCAAATCTGTCTTGAGAAATGATATTGAAAGAATAAATGATTGGCTGATTCATCATGCTGAGAACAAAGACTACAGAGGGGGTCAATAGGCAGTCCCCACCTTCTGAGTCTATCTTTGGTGGCAAGCTTCCTCAAGCAAGCAATCCACAAAATAAATGCCCACTTGGGGACATTTGTTGAGAACCAAACAAGTGAAGACCAACACACCTTGGGTCTCCTATTTCTCAGAGCTTCCCAAGTGTACTTAGATGAATAACTGCCAGTAGGGGAGATGATCCAAGTAACCATATCCTCTCTATCTTCATGTGGGATGAAAGAGTCAGGAATAGAATTTCGAATCTGCTGAATAATCCTATTACGAGGTCTAGGCTAATGCCAAGCGCCGTTAGCAATAACAGAGCTGACTTTATCATAAAGAGAAGGGCCCAACCTGGATAAAGTTCTGTCATCAAAGAGTTTGAAAAGAGGGCCATTTGGATGCCAATCGTCCAACCATAAGAAGGTGGCCTTCCCATTGCCTATTGAGTGCTTTACAAATTTATGCCCCAAATCTCTTAACTTCATAAGCTTTCTAACTGTCCAAGAACAGTCATGAGGAATGGACATGTACCAGAAGTTGTTGCCTTTTATAATATAGGTATGAACCCATTGAACCCACAGAGTGTCCTCCTTTTTACTTAGAGCCCAAAGGTGCCTCATCATGGATGCTTTATTCCACAATTGCAAGGACTTGAAACCCAAACCACCTTCAGATTTTGGAGAACAAACATCCAGCCACTGCACTTTAGCCCCTGTCTTCTTTAGATTAAGCCCAGACCAAAGAAATGCTCTAAGCATGGCTTCCACCTCTTTCACAATTTTCTGTGGGAGGACAAACAACGAGCACCAATATGTTTGCACGCTGAAAAGAACAGACTGGATTAGCAAAGCTCTGCCCCCAAAAGAAAGAGATCTATTTGTCCAGCTTTCTATTCTTTGCTTGGTGTTTTCCTTTAATTGCACACAGTCCTCATACTTCAATCTAGTAGATATAAGAGGCACTCCGAGATACTTCACAGGCAATGAGCCCTCTGGGATGGGAAGTAAACGAAGAATGTCATCCTTAACCTCATTACTAACACCAGAAAAGAATATAAGACTCTTCTGTAAATTTGGCTTCAACCCTGAAGAATGAAAAAACTCATCCAAGACTTCCTTGATAATACCAATAGAGGAGCAATCAGCTCCAGACAAGAGAAATAAGTCGTCAGCAAAAGCCAAGTAGGAAATGGAGAGTTCACTACATTTGGGATGGAATGTAAACTGCCCCTGAGAAATTTTCCTTTGCAAGACAGCATACAAGCCTTCCATAACCAACAAAAAAAGATAAGGAGAAATAGGGTCTCCTTGCCTTAGCCCCTTTTCCCCTTTGAAGAAGCCCTCAAGTTCCCCATTAATAACCACTGAATACATATAGTAGAGATGCATATCCTAATCCAAGAAATAAACTGAGCAGGAAACTCCATTGCTATCATAACTTCAAACAAAAATTCCCAGTCCACTGAATCATAGGCTTTCATTAAGTCTATCTTTATTGCACATCTAGGAAGACCACCATCTCTTTGATAATTCCTAACAAGCTCTTGCATTAGTAAAATGTTGTCTGATATTGATCTGCCCTTAACAAAAGCAGCTTGAGCTTTGTTGATAATAAGAGGTAGAATGGGCTGAAGTCTGTTAGCTAAGATCTTAGTGATAGTCTTATACAGGACATTGCAACAAGCAATACGTTTGTAGTCTTTCATTGTGTGGGGGCAGCTAGTCTTAGGAATTAACGTAAGGGCAGTGGCATTGACATCTTTAAGAAGATAACCTGATCGGAAGAAATCAATGACAGAATCAGTTACCTCTTGGCCAACCAAACTCCAATTCCTTTGAAAGAAGCTGGCATTGAATCCATCCGGACCAGGTGATTTATCACCATTAATAGAAAAAATAGCCACTTTCACTTCTTCAGGAGTTACAGGCAATACTAGCTGATCTTGGAAGGATGGAGGAACAGTATTGGTGAAGACTAATCTCTCCCCTTGCATCTTTTGATCAAACCTAGTACCCAACAGCTTCTGATAGAACCCCAAAATTGCACCTTTTACATCATTAGGATCCTCCAATCTAGTACCGGCCTCATTGCAGATTGATAAAATTTATTCCTCATTCTGTGACTAGCAACTTTTTTGTGAAAAAAACTTGTGTTATTATCACCCAACTCAAGCCACTTCACTCTAGACTTCTGTCTGCACCAGGCCTCTTCAGCTACGCTAAGCTCGTTGAAATTAAGCAGGCATAACCTTTCATAAGCTAAAAGAATTGGATCTCCTGAGGAATTAGCAATACGAGTTTGAATAGTGAGAAGCTCATCCCTAGCATGCAAGACCCTCTTTTCGATGTCCCCATAAAATTCCTTATTGAAAGATCTCAAACAAGGTTTTAGTCTACGCAACTTTTTATAAAGCATCACCATGGGTGATAGAAGTTCCTCCACAGGTTGCTCCCAAGAATGATGGAGAAGGGGAACAAACCCCTTATGATTCATCCAGAAATTAAAGAATTTGAAAGGTTTCCTCCCACCTCGGTAAGGGAGAACTGAAACAACCAAAGGGCTATGATCAGATATACCTGGAACAAGGAAAGCAGCCTCAGATTCTGTGTACAAATCTTTCCAGTGAGAATTGACAAGAGCCCTATCCAGTCTACTACTGCAATGATCGTGACCTGTTCTCTTATTTGACCATGTGAACCAAAGTCCTTTGGAGTTAAGATCTTCCATTTCTATGTCCTCAAGGCAACTACTGAAGTCAGAAGCTGCACTTGCATCAAAGTGACTGGGATCAGATTTTTCATTTTGTCGTCGGACAGTATTGAAATCACCAACTAGGATCCAAGGATTGGAACCGACTAAACCAAAACAGCTCCTCAAATCAATCCAGAGCTGCCTCCTAGAACTGACTTGATTAGAACCGTAGACAACTGAGACAAAAAAAAGACTTCATATCTATATCAACAGAGAGGAGGATCATTTGATCTGATGCAAACAACTTGCTTACCACAGCCCCTTGCTTCCTCCAAGCCACAATAATCCTAGCTACAGACCCTATATTCCCATTGTGAACATAATCCCAACCATCAGGGATACAATGCTTCATAGAGAGATCCATATTTTCCTTTCTAATTTTTGATTCAACAATCCCTATCAGAGATAAACTATTTGCATGAATAAATTTTCTAATTTAAGCCTGCTTAATGGGGTTATTCAAGCCCCTAACATTCCAAGAAGCCAGCTTGATCATCGTTTGCTTAGGTTTCCTACCCCTCTTCCTTGCCCTAGGGTTATTCCCCCCACTAGCCTTCGTCAAAGAGCCCATAACATTTAAGGCGTTGAACACTGCTTCAGGGTCCTTTATACCAACGCCAAGACCATCTGGAAGGAAATCAAAGTCAACAGGGACTGCAGTACCCTTACCAACTCTGCTCGAGCCTAAGGCCTTAGGAGTTTGTCCATCAACAACAGAAGGAGGGGCAAGAGATTGCCCTTCATTGCTGCTTGTGTTGGTAACCGGATTACCTCCTATACCTACAGGGGAGCTTCCAAGATCAACAGGCTGCCCTTGCTCTGTTCTATCAACTTCAGAAACCAGATCCTCCATGTTTTGCAAGGTCAAAAATTGGTTAGCACAAGGAACATCCTCCTCAGGCACCTTAGAAGCACCCGGAACCCCTGAACTTTCAGGAACAACACTCATACCAACCTCAGGCCTTCCACTCTTCACAACCCAGACTTTGTTCTTCATTAGAACCTGAGCTCGAACCACAGTATCTACCTGCAACGGAGCCTTAACTTGCTGACTACATTCAGTGTGGCCAAAGACTTTAAAAGATACACATTTCAACGGTCTCCAAGGATATTTAACATAAATCTTGACTAACCTCCCAGATGAAGTAATGAGATCAATGGAATGAGGTAAGACCGATTGAACATCAACTTCCACACAACTTCTTGCATAACTAATCCTGCTAGTAGCTTCAGTCATTTCATCCGCATACAGGGGCTTCCCAATTGCACTTGCAAGATAACTAAGGCCCTCCTCAGTCCAGTACTGAAGAGGAACATTATGCAGTTGAATCCACAGAGGCAATTTGTTCCGTCCCTCCTTCTCATAGTCCATTTCAGAGTGCCACTCCTGCAGCACCATCAAACGCCCAGCAAAATGACAAGCACCAACCTCAGAAATTTTCCTATAAGCACCTTCAGCACCAAATAGGAAAAAGAAAAAACCCTTGTAATTACAAAGAACATCCTTGATTCCATATTTTTCCCAAATTCGACATGCAATTGACTTAAGCGTCAGGAATGGCAGCTTTTTATCCACAAAGTGGCCAACTATACAATCTCTCCATTTTGCAGAACCATGGACTTCAACATGTTTAGGAGGTGAGACCCTAATATTCTCCCTTCCACTTCTGGAGGAAAGTAATGCAGATTCATCCTAGGATGAGACTCTCCAGGCGGAACAACCTTATCCATCCATGAAACCCCAGAGTTCGGACCACCATAAGTCGACTTACCTTGAACTTGCAGAGACTCAATCAAATTATTTTTAGCATCTAACTCCTTACGGAGAGCAATAATCTCCTTCGATAGGCCTTTGATCTGTGTCACCGTAGGAGTATCAGCCTCTTGTTTCTCAAGATGAACATTGTGAGGAACCGTAATTGCTTCCAAAACATCATACAACTTTGCCCTAGGCAATGACTTATGTTTAACAACAGTATTCAAAACCTTATCCTTCTCTACGACAGCTACAAGGTCGGAATCAGAATTCACAACAGTGGAAACCAGATTATTACGGTTCAGCAAAGTCGGAATAGGCGATGTAGAAAACCCTAATTTCGTAGCAGAAGTAGAGCAGCTTAACCCCAAAGGAGGAAAACAGGAATCAAAATCTTTACCAGAGATCACAGAAGCCATCGGAAGTGAGAAACGAGAACCCCAAACCGTTTGCTTATCGTCAACGGAACCGTCGAACTTCGCCGGTGCTGATCGAGAAGAATTACCCGAGGAGCAGATCAACGAGAGGCCAGCTACCCCATCAAATTTTATATGCCCTAGTTTGCGAAAGCTCAATTAGTGATTATTAATGACTTATGGAAAAAAAATTAGTACGAGCCGACTTATGTTTGAAGTAAAAATTTATCACTTAATTACCAAAGTTAAAGCGGGGTTCGGGCCGTGTCCGAGGCTCCAACCCCGGAGCGTGTCTAGCTGATTCCAAGAGCCTCCCACCACTCACTTCAAAGGGTCCCCGAGCCTCCAGATGGTCCGACGGGACGCCTCCCGACATTCCAGGGAAAGTTATACCCAAGCAACTCGGATGGTGGTGGCTGCCCGTCGGACATCCGAGCGCCTGTGCTTCGGGCATAATCGGGATGAACCCAAACAGTTACGCCAGGAGGATAGGCATTAAACAGGTGACCTGACCATGTGTTTCGTAACCGCCTTATCCCATACGTCATGTTCGACGTCACCCGAGGCGGTTACCCGAGCGTACCCTCCACGCGCTTACTTGGAGACCGAGCAAGGCAAGGTCTATAAAAGAAAAGGGCCCTACCCTAAAGAGGTATGTCATTCTACTCTAACCCTAGACCTACACTATCTTCCCTAAATCTAACTTGATCGTCGAAAGGTCACTGGGCTGCCTCCAGCCCTAGTGACTTGTTAAAAGTCAGGTGAACGGAGCGAACACCTATAAAAGAAGGAACCAGAGCCCTACCACAGTCCAGATCCCGTTCTAACCGAACCCCACAGTTAATTTTAATTTCCAAAGCGTAGATAGCTCTGTTTTTTTTTTAATCATTAGCTCTAATATTTTTTGGCACAAAAACTCATAGGACTCTTTGACCATACAAAACTCTAGGTTGCTTCCTGCTTTGATCTTTAGATGTTGAACCCAAAAAGCTCCATTGTATATCTAATAAAGGTTTTTCGTGAGAAAATATAGAGTAGAATCCTTTTTTTTTGGGTAATAGAGAATAGAATCCCCCTGATCACCAAGTTTTACTACCCAAAATAGTGATCGATTTTCAAACTCTCTTTCCCCATACCAGTACTCTCTTTTTTACTATGCCTCTGTTGACGTGAAATTACCTTGTTATCCTTCAGTTAGTTTTTTTTTTTAATTATCCAAAACACATGTCATTAAAAGCCATAAAAGACAATTATAGCGATTCCATCCGAATACAGAGAAAGGAGAACTTGCAAACAAACCATCACAGACAGAAAAACATGAAAAGCAGTGACAAAGGGACGAAACTAGTGATAAGATCCTAAACACGTCTCACTGCCTCAAAGGGTCGGATCACGAGGAGATAACAATCTACCAATCTAGCCGTCCCGGCCTGGGGCAAGTTCCCAATCAGAGACAAAATTACAGAACCGATGGAATCAGGGGTAATTACAAACAAGGCAGAAAAACACGGCCACTGTGGATGGACTCCACTAAGCACACCGGCCAAACTCCGGCCGAGAGGAAACCACCCAACGCCGACGATGGAGGCACCGACTGGATCTTGAACCAAAGCAATGGAGAAACTACTCCGGATTGGACTGAAGTGTTACGCTACCACCTGAGCTTGCTAGGAGGCAACTTCAAAAAGCTATGTGCGTGCATCTTTCTTTTTAGGTATAAAGCAGGTAAGAAATGTAGAGAACATTAACATGCCAATAGGGGCTACAACATAATTGCTGCAAAAAAATTAAAATCAAAAGAGTGTACCCCCATTACAATTGCACTCCAGCGTTTAGAAATTGGATCGATAAAAGTAGAAATCCGAGAAAATTGTCGCTTGACTTCGTGAAGAGACCAAGAGATAAAGGTAGCAGGACCTCAGGGCTCGGACTTATGTACCTAACTTCATTTCCTCCATGTCACACACTGAAAACTGGTTTGATCACAATCATGTAATGCCAAAGCGATACGAGTGCTTTCCTTCACAAAGTCATAATCCAAACACGGCCTAGATGATCTGCCATCGCTTCTCATACAATTTTGGCCACCCAAGATCCGTCTGCTTTTAGAAGCCATTCAATACAACCGGACCAAAATTTTTTAATTTCTTATCAAATAATAGCCATGATTGAGATCTTGTGATTCTGCAAGAGCTTATGCTCAGTAGAATACCAACCTTAAAAAATTAAGAATTAGAGAAATAAGCATTAGCTTAGATGCTCTATAGAAGGACCAAGTATATTATGATGGAAGGTGATGCAACAATATCACGTTTTTCTCTGGAAAGTAAACTTCAGGGAACTATTGAAAATGCAAGTGAAAAAAGATGACGTCTTTGGCTAAACCACTCAATGGAAGGGTCCAAAATAGTCTGAAATATGGTACTCAATCAGACCTTCGCGTTTCTTCCTACAGAAAAATCAGCCCTTGTGTAGCTCAACATTAAACCAAGTGGAATGCACCACCATTTATAGGACCAATTGAAAGGTGTTTCTACGCTGATTTATACAATTAATAAGCTTTTTTCCATCTTTTGGGGAAAAAAAATCTTTGTCAACATTCTCATCACTATTTCGAAAATATAATCTCCAAGCCAGAAAAGAATACAAAGCGCATATACTGAAGAAAGATGAGAGATCAAACCTGCTTATATATAGCTGTACATGCCTCCAACGGTTCTTTACCAGTCAGCTAACTTCCAAACTCTAAAAATTGAAAACCAAATAAGGAAGTTGGAAAGTTGCGGTCTCCGAAGTAAGGAAAAAAGTTTAGCAAGCAAAAAATGAAAGGAAGTTGCATGACATTGAAAAAGAATTTAACATGCGCGCAGGCTTAAACAAGCACCAACTTCAATTGCAAATAGCTCAATACTTGGGAGAATTAACCGTGATAGGCTTATGATACCGAATTTCTTCAATATTGAAGAGAATTAACAAGGACAGGCTCAGCTCAATACTCTGGTTGTTATTTTCATTGTTTGTAGTAGTAGCAGTCGTAGGTCCAAATGGGGTTGAATTAATATGGTATATATACTGCTTGATCAGATCAACTTTTTGTTTATGCTAAAACAGAAAAGAAATAACTAAAAAAAAATATCTACACACATGCAAAAACAAAGAGAAATTAATAATGCAATGAATCAGAAGATCATAAGATCGATGAATGGAATGAAGTAATGACATGTTGAATTTTTCTTGAAAGTAATGTATATGCAGTGCGGAACAGATACCTGAGTGGGAAGCTTAAGCTTCCCCTGGCTGCGTATCGTGGATATACTTATTCACCGATTGCTTCACCATCGATTTCTATAAGAGGGATGCGAGCAATCTTATGCCAGTCCTCCCCTTCCTCCCTGCGGCAACGAGGTTTCAGCAATGGACAGTTCGAAATAAACAGCCGAAAGAGGGAAGTGGGAAGCCCCTCTTCTGGCAAGGATTGGAGCTGAGGGCAATTGCTAATATACATGGTTTTGAGAGAGCCAAGATGTTGAAGGCCCCTTTTGTTGAGTGATTTGAGATTCGGCATTGTTCCGAGCCCGAGATCTTTAAGAGTGGAGGGCAGCAGCCCCTCCTCGGCGAACGACTCCAGCTCATCTTCAGATTCACCGAACAGATTAAGTGCTCCGAGGGAGGGTAGTGTTTGCAAACCCCAATCTCTTCGGCCACCGACAAGTTTCTTGCAATCGCTGATATTTAGACAACCTAATTTGGAGGGCAGAGCTCCTTCTGGAAAAGATCCAATTTCTGGACAACGCGATAACGTTAAGTTCACAAGAGATGGGAGGAGGGTGTGCATTTGTTCTGGCAGAGCCTTCAGCTTCTCGCAACAACTGAGACTTAAAGAATGCAGATTTGGAGCCGGTAATCCTCGGCAGGGAAAAGATAACATATTATTGCAATTATAAATGGAAAGTGATTTCAGATTGAGCTCAATCTTGTCCGAAATCAGCAGGGTCTCAAAATTTATACAATCCCTAATATTCAGAGACTGAAGCTGCGGGAATAAAGCGAGTGGGAGGGATTTGAGGGTATCGCATTTGCTCACCTCCAATTCTTCAAGGGACGTGTAGCAATGGCTCATCTCCTCAGATAGGGGGAAATATAATAGACTTGGACATTTGTCAACAGTCAGCTCCTTCAGATTTTTTAGTGTTACCAGCTCGCTTCCAAATTCCTTCAAACTTGTGAAGCTTGAAATGTACAGCATTTCAACCGAAGGCACCCTTTGCCACTCCAACTGCATCCCTTGGCATTCGATCAATGATAGCCTGCGTAAAGAAGTAGTATCCGGAAGTAAAGACACAAGCTTTGGGCAATACTTTACGCCAAGGTTTACCAGAGAAGGCAAATTTGTCGGTAAGCGTCCGAACAGCTTGGGACACTCGATGACCTCAAGCTTTTGAAGCCTAGAGAACTCTCCAGCATCTAATATACACCAATCCACCCACCCTGACATTTTCTCAAAACGTAGAGTCTCGAGAGATTGAAATGGTTTTCTTGAAGAACCCCTCTCTCCATAAAATTCATGACCCACGCTTGTTACTCCCGACATCCTTTCAATGGTAAGCTCTTTCAAAGAGGGCATTTGACCAAGTGGGGGCAAAATAAAGCAATTCTCGCAATTCTCCAAACATAACGACACCATATTGCAAAACGATTGATCTCCTAACCAAGTAGGAAATCTTGTGCCTCCATAGTTTTTAATCTCAAGGTGCTTCAAGTATGTATGAGGCTCTAGCTTTCCAAGTATATCTCTTGCATTCTGTGAATCCTCTGTAGTGCTATCCCATTTCAACGCTAGCTTTTCAAGATGCTTTTTCTCACTCATCTTTGCTTCCAATGCATCATGGCCGCTCTTTACATTTTGCAATCCTGAGATGGAGATTGTTCCTCGAAGGCAATGAAACTCTCCTAACTCATTAATACTAGTGCACTTTCCTACTACAAAATCAGTTAATTGTTGGAGATCTTTCAACTTACTTATATTCATTGGCATTTCTTTTAAGTTTGTTCCCCTTAAATCAAGTTGACGCAATGAAATCAGTTTTACAAGATCTGCCGGTAATGTTGTAAGAAGATCACATTTAAATAACAACAATGTTTCTAAATTATACAACTTACAAATTGATTCCGGCAACTCTCTGATTATGGTGTGAGAAAGGTCCAAAGAGCGTAGATGTATCAAATTGCCAATTGAATAAGGCAATTCTTTAATCCTATATCCCGACAGCGACAACAGCCGTAAGCATGTCAATCCCGGCAAAATCTCATCCACAACCTTTTCGCTCAAACACCCGCCGCCATGATATTTATGCTTTAATGGTAGGAAAGTTCTTATACACTTAGCCTCCTTTATTTCCTTGAACTTCTCAAAGCTATCAAATTCACTTCGAGCAAATGAGAAATAACGCACCTTTTCAGCAATTCGGTGTGGGTTGCCATCCTCTAGCCTATCAAAGAAATCTCCCATCACATATTGAGCCAAATCATGAACAAGATCATGCATGACATACGAAGAAGCATTAACATTTGATCTTTGAAAAAATGACCTTGAAAGCAATTCGCGGAAGCACTCATAACCTTCTTCTTCCACTGTCTTATTATTATTGGGCTTCTCCAAAAAACCTTCTGCTATCCAAATTGAGACTAATTCCTCCATGTCGAATTCATAGTCCTTAAAAATTATGGAACAGCAAGCAAAACATCTTTTTAAATGCGAGGGGAGATAATGATAGCTCAATCTTAATGCTGGAAGGATATGGCTCTTCTCCTCTGATAACTCCCATATGGCACTTTCCAGTATGTTCTCCCAATCCTTAGGATCTCTTTGGGAGCGCAAAAGACCACCCAATGTTTTTAAAGCTAAAGGCAAACCGTTGCATTTTCTCACTATATCCTTGCCAATCCTTTCAAGGTTAGGATGAGCATTGCAATCTCCCTTCTCAAATGCATGTTTGGAAAACAATTTCCAACAATCTTCCCCTGGTAATTTCTGCAAACCATGAATAGGAACAGTTTGCATGATAGAGGCAACGCTCTCATTGCGTGTTGTAACGATAATCTTACTCCCTTGTGCTCCAAATCTGAAAGGAGTCATCAAGGCGTTCCAATCGTCATAGTTCTCGTTCCAAACATCATCTAAGACAATAAGAAACTTTTCCCCACTCAATGATTCCTTCAGCTTGACCTGAAGCGAGTTTAGGTCCCTTGTGCCCAAACTCGGCCCATCGACTGCCTCGACAATTGTTCTTGTGACACTTTCAACATCAAATACGTCAGAGACGCATACCCATGCTTTCTTAACAAAGTGCCCATCCAATCTGCCATCGTTGTACAAAAGCTGAGCAAGGGTGGTCTTGCCCATCCCACCCATCCCAACAATTGGAATCACATCAATCTTATTACTACTTTCTCCATCAGAGTGCAACAATTTCATTATCGCTTCCTTGTCATTCTCCCGTCCATAAACACAGGATTCATCCACCAAAGAAGTTGTTGGCACCCTGGTTTGGGACCAGTTCCGTCCAGCAACTTCTTTCAAACCAAGTACGTCTTTAGCTTTCACGAAATGGTCTAACACGCCAATCATTTTCTCTAATTTGGAGTTCATACCACCACGGTCGAATAACCCATTGAAAGTCGAGATCAGAGAATCTCGTAAACTTTGTTTGCCTCTTGGGTACTCGGCTTCCACCTTGCTCCGCAAGGCCTCGGTAGCGATCTCATCCACTAGGTCCTCGGCATGGTAGACAGCATCTCTAAGCTCGTCCAGCCAAGCTTTCACGGCTCGGTCAGTGATCTGCTTCTCCTCTGCATCGTTGAGCACCTTATTGAGTTCAAGTAACGTCAACTTCAGCTTCTTGAGTAGACTTTCGTCAAGCTTTCGACCCCGGAAGAACTTGATGAGCTCCGGGGAACTCAAGCGGTCGAGCAGCACATTAAATGCACCGCCGAGAAATGCTCCTCCAACCAAGGCCGCAGCCATGTTTTTTCAATTGTTTGCAGACGAGAGATATCACTAGGCAGTAGGGAAACAAAGAGTCGGGCAGGAAACCAAAGATTGGAAGCCTCTGCAATTTTTTGAGCGTGAGCGGATATGGATTGTTTTCAGCCATGTATTTTTTCTATGAAGCAAACAAAGTACAGTTTGACCGAATTTAATTGGTGGTTGTATGAAAAGAATGTCGAATAGAGACGGTTCACCTACTCCACTTAGAAAAAATGTATGCACCTACTCCACTTAAAAAAAGAATTAATCTGAGAAAAAGAATTAATCCATGTGGCACTCTAAGTGTGTTGTGATTGGTAAATACTTCTTGATCCATAACTTTTGTGTTGGTGTTTTAGGAGACAAACTCACATGTTACGTGCAACGTGCTATAGCCGGCATGAAGCATCGTTCCAAGAGCACTCCATAAGCTCTCGCGAAGAAAATAGAAGGGTTGAGCCACGATGAGTGCAGGAAATCAAGATTGGAAGCCTCTGCAACCTTTTGAGGGTGAGCGGATAAAGATTGTTTTCAGCCATGTATTTTTTATTCGAAGCAAACAAGGAACAGTTGGACCGAATTTAATTGGTTGTCGTATGAAAAGAAAAGATAACATTGTCGAATAAAGACGGTTCACCTACTCCACTTAGAAAAAATGAATGCACCTACTCACTTCGAACATTCACGGTGGACTAATTAAAATTGGATAATCAAGAATTATAACATCACTAGTGTTTGCCCGTGCCTACGGCACTACGCAACCCTATTGGAATTGTCCGTTCAAAATCAACCAATTTTGGTCCGTCATGAAAAAGGCATACAAATGGCCAAACTATGCCACAGGGAAGAAGCTATAGATATACCCTAACAACCTAATCAACCAATTTTGGCACAAAAAAAAGCCCCCCTTACACTAACAGCACATGCATTTTGACAAATACATGGTGGCCAGGAAGTTAACAGGTACAAATTAAAAATACCTATCATAAGCAATTTCAAGCTGCAAGTTTTGACTTGTCTTTTCTTTTTTCCACATTCTCAATTCTAATTAATGGACTTAAGCTATAACTGTTTAATGGTACACTCTTTATAACTGTTTGATTTCAATCGATGGGGACAACATTGCGGCTGCGGCACCCGAAAGCTATAACTGCTCTTACAAATCTGCCACCAAAAGAGGAATGTTTGCAATTGCCGAAAACGTAAGCTATAACTGTTTGATTTCAATCGATGGGGACAGCATCGCGACTGCAGCACCCGAAAGCTATAACTACTCTCACAAATCTGCCACCAAAAGAGGAATGTTTGCAATTGCTGAAAACGTAAGCATTTCAACTTCGTACGCACACAAACTCAGCCATTTTGAGATCGAGAGAGAGAGAGAGAGAGAGAGAGAGAGAGAGAGAGAGAGAGAGAGAGAGAGAGAGAGAGAGAGAGAGATACCTCGTGGTGGTGCGCTGATGGTGGGAATGGCGCCGCTGGTGGTGCTAAGAGGTGCAGTGGTGGTGGTGTGTTGGAGTGGGACAATCGAGAGAGTGAGGGAGGGGAGAGGAGGAGAAGAAGAGAGGAGGCGTTTGGGGGGTTTTGTAGGAAGGGGAAAGAGAAAGAGAAGAAGAAAGAGGCGGTGGTGGTGGACTTTCGTAGGAAGGGATCGGTAGTGAGAGAGAGAGGCGTCTGTCTGAGAGGGGGGGTTTTTTTTATCTGAAATTTAAAACGTGAAAGAAGAGGGCTGGCAATTGTGTAATTTAGGCTAAAATCATGGGCACTTAACTGGGAATATAGGAGGATGCATCACAGCCTTTGGATCAAATGAATCTCAGTCTTTAGATGTGTTTGTGTGGAGGCCCACTGTAATGACCCGGATTTTCGCCCTATTTTTTTTCTGAATAGAGAAATTATTTTTAATCCAATAGTCGATAGTAATCGATTAATTATTTAAGAGTGTAATTAAATTAGACTAGAACCTAGAATAATTTTTTTTTTACTAGTAATCATCCCACAAATTATGAAATTTTGTTCCCACAATCCTCATCTCTTATCTTTCCTATCTAAACCCTAACTAGAATCCTATTCGAATTAACTCTCCCATTCCTTGGTCACCACTCCTTCTCCCACGTTATAAATACCACCCCCCATCTCAGTTACAAAGGAATCAAAAAAAAAAAAAAAAAAGAAAGAAGAAGAAGGGCCGGCTCACTCCATTAATGGAGGATTTGAGAAGAGAAACTTAGATGGGCTTCGGTTCACCATAGCCAATCACCAATCGAGCCGCCCCATATTGTAGCACGTCCCCAAGCTTCACAGAGCCTTGTCCCACTCACCCGAAGTCAGCCCGGCATCCTGTGCTCCGTCGTCTTTTTCAAATTCTCTGAAAATCGTCCGAAACCGTTATCCGTTTTTTCAGCCGGAACCGAGGTAGAATAATTCCTCTCTTACCTCTCCCTAAGTATATTAATGTACCAAGATGTTAGTTTTCTTTATTTATTAGAATCGAAATTGGAGTTCAACGAATGAAACCCAATTTTTTTTTTTCGAGAATTCACTGTACGCTGTTAATAGGCGTGACTGGTATTCATGTTTTTGGGGACGGTATAACTGCTGGAAAATTTAAAAAAAAGTGGTACAACAATTACACTTATCCCCCTGCTCTATTTGCATGTAATGTTTCAAGCCCAAATCATTAATATGGTGGTCATCATATGGCAGTTACACCCCTGATGTTGTTTAGTATAGAATTTGTCCCAATTGATATATTGTCGTAAAAACGATTAGGACCTTAGATTACTTAAGTGTCCAGTTTCGACCCCATTGTTATATTATCACTAATATGCTAGTCTAGTCTAATTTCATAAAGTAAATTAATACAAGCCTAGACTAAATTTTTTAAAACTTTTATAAAAGTTTCTTGTTTTATTATTATCATCTTGAACATACAAGATTAAGGGCAACGACCCAGTCATAAAAAAAGTTGTGTGATTGCATTGCCTAATATTTATTTTGATCCGCTTATTATTCGTTTTTATTTATTATTGTGAATAATATTGTGTCGATACTTGATTTGAATGCTAGATTGGACTCTAAAGACATGGGGTGGTATACGAAATAGAAATCACTTAGACGATCCTAAGTAATGGATAAATTGTGAAATTTCTTTCTTTTTAGAGGTTGCCTGCAGGCGTGATTTTGAGATATGATGAGATTTGTGATGAGAATTGAAACTGGCGAGAGTCCAGTGATGAATTGATAGACTGGCGAGAGTCCAGTGATGAATTGATAGACTGGCAAAGTAAGCCCAGTGATATTGTGATGATTGTGAAGTGGTATATAAGATAGGCGAACCCTAGCGATGTAACGGCATGATAAGCTTACCATTTGTTGTAGTTATTGGGATGCACATTCGGTACATAACTTAGGTGTATCTGCGACAGCAAAAGGAAGTGATCTCATGGGACGGGATATGGCTAGCGGTTGGGGAGGAAAGATCTCGCGGGGAGATTTTAGATCACACGTCAGGCTAACGGATAGTAATAAATTGGTTTATATGAAAAATCTTTGTTTTACTTTTCGCATTATTATTATCCTGTTGCTTGCTAGCTGTAAAGTAAGAGGGGTGGTTGGGTTGGATTATTTTTTTGGTGATTTATCACTCACGGATACGTCTGTATCCTGGCAAATCGATTGCTTCGGCGATCAATTTGCTAGAGGGCGCAGGATTCAATGGAAGGGATTCAACGATGGTGCAGTTCAACACGGGAAGAATATCAGGATGGAGATCGAGTATGCTTGGAATCCGTATCAAGCCTAGAGTCAGCTCTGAAGATAATGTATTTTCAATCGGTAGATTTATCTTGATATTGTAATAGTTAAACCATTGTTTTGAAAAAATTATATTTATTTAGCAAAATTTTCTCAAAGAAATTATCTATATTGCACCCAAAAAGTTGGGGCGTTACAAATGGTATCAGAGCATAGGTTCAACGCTCGGCCTTGGGTAGATTGGGTAGACCACATTCTGACAGTGTAAATCCGAGTAGCTAAACGCTTACCGTACCTATTACCACGATATAACCTGTCTAAATATATCATATAAATATTTATTTACCTGTTGCGATTCAGACTCCGAGGAGTTACGAAACCAACGTTGATTCCAACCAGAAGGAAGCGATAGAAGAATCATTCCTCTTATAATTGGTTGTCCGATCGAACGAAGTGAAGAACACCAATCCGAAGAAGACAAAAAGACAAATCTCGACAATAGAGGAAGGGTACTATCGAAGGAGGCTACTTAGTAAATAGAGTACCTGTTGAAGAAGAATTCTTCTTTCTCTAGGTTGATAACGGTCGCAAATAGGGTAGGATCAATGTAAGAACGTTGTTGCACTCATTCCCTTTTTAGAACCAGATATTTAGAAACCCTGAACCTAACCTCGAGGAGCAGTCGTTACAAGATTGGTACCAAGGGTCAACAATGCCACATTCTACGGTCATTTTGTCTACCCCACCAATTAAGGACAATACTCGTAGCATTGATGCCAACAACTACGTTGCCTACACCGATAGCTTCCGACGACGGCACCATCATAGTTCAAACAAACCAGGAAGAGCTCAAGGTCGTGAATATCTGAGAAAGCGGCAACCATTATCTTGCAATGAAATTCTAAATATATTTTTTTAAGGGGGATAGACGAGCTATTGACGATTATTCATCTAAGTCTCCATTCTCATTCAATTGATTGTACCCTAACTGCCCGCTACATTCAATCTCTCTTGACTCTTCATAAAATCACATTCATTATGACTCTCCATTGTTAGAACTGCAACTTCAACTAAATCTCAAATCGTTGAACTCTTGTCTATTCCAAGCACCTAGCTCTCGTGACATTTTCTTTTGAGTTGGGTATTCCTAACAAATCATTTTGTTTCAACCCCTCTTAATTTGATTTGATTTGAAGTCAACAGTGTGCTCAATTATGAGTCTAATTCCTCTGATCCATTGAATACTTCATGTTTGGAGCAATTCTCGTTTATTTTAATCAGCGCACTATTAGCTATCTACAACCTTGAATTCTTTTGATATCACATCAAAATATTTCTCCGACCTTTCAAAACTCTAAATCCACAAACCTAGTTCGAGTTTCAATATTGGAGTTATTTAGTTCTTGAACACCGATATCATTGTGCTTCCATTTTCTTAAACTTTGTATCCTGTTTCGAGTTAATCAGATCCAATCATTGTTCTATTGATGACTTTTTCTATTTTTGGATTCAAGAGTCATTGTTTACTCTTCACTTGTGCCCATTATCTTTTTTTCTTTTAAATAACTAGAGTTAGATGTTTGTTTTGAAATGCGTTTGGCCAACGTATTGCAAAATAAATATTTAGTTCGGTTTCATCGATTGGACCTTGTAATCCTTCAAAACCTATCGATAGATTGATATTTTTTTATCCCTTGTTAGATTATTCTAGTGCAATGTTTGGTAGACCAAGTACTTGCTTGTTTCACTAGTATCTTAAATCTTTTTATCAGCACTATTCCAAAGATGAAATTCTTCCAATCCAAATCATTGAGTTCGACTTCGGTTAACTTGATTCTCGTTGTTCTCGTGTTCCAACTCAATTCTAAATAACTCATACCTCTGACTCGTAGAGGAGGATCTGTTCATACTTTCTATTAGGTTCTATGACCTTCAAACATTTGAGTCATGTTTGAAATCTCTTGAAAATTCTCGCCTTCTCGTTTTTTTGGGAGAAAAGTACAATCCATCAAGTACGAGACAAAAACCAAACTTTCAAGAATTGACTGAGGATGGAGATACGCTAACGACATACGATCACACAAGGTTTGTACGAGAGTTACGCCAACAAGAGAACGAGATCATAGACCTTCAATGTACTCTTTCGTTCAAACTGCTCCGTGAGATCATTCGATTTGGCAAGAAAAGAAAGTGATCGTCTTGCAACATTGGTCCTTTCGAAATCGTGAAACAAATTGGAGAGATAGCCTATCGCCTAACATTACCACGGCAAATTGCCAAAATTCACGTTGCCCTTTACTTTTCTATACTGTGGAAAGATATGGCCCATTCCATCACGTGCTCGATTGGGAGAAAGTCACTCTAGATGAGGATACAATCTTTGAAGGACAACCGGTGAAAATTTAAGATCATGGAGGAAAAGTTACCCGAGGATGAACAATCAAATCAGTCAAGGTCTTGTAGAGACACCGAGAAATGGAGGAATCAACAGGGAAACGAGAAGACACGATTCTTGCCAACTACTGACAATTGCATTCACAAGAGAGTACACTTTAATTTCGAGGACGAAATTGTTTTAAGGGGGATAGGTTGTAATGACCCGGATTTTCGCCCTATTTTTTTTCCGAATAAAGAAATTATTTTTAATCCAATAGTCGATAGTAATCGATTAATTATTTAAGAGTGTAATTAAATTAGACTAGAACCTAGAATAATTTTTTTTTTACTAGTAATCATCCCACAAATTATGAAATTTTGTTCCCACAATCCTCATCTCTTATCTTTCCTATCTAAACCCTAACTAGAATCCTATTCGAATTAACTCTCCCATTCCTTGGTCACCACTCCTTCTCCCACGTTATAAATACCACCCCCCCATCTCAGTTACAAAGGAATCAAAAAAAAAAAAAAAAAAAGAAAGAAGAAGAAGGGCCGGCTCACTCCATTAATGGAGGATTTGAGAAGAGAAACTTAGATGGGCTTCGGTTCACCATAGCCAATCACCAATCGAGCCGCCCCATATTGTAGCACGTCCCCAAGCTTCACAGAGCCTTGTCCCACTCACCCGAAGTCAGCCCGGCATCCTGTGCTCCGTCGTCTTTTTCAAATTCTCTGAAAATCTCCAATAGTCGATAGTAATCGATTAAATTATTTAAGAGTGTAATTAAATTAGACTAGAACCTAGAATAATTTTTTTTTTACTAGTAATCATCCCACAAATTATGAAATTTTGTTCCCACAATCCTCATCTCTTATCTTTCCTATCTAAACCCTAACTAGAATCCTATTCGAATTAACTCTCCCATTCCTTGGTCACCACTCCTTCTCCCACGTTATAAATACCACCCCCCCATCTCAGTTACAAAGGAATCAAAAAAAAAAAAAAAAAAAAAGAAGAAGAAGGGCCGGCTCACTCCATTAATGGAGGATTTGAGAAGAGAAACTTAGATGGGCTTCGGTTCACCATAGCCAATCACCAATCGAGCCGCCCCATATTGTAGCACGTCCCCAAGCTTCACAGAGCCTTGTCCCACTCACCCGAAGTCAGCCCGGCATCTTGTGCTCCGTCGTCTTTTTCAAATTCTCTGAAAATCGTCCGAAACCGTTATCCGTTTTTTCAGCCGGAACCGAGGTAGAATAATTCCTCTCTTACCTCTCCCTAAGTATATTAATGTACCAAGATGTTAGTTTTCTTTATTTATTAGAATCGAAATTGGAGTTCAACGAATGAAACCCAATTTTTTTTTTTCGAGAATTCACTGTACGCTGTTAATAGGCGTGACTGGTATTCATGTTTTTGGGGACGGTATAACTGCTGGAAAATTTAAAAAAAAGTGGTACAACAATTACACTTATCCCCCTGCTCTATTTGCATGTAATGTTTCAAGCCCAAATCATTAATATGGTGGTCATCATATGGCAGTTACACCCCTGATGTTGTTTAGTATAGAATTTGTCCCAATTGATATATTGTCGTAAAAACGATTAGGACCTTAGATTACTTAAGTGTCCAGTTTCGACCCCATTGTTATATTATCACTAATATGCTAGTCTAGTCTAATTTCATAAAGTAAATTAATACAAGCCTAGACTAAATTTTTTAAAACTTTTATAAAAGTTTCTTGTTTTATTATTATCATCTTGAACATACAAGATTAAGGGCAACGACCCAGTCATAAAAAAAGTTGTGTGATTGCATTGCCTAATATTTATTTTGATCCGCTTATTATTCGTTTTTATTTATTATTGTGAATAATATTGTGTCGATACTTGATTTGAATGCTAGATTGGACTCTAAAGACATGGGGTGGTATACGAAATAGAAATCACTTAGACGATCCTAAGTAATGGATAAATTGTGAAATTTCTTTCTTTTTAGAGGTTGCCTGCAGGCGTGATTTTGAGATATGATGAGATTTGTGATGAGAATTGAAACTGGCGAGAGTCCAGTGATGAATTGATAGGCTGGCGAGAGTCCAGTGATGAATTGATAGACTGGCAAAGTAAGCCCAGTGATATTGTGATGATTGTGAAGTGGTATATAAGATAGGCGAACCCTAGCGATGTAACGGCATGATAAGCTTACCATTTGTTGTAGTTATTGGGATGCACACTCGGTACATAACTTAGGTGTATCTGCGACAGCAAAAGGAAGTGATCTCATGGGACGGGATATGGCTAGCGGTTGGGGAGGAAAGATCTCGCGGTGAGATTTTAGATCACACGTCAGGCTAACGGATAGTAATAAATTGGTTTATATGAAAAATCTTTGTTTTACTTTTCGCATTATTATTATCCTGTTGCTTGCTAGCTGTAAAGTAAGAGGGGTGGTTGGGTTGGATTATTTTACTGGGTGATTTATCACTCACGGATACGTCTGTATCCTGGCAAATCGATTGCTTCGGCGATCAATTTGCTAGAGGGCGCAGGATTCAATGGAAGGGATTCAACGATGGTGCAGTTCAACACGGGAAGAATATCAGGATGGAGATCGAGTATGCTTGGAATCCGTATCAAGCCTAGAGTCAGCTCTGAAGATAATGTATTTTCAATCGGTAGATTTATCTTGAGATTGTAATAGTTAAACCATTGTTTTGAAAAAATTATATTTATTTAGCAAAATTTTCTCAAAGAAATTATCTATATTGCACCCAAAAAGTTGGGGCGTTACACCCACACCTTTGTGTTTTATTAGGTAGATCTTTTGATTATCTATTTAAGGGATTTTTTTTTTCTCGGAAAATGGAACTTTTTATTAAACTCGAAAGGGTACATCGATGAGGAAACCAAAAGTACAAAGATCTATCCAACCAAAGTTGGATAAAATACCCTCAAATACTCACTCTACACCTTCACTTTTCGGATCCCATTCAAATAGCCTTTAAAATCCTCCACCGTGTAAATCTATTTAAGAAAGTTGCTAAGAGCATCCACAGTAGTATAATAAAAACAAAAAAGTTTATAAGGTTAGCAACATTTGCTCAAAAAGAGCTCACATTGGAATAACCAAACTTAGAAATATCTTAACAACTCATCAAATTTTGGACCCTGGATAATCAAAATTACCAACCTTTTGCCAATAATCAAATTTAATTGTATTCATATTTCGTCAATCAAAAACACCATCATTACACAAAAACCTTCTTTTTTCCATTTTCAACATGTTTAAAACAAAAATACTTTTAAAAACAGTTTTTATTTTTTTGCAAAAACAGTTTTTTTTTTTTTTTTTATTAAAACTGTTTTTTCCCAAAAAAAATTTTAAACAGTTTTATTTCAAAATATTTTTTTTATTAAAACTTTTTTTCCAAAAACTGTTCTTTTGAAAAAAAAAACTTTTTCTATTCAAAAACTGTTTTATAAAAACTTTTTTCCAAAAACTGTTTTTTTTAATCAAAGTTTTTAAAAAACTATTTTCTCCTTTTCTAATAACCTATTTTTATTAGTTTGTAAACTATTTTAAAAAAATTATTTTCTATGTCACAATTTTTAGATTTTTATAAGTTAAAAGAGTGATATGGCAAGTTTTGATTATTCAATTTTGATTGTACCATTGTGGACCTCTACATTGCTAACTTTAGGCCATCCATAGTGGTATAATTAAAAGCTAATAGTTTTTAAAGTTAACAATGTTGGTGCAAAAGATGGCTCACAATGGTATAATCAAACTTAGCAACATCCTTAGAAATAATCAAATTTTAGGCTTTGGATAACCAAAACTAGCAGCCTTTTTCAATAATCAAAATTTGTGAAATTCACACCACATAAGTTAACTAGTTCCAAAATTTGTATACACGCGTGTTACAATTGATATTTTTTTCTTCTCTTCTTCACACACTCTATATCTTCTTCACTTCACCAACTACTCTATTTCTCTATATTTCCCTCAAATGGTGAAACTCATATCTCTCGATCATCTACAATTTAACCCATCATCACCGGATTAAGGTATTTCACTCTTCTTTCCGTTTCTATTTTTTCCCCAAAAAATTCATAATATGAGGGAAAAAAGTCACCGATTTTTCCCGAAATTAAAAGAGGGATTTGATATATTTTTGTCAAAAAAAAAAAAACGTAAATGGAGGAAAGTGAATGGCAGGAAATAGAGTGGGAGAGAGAGTGAAATTGTAGTGGACCCTTATTTTGATTATAGACTAGAAATGACCATTGCGAAACTCAACATTGTTAAGCTTAGCAACCTCTTAAGTGCATAATCAAAAGCTGATGTGTCAACTTTTGGTTATCCTTTTTTGATTATACCACTGTGGATACAACATTTTTTTTACATAGAGATACATTGCCTAAAAAGTGAGAATAGAAAGGGATAAACTTATTCATTAGAAAAATATTCACTGTATCTTTTTAAAAAGAAAATGATTTGATGACTATAAATTTAACATGAAGTGATCTAACAGTTGTAGAGGTTGCTCTCTTTTATATGTCTAGACATTTTCAACATAAACTGCTCATTTCCACTAAGGGAAATAAATAATTATTTTCCAAATATACTTATTTTTTGAATTAAAGGTGATGCATTGTGAGAAAATGATCTGTCTCGTAAAACAGAAAATAAATACTTAAAAAATAAGAACACTACCGAAATGAGGCCTAATTGGGACAGTTAAACCCTTGAATAACTAATGTATTTATTCGTTTACTAATGAAATCAAATGACAATGGTACCATCCAAATAGACAAACCATGCCACACAATGGGTTGCAATATCGTTGTCATAAATATATTTCTTGCACCAGTACTTTTACCGCAAATTAAAAAAAAAAAAAATGCCGAATTTCCAATGCTTAGTTTTAGAACAGTTACCACCAAAAATACTGCAACTCAAAAGTCTTGCTTTTTTGCAAAAACAAATATATCCCATCTCCTCTCACCTGCCAATTGCACCCAAAATCCTCAAACCAAACCTATCTATACTTTTTTTTTGGAGGCAAAAAAGATTTCGTTAATCTTTAAAAGGAATTACAAAGTTTAAAGGGAAATACGTGAAAACGGCATCAAAATATGCCCAATCACAGATCCGAAGCAGAACAAAGTCGACAAGATGTCAACAGAAGAAACACAACGATTACAGCCGGAAATTCCACCAAACCGAAATGCAACCAAACTTCCTATCTGAATTACATAGTAGAATAGAACGCGGCCGACGGCAGGTAGTTGATTGCAGTGAAAATTCTTCCAAAATCAGGTAGCAATTGAAGAAGTCGTACCTCTCAAGTAGGATTTCCTTCCAATTCCGATAGCAATTGATGGTCTCAATTTGATGAATTGTCTCTCCCATGAGCCCCTGAGCCAATCTTTTGATGTATTGTCCCCAATCTGATGATGAATTTGGCTTCCCCATTGAACTTTTGAGCCGATCTCCAATCTGATGATCATATATCAATCTTTGTATGATGAGATGAATACCAGCCCATTTGGGACAGAATTGCATTTATATGGCTGTGAGAATTCTTCCCAATCTGATAATGAAATCATTTACAGATTAGTCATTGTTGCCCCATTTCGTTTTCACCCACCATGCAATCCTGCATTTTATCAAAGAAATCCGTTAATTCTACTCCAACATGAATATTCCAGCTTGAAGAAGTTGGCTTTCCAAATGCACAATAATCCACCCGGTTAAACCATTAGCATCCACCTCAGCATAATCAAAACCGACGTCCCACCAAAGATAGCTGACAAATTCTTTGGTGATGCTTTTTTTTGCTTGCTTGCTTGTAACATATCCATGTTGCTTTCTCTTAGGTGTTTTTTCGAGATTCCCTTTCAGATTTTCCCTTTTCTCTAATTTCCCCAAGCCATAATTGGTATTCTATGACATGAATTTCACATTGGCTTGAAGAAATTTGGCACCCCCTTACAGTTTGAGCTGATTAGGGATCAAGGCATGCAGCCCTCTCCGCATCCAGAACTTCCATCTCATACAGTTTGCTTATTACCTCATCTTCATTTCCATCACAACTTAAACCCATTATTAACTTGTTTACATTCCAGACAGCTTGGGCTTCATTGAGTAAGATTCTGTTACGATTTTCAATTCTCCCAGATGAAATGGAAACAGACAAAGCAACAGCAGCAGGCTGCTGCTGCTGCTTTATATATTGCACTTTTCCCCTTCTTCTTCCAATATCTGTTGGTGAGCTGATATGTTGAGGGAATCCCAGAATATCTTCAATCGGGTTCTTCTTCTTTTTGTCTTTTGTGAGACTAGGTTCACCTTCGTGCACAGCACGACTGCATGCCCGTCGAAGGGAACAAGTTTTGATATAGGCTAGCTATGTCTTGTTTGTAATTTTAGAGCCGGAAGCAATGGAAGAGTATGAAAATAGCTAGGAAGATATATTACATAGATTGATCAAAGTAGCAAAAGCATTAGATGATTTACATACAGACCACATAGAGCGTAGTTTATTTACAGACGCCGAAGGAGTATAACACCAGGAAAGCTCAGAATTTCTTCTTCTTTTTCTCTTTTGAGAGACTAGGTTCACCTTTGTGCACAGCACGAATGCATGCCCGTCGAAGGGAACAAGTTTTGATATAGGCTAGATATGTCTTGTTTGTAATTTTAGAGCCGGAAGCAATAGAAGAGTATGAAAATAGCTAAGAAGATATATTACATAGATTGATCAAAGTAGTAAAAGCATTAGATGATTTACATACGGACCACATAGAGCGTAGTTCATTTATAGACGCTGAAGGAGTATAACACCAGTAAAGCTCGCAGTAATCATATTAAACCCCTCCTTCCTCTCCTGCAAGCTCTTCATCTGCTCTTTGTCCTGAGAAACATTGATGTGCCTATAGCTCCAAAAGAATCCATTTTCATGTGCTCTATTCATGAGTAAAGCAATACAATCATCAAACCTTGGATGCGTTTCTTGTCCTCCTGCCTTAAACCACCATGTTTAAGTTTTTAAAAAATGATTTCAATCTAGGACTAATGCCTTGCACAATGGTAATAATTTTAACGTAAGTAGCAATTGGACTCACATACTTAAACTTGTAAGCAAGTCCAATTCCGCACTATCGTGCAATTATCCTTGCTAACATTCCAAAGCCGAGCCCTAAATAAGTTAGTACTAAAAGGAGCTCTCTAGGACTATGATTATGCCAAGCATTTGTACTATCCAATGGAGCCATATCACCAAAAATTATCTTAATTTTTTCCCCCATCAGACCTATTCTCAAATATGAAATACTAAACATGTAAATGAAAGAGGTAGAGTGAAGTAGAACATGACAAACAACATAGCATACAATACCCCAACTAATCTGCTCACCCATGGATGGACTGCAATTGCGATGACATAAATGTTTATTTGCTAGGCAGTAATTCGAAAGTGAAGTTTTTTTTCTTGTTGGCCAAATCAGAAGTAATACCTTACATTAGCCCTTGGGAAAAATATTTACTGAATTCATTGTGTGTTTCACATGTGGTCTAACATTGAGTCCATCTTTCAGCTGCAATAAATATTGCCAAATAAGGTCATCTTAAGCAATTTTGTATGGTAGCCAAATCCTACTTGTAAAATGGATGAACAAAAACTAAGATTATTCCAATAAATATCTCCACATTTACATTTTAAATCCAAATCCTTACGTATTTAATTATTAAATAATTACTACATAAACTACGATTATTCCGATAAATTTATTAATCACACAATTCTTCACCTACACATAAATTTCAATATCACAATCCACCATAACTTCTCATCTATGCAACAACTAAACCATCCAATTTAATGCAGGGCCTACCAAGAACTTTTCAATACAAATAGGACTAAAAGTTAATGAAAACAGGACTAAACATTAATTAATAAATTAAATTCAGGTCACCATCAACATCAAAAATTAAGTTTTGGTACTATTTCCATTAAAATGCAGATTAAGATTTCGGGTTTCCGAAAAACTATCTCAAACGCGATTCTAAGCTCGGGTAAGTGTTGCACGGCGTCCGGAGATCGCTGTGGTGGTTCCAAAATCTCGAGGCGGCGTCCGGCGGGGCCCGCAGCGGCAGCGTGGTGTGAACCCACTGTATGCGGCTGTTTTTTTTAAAATAAAAAAAAACGCGGATGGAGTGAGGGAGTTGCGGTGGTGGGGTTTCGACGTGGGTGCGGTAGTGGTAGTGTCTAAGAACAAATGAAATGAACTACTTTCTCTTTTTGATTTAATCGAAAAGTACATTACAGAGTTTTCAATCACACACTTACAACTGAAGCCCTAACTACTACTTATACAAAAACAAGAATCCTTTTGTTACTCAGCTTACATTACACGCTAACAACTTCTGGCACATGGCTTACATCAGCTGGAGCTAGGTTGACATCATCACAAGCAGATTCTGTTGAGGCAGTTGAGTCAATTGAGGATAGTTGACTGAGTTCACTTAACACACCCCCGCAAACTAATGCTGGAAGAGGTGACAACATTAGTTTGGTTGTAAGAAACTAGAAACGAGAAATGGTGAGAGGTTTGGTGAAGACATCAGCTATTTAATATTGAGAAGGAACATGTTTAATGATAATCTGATGATGTAGAACCTTTTCCCTAACAAAGTGAAAGTCCACCTTAACATGCTTTGTGTGTGCCTGAAATACATGATTAGATGCTAAGGAAATTGCAGAAACATTATCACACCATAAGAGTGGAGGAGGAACAGAGATAGGAAGATGTAGATCTTTAATCAATTGCATTAACCAAACCAGTTCAGCTGCTGTATTAGCCAAAGCTTTATACTCTGCCTCAGTGGAAGACCGGGCCACTGTTGGCTGCTTCTTAGCAGACCAGGATATGAGGTTTGAACCAAAATAAACACATAAACCACCAGTAGAACGTCTGTCAATAGCATTACCTGCCCAATCCGCATCAGAATATGCAGAAAGCTGCAACTCTCCCTTTGTAAAAAGAAGACCTTGAGTAATAGTCCCTTTGAGATAACGCAAGATACGTTTCACAGCAGTGAAAGGGCTAGTCAAGGGATGATGCATATGCTGACACACAGTATTGACAGAAAATGAAATCTCAGGTCTAGTTAAAGTAAGGTATTGTAGAGAGCCAACAAGAGTTCTATAGAATTTTGGGTTGGAAAAAGGAAGATCTTAAGTCAATGGAGGAGGTTTTAGAGAAGAAGGGGATGCACATGGTTTACAACCAGTCATACCTGCTTTCTTAAACAAATCAAGAGTGTATTTGGTTTGAGCAAGTAACAGACCCTGAGGAGTGGACACAACCTCAATACCAAGAAAGTAGTGTAAAGAACCAAGATCTTTAAGAGCAAAGTCTGTACCAAGACTCTGTATAATCTGAGTAATGAGAGAGGAATTATTGCCTGTAATAAGAATGTCATCAACATACACCAACACATAAACCAAATCTGTCCCTTGAGAAAGAATGAACAAGGATGAATCTGCTAAACTATTGGTAAAACCTTTGTTTAGAAGACTAGTGGATAGCATATAGTGCCTTATGAAGTTTAAGCCCATATAGTGCCTTATGAAGTTTACAGACATGATTGGGAAACTGAGAGTTCACATAACCTGGAGGTTGTCTAAGATAGACATTCTCCTGTATCGTACCATGTAGGAAAGCGTTTGAGACATCCAGTTGCTTGATTTCCCACCCAAAGTGAAGAGCTATGGACAATACAAGTCTAATAGTGGGCTGTTTGATCACGGGACTAAAGGTTTCATGATAATCAAGACCTTCTATTTGTTGAAACCCTTGAGCCACTAATCTGGCTTTATATCTGAAAATACTTCCATCAGAATTTCTTTTAATCCGAAAAATCCATTTGCAACCTATGATTAGAGCATTGGAAGGCAAGCGGATAAGAGTCCATGTCCCTTGCTGAATCAGGGCAGAATATTCTTCGGACATAGCTGTTTGCCATTCAGGAAAAAGCATGGCCTCTTTAAAAGAAGAAGGCTCTGAAGTATGAGGAGTTCTAACAGTAAGAGAAAATGGAACTTTGGGAACATAGATGCCAGATTTGGATCGAGTTTGCATAGGATGAGGGAGAATGGAGGATGGAGAAACAACACTAGTAGAAATAGGAAAAGGCACAACAGAGACTGGAACAAGAGGAGAGAGATGTGAAGGAGCAGAACATGTAGGGAAAGGAGAGGAGGAAGGAGAACCAGAAGAAGGAGATAACTGAGATGAAACAGAAGAGTGGGGTAAAAAGAATGAAGATAAAGGAACAAGAGGTTGAGTAGAAGACACCATTTTAAAGGAGGGAAGAAAAGAGGAAGGGGGAGAAAAAGGAGTGGAAGAATGAGATTGAGAAGAGACTAGAGTAGGAAAAGGAAAATCATGTTCCAAGAATTTAACATGCCTTGAAATGTATATTCTCTGGGTAGTAGGATCCAAACATTTATAACCCTTGGTGTGAGCACAATATCCTAAGAAAATGCATGGTACAGACCTAGGGACTAACTTATTAGAGGCATAAGGTCGAAGCCAAGGGAAACAACAGCAACCAAAAGGTTTAAGAAGGAAGTAGTCAGGACTAGTTTTGTAGAGAACATGAAATGGGACTTGAAACTGAATAGAGGAATTTGGTAAACGATTAATAAGGTAAATGGCAGTAGTAAAGGCTTCAAGCCAAAACTTGATAGGAAGTTGTGCTTGTTGAAGCAAAGCAATAGAAGTTTCAATGATATGTTTATGTTTCCTCTCAGCAGTACCATTCTGTTCTGGAGTATGAGGACAAGAGGTTTCATGAATGATGCCAAACTGAGCAAAAAAATAATGCATGAGCTTGCTTAAGAATTCACCTCCATTGTCAGACCTCATGGTTTTAATTGAGAGAGAAAAATGGTTTAGCACAAAAGTCTTAAAAGCCTGAACATGAGAAGGAACCTCTGATTTAGCTTTCAAAGGAAATAACCAACAATATTTGGTAAAATCATCAACAAGAAGAAGATAATATCTATAGCCAGAGAAAGAAGGAACAGGAGAAGGTCCCCATACATCCATATGTATCAACTCAAATGGTGCAGTTGTGTGAGATGTGGAAATAGGAAAAGGAAGTTTGTGGCTCTTAGCCTTATTACATGGATAGCAATCAAAAGTAGCTGAGGTAATAGGAAGATTGTACGTTTAGACAAGATGTGGAGTAATCCAGAGTGAGGATGTCCAAGTCTCTGATGCCAAAATGCAGCAGAAGAGTCTGTGGTAAGAAGAGCAGTGGCTGAATTAGAAGAAGGCAGAAGTGGGTATTCTCACTTCTGATGAAGAACTCGATGGGTAGGACCCCTGATGAAGAACTCGATGGGTATTCTTGTCCTGAATGACATAGCCATTGGAATCAAAAGAAATTATACAATTATTGTCTACAGCAAATTGGTGAACGGACAGCAGATTATGAGAGATAAGAGGAACATGAAGAAGATTGTCAAGCCTAAAATCAGTATGTGGAGTAGAGAGTATACCTTTTCCTGAATGAGCAACAGGAATATTTTGCCCATTGCCAACAGAAACAGAATCAATATATGGCCCCTCATGAGATGATTGAAGCTGAGTAGCATCATAAGTGACATGGGAAGTAGCTCCTGAACCAAGGAACCATGGGTTCATATGGGACTTCCCATGATCTGAAGTAGAAGCTGAAGACCCAAAAACCTGTGATGGAGCTGGTGGCACATGAGCTGAAGCAGTATATAGAGCTGTAGGAAAATGTGCAGTCCCAGAAGAGCCTGTATTAAAATCAGAACTTGGAGAGATAGCCCCAAAACCATGGCTAGAAGTGCTTGGACCAAAGCCAATACCAACAGAACTTGAGCCAATTCCATAACCAGAGGAACTAGGATGAACTCCATAACCAGAATCAAAAGAATGACCAGTAGTTATAGTATACAAAGCCTGAACTTGTGGTCTTGGAGGAAAACGTGGAATGAAACCACCACCTGCAGCTCTCCCAGGAGGTCTATACCCTAAATCTAAACAATAATGACAGGAATAAGCCAAATGATTGGTTTTTCCACATATCTGACAGCCACCATTTGAAAAACCAGATTGAAAGCCAGGAGTAGAAGGCCTGAAAAAGGAATTATTTCTGAATCTATTGGAATTCCTGTTAAATCTAGGACCAGAAAAAGTGAAAGGGAAGAAGTTCTGTGGTGAAGGTGGAGGAAATGGAAATTGAAAAGACTGTGGTACAGAGGATACAGTAGAGGGACCAGGGTTAGGGTTTGAAGTACTTGAGGTATTTGCAACAAGAATAGGTGTGGTATTAGACTCAAGTTGATCTTGTTCCATATGTAGTTCTTCGGCCATAAGGAGAGAAGTTAAACTGCGAAAAGTATAGAACTCTGGTCTGGAGCGTACTGTTTGTTTCAGAGATTTGAAACCTGTCTTCAAACCATTCAACGTATGAAAGATAAGTTCTTCGTCCTCAACATAACAACTAGATGCAGCAAGCTTTTGCACAATCTCTTTGATTGAATCGAGATAGTGTTCCATTGTACCAGTTTTATTTAAGCTATACAACCTTCGTTTCAGATCATGAACATGAGATCTAGACAACACATTAAACTTCTCCTCGAGTTTAGTCCACAATTCGAACAAGTGTGTAGATCCAACAATATGTGGCAACACTGAAGGCGATAGCGTAGCAATTAAGCAAGAAAACAACATACGATCAACGACATTCCACTTTTCAAACTCTGGATTAGGCGTTTTAGTACCAAAAGTATCAACAACATACAGCGGTGGTATTCCAAAAGATCCATCAGCAAATTCGAACAAAGAATTCGCCTTCAAGGCATTTTCAACTTGCGTCTTCCAAGTAAAGTAATTCATATTGTCAAGTTTCACAGAAATGAAAGACTAAAAATTAGCAATCAAGAAGGACAAAGTGGGAGGAAGATGAGAAGAATTTGATGTACTTGACGTTGTCGCCATGGATTGAGAGGAAGCACTGGATGATGTCGCCATGGAAGATGATGAAAAAGCTTCAAATCGCACTGGGAGTAAAGGATCTGAAGATCAATGACTCACGTCAGAAGGCTTTGATACCATAAGAACAAATGAAAATGAACTACTTTCTCTCTTTGATTTAATCGAAAAGTACATTACAGAGTTTTCAATCACACGCTTACAACTGAAGCCCTAACTACTACTTATACTAAAACAAGAATCCTTTTGTTACTCAGCTTACATTACACGCTAACAACTTCTGGCACATGGCTTACATCAGCTGGAGCTGGGCTGACATCATCACAAGCAGATTCTGTTGAGGCAGTTGAGTCAATTGAGGATAGTTGATTGAGTTCACTTAACAGTGTCGTGTAAACACGCTGACGGAGTGAGGGAGTTGCGGTGGTGGGGTTTCGAGTTTGGTGCAGTAGTGGTGGCGTCGGGTGAGGTGGTGGCCGAAAGGGGTGGTGGCTGTTCGGTGGAGAGCCGAAGGATGGAGGAGACGGTGGTGAGGCCAAGAGGAGGAGGTGACCGATGGTGGAGTTCGGTGGTGTGGGGAGAGGAAGGTGGTGGTGCCGTGGAGGAGGAAAGGAGAGGCGAGTGTTTTGGGTGGCCTTGGGCCGGAGGTGATGGTGGAGGCAGGGAGGGGTATTATTGGAAAATAGCATGCCCTGGGCAATTGGTAAAATGGACGAAATCAAAAGGCAAAATTGTCCCAGTTGAAAAATAGCATCCCTCAAACCTGTTCATATTATTTAGGAGGAGATTAGGAGATAGGAGATACTGGTTTGAGGGGTAGCAACTCTTCTACTAAACATGCACAGATGCACTCAGGAATGGATCTTGGAATGCATGGAGTTGAATACATAGTCTGGCCCATTACATTTCTCTGCAGCCCATTAAGATTAAACTCTTTGTGGATCAAAGAGGGCCCAGTAGCATTGCTGGGCCTCAAATTGAGACTTAGCATTGCTGGGTCCAGTAGCATTGATAGGGTCCAGTCGCACACCTATCTATATTAAAGTCTCTTCTTCCGTCGAAAAGACTAAAACGCCCCCGCGATCCTCCTTCCGCGTCCCCGTCCAAGTCGCAAGTGTAAACTACATTTTTTCTGTCGACGGCTATTCTTAGATTCCATGAGAATGTCAAACCGTTTAGTATGTTTGTTGTGTCGAGGTCATCGACTGAGTTGAACCAGCAATGGACTGTCAGGAGCTGATCAAAGGGGAGATTGTTGTTAACCGCGATGGGGCCAAAAGCTAGGGTAAGAGACTCCACCGGTGATCGGTGCATCGCCGTTATGGTTAGGGCAAGCATCCATAGATTCCTTGTGTTTGATATATCAGTCAGGTGATCAAACAACATTGATGTTCAGTTCTGGGATTGGGACTCCTACCCAGTGCCTGACTTCTTTAGGCCCAACGCTCAATAACGCTTATGTTTCGAATCTGTCAGAGCAAGGAACCGGAAAAGATGCGATTCATTACGCAGGGCCTATTTTAACTGATGAATGTGATGAGAATCAGCGAGATACCTCTGAAAGCGACATGCATGAAGACACTGAAGAAATCAATGCATTGCTTTACTCTGATGACGATGATGATTATAACGAGGACGATGAAGAAGCTAGCACCGGTCACTCACCTAGTACAATGACGGCTTATGACAAGCAAGATTTGCCTGAAGAAAGTGAAGAAGTTGCTAGTTGTGATGGGCCTACCAAAAGGACGAAATTGTCCGATGGAGGTTACGATGTTCTAGACACTGCAAGCTCATTTAAATCCAAAAGATGCTTCGATTGTGAGGATGGTGCAGAATCTAGTTGTGCTGCTGGGAAAAATCTAGGCCTGGGAGAAAAATTTGTTTCCGTAATAGGAAACAAGAGATCCAGGGAGGACAAGGTAAGGGAGACAGTAAGGATTATGCAGAATATAGTCCCCGGCAGGAAGGGTAAAGATGTAATTGCAATTCTTGATGAAGCCATTGGTTACTTGACATCCTTGAAGCATAAAGCCATGGCTCTAGGACTTGATGAAACACTCTGAGTGCTATTGGTTTTGCCAGCATTATGAGTTGTGGTGGAATACGGCACTGATAAGTTTGGCAAAATATCGGTTGGGAGTAGGTAAGCGGGGTTTTCATCCGATGAGATGATCTCAAATATTTCAAGCAGAAACTGGAAGTTGTGAAGAGAGAACTTGAACCCTATTGAAACCTTCTTCAAGGGTTTCGGTTTGAACCAGTTTTGCTTTGGGTTGTGAATTCTGACATGTCTCCCTCTTGTCAAGTGGTACTATCGTTTGTGGAATTTTTCCTTTCTGATGCAGCAAATTAGACAGGTGAAGCGACTTTCCCGTATCATCATGCAGCTGCTTCAGGGTATTCAGCTATGGCTGAACACGAATCCAGTGATTGATCAAATCTTTCCTGTTCACTTCGTTTTCATGTCAAACTGCTATTCCTTGTACGATTCGTATGGCTCGGTTCCCTCTTTATGGTCTTTACTGTAATGTAAGATAGATCAAGATCTGTGTAGTGGATGGTATTTTTAGTGGTTTTGGGTGTGATTTTGATGTTAGGTTGGTTAGATGTAGCTTACGGCAATGTACTTGAGATACATGTACGATAATCCTTTTGACCCTTTTGTTTGACCTGATATGAACATGAGTTGAATTATTTATTTAAGTGGGGATTTTTTTTCTTTTAATCTCATATCTTACCTCATATCTATTTTTTTTGCTATTAAAATTTTTGCACCCTGAGTTATACAATATCATGCAAGTGTGACGTTATTAATCCAATCACTATTAGTTCGATAGTAGGCCCGTCAATGGATCCGATCTGATCCGAATCTGATAATGTTGATCTGATAATCCAATAAAAAAACGGGTCCTTCGGGAATTGGTGGGTTTTTTTCCCTCTCCTCTTGATGCCTGGATGGTTTTGTAACTGAAAAAATGAAAAACCCAGATGGGTGCTTGTTGTATCATGTAGCTATCCATGGAATTTAGTTATATGAGAAGACGTGTATGTATTTTTATTACATTTTTAGTGGTGGGATTTTGTTGGTACGATGGTTGGATTGGTTGGTTCTAATTTTTGTGATTTGTTTGTCTTCATGCTAGTGTACTTAAGACGCATGGACGCAGTTATATTCTTTTGGTAATATAAAAGCTTTGGTGGGTGTGGCGCAGGACCACATTTTTTCATTATTTGGTTGAGGAGCTCATGTGTCCATCAGTTCAAGGCTTAGTCCGAGCGATTGGTAGGTTTGTTTCCCATATTATTTAATAATATTTGATTTGTGGGGTTTGTCTGTAAGAAAATAATTTCTTGTGAATTCTTAAATTTCGGCGTGGATGGCCTACCTTCGGGGACATTTTTTGGAATAACTTTTCCTGGATCCTAACATTGTTCAACTCATGACTGGGTGGGTTAGGCAGAGAAAAAGAATTATTCCATGTGGTGCTTCAAGTGTGTTGTGATTGATAAATACTACTAGACCCATGACTTTTGTGTTAGTATTTTAAGAAACAAATTGACATGTGACATCCAACGTACTATGACCGGTATGGAGCATTGTTCTAAGAGCACTCGATAAACTCTCGCTAAGAAAAGAGAAAGGGTTGATTGATGAGTTCAGATCAAGATGAACAGCAGTGGTATTTTTTCCTTTTCTTTTCTTTGAGTCATTACTTGAGAGGACCGGCTCCAAGTCCAATGGGCCAAAGTTCCATGCCCAGTGGGACAGTCATCATGTACTTCTATTCGTGACCCAAAAAAACAACGATAATGATTTTGGCACTTCAAAAAGCAAGGATATTGATTTTGGCGTTTCAAAAACTACTATCGGCGCTCTGATAAATGGAGTACCAAAATCTATTAAGAATTGATTTTGGTACTCCACTTGTTGCAGCGCTGGTAGTAAATTTCGAAGTACCAAAATCAAAGTCCAAAAACAAAAGGAGATGAAAATTGTAACCTGCAAGGCTGCATCTTATGTATTCGTTTGCTTATGAAATTAAATGACAATGTTCAAGAAAATAATTTCTTGTGAATTCCCAAGTTCCAGCATGGTTGGCCTACCTTTGAGCAGGCCGAGAAGGAATTAGTTGAGTTGCGCGTTTACTGGCCTAAACATCCCTAACTGTCGAAAACAGTCACAACTTTTAACTGGGAAAAGGAAAAATCTGTCAAAATGGAAGCATTGGCTGGTGACTCATGACCGAAAATGTTAGGGTTTGGGAAAAGTTTTCCCGAAAATTAATGTCTCCGAATGTGAAATGAATTACTGAGATACACTTTGATGTGTAGGATCAAATATTTAATTAAATCTGAACCATACATGTCAATTTTGGGGACATTTTTCGGAATAACTTTTCCTGGGTCCTAACATTGCTCGACTCATGACAGGGTGAGTTAGGCTGAGAAAAAGAATTATTCCATGTGGTGCTTCAAGCGTGTTGTGATTGGTAAATACTGTTAGATCCATGACTTTTGTGTTAGTATTTTAGGAAACAAACTGACATGTAACATACAACGTACTATGACCGGTATGGAGCATTGTTCCAAGAACACTCAATAAGCTCTCACTCATAAAAGAGAAAGGGTTGATTGATGAGTTCAGATCAAGATGAACAGCAGCGGTATTTTTTCTTTTTCTTTTCTTTGAGTCATTACTTGAGAGGCTCGGCTCCAGGTCCAATGGGCCAAAGTTCCATGCCCAGTGGGGCAGTCATCATGTACTTTGTATTCGTGACCCCAAAAAAATAAGGATATTGATTTTGGCGATTCAAAAAACAAAGATATTAATTTTGACGCTTTAAAAATTACTATCAGCGCTCCGACAAATGGAGTGCCAAAATATCTGATTAAGAATTGATTTTGGTACTCTACTTGTTGTGGTGTTGGCAGTAAATTTCGGAGTGCCAAAATCAAAGTCCAAAAACAAAAGGAGATGAAAATTGTAACCTGCAAGGCTGCAACTTATGCATTCATTTGCTTATGAAATTAAATGACAATGTTCCATAAAAATAGACAAACCATGTCACACGATGGGTTCTAATACCGTTGTTATTAATATATTTCTTGCACCACTTTTATAGTCTTTTACCACAAATTAAAAAAAAAAAAAACCGTGCCAAATTTCCAATGTATAATTTTAAAACAGTTATCACCAAGAATACTGCAACTCAAAAGTCTTGCTTTTCTGCAAAAAACAAATTAATATATCCCTCTCCTCTCACCTGCCAATTGCACCCAAAATTCCTGAAACGACACCTATCTATATTAAAGTCTCTTCTTCCGCCGAAAAGACTAAAATGCCCCCGCGATCCTCCTTCCACGTACAAGTTGCATGTGTAAACTTCATTTTTTTCTACCCACGACTATCCTTACATTCCATCTGAAGTTCTGAACGTCGAACTGCTCAGCATAGTTGTTGTGCCGAGGTCATCGCCTACGTCGGACCAGCAATGGATCGTCAGGAGCTAATCAAAGGGGAGATTGTTGGCAACAAAGATAGGGCCAAAAGCTAGGGTATGAGACTCCACCGATGATTGGTGCATCACTTATATGATTAGGGCAAGCACCAATAGGTAGCTTTTGGGGGGGCTCATGTTAGTTTTTTCTCCTTTGTGGTGGGCTACTTGGTTTGGGAAAATGACGGTCCAGGACATGTTTGATAATTAATATCCGCCAAGAACATGCTGAGAACATTGGTTAATGTTGAAAATGTTCTTGACGGGTATTAATTATCAAAACACGTCATTGTCCGTCATTTTCCCTTGTTTGTTCTCCTTTGGGTGGCTGATGGTTTTTTCTCCTTTGTGTTGGGCTACTTCTTGGGGTGGCTCCTGTTAGTTTTTTCTCCTTTGTGTTGGGCTACTTCTTGGCTCATGGGTGTGACATTTTATCACTTTTTAGTTTATATATAGGAAGCCCCTAATGCCACGAGCTTTTTATCTAATGCCACGAGCATTAAATGCTCTGCCATGTAGAAGTACTCAATTGTCCTCTTTTGGTCAAAAGCGGTAGGTTTTGGAACTTATTTCCCAAACTGCCCTTCTGTAAATGAACAAAACCCTTATTCGGCTTCTGTACCGCTGCTTTTCCACCACAAATTTTCATCACCATTTTTGTTTCATGTTTTGTCTCTTTCCGATCTGACTTCTCAACCTTTTTGGAGTTATCACATCTGTTCTTCACCAGCTTTCACAGGTTTGTATTTTTTATTCGTTACCACAACCTTCTAGGATTATTTTCTTAAGTACTCTGTAATTTTTTTCTGACAAGGATAAATAAAGATTATTTTCTTAAGTATACATTTAGAGTTTTATTGGAATATTCAAGAATTACTATTGTTGAGCCAACCTCAAGGGGTTGGCCCTGTTGTCAAGACTTGAGACTTAGGAATTTACTCCCTTCTAAGATTTTAGGTTTGAAATCTCGTACGTGCTATCAAACACTTTGGGGCCAATCCATTGAGAGCTTTGCTCTAGCTTTAATTGGGACCTCGCAAATAAGCGATGAGATTGGTCCTCCAAAATTAGTCGAGTTGCGCGAAAGCTGACCCAAACATGCAACTGAGTGGAAAAAAAAAAAAACTATTGTTGAGCCTATGTTTAGCGTTTCATTAGTGTACTTTGTATCTAGTAATAAACAAAAATTTGAGTGTTTTGAATGTTTATGGACCACGATTTGTTGGGGGGTTTTTTTTTTCCTTTCTGTTAGTGCTTTCTTATGAATTTTTCATGCCACAGTCTCTCCTCAATTTTTTTCATGCTGTAGATTTGGTGATTGAACCATGGACATTGAACAACCAATTGAATGCCTTCAGGGAAGTTCTAGTGATCCGATTGATGAACACGGAATCGACATGCAAAATCAAGAAAACAAACAAAAGGATATGCTTGAGCAATTTGGTTGGAAATTTGAATCTCGGGAAGAACTTCTCGTTACTCTTCGAGAGTTTTTCTCAATGCAAGGATATGCAATATCTATCAAAAACTCCAGACAAGATAGATATCTTACCCTCGGTTGTGATCGGGGTGGTTGTTACCGGAATAAGTGGCATGTTCCCTTAGAGAAACGGCAGAGAAAAATGGCAACTCGCCTCATAAATTGTCCTTTTGAATTCTGTTGTAAGAGACAAGATGATGGCTTGTGAGTGATTAATGGAGTAAAAAATTGCTCACATAATCATGAACCATCAAGTGACATGTCCGGACATCCCTCTTGTCGTCGTTTGTCAGAGAAAGAGATCGCGAGAATTGAAGAAATGACTAGATCGGGAATACCACCACGCCAAATTCTTTCTTCACTTAGACAATCCAATCCGAAGCTTCAAGCGGTAACAAAAACAATTTATAATACAAAGGGGAAAATTCGAAAGGACAATTTGGCAGGACGAACTATGATCCAAGCACTATTTGAAGAGCTTTGTCAAGGTGATTTTACTTTTGACGTTGCATATGATCAAAATGGTCGTTTGACACATCTATTTTTTGCACACCCTTCTTCAAGCATATTAACCAGAAGCTATACAAATGTGTTTGTGATGGATTGCACCTACAAGACCAATAAGTACAAGATGCCGCTACTTGACATAATTGGAGTTTCAAGTTTTAACAGTTCCTTTTACTCTTGTTTTGCCTTTTTGGAGAAAGAGGGAGAAGGAGATTATATTTGGGCTTTGCAAAATTTTAGCAAGATTTTGGGTCTGACTTGCCATCCTTCTGTTATTGTATCAGATAGAGAATTGGCCTTGATAAATGCCATAAAAGTTGTTTTCCCTTCGACTAGAAATCTATTGTGTGTGTGGCATATTGAAAAAAACATTTTGGCAAATTGCAAGCCTTGCTTTGATACTCAAGATGATTGGACCACATTTTTGTCCACTTGGAACGAAGTGATAAACTCTCAAGATGAGGAAGCATTCAATGAAGCTTGGAAATTAGTTGAGCTACTGTACAAGGATAAGGAAAAAGTGGTATGCTATATTCGAAAGACATGGCTTCCATTCAAAGAGCGATTTGTGCATGCATGGACTGAAAATTGTGCTCATTTTGAAAATCGTGTTTCTTCGAGGGCAGAAGGTGCACATGGAAAATTGAAGAAATATTTACAAGTTTCAACCGGTGATTTCTATCAAGTGAAGAACAAGATATGTCTTGCCATTGAAAATGAATTTAAAGAGATAACGACTCAACTCTCAAGTGAAAGGATTCGAATACCTCACAACTGCAATGATTACTTCTTTAAGGAGTTGATCACCAAAGTGTCGTCATTTGCTTTGCGGAAATTAGTTGATCAATATGAGATGTTGAAGCATGGTACAATGAAATCAACATGTACGGGACACTTCATGGCAAGTATGGGTCTTCCTTGTGCACATAAGATGATTGATTGGAAAGGTAAGGTGCTACCGCTTGATGCAATACATTCACAATGGAGGATTGATACGAAATCCTTTGCGTTTTCTGGTGGGGGAGAAACTAATTCGAATGGGGAAGAATTCAAAAGGTTAGTTCATGAGTTAGAAAATAAATACCAAGAGTGGCCTGCAAGCCAAAGAGAACGTGTACAAGAGAGAATTTCTCAACTTGTAAATCCATCACTACCGTTGGTTATTGAGCCAAATATTCTACCACATAAAGGACGTCCATCGGGGTCAAAGAAAGGTAAGGAATCTAGTAGTTCTACAAGGCGGAATGCATCAAAATTTGAGATTGTGGATGCAACACGAAAGTGTAGCATTTGCAAAGGTGTTGGTCATAATAGTCAAACTTGTAAAGGCAAATGGGAGGCGAATGCATCGAATCCAACACATGCAGCTAATCTGGACGAGGACGAAAGTACCATGAATGTGCTCGACACAAGCCTAATTCCTACTTCACTTGACTGCTTTTGGTTGGATTGACCACTTGAGGTAAGACATTTCTTTGTTCATTATTACATAGTGGACATACTATTGGTAAGTCTTAAGAGATAATCTCAACTAATTAAAGCCTCAACTTTTACCATTTCTTTTGCAGGAGATAAAATGTGTCTTTCCCATGCAATGCTGGCAAACATCATGCTGATGAAGGGAAGAATGTACCACATTTTGTTTAACATATGATTTTTAGTTTTCTCTCCAAGAGACATGATATATAGATTCCATTTTTTGCTATAAAGTTCCAGTTTGGACTTCGCAATGCTTTTTTAGATTCACTTTTGGAATGTTATTATGGATTTAGATGAAAGTGGAAGAAATAAGGCATTTTCCTGTGAGGAAGCGACTTTACATTTTGTATCTTTACCGTATATTGACAATTGTTAAGGAATTTTCTTGAATGTTGATTTCTTGAATGATGATATTTCTACTTGTACTGGAGAGCAATTTTATTGGTTTTATCTTTGGGCAACCACATGAGGAGAGGAGATTTTTTTCTTCTTAAAAGGTTCTTTTTTTTAGAAGTATCTTTAAAAAAAAAAGTAAGTTAAAATGGAGAACCATGTGTATGTTTATTAGAAGGTGTAATAAAAAAAAAAGAAGGAAAATTGAAAAAATGGATAGATTATTTAGGGTCACCAACTCAGTGAACTCACCAGTGTGAATGATTTTGAGGGGGGAAAAAAAATACTGTACTAAAATCTGGAGTGTGAGAAAAGCATAGTTTCCGTTTTGTTTTTCCTGTAGTTAAAAAATTGACTTTGCTCACTATCAAACAAGATTGGGTTTGTATTAGTACGGTGAATGCTTTTGACGTCTGCTATTCACTCAAATTAGAGGGAAGCTGTCAGTGGATGCCGGATGGGTTAGGGAGTTGAAGAGTCAAATTTAGAACTAAGGGCAGTTTGGGAAATAAGTTCCAAAAGCTATCGCTTTTGACCAAAAGGGGACAATTGAGTACTTCTACATGGCAGAGCATTTAATGCTCGTGGCATTAGATAAAAGGCTCGTGGCATTAGGGGCTTCCTATATATATTTTGTATATATATATATATGGACAAGCCTGTAAATCTTTCTAGCCTACAGAGGGATATGGGAATCATGAAGACTTTGATTTAATTACATCGATCTTTCCAATTAATGCTAAGAAAATAATGTTTCATTCGGGTTTTTGTATTAATGTTATGTCCTAAATCATTCCATTTGCTTGGATGGTAATTACGTGGATTAATGATTTGAAGGATTACATTATTTCTTGCTATACTTGGAAGATACGATATTATTTTTATCTGTTTAGGTTAATGGATTCTTCGAACTTGGGTTGGCTGGCCAGCCCTATCCAGCCGTCCTCGGTCCAACTTTGGTTCCTTCTTCTTCTTCTTTTTTTTTCGGGTGAAAGTCATTGTTAGTGAGGTTTGAATTTCTGTCAAATACATGAGAGTACTTGGTGGCTACTCCATCCTTAACTGCCCATATTTGGTAAAGAAATTCATTAATTAGTCATAGTAAATTTCAAGAATTTTGTATAACGTCTTACTAGCATGAAACCCATGCTATGCACATGCATAATTGACAGAAAAATGCATAGACTATTGAGATTATTTAATGTACAAAATCATAACCTAATGTCACAATAAAATACATTAACCATTTCTTTTATTGCCGGACACTTTTCATTTTTTTTTAAATAGTTTTCGTCCCTCAGCTCTTTTGCTTTTTCTTTTACTTATAAAGGACATATATAGCGTGATAATATAGTGTAGATAGTAGAAATACTGTATAGTAGAGATATGACTGGGTAATAATAATTAGTGATTATTAATGACTTATGGAAAAAAATTAGTATGAGCCGACTTATGTTTGAAGTAAAATTTATCACTTAATTACAAAGAAGAAAAAAGAAGAGAGGATAAAGCTGTGTCCGAGGCTCCAACCCCGGAGCTTGTCCAGCTGATTCCAAGAGCCTCCCACCACCCACTTCAGAGGGTCCCCGAGCCTCCAGACGGTCCGACGGGACGCCTCCCGACGTTCCAGGGAAAGTTATGCCCAAGCAACTCGGATGGTGGTGGCTGCCCGTCGGACATCCGAGCGCCTGTGCTTCGGGCATCATCGGGATGAACCTGAATGGTTACGCCAGGAGGATAGTCATTAAACAGGTAACCTGGCCATGTGCTCTGTAACCCGCCTTATCCCATATGTCATGTTTGACGTCACCAGAGGTGGTTACCCGAACGTACCCTCCACGCGCTTACTTGGGGACCAAGCAAGGCAAGGTCTATAAAAGAAAAGGGCTCCTAACTTAAAGAGGTATGTTATTCTACCCAAATTCTAGACCTACGTACACTATCTTCCCTAGATCTAACTTGATCGTCGAAGGATCATTGGACTGCCTCCAGCCCTAGTGACTTGTTGCAAGTCAGGCGAACGGAGCAAATACCTATAGAAGAAGGAACCAGGGCCCTACCACAGTCCAGATCCCGTTCTAACCGAACCCCACAGTTAATTTTGATTCCCAAAGCGTAGATAGCTCTATTTTACTACCTAAAATAACATGCAGTTTTACTACCCAAAATAGTGATTTTCAAACTCTCTTTCTCCATACCAGTACTCTCTTTTTTACTATGTCTGTTGACGTGAAATTACCTTGTTATCCTTCAGTTAGTTTTTTTTTTTTTTTATCTGAAACACATGTCATTAAAAGCCATAAAAGGCAATTACAGCGATTCCATCCGAATACAGAGAACAGAGAACCTACAAACAAACCATCACAGATAGAAAAACATGAAAATTAAAGCAGGTGACAAAGGGACGAAACTAGTGATAAGATCCTAAGCACGTCTCACTGCCTCAAAGGGTCGGGTCATGAGGGGACAACAATTTACCAATCTAGCTGTCCCAGCCTGGTGCAAGTTTCCAATCAGAGACAAAATTACAGAACCGATGGATCAAGGGTAATTACGTACAAACAAGGCAGAAAAACATGGCCACTATGGATGGACTCCATTGAGCACACCGACCAAACTCCGGCCGAGAGGAAACCACCCGACGTTGACAATGGAGGCACCGACTAGATCTCAAACCGAAGCAATGGAGAAACTTCTCCGGATTGGACTGAAGTGTTACGCTACCACCTGAGCTTGCTAGGAGGCAACTTCAAAAAAGTTATGTGCGTGCATCTTTCTTTTTAGGTATAAAGCAAGTAAGAAATTTATAGAACAAAAGAGAGTACGCCCATTACAGTTGCACTCCAGCTCATAGAAAATTGGATTGATAAAAGCAGAAATCCGAGAAAATTGTTACTTGACTTCGTGAAGAGACAAAGAGATAAAGGTGGCAGGACCTCAGGGCTCGGACTTATATACCTAACTTCATTTCCTCCATGTCACACACTGCAAACTGGTTTGATCACAGTCATGTAATGCCAAAGCGATATGAGTGCTTTCCTTCACAAAGTCATAATCCAAACACGGCCTAGATGATCTGCCATCGCTTCTCATACAATTTTGGCCACCCAAGATCCGTCTGCTCTTAGAAGCCATTCAATGCAACCGGACCAAAAGGCCTTATCAAATAATAGCCACGATTGAGATCTTGTGATTCTGCAAGAGCTTATGCTCAGTAGAATACCAACCTAGAAAAATTAAGAATTAGAGAAATATGCATTAGCTTAGATGCTCTACAAAAGGACCAAGTATATTATGATGGAAGGTGATGCAACAATATCACATTTTTCTCTGGAAAGTAAACTTCAGGGAACTATAGAAAATGCAAGTGCAAAAAGATGACATCTTTGGCTAAACCACTCAATGGAAGGGTCCAAAATAGTCTGAAATATGGTATGTGAGAAGTCTGATCCGCATGAGGTCTTCCGTGTGCACGCAAGCCCAATCCGTTGGGAGTGTCCGTAGAATCCACACCACATCGCCTGGACCTAATATACATTGAATGACTCATATCCACTTAAAAGGCTAAGCCTTGTAAGTGGTGAGCCATCCAATTGTATATTAAGGTCCAACCCTTTTTCTGTTTATTCGATGTGGGACTTAACCTTTTACACATGTTCCTACCATGGTACTCAATCAGACCTTCACGTTTCTTCCTAAAGAAAAATCAGTCTTTGTGTACTCAGTATTAAACCAAGTGGAATGCACCACCATAAGACCAATTGAAAGGCATTTCTCTGTTGATTTATACGACTAATAAGCATTTTTTTTCCATCTGGGAAAAAAATCCTTGTCAACATTCTCTTCACTATTTTGAAAAATATAATTTCCAAGCCAAAAAAGAATACAAAGTGCATACACTGAAGAAAGATGAAAGATCAAATCTGCTTATATATAGCTGTACATGCCTCCAATGGTTCATTACCAGTCAGCTAACTTCCAACTCTGAAAATTGAAAACCAAATAAGGACGTTGGAAAGTTGCGGTCTCCGAAGTAAGGAAAAAGTTTGATGAGCAAAAAATGAAAGTAAGTTGCATGACATTGAAAAAGAATTTAACATGTGCGCAGGCTTAAACAACAAGCACCAACTTCAATTGCAAACAGCTCAATACTTAGGAGAATTAACAATGACAGGCTTATGATATCGAATTTCTTCAATATTTAAGAGAGAGAATTGACAAGGACAGGCTCAGCTCAATATTCACGGGCTTTTCAGCTTATAAACATGAGTATTAGAAGGTGCATCTACACATATGCAAAAAAACAAAGAGAAGTGGTTGAGAAATTAATAATGCTAGCTGGAGTACTCCATTTAATAACGCAAGAATCAGAAGATCGATGAATGGAATGAAGTAATGACATGTTGAATTTTTCTTGAAAGTGTTGTATGTGCAGTGCGGAACAGATACCTGAGTGGGAAGCTTAGGTTTCCCGTGGCCGCATATCGTGGATAGACTTATTCACCGATTGCTTCACCATCGATTTTTATAACAGGGATGTGAGAAATCTTATGCCAGTCCTCTCCTTCCTCCCTGCGGCAACGAAGTTTCAGCAATGGACAGTTCGAAATAGAAAGCCGAATGAGGGAAGTTGGAAGCCCCTCTTCTGGCAAGGATTGGAGCTGAGGGCAATTCCAAATATGCATGGTTTCGAGAGAGCCAAGATGTTGAAGGCCCCTTTTGTTGAGTGATTTGAGATTAGGCATATATCCGAAGCAGAGAAATTTAAGAGTGGAGGGCAGCAGCCCCTCTTCGGGGAACGACTCCAACGCATCTTCAGATTCACCATACAGATAAAGTGTTCCAAGGGAGGGTAGTGTTTGCAAACCCCAATCTCTTCGGCCACCGACAAGTTTCTTGCAATCTCTGATATCAAGATAACCTAATTTGGAGGGCAGACCCCCTCCCGGAAAAGACTCAATTTCTGGACAATCACGTAACTTTAAGTTCCCAAGAGATGGGAGGAGGGTGTGCATTTGTTCTGGCAGAGCCTTCAGCTTCTCGCAACGACGAAGACTTAAAGAAGACAGATTTGGAGCAGGTAATCCTCCGCAGGGAAAAGATAACATATTATTGCAATCATAAATGGAAAGTGATGTCAGATTGAGCTCAATCCCGCCCGGAATCAACAGGGTCTCAAAATTTAGACAATCCACAATATCCAGAAACTGAAGCTGCGGGAATAAACCTAGTGGGAGGGATTTGAGGCTCTCGCATTTCCTCACCTCCAATACTTCAAGGGACGTGTAGCAATGGCTCATCTCCTCAGATAGGGGGAAATATGATAGACTTGGACATTTGTCTACAGTCAGCACCTTCAGATTTTTTAGTGTTACCAACTCGCTTACAAATTCCTTCAAACTTGGGAAGCTTGAAATGTACAGCTGTTCAACCGAAGGCATACCTTGCCCCTCCAACTGCATCCCTTGGCATTCGATCAACGATAGGCCGCGTAAAGAAGTAGTATCCGGAAGTGAAGACACAAGCTCTGGGCAATCCTTTATGCTTAGGTACACCAGAGAAGACAAATTTGTCGGTAAGTGTCTGAACAGCTTGGGACACTCGATAACCTCAAGCCTTTGAAGACGAGAGAACTCTCCGGCATCTAATATACACCAATCCACCCACCCTGACATTTTCTCAAAACGTAGAGTCTCGAGAGATTGAAACGGTTTTCTTAAAGAACCACTCTCTCCATAAAATTCACGACTCACGCTCGTTATTCCCGGCATCCTTTCAATGGTAAGCTCTATCAAGGAGGGCATTTGACCAAGTGGGGGCAAGAAAAAGCAATTCTCGCAATTCTCCAAACGTAACGACACCATATTGCAAAACGATTGATCTCCTAACCAAGTTGGAAATCTTGTGCCTCCATAGTTTTTAATCTCAAGGTTCTTCAAGTTTGTATGAGGCTCTAGCTTTTCAAGTACATCTCTTGCATTCTGTGAATCCTCTGTAGTGCTATCCCATTCCAACGCTAGTTTTTTAAGTTGCTTTTTCTCCCTCATCTTTGCTTCCAATGCATCATGGCCGCTCTTTACATTTTGCAATCCTGAGATGGAGATTGTTCCTTGAAGGCAATGGAACTCTCCTAACTCATTAATACTTGTGCACTTTCCCACTACAAAATCAGTTAATTGTTGGAGATCTTTCAACCTACTCATATTCATTGGCATCTCTTTTAAGTTTGTTCCCCTTAAATCAAGACGACGCAGTGAAATCAGTTTTACAAGATCCGCAGGTAATGTTGTAAGAATATCACATTTAAATAACAACAATGTTTCTAAATTATACAACTTACAAACTGATTCCGGCAACTCTCTGATTTTGGTGCGAGAAAGGTCTAAAAAGCGTAGATGTATCAAATTGCCAATTGAATAAGGCAATTCTTTGATCACATATTCCGACAGTGACAACAACCGTAAGCGTGTCAATCCCGACAAAATCTCATCCACAACCTTTTCACTCAAACACCCGGGTCGATGATAATTATGCTTTAATGGTAGGAAAGTTCTTAAATACTTAGCCTCCCTTATTTCCTTGAACTTCCCAAAGCTACCAAATCCACTTCGAGAAAAGGAGAAATAACGCACCTTTTCAGCAATATCATGTGGGTTGCCATCCTCTAGCCTATCACAGAAATCTCCCATCACATATTGAGCTAAATCATGAACAAGATCATGCATGACATACAAAGAAGCATTAACATTTGATCTTTGAAAAAATGACCTTGAAAGCAATTCGCGGAAGCACTCATAACCTTCTTCTTCCACTGTCTTATTATTTTTGGGCTTCTCCAAAAAACCTTCTGCTATCCAAATCGAGACTAATTCCTCCATGTTGAATACATAGTCCTTAAAAATTATGGAACAGCAAGCAAAACATCTTTTTAAATGCGAGGGGAGATAATGATAGCTCAATCTTAATGCTGAAAGAATATTGCTCTTCTCCTCTGATAACTCCCATATGGCACTTTCCAGTATGTTCTCCCAATCCTTAGGATCTCGTTGGGAGCGCAAAAGACCACCCAATGTTTTTATAGCTAAAGGCAAACCGTTACATTTTCTCACTATATCCTTACCAATCCTTTCAAGGATAGGATGAGCATTGCAATCTCCCTTCTCAAATGCATGTTTGGAAAACAATTTCCAACCATCTTCCTTTGGTAATTTTTGCAAACCATGAATAGGAACTGTTTGCATGATAGAGGCAACGCTCTCATTGCGCGTTGTAACGATAATCTTACTCCCGTGTGCTCCAAATCTAAAAGGAGTCATCAAGGCGTTCCAATTGTCATAGTTCTCGTTCCAAACATCATCTAAGACAATAAGAAACGTTTTCCCACTCAATGATTCCTTCAGCTTGACCTGAAGCGAGTTTAGGTCCCTTGCACCCAAACTCGGTCCGTCGATTGCCTCGACAATTGTTCTTGTGACACTTTCAACATCAAATACGTCAGAGACACATACCCATGCTTTCTTAACAAAGTGCCCATCCAATCTGCCATCGTTGTACAAAAGCTGAGCAAGGGTGGTCTTGCCCATCCCACCCATCCCAACAATTGGAATCACATCAATCTTGTTACTACTTTCTCCATCAGAGAGCAACAATTTGATTATCGCTTCCTTGTCATTCTCCCGTCCATAAACACAGGATTCATCCACCAAAGAAGTTGTTGGCACCCTGGTTTGGGACCATTTCCGTGCAGCAACTTCTTTCAAACCAAGTACGTCTTTAGCTTTCACGAATTGGTCTAACATGCCAATCATTTTCTCTAATTTGGAGTTCATACCACGACGGCCAAATAACCCACCGAAAGTCGAGATCAGAGAATCTTGTAAACTTTGTTTGCCTCTTGGGTACTCGGCTTCCACCTTGCTCCGCAAGGCCTCGGTACGGATCTCATCCACTAGGTCCTCGGCATGGTAGACAGCATCTTTAAGCTCGTCCAGCCAAGCTTTCACAGCTCGGTCAGTGATCTGCTTCTCCTCTGCATCGTTGAGCACCTTATTGAGTTCAATTAACGTCAACTCCAGCTTCTTGAGGAGACTTTCGTCAAGCTTTCGACCCCGGAAGAACTTGATGAGCTCCGGGGAACTCAAGCGGTCGAGCAGCACATTAAATGCACCGCCGAGTAATGCTCCTCCAACAAAGGTCGCAGCCATGTTTTTTCAGTGGTTTGCAGACGAGAGAGATCACAAGGCAGTAGGGAAACAAGGAGTGCAGGAAACCAAGATTGGAAGCCTCTGCAACCTTTTGATCGCGTGAGCGGATAACGATTGTTTTCAGCCATGTATTTTTTCTTTGAAGCATTCAAAATACAGTTGGATCGAATTTAATTGGTGGTTGTATGAAAAGAACAGATAACATTGTCGAATGTATGCACCTATTCCACTAGAAAAGATGCATGCACCCTACTCCACTTGGACATTCGGACTAATTAAAATTGGATAATAAAAAATTGTCAAATCGTCTTTTGGTTATCCATTTAAGGAGTTGCTAAGGTTAATAATCTAGAGGTCCACAATGGTATAATTAAATTTGCCACATCACTTTCTTAAACTATAAAAAACTTCAAACTATTAATATAGAAAACTTTTATTTTAATAGTTTTCAAACTAGTAAAAATTGTTTATTAAAAATACAAAGTAATTTTTCCAAAATAATTATTAGAAAGCATTTTCTGGGAAAAAAAAGTTTTTCAGAAAAAGAAAACAGTTTTTGAAAACTTTTTTTTTTTTTGTTGTTGAAAATACAGGTTGTGTAATTTTTTTAGTAAACTACTTTTTAAAATAATTTTTTGACAATATGGTTGAAAAAAAGGGAGGAGGGGGGGCTGCTGTCCCGGACGATTGGCTCTTGCTCCATTGTTTCAAGATAAAAATGTTCCGATAAGGCACTTAATGATATTCGATTGAGCCAATTTTTGGTATACTTGTTATACTTAACGGGCTCTACGAAATGAACGTTACCGATCATCAGAGCGAGAACGGAGCAAGCGCCAATCGTTCGGGACAGTAGGCTGCTGCCCCTTAAAGGGACAACAACCCGCCCTCCTCCGAAAAATAGAGAGAGAGTGAAAATGGAGAGATTAAATTTTTGTGTAATGATGAGTGCACTTGATTGAAAAGATAGATGTCGGGTTTTAACTTTTTCGATTCTTCTAATCCTTATTCACCCATATCACATAAAAATTTGGCGCAAAACTAACAAATGCCCAAAAAGAGTTTTTGTTGCAATTTATTTTTGATGGAAATCAGATAAAATTAAAACTTGATCCTTTACCATTGTCAAATGAAAAACAATAAGTCTAGGTATATTACATCCATTCACTACATTTTTTATGTGGCTCACTCCGGATTCTACAAAAATATAGAAAAATATCGATAAATTTTAAAATAATATTTTATGGTGCTCTGTGAATAATCAGCTCCAAACAAATATCAGTAAGTATACTTTCTGGATTTGTAGGGGGAAACTGTGCAGTTGATCAGTTTCGCCTCTTCGAATCCAGAAATAATACTTACCGATATCCGTTGTAACTAATTTTTTACAGAGCCCCATAAAAATATTATTTTAAATTTTATGAATATTTTTATGTATTTTTGTAGGACTTGGGTGGACCCTACAAAAAATGTAGTAGATGAATATAGTGTATGTAGCGTCTCAAGGATATCCACTCCCGAATGATGCCTAGAGTACACTGCAAACCTGGCAAAGTTGAAGTTGGACGCTTGTCTAATGTTATTACGGTTGCACAAGAAAGCAAAAATCAAAGAACCAACGAAAAAGTCATCCATGCCCGATGAATCGATAATGTTCTTCAGCTGCCGGGAAAAAATCTAGGTGATGATAATTATGAATGTTAATGTGCAAAACTGTGGAATAATGAGCTCATGTTCATTTTATAATTTAGAAAAAATAATAATGTGTGATTCATTCAGAAAACAGTCACAACTTTTAATTGGAAAAAGGAAAATCAGTCAAAACGGAAGCATTGCCTACTAACTCATGACCGAAAATGTTAGAGTCTAGGAAAAGTTTTCCCGAAAGTGAAATGAATTACTGAGATACACTTTGATGTGTAGGTCCAAATGTCCAAGTGAATCTAAACCATTCATATCACTTTTGGGGACATTTTTGGAATAACTTTTCCTAGGTCCTAACATTGCTCGACTCATGACAGGGTGGGTTAGTTTGAGAAAAAGAATTAATCCATACGGCACTCCAAGTGTGTTGTGATTGATAAATACTGCTTGACCCATGACTCTTATATTGATGTTTTAGAAGACATACTGACATGTGGCATGCAACGTACTACGACCGATATAGAGCATAGTTCTAAGAGCACTCAATAAGCTCTCGCTAAGAAAAGAGAAGGGTCGAGTCATGATGAGTTCAGATCAGATGAACAGCAGTGGTATTTTTTCTTTTTCTTTTCTTTGAGTCTCATTACTTGAGTGGCTCTGCTCCAAGTCCAATGGGCCAAAAGTTCCATGCCCAGTGGATACCACCACGGTCAAATAACCCAGTTAAAGTCAAGATCAGAGAATCTCGTAAACTTTGTTTGCCTCTTGGGTACTCGGCTTCCACCTTGCTCCCCAAGGCCTCGGTACGGATCTCATCCACTAGGTCCTCGGCATGGTAGACAGCATCTTTAAGCTCGTCCAGCCAAGCTTTCACATCTCGGTCAGTGATCTGCTTCTCCTCTGCATCGTTGAGCACCTTATTGAGTTCAAGTAACGTCAACTTCAGCTTCTTGAGGAGACTTTCGTCAAGCTTTCGACCCCGGAAGAACTTGATGAGCTCCGGGGAACTCAAGCGGTCGAGCAGCACATTAAATGCACCGCCGAGAAATGCTCCTCCAACCAAGGTCGAAGCCATGTTTTTTCAGTTGTTCGCAGACGAGAGAGATCACAAGGCAGTAGGGAAACAAAGAGTGCAGGAAACCAAAGATTGGAAGCCTCTGCAACCTTTTGAGGGTGAGCGGAGTTTACGGAATTGGCTTTCTTTGGTTGTCATTTTAGTTTAATTTAGTTTTGATAGTGGGTAGAGAGAGAAATATGGTAATGACTGAAAATGTGGATAATAAGTAGAGAGAGATAGATGGATGACAAAGTAATAATTGAAGAAATAAGATAATGATTGGAGAACAAAATAGGATAATGATTGAAAAACAAAACTAAAATGGCAAACAAACACAACCATGTAATTTTTTCTATAAAGCAAACACTGGCATACTGCTAACAAGAAAGGGGAACCTACAGTTCAACAAGACAATAAAAGTACAGTATTTTTTTTTTAATGGACAAAGCTATGGTATATGTAGGGCCGTAAACGAGCCGAGCTTTGTCGAGCTTGAGTTTCGCTTGTTTATTAAATGAACCAAAAACTTGAGCTCGAGCTCAGTTTGAGCCTTAACGAGCCGAGCTTGAAACTTTCGGCTCATACGAGCTTGCGAGTTGCTCAGTTCGTTTACAGTTTTAGATACACTTGTTATTTCTACCCCTTTTTTAAATGTATCTTGAACATTTTTATGGTTAGCTAGGCAAGGTGTATCTTGGAAGTAAATTTTTTTTTGTGAAACGGAAATTATATCTTGGAAATAATTGATACTCATTATTTGGATTATAGTCCGCATATTTTTTTGGGCATGATACTCATTTCATGTGTATGTTACCCACATTTCTTGGTTCATTAATTATACATTCGTGGTTTTTAGAAACACATTTTTTTGGGCGAAGGATAGGGGGTGTACTGTAAATTTCAAAATATTTTACGCATTTTGTGGTGTTAGTTACACTTTTTTTTAATGTTTGCGTTTTATTTTTTTCTTTTGATAGCCAAAATTTCCCAGGGATTTTGCATGAAACCCATTCACTTATGACCCCTTTTTTTTTAGGGTTTACCAAGGCTTCTCCTTTTTTTTTTTGACCAGCCAGAAAATGCAGATATTTTATATATATAAGAAAACAGTACAATAAAAGCGGACACTACCAGTCCGAAAATACAAAAACAACAAAAAGAACAACAAAACCAAAAAAGAAAAGCCGCCTGAAACCACGACGCCGGAGTTGGACCCATTGAACACACTTGTAAAGAGGGTTGGAGAGATCGAAGTTGAAAGGTCAGGTATGAACACAGAGCAAATCCTCCTGGATGACCCGCCGCAGACTAAAGGCAGAAGCCGCTGCAGATGCTGTCTTCGTCGCTGGAGAACTGGTTTTATATAATCTTTATCTTCTACTATTTGACAGTACGAATCGTTGGAAAAATGGTTTTATTCGAAGCAATTAATGGGAATTAGTAATAATGGACGTGAACTTTGGAAAGCCTAGATGTGAACAAAATGACCAAGTCCAAAAATTTGTTAATGTTATAGAAAAACAATCAATTGAAGAAATGGTATTATGGAAAGGAAAATCAAAGTTTTTTGACTCACCACGCAAGACGCAAGGATTAAATATTAATTCCATGTCAAGTGTAGCAGTTAATGATCAAAACAGCGGGTAAGATAAACACATAAACAAAGACCTCTGAATCGATTGGTAGTGGCATTAAAGGGAGAGCCAACTGTTGGAGATAAGTACTATATGAAAGTTTATCCGATTATACAAAGAAAAGGTTTATGTCTATGTATATACCTAACCCAAATTTAATTGGTGGTTGTATGAAAAGAAAAGATAACCATCACCCTGCCATATAAACAAAAGGTTTATGCACCTATCTGTTTGTCTATTTTTCGCTTATAGTCGATAATCGATTACGAATCGTGTGAGTGCTGGAATGTGGGTGTTTGTGGTGGTGGAGTTTGGTTCCCTGCCGTGTTTTAGGACTTCTCTAGAAGCAAACTTAATGAAGTGAATGAAGATGGAAGAAAAGTAACAAAATGGACTTTATTACTTCTCAAAGTAGAAGTCAGTCGATTACAACAAATAGCCGAATAGACGGTTTAAGTTACAAGCTACTCCTAGTGCAGGAAAAGTAAAGTACAGATAAAAAGTAAAAGCCTTTGGGCGATTGAGTGGGGTCCCGAAATTGTCTTCACATCTTGTATTTATAGGCTTCACTTCGATTAAGAATTCAAATTTGGCAGCATTCCCTCCATGAATTTTGAATCAGGCGGTTACTCTTTTGCTTTCCACGTCCAAGTCTAGTCGGTTTTCTTCATACGTCCTTTCCGCTGTATGCTTGCATTCTTCAACTGCCTTTGTCAACTGCTTGGCCCATGATCTGCTTGTAACTTCTTTGTTGGACACGTGTCTTGTATTTAGTCTTCACTCTTTTAACCGTCTCATAATCTATTAAGCATCATTGTACATAAAATTAGTCCATTTACTGTTGACACGTGTCACTAAATGACTCAATCGATCATACTGGACAACGTGTTATCATATGGCCTAGTCGATCATAATAGACCAAATTATGATGTAAACAATGCCCCCTATTTACCTGAGTTAAGGATTAACTTTGGTAAATAATCCCTTAGTCTCACCGCCAATATAAAGCGGAGCACTTTGAATTTTTAGGACACGAAACTCTTTCATCTCAAGTCTTTCGAAACCGCTTGGTCTTTCATGGCTCCGAAAACTAAATCGAAAGCTTCTAGCACTCCTGTTGAAAACCCTACTTCAGAACCTCTCACCGACGATACTCCACGTTTTCCAGACTCGTATCGAGGTAAGGCCGATCAAAACCTCCAGGTTCTGATTCATGATGCGAATAGCAGTTCCCTTTGTGCGCTGGGTCCTATTTTTTCGTCGGCCATGCCAGATGGCTTTCCAGAGGTTTACCCTGTAATTGAGCGTGACCCCCTTCTACTGCAACATTCATCCCTTGAATGGTCAGGTTGGGGTAAGAACATTTGTCTTCGCTCTTGGCCTCATAATGTTGAATCGGGATGGGTTGATTGGGTAAGGCGCATGACCAAATTCCTTTTTGAGGATTGGAAGAAAATGGGGATCCGTGAAACCATTGAACTTTCCCAGTTCCCCTTGGAGATGAACTCTAAGCTTTTGGCAGCTGCTGCTTGCTTTTGGTCCAAATCGTCTAATGCCCTAATCCTCCATTGCGGCCTATTGTCTCCAACCATCTTGGATATCTCTCACCTGACTGGCCTCTCTTCTCTAGGCTGTGAGGTAAACGCTTTACTTGCTCCTGATGCATATTATCCTCCATTCACGATTCCTTCTTCAGGGGTGAGCTATTCAAAATGGCTACAGACCTATTTCAAAGCCAAATCGTCTGCACCTAGTTTTCACGAGAAAATAGCGTTTTATCTCTTTTGGATTTGTAGATTCCTTTTAGCAGTCCCTGGGCTCAAGGTGACTAAGGAATATCTAAATTTGGCCATCTGTTTGGCACAAGCTAAACGACTTGCCCTAGCACCATTTGTTCTTGGATCCCTATATAAAGGGATGTTTACTTTTGTTGAAAAGAAGATTGCATCTTCCTGTGGTGGCCCCTTTTGGATTTTCCAGCCCTGGCTATATGCATATTTTTCCCAACTCAGGCCTACAATGAATAATCCCCTTAGGGCTGATGAGGACTAGCAAACGTGTCGTAGCTATGCTGAGTATTTTTTAGGCTTCAGCACTCACAGAGAAGAATCCTCATTCCAGAGGTATTTTACCTTTTTCTATGAGGACAAGAAAGATAATTGGCCTATTTTCTATCCCTTTGCCAAATTTGAGTATGCCTCTGAAAGGCTGAGGCCAAGTTTTGGAGATATTCCAGCGGCATCTCCCCAACTGACACAGAAAATGGCAACTGCCAAGCGGTTATTTTGGGCAAGTATCCTTCTTCCAAGACTTATTCCAGTAGGATTTGCTTTGAACAGTACTCCCTATGGGAATTGTAGTTATGAGAACTACTCCCCTTGCCAATTTGCTCGCCAATTTGGGTTAGTGCAGGGTGTTCCTATGCCTTTTACCCATCCAGACATAACTGAGATGTCTTCAAGCAGACTGACAATGAAGGCAAAGGATGCACAGCTGATTTCACTGATAGTTAGCAATTTCCACCATCGTGTGAGAGCTTTCAAGCTCTCAGACTTTAAGGTCAGTAATGGGACCACTGCTGCTTTTGATGAATGGTGGTCGACTATGAAAGCCATCTACTTTGGAGCACCCCTTAAAGATTGCCTCTATAGGCTTGATCCAGAATACAAATCTCTCCAAGACAAAGCTGGTAAGTAAGCTCCACTATTTAGTATATTTTGTTCCAATCTTTACACTGCTGATTCATGTTTTTAATCAGAGGAAGCTGCTCGATTGCCTGATGAGGCTTCTAAAGCCATCGTACCTCAAGCTGAAGCAGTCTCTCCCATATCTTCAGTGCCCATTGAGAGCTCCAGAAAAAGGAAGGCGAAGGCAATCGAAAGCCCACAGTCGACTCCAAAGAAGAAGACTTTGAGAGCTAAACCAACTGATCAAAAGGCTTCTAAAAGCCTTTGTATTCCTGATGGACCTACAAAACAAGTCACGACTGATGAGGCTCCTGCTCCAAAGAGGCAGTCAAAAAGGAGCCAAGCCACTAAGTCAAAGGTATATTTATTCCTTATTTCTCTTGCAATCAATTATCATTTTTATGCTTCTTCTCATCTTTATTGCAGAAAGGAAAAGGCACCAAAATTGTGGACGCCTTTGAAAATGAAGACGATGAAGGGAAGTCCTCCAAATCATCTCATTCGGTAGGGGAAACAGTCGATACAGAACTGGCAATTGACCAATTCAATTTTGGTGATACAGCTGTCTCCGATCCCTTGAATCAAGCTGAAATACTGAAGCTGCAGGGTAATCCTTTGTGTCAGGATAACCCTTTACTGCAGGATGATGACCCTTTCATGCAGGTCAATGAAGGTACAAGTACAGTACCGAATGAGCTTGCCCTCGAGCACAATGTTGATCCAGCATGTCAAAAGCCTGATTCCGTTAATGCTGAACCAAATCAAAACACCCCAGCAAATGCAGACAAGATGAGTGTTGATCCTCAAATCCCTAATCAACCTCAAGCCGCTGATTCGAAGCAACAAGAAGAAATTAGGGAGAAATTGGATACCATTGAGCAGATGAATGTGCCTATTTTAGAAGGCCATCATGACACAACTCAACCCCAGTTGGGTAAGAAAAATCTGCAGCGTGGACCAATAGAAGGTCCCATCCAAATGAAAGAAACCTCTGCTGCTCCCAATCGGGAAGAGGGTGTTGCCTCCAGCCCTACTGGCAACCAAGTTGCTCCAATTATTCCAGTGCCAACCACACATGCTCCTGCTCCTTTGGCTGTCATAGTCAATCCTGCTGTTGAGGCATCTCCTAGGTCTGTAAACAAAGCGGCCAGACCTATTCTTATTGATACTGACACCTCAGAGCAAGCCAAGTCATCAAGCAATTCGCTGGACCAACTGATGGAGGCAATGAAGACAACTTCACAGGCATTTCGATCCTTGACTGAAGTATCAGAGTCCAGTAGCTCTTTCTTCTTTCTCCAATACAGTGATGAGACTCAAAAGGAAATTCAAAGTTTCTTTGATTTCCTAAAGTCTTCTTATGAAGAGTTGGTGACTTCGAAGTCTGCTAATTTCGCTTCCTGTATTGAGTCCCTGACCCAAAGGCATGTGTTCCCTCTTAGGGAACAAATCGCTCTTGAGAATTTTGCTTCCTCCTTAAACGATGACTTCACCCTTTACCGATATTATCAAGAGGAAGTCAGGCAGAAACAGGAGTTGATCAATAATTTATCTGGCATGACGGCTAAGCTATCAACCATGCACAAAAATGCTTCAACTTTAAAGTCGAGACTTATGGGCATCGATCAAGAAGAGCAAGATTTGCTGCGTCGACTGGCCCAACTGCAAACTGAAAAAGAAGGTCTTCTGCAGGCAGCTAGTCAACTTGATATTGACTTCAAGCGCTTGGCAGAAGAGGGAAAAGGAGTCTCAGTCCATGTCTCAGCCGCACGAGTGGACTTACAGAGGAATAGTCTCAAACGAGATGAGCTTTTGACCAAATGGGAGACTTTTAAGTCTTTCTTTCTTCATAACTGACTTTCTATAATGGTTAACCATGACTAAGTAGGAAACTTTTAAGTTCCTTTTTCTTGTGAACAACCTTTCCTTTGTATTAGTCGACTGTACCTAGGTGGGAAACTTTTAAGTTCTTTCCTTTGTGAATGATTTTCTTTTATGATAGTCGACTAGGGTTAACAATATATAAGTGCTGTGTTAGCGCTTACTTGGCCTTTATGAGAGGCTAATTTTGAATGATCATCTTCTGGCTTTGAAATAGCCATTACTTGATTTTTGTTATTTTTGGTTTGATAGCATTTCAACAGTACAACTTTTGCGTGCCAATTAGGCTAATCTCATGAAAATTTTAAGTTGTAGCTCGTTCCCAACTTTACTATAGTTGATAAAATTTTGAATAATTAAAACTCAAGGAGATTTCATATGGCCCAACACCCTTATTATTGGGCTTATTAATAGAAAAATGGGCTCACAATGCTTAACCCTGTATCTTAAGCACGCATCATTACATCATACGCTGACGTTTTCCCTTCACTTTGGGGAGCATGCACAGCGATTAATGATGGTTTTAAGTACAGCACTGGACGCCGTCTCAGGCATAAATAATGACTAATCCAGCCGCCTATCCGTTCAGTTTTCAAAATGGCAACTGGACGTGCGCCTCTTTACCTGCCACGTCTTCTAATCTTCCTTGGGATTAACTGCCCATGATGCACGTCCCTAGACCTTCTTCTAGCCTATAAATATAATTTGCCAAAGATGGCAAAACCTCACTTTGGCAATGGCGGACAAACTTCCTAACTCTAGGGCCCCTTCTCCTCTTTTCACCCAAATCACCCCAGCCCACATCAAACAACTTGCCAATGAGCTGAAGTGGGTCCTCATCGAGGACCACAATGAGTGCAAGAGGAAAATCCAGGCCATCCACAACAGAGTGGAGGGGATGGCGCTTCGGTTGGAGAAGATAGAATCAGCTGTCAAGCTGATGGTAGTGAACTGGGAGACCATCGACTATCCTTCTCCAGCCAACCTTGAAAGCATCAGGACCTTCATGGGCGACACCTCTGGTCAATGGAAGGAATGGCTTACAAAATAGGCCCCTTCTCACTGGAGCTCTCCTGGCGCTTGATTTGTATTTTGTTTTTATTTTTAGATCTTACTTGAGATCTTTTTGTTTTTCTTCAGATCCTACTTGGGATCTTGCTTTTCTTTTCTTTTTCCTGTTAGATCCCGGTTGGGATCTTTTATCTTTTGTCTTTTGTAATGCTGCCCTACCCATGGGTAGCTTTTCTTAGTAATATCAGTTTTTTTTAATTTATATTCTCCCACATAGAAGGAAAATAATGCTTCAAATACTTACCGTATATGGATCTTTCATGTGAGATCCCTTCGATAGATTCCAGGTGATATGCACCCACTCGTAAAATTCTAGCAACACGAAATGGACCTTCCCAATTTGGTGACCATTTTCCAAATTTACCTTTCTTTTTCTTTGTATTGATTGGAAGAATTGTCTTCCAAACCAAGTCTCCAACTGCAAATGACTTTTCTTTAACCTTTTTGTTATAAGCCCGTTCTAATCTTTTCTTTTGGGCTTGCATTTGGTTCAAAGCATTTAACCTGCTCTCCTCCAAACTATCAATGTCCAAATACATAGCCTCTTCATATTGTAGGCTTGGATCATAATGACATGCTACTCGCAATGATTGAACATTAATTTCGACTGGCAAAACTGCTGCGTGACCATAAACGAGTTCGAAAGGAGTAACTTTAGTACTAGTTCTCTGTGATGTTCTATATGCCCATAATACCCTAGGTAGGAGATCATGCCATTCTCTTGGATTATCATCAATCATTTTTGCCAAAGTGCTTTTAATAATCTTGTTAGTTGATTCGACTTGCCCATTAGCTTGGGCATAGTATGGAGTGGAATTTAAAATTTGTATCCCATATTTCTGTGTATACTGAGTAACTTCTCTACCATTGAATACAGAAGCTTGATCAACAGTAATAGTTTCAGGAATTCCAAATCTACACAGAATGTATTCTTTAATGAAATCGATTACTTGCTTTTGTGAAACACCTGTTAAAGGTATTGCTTTAGTCCACTTCGTGAAATAATCAGTTGCCACTATAACATATTGATGTTGTAATGAAGATGCTGGGTGAATCTCACCAATCATATCAATAGCCCAGCCTCTAAATGGCCAAGGTTTGATAATCGATTGCAACTGATGTGCAGGAATCCTTTGAATAGGTCCATATTTCTGGCATTCTTGACATCCCTTAGCATATCGAATACAGTCAGCCCTAATAGTCAGACAATAATATCCATGCCTTTTAATCAACCATCTCATCTTGTCACCAGCTTGGTGAGAACCACAAGTTCCTTCATGAATCCACCCATAACCCTCATCGACTGGGCTTTATCTACACATAACAGTAATAAACCGTCAGAAGTTTTTCTATACAAGTCATCTTCCAATAAGACATAGTTGACCGATCTATATCTAATTGTCCTTGCTGTTTTTATGTTGGGATTAGCTAAATAATTTTTTATTGGAATCATCCAATCCTTAGAAATATTAATGATCAATGCATCCAATCGACTGTCATCCTTTTCAATTGAGAAAGGTAGAAATCGTCTTTGAACCCTGATCACTTTTTCATTGGTACCTTCAGGAATTTTAACTCCAGAAGCTGTTTGAGCCATTTGATTGGTTTCACCATTTTCAAGTCTTAATATATGATGAAAAGAGACTTCATCAAAACTTTGCACAAGACATTTAACTTTGCCTAACTGCAAATTCAATAGAGGATGATTACACTTGTATTGCCCTGTAATTTGCCGAATGATTAATTGTGAATCACCCGAAACTTTTAGGCAACGTATATTTAATTCTTTTGCTATCTCTAAGCCTATAATTAAGGCTTCATATTCTGCTTGATTATTGGTTAATATTCTACTTTCGTCCAGTTGGAAAGAAAATTGGAACATCTCTCTTTTTGGTGAAATTAGAACTATACCAGCTCCGACTCCATTATCTGTCTTTGAACCATCAAAGGATAACTCCCATGGCTTCAACTCGACTAGGTGTATTTCAAATGTATCTTCTTCTAAAGGCAAATTTGGATGCTCGACTAGAAAGTCAGCCAAGGCTTGCCCTTTGACTGCCTTTTGAGGCACATATTCAAAGTCATACTCGACTACGGCAAATATCCATTTTCCTTGCCTTCCCCTCAGAATGGGCCTAGAAAGGATGTATTTTATCACATCTGTTTGAGCAATGATTTGTACCTTAGTTGGCAACAAATAATGCCTCAACTTAATTGCAGAAAAATATAAAGTCAGACAAATCTTTTCAACAGACGAATATCTGGTCTCACATTCATTCAATCTTCTACTCAAATAATAAATCGACTGTTCACGGCCTTGATCGTTATCTTGTGCCAATAAACTTGCAATCGATCGGTGCGTGGCTGAAATATATAACTCCAATGGCCTTCCATTTATGGGAGGAACCAACACATGAGGTGCTATCAACGCTTGTTTCAATTTATCAAAAACTTCTTGATGTTCTTGTTCCCATTTGAAATCTTTTTCCGATTTCAACTTTAATAATGGGGAAAATGCCATTGTTTTTCCAGATAGGTTGGCGATGAATCTTCTAAGAAAGTTAATTTTTCCTAAGAACTGTTGGAGTTCTTCTTTATTAGTTGGATGCTGAGCTTTTAAAATAGCATCAGTCTTAGTTTTATCAACTTCAATCCCTTTCTGGTGCACCAAAAATCCAAGGAAGTTACCTGCTGTAACACCAAATGCACATTTTAAGGGATTCATTTTCAAACCATAATGCCTCATCCTTTCTAAGGTTTGTCTAAGATGGTATAAATGTTCATCAACTGAGTTGGACTTAACCACAACATCATCAATATAAACTTCCAAAAACTTATGGAGAAAATCATGAAAAATCAAATTCATGACCCTTTGATAGGTGGCTCCTGCATTTTTCAAACCAAAAGCCATAACTACCCATTCAAATGTTCCTATGTATCCAGGACACCTAAACGCTGTTTTATGAGTATCTTCTTCCGCTATGTATATTTGATTATAACCCGCGTTACCATCCATAAAGGACAGCATTTGATAACCTACTAATGCATCGACTAGCAAGTCAGCAACAGGCATTGGGTAGTCATCTTTAGGTGATGCTGTGTTGAGATCTCTGAAGTCAACACAAACCCTGACTTTTCCATTCTTTTTCAAAACTGGAACTACATTTGAAACCCATTCAACATATTTTACTGGTCGGATAAATTTGGCTTCAAATAAACGTTCCATTTCTTTCTTGACTTGAGGGAGAACATCATCTTTCATTCTTCTAGGCGCCTGCTTAAAAGGTACATAATTTTCTTTAATAGGTATTTTATGCTCAACTAATGCTCTATTTAAACCAGGCATTTCATCATAATTCCAAGCAAAGCAATCTTTAAATTCAAGCAACAAATACTTAAACTTTTCCTTTATTTCATCAGGCAAAGTTGCATTTACATAAGTAATTCTAGGATCTTCCGTAGTTCCTAAGTTTACTTCTTCCGTCGGATTCTTGACATGGGCCTTGTCATCATCTAATTTAGCCGGTGCCGGCTTTAGATCTGCTAATCCTAACTCTTTCATAGTTAGTGGACTGTCATCAAAAACACATTCAGCCCAATTACAAGAAATAGGCTCGTCTGCCTGCAATTTCCTATCGACTAAAAAAAATAGTCTTTTAAAAGTGGCCTTAACAGTTGCCAACTCTTCATTCCCTAAATTCAACATGTTTTTAAACATTAAAAACCTGCGGTTTTTTCTCGGCAGGCCTTGCAATAATATTAGGCCTGGTGAAATCCTTGCTTAACTCCTGGAATCCTTCCTTAATGTATGTGAGGAACTGACTCTCAGTAACATCAACTCCAGCAGACTTGACTTCTGCATCTTCTATCTTCAGAGGCCAAAGATGCTCCTTGTAAAGATCTGCTTCAACGTTGTTGGTTTCTGCTTTGAATGGTTGTTGGTCTGCCCAAAAGACCTCCATTCTTGGTGATTCCCCTTGCTTCAGAAAAATCAAAGCCTGGTGCAAAGAAGATGGTACACAACCATTTATATGAATCCAATCTCTGCCTAATAAGGCATTGTAATTGGATGAAGAATCGATTACAAAAAACGTTGCATTCATTTTCCTTGTTCCAACTTGCAATTGCAGGGATATAACTCCCTTAGCAGGAGAACATCCTCCAGCAAAGTTGCCCACAGTGACCTCTGTTGGAATCAGATCCTCATTGGTTTTGTTTAGTAACTTTATCATTCATGAGGGCAAGATATTCACTACTGCCCCATTGTCGACTAGCACTTTTGAAACAGGCTGGCCGTTCATGTGAATTTTTATATACAGTGGTTTAAGATGCTTTGTTGAGGCATCATCAGGAGACCTAAGGACAACAACTCTGTCTCCTTTATTATCAACGTCTAGTTCAATTAACTGTGAATGAGGGCATTCTTCTTTTTCTACTAATTTCACAGTCGACTGGGTTGTATCTACTACATCACCTACCAATTCCATAGGTTGGTCTGGCTTTGCCTTAAAATGTTTAAACAAAACTAAAATCATATTACATTGGAAGTTAGTAGGCACTGACCTGAATTGAATTGCGGCCAGACTTTCTCCAAATGTTGCAGACTCTTGTGGGGATGGAGAAGCATCTTTGATCAAATCTTGATCTGACCTGTCATCCAGTAGATCATCATCATCTGCCTCCATTAACTTCTGAAATTACTCCATCTTTTTCTTCAAACTCTGCTTCAATTCTTTTTTACCCTTTGGTTGGGTAGTCGACTTGGAAGAAACTTCATTATTACTGTCTTGCCCCCCATGCTTGGGAGTCAGTTGCTTCTGAGTGCTAGCTTCCCCTTGCTCTCGAGTCCATACCATGTTTGAAACCTTAGAAGGTTCTGCCCTTTCTCTGGGCTAAAAAACGTGCACCCACGGGTCACTATAAGCTCTGGCTGCAAACTTCCTTTGAAGCCTTCTCTTTTGTGAAGTTGACACTTTAGTATACCAACCATTCGCTGGGAACTTGGGATGGCTAAGTTCACTCCACTCTTCATGATTGTGATTTAGAGGTACGACCATTCTAGGTTGATGCCCCCCATGTCCATAGGGACCTCCACCTCTCGGTCCAATACCTCTTCTGGGGCCAGCACCCTTGTGATTCGGGTATCTCCCTCGACTGGGAAATTGGTATCCAGCCGTTTCAAGATCACGACGGGAAGGAACTCCAGGCCTTGCAGGCACAACTGGGTTCTCTCGAAACAGAAACGGTCCATCATCTGGTCCGTAACAGTGCTCTGACTCTATTCGATTAAAAAGTCCTGGATCGATGCCTTCGTAGATCAATTTGGCACCAACATAAATCTGTAGGTCATTGCCACCCATAGTATTGAATCTGATTCCAGATTTTGAGAAAGCACTTCTATGCTCCTTCTCTGCTATGATTGCTTCCCCGTGCTGGACATCTCGCCCACATCTAATACAGAGATAATCATTGGGGAACCTTGGATAACGGGACTCTTCATCAGTCTCCATTTGATCTTCTTCTCTTTGTTTTATTTTTTCAACAGTCGATCCTAGCTTTTTAGCCAGGCCAGCTGTTACCATGTTAACTTCAACCTTGGGGAATGGGTTTGACTCAATACCCATTGCATCCTTGTCACCTTTAGCATATTGCAGCAACCCTTTCTGAATCAAATCCTGCACGCAATTGCGAAAAGTATCACAATTGTAGTACTATGCCTAAATGAATTATGCCACTTACAGTATTCTTTTCCTTTTTTCTCTTTATCAGAAGGAAGAATATGCCCAGGGCTTAATGTAATGAACTTTTGTTTCAATAATTCATCAAATATTTGATCAGCTTGTGCTAAATCAAATGAATATTGCCTATAATTTGCTTGCCCCCCACGCCTGTTGGGTTGGGACGAAGGCATGTTCATTGGCTTTTCTGTTTTAATTAATGTAGCACAAATTAGTGGGTTCTTTCCAATGACTTGTGCTACATCTTTTTCAATGTCTCCCTCCACATCTTGATAATATGTTCCTAAAGATGTGTTTTTTAATTGCTCTTCCTCTTGAAGGATGGCTTCAAATTGTGCTGCCCTCATAGAGAGCTCAAATAGATCTTTGAAATTAGATCCATTAAATTGTTTCTTAAAGTTAAACTCAAGCCCATCTTGGGCTATCCTGACTATTTCAGTTTCGGGCACATTACAGTGACATTGATTTCTTAACCTTTTAAACCTAGTCAAGAACTGCTCTGCTGTTTCAGTTGGCTTTTGCTTTAACTTAGCCAAGTCAGCAATCGAAACCTCTGGCTCATGCCTAAAATATTGGGCATGAAACTGCTCCTCCATATCTTGCCATGTGTGGATAGAATTAACAGGCAAACTAATGAACCAAGTAAAAGCGGACTTGGTTAAAGAATGAGGAAACAGCTTTAATTTAATTACGTCGTCCAAACCAAATTCACCCAATTGCAGGCAAAATCTACCTACGTGCTCTATTGTAGATTGGTTTTCTGTACCACTAAAGAGTGATAGTTCTGGAATTTTAAAATTTCGTGGCAAAGGAATATTATCAACCCAATACGGATAGGGTTTCCTAAACATGGGTTTTTCCACTCTTCGTAACCCAGGACCATACATGTCTTGAATAACTTCCGCTATTTGAGCCCTATTGACATTCATGAAATCCTGTGCCCTATTTACGTTCACGGGATCCGGGGCTCTATAAACATTTGGGACAGTCTGTGCCATATATGGTTGTGCAAGAGGTGTATTTTGAATGTTACCATTGCCATTATTTGACAAGGCATGCACATACGGCCCATTGTTGTTACCATTATTTGGTAACTGTCCATTTCCATTGCCACTATTTGGCAAAGTTTGGGCATATTGGACACTACCATTGCCATGATTTGGCACTGTTTGGTTAACATTACCCATATTATAACGGTTACTGTGACCATTATTTGGCACAGTTTGTGCAGTATTGTATACATATCGGCCATTGCTTACGATATTGGCCCCCATAAAATATGGCTGAGAATTTTGACCAAGGTTAGTAAGACCATTATATTGGCCATAACCACTTTTCCAATTTCATATGTAGTAGGGACACTTTGATAGAAACTAGTCGGTCTAACAGTAGCCCTAATAGCAGTTGACCTAACAAATGGTTGATTATTCAGACCAATACTTGTCTCAAATGTAGGGTTTGTATATACCTGTGGAGGAGTTTGTCTGAGTGTATCACCATGATTGATCTGCTCATGAACTACACCACTGGCATCAACGTCCACCACGGACGGAGGGGTTACTACCCTTCTTAGTAGGGTAATCAACTCTTGTGCCGCTTCATCTTCTGGGTTTGACAGGACTTGTGCCAACTGCCTAGAAAGGCTTTGCACATTCACTGGTGGATTAGGGCCACTTCCTTGGCCATTCTCTGGCATCCTTTGCTCAGGACGCGTTCCATCGTTTTGAGTTTCCGAGCCTTCGTTTTGGGGCTCCATCGGTCGGTCGCCTTGTTTCCTGGTGTAGACACCCTATTCTGGACTGCCCAGACTAGTTTATATACGGCCTTTGCTTCCCCTATGACGATTAATGGTCGAGAACATCCAAAGTCGATGATGTGTTTGAGCTCTGAGCATCCTGAACCTCGTTCAAACCCTTTCAAATCCCTTTTCAAACCCTTCGAGCCAGAACCAAATGGCCTCAGCAAAACCGTGATTCAAAGACGCTGGTGATCAATCGACGACGCTGGTGCGGTACCACGTGTCGGGCCATCAAGCCTGGAACCGCTTCCAGTGGCACACGCCACCCAGGGTGGCGACGCCGCCCTCCCCGTCAAATCACCTTTGGGACCACTTGCCTCGAGACTTTGTGGCTATCCCGACGCGTGTGCTACCCTCGATGATTACATCGCCCGTAACGGTCCCTCTCTCCTACACCATCCATCAACTAGTCCCATGCATTTAATGCATGGGAGGCTCCTCTTCTTGGAGGCCAAACAAGCCTTAAGGCTCCAACTGGTCAGCCTTCCCCCCATTCTATAAATACCCCTTGCATTTATTTGCAAGGGGTTACACACATCAATAGCTCTCAAAGCTCCTCTCACTCTCTCTCCCTTATTTTCTTTGTTTTTCTTTCATCTATTGAAAGACAAAGCAAGGGAGATCAGTCACACAACCTACATTTCCATCTTCACCTGCCATCCATCCATCCATCCATCTCAAGGCTCAAACCATCCATCAACCTCAAACCAAAGGTATACCACCTTTTGTTCTCGAACTTATACCGACCCCTGAGGGGAGTTAGCGCCCAGCCGGTAATCAATACCACACCGATCTCAAAACTAACAAATAAGCAAGGTCGTGCTAGGATCGATGGCAAGACGCCACCCACTACATGCCGGCGCCGCCATGGTCGCATGGCAGATCGTGTGGGGACCACCGATCATCCATATTTTACTTTCTTTTCGTTTCGATCACCTTTTAGCATGCTAAAACCAGGTTTATAGCTTTTCCTATTTTAGAACTGTGTAGTTAGTTGTCTGTTTTAACTACTTAGTAAGGCCTCGGATCCTTCTCGTCCTGTTCGAACCTAAGAAGCAAAGCCAAGCACCGGGATACATGGACAAGCTGGCGCCACGACCATCCATGACCGTGGCGCCAAGATTAAGTCCCAGTGGCCCTTGTTTTGTTAGCTTAGATCGGGCCTTTGTTTAATCCCCACTCTGCTTATGGGGTCTTCGCCTATTTGTTTCGCTTAATTTGTTGTCAGATTCGTAAACCATGAATATGCCGCTATGTCAATCGTGGTTTGTCTGGGTGTGCCTTTGGTCCATTCTAGAGCCCGCAGGGTTGAGAGAAAAGCCGTGAGTTTGGGCTTACGGCGACGACGCCCGATCTATGGTGGCGCACGCATGTAGCCTCCTGCATGCAGTGGCCTGGCCAGTGCATACAGGGCAAATCCTGCGTGCATCACTCTGGGTCAGTGTGTTCTAGTTCATCCAAAATGCTCACAGAAGTGCTAGTTCTCAATCTATTACATTATTCATAATCCATACATTACATCTTGCCATGTAAATGCAACCTGCCATTTGTTAATCCCCATTAACTGTTCCCCCGCCCTAATTGGTTAATAAATGATTAAAAGAGAGAAAAATGTAAATGTTTTACAAAATGCCTGAGTAGAGACCGATCTTCGGATTGGGCGAGAGGGGTGCCATAAAACCCTTCCCCTCTCGTAATGTGGCTCCCGAACCTCAGATATCGAAGGTGACGACGGACCGGTCTACAAGCCTTTTCAAATCAAACAAACGTGAACAAAAGCGTTTTCAAAACAGGTTTCTTGGGTGTTTCCGCAAAACTCGGGTGGCGACTCTCTCAAAACAGCATTTCGCCATGCTTTCAAACAAAAAGGGTGCAAACCTATCCCCCGCAAACCGAAAATGCGGGGATTTTCGGGGGCGTGTGCCCACAATGGCGACTCTGCTGGGGATCATTGCATTGATTAAAATTTGAAAATTAATACATACTTGAACAATTCTCAAAAAGTCTTTCAAAAACAGTACGCTCCGCGCTGCTGAAGAACGGAATGGTAACGTAACAGGGTTCTACATCTGACCAAACCGAACTGGGGCTTTTTACTATTGTTCAGTTACGTAGTTTTCTCCAAGTTTTAATTAATAAAAGTGAGCCAAACTTGAAAAAGGCATTTCTTTTCTAAACATTGCATTTCTCTCTCTCGAAATCATCTATTGGCGCGCTCCATTTGCATCGGTGTTACTTAGCCCCGTTGAGGTGTTCTGGGTAACCGGCACAGTTTACTGGAGCCCGGGGTCCTCGAACGCCTAACAACCTTGGACGATGATGAATCGCAATACCGTTCGACCATTGCTTTGCTATACGCGTTGCTTTGGGAGGTATACCGTGGCTCTAGTCGGAGGAACCCCTTTAAGCCAAAACCAGCCTCTCCATGCGTACAAAGCAATAGAACCTTTCAAACTAAGACAGGAACCTGCAGGGTAGGATTATTTGCATCTAACCCCCATAACTGTCTATGTGTTACTGTTTTCCATATCGCATGCCTGTACATACATTCATACCGTTTTGCGTAGGAGCATGCTAGGGCGGCTTTTAGGTCGGTCTGTCCGGCAAGTCTATCTCGTCCCTATTAAGGACGCCGTTTGGACCGATGACGAGTCGTGCATCTTGATGATGCGCGTTATCAACCTTTCAAATTCCGTGAGTCAGCGAGACTTCGAGAAATTGAGACCTTCTAAGTCCTTGTCTAAACTTGATCAAAGTTTCAAACAAAAATCCAGGAACAACAAGAGGCATGACGAGATACTTACACCTTTCCGGTTACGAGTGCTAAACACTTGCACCATTTCAAGGCTCCGGCACAGTGCTGCTTACGCCATTTTGGTTATGGTATCACGACATTCACATCAAGTTGTTCCATTCCAAACTTTGAAACTTTGAGAAAGGAGTAGCCAAAGTCTTAGGCTGTTTTGACACCTCTTGGTTTTAGTCGATTCAAACAAGGATACATTGTCGAAAAGAAATCCGAGGATCGCAGCGCCGTCCTAAAATGTCGTGAGATGGACTTGCTTGCTAGTTGTAGAGTCTAGGAGGACACTGACGACGAGCATTTCCCATTTCTTCCATCTCTTTTTACTAAACTGCTGCAGGCTGTCACTGAGCTCTTCTACTTTACTGTCTAGCCTGCACTATCAAATCAAGGTTCTAAACAAGAGCCAAACCTACTTGGGTCTGTCTGAAGGAAGATTTGGGTGGGTTGTTGCTCAGTCAGTCACAACGGAAGCTCAGGGTTGCACGCTGTCAAAGGAGGATTCGCCGCTGTCCACTCCGCACGGAACCTCCTCATCTTCACCGTCTCCACCATCATCTCCAAAACTTGTCAAGACTGAAGTTATAGTCATGGCCGAAGCCCCAAATCTTGCTACTGTCTTGGCCGACATCCAACGAAACATGGTTGCCATGCAGCGGAGGGCTGATCAGACCGATGCCTCCATGACCGATCTTCGCACTTTAATCGAGGAGCGCCTTCCTTTAGTGGCTGCAGTTGGCGGCGGCGGAGAAAGGCAAAATCCGGAAGTTGAGGCTGAGGACATTCTCCGAGTTGAAAACCCTGTTCAAAATCCTAAGATTGCTGCTCTGGTTGCCAAGATGGCAAAGCTCGAGGAATCCGTCACTAAATCCGAGAGACTAGGTGCAGGTGGCCTAGACATGGACCGTCTCTGCCCTTTCCCGAATGCTCGCCTGCCTGAGCGGTTTAAGATGCCGGACTTTGCGAAGTTCGATGGAACCGGTGATCCCAAGACCCACCTGCTGGTCTATCACAGCGCCATGAAGCTCCATGGAGTGGAGGAGGACGCCATGGCCCAACTGTTCCCTCAGACTCTGGTTGGTCCAGCTTTTCAGTGGTTCTTGTCTCTTGACGTTTCCAAAAGAAGAACCTGGGAAGACATTGGTGCTGCCTTTAACTCTCAGTACAGCTATAATGCTCAGCTCAAGATGACCACTCGCGAGCTTGAGTCAACCAAGATGACTGCGAAGGAGTCCTTTGCGGATTTCATCAAGAGGTGGAGGACCAAGGCCGCCCTCATGACCGATCGTATCAGTGAGAAGGACCAGATCCGTATCGTCTCCCGTAATCTGTTGCCCGACTTTGCCAAGAACCTTGTGCTGGTGCAAGGTGCCAATTGGGAGACTTTCTTCGATTCTGGTCTAGCTGTTGAAGAGGCCCTCCAAACTGGGGTTCTGACAAGAACGGAAGCACCTACCTCTGCCGCAGCTTCGAAAGCCAAACCTCGTGCCTACACCAGGAACAACACTGCTCTTTTCGGTGCCAACAATTATGCCAACGCAGCAACTGCCAGCAGCAACACCGCCACACAGGGGTCCTCCAACCACATTGCCGACATCAACCAAGTCCAAACCCCTCAAAGGACCCGAAACCGCAGCCAGCCTCGTGTTTTCGCCAATTTCGAGGCTCCACTTTCCTCGGTCTTGGAGAAACTGGTCAAGTCCGGTCATCTCCGACCCTTGACGCCAACCCCACTTCCTCCAAATCTACCCCCTAGCCACAACCCTAACGTCTTCTGTGCTTACCACCAACAGCCTGGCCATCACACTGATTTCTGTTATCGTCTCCGCCATGCGATACAGGATCTGGTCGAAAACGGCACTCTTCCAACCCCACCTGCTAAGCCCAATGTCATATCCAACTCCTTACCACAACACAACCAACAGATAAACCACATATCCCTCAGCTCCACTATATCTCCCAGCTCCACCATATTCAACCCCACTGACCATATAACCGCAGAGCACCACCCTAAACCCGTTGTCTTGGCCCTTGTGGAACCCGAAGTTAATATGCTGGCTGTAGGCTGGGAAATGGAAGACAAGATGGCGGATTGGATGGAACTTAGTAGCGATTGGACTGAGCGCTATCATTTGGGATTTCTTGCAGCACCGCAAATTGATCAAGCCTGGATCGACCAGTTGGAAGCAGAATGGGAAGCAGTACAGGTAGACCCTCTGGATGGTCTCTCTTTATTTATGCTATTTTGTCAGCTCGAGCCTGCTGTCCCCGAGGAAGAGGAGTACGTTTGGGATCCACAACCTACCGATGCCCAATTAGCATGGGATCAGAACTTTCACTTGGAGCCGGCCGAGGCCAAAGATGATGTAGATGAGGCATACCTGGCATTTTATGTTGACGGGGAGGTCATCCCCAATGGACACCGCCAACTTGGGTCCTTCAGCCCTCTAGTAGACAAGCTTTCAGAAGTGGTCCGCAAGTTCCATCACGAAAGCGATCCCACCGACAACATTGTGCCTATTAAGGAGCCACGTCCTCGTGTTACGCTTGAAGATGATTGCCTCGTCTGTAGACACCCCAATCTGGGCTTCCAGATTACTTTACTTTCTGTTTTTGACTCCCCGATGATGAAACAGATCAAGAACACCTCGGGAATGATAGGTGTTTGAGCTTTGAGTGTTTGAAGCCCTTGAACCTAACCTAACCTAAGCCACTTCCAAAAGCCAAACCCCATCGACCCGCCGGCGCAAGAACTGCCCGCGCCAGAGCACCATCGCGAGACTTCGACTCCATCGCGCGATGATGCGCCAGGGCGCACCATCGCGCCAGACTCACTCCATCGCGCCAGGGCTCACCACGCGATGCATCGACTCGCGAGAGTCACTGGTCAAAGTCAAAGATTTGACCATTGACCCACGCGCGACTGTCACACTCGCGCGAAGGTCCCATTCCATCGCGCGACGGTCCCAAACTTGTCACATTTATCAGCTGGGAAAACTTAGCCATGAAGTAACCCACAACCTGCACGTCTCTTTGCACCAGATCTACCTCCCCCTCTCCATTTATGGAAGGTGCTAACTCTATAAATACCCCCCCATTTGTTCACTTTCAAAGGGTTAACAAAAATTGGCATTCAAAGGCTTACACCTCAAGAACAAAGCTTGTTCTTCCTCCTCCATCACTCAAATCCCCCTTTTCATCTCAACTCAACTCAAAGTTCAAACACTTTTCAAACCAAAAGCCAAAGGTATAGCTTACCTTTGTTTTGCTCTCTGTTCTGATCTCTGAGGGGAACTGGCAGGGCCAAGGCTGGTAATCAATACTAGTCCTGGCCCTAAAGTCATCAGAAATACAAGAATCCATGCCAAGCACTCCCTCGCGCGACAGACTCACATACGCGCGCGACAGTCCACTGTCTCGCGCGACAGTCCTCGTGGGGTTTGGGGGTGCTGGTTATTCTTGTTTTATCATGTTATTCATTGTTTTGAAGTATGATAGGCCTTTTAGCTCACTGCTCAGCATGTTAAAACACATAGACTAGCTTTTCTTGCTTATTTACTTTGTTGGAATGCTTCTGGGTTGCATCTGGACCTGTACCAGAGCTCAGAGCATGCAAAGCAGTTCCTGGAAGTCCAGCCAGGACACTCGCGCGAGGGACTCACTCTCTCGCGCGATAGTCCTCCTGAGTCCAGTAACTGCCCTTGCATGAGCAGCTTGGCCCTTGGCCTTTGTTTTGATACCCCCACTGTTTAGGGGTTGTATTTCAATTTGTTTAGCTCCTGTTTATAATAATTTGTAATAATTATTTACTTTCAGTACCTATAAACTGCTTGGTTTGCCTCCTGGGTGTGCACTGGTCCTTCCAGAGCCCAGAAGGGGATAAAATTCAACCTGTGGTGAGACTTGAACACTCACGCGAGGGAATGGGTGTATCGCGCGATGGTCCTTTTTCGCATGCACGTTGATCCATGCGTGCAAAGGTGGCTGTCATGTGTGATACACCTATTTCATGAGCAGTTTGGTTTATTCTAATCAGGGGGTTAAGTTTTATCCCGTTTCATATTTGCCATCCATCCATGCCATGTTTAGATCACATCTTGCAAACTTGTTACAGTTTTAATCCCCGATTAACTGTTCCCCCGCCCTAACTGGCTAAAAAATGATTAAAGAAGAGGAAGAATCACAAAGTTTTCACAAAATGTCTAAGTAGAGACCGATCTCCGAATTGGGCGAGAGGGGTGCCTTAAGACCCTTCCCCTCTCGTAACCTAGCTCCCGAACCCAGATATGGTTATGACGGACTGGTTCCTTCACTTTTTCAAATCAAATAGCGCGGCAGGTGCTTCGAAATACGGTTCCTTGGGTGACGGACCTTCAAACCTGCTTCGTTTTGTCCTTTGCTTCTCCGCTCGCGCTCCCTCGATCTATCGGGCCCTTGCTTCGGGAAACGAAATTCCCGGAGGCTTGCGCTTTGGAATCCGGAAATTCCAGGGCATGCTGCCCACATCGTCATGGCTATAGATGAAGTCCCAGCTGACTTGTGGGATATCGATGACATTGTGGACCTTAACTCGAAGCCGCTGCCCGAGGATCTCTGGGACGTAGACAAGGTTGTGGATATACAGATGGGGAATGAGGTATGGACTGTGAATTCTGCCTTGGTGGATGCTGGTTTCTGGGACTCGCCGTTTGTCACGAATCCGGGGGTGCCTTTCGAAGAAGCTGCTGCTCAAGACCCCGCCTTTTGGGAAGGGCTGGTATTGCGAGACTTGGAAACCGCACTGAGACAAGATTCTCCTGCAACGGTGGCATCTGTCGATAAAGGAAAGCGCAAGATGGCGGAAATCCCTACCGACTTCTGGGATTTTGATGATAAAACGACCTCCTAGTGGGATATAGCGAACGTCACGAGGAGCGGCAGGGTTTTTCAGCCGCCTAACCTGCAGGTTGGAAGCTCGTCCAATCCTCCAATTCCGAAACCCGTTGTTCCTGTTGTTCAAAGGAGTGTCCCGCTTGTGCATAACGAGGTTCCCGCGGAGAATGCTATCCAGCGACAACTCGAGAAGATTCCGGCTGCTGTGTCCGTCTGGGGTTTGATTGCGTCATCAAAGGAGCATCGTGAAGGTTTGTCCTTAGCATTGTCCCGTATCACCGTGCCTACTGACATTACCCCTGAGGCAATGGTCGCCCTCGTCCTGCCTCTGCTCTCTAAGCACTCTGTTACCTTTACTGAGAAGGACCTGCCGATTGAGGGGACTGCTCACAATCGTCCGCTACACATTACTGTCAAGTGCAAGGGACTCTGGATCCCGACTGTGCTCATCGACAATGGCTCAGCCATCAATGTCTGCCCACTGAGGGTCGCATACCGCCTGGGACTTGCAAAGAAGGATTTTGAGCCGTCTAACTTGGCATTCAAAGCCTACGATAGCACACGTCGTGTGGTGGAAGGGACCATAACTCTCTTGCTCGACGCTGAGGGGTTTGAGATGAGTGTTGAGTTTCACGTGGTGGACATCCCTACTACCTTCAACCTGCTGTTGGGCAGACCTTGGATGCATAGGCCAGACATCATGGCAGTACCTTCGACGCTACATTAGAAGGTAATGCTGGGGCTTCCAACTGGAACTCTAACAATCTGTGGGGATTCCGGGATCCGCCCACTTAAAGAAGATGAGCCTGTGCTAGGGATCATGCATGGAGAGGAAGACTCAGACTTTGGAGGCTTCTCTTTCGACACTTCGGGGTCGGTTCTTGCCATTGCCGTAGCGGATGACTTCATTATCAGTTCCGCCGCCTTCGAGATCATGAGAAGGATGGCTTTCATGCCTGGCTTTGGACTTGGGATCAACCAACAAGGGATCACTGAGTTCCCTGTCTTTCCCTTCTCCGAAGGTCAGTTTGGTTTGGGATACATTCCCCCCGCCAAAAAGGCCAAGAATGGGAAAGACGCGGGAAAACTTCGAACCCTCTATGGTAACCCTGACAGCTACTTTGTCCGTGAGGGAGGAGGACATGCTTATGTGGGGCAGATTGAGCCGTTTTGGGATCCAGAGACTCGTGCTTGGCTTCCGGGGTTTGAGATCTTTGCTGCTGACACCTGGGCCGACAGCGAAGAGCATGTTGCAAGGGATGAGCTGGCTGAGGCAGATTTCAAGAAGCAGCTGGCTAAGATCAAGGAAATGATGGACTGGTTGAAGACTTTTGATCAGGGGAGCTTGGAGATACTGTTCTCCCAAGTAGGTTTGGTTGGCAAGGAAGACGAGGCTGAAGTACTGATGCTCGGGCCCGACTCCTCAGATGCTCTCAAGGATCCGACCACCCTCATTGTCGAGGCAAAGGGCAGTATTAATAACTGCATTTTCACTCCACGCTTAACATGCATTGACAATGAATCTGAAACTGTCACAGAGTCTTTTGAGTCTAAGTCTAGCTCAGAGTCGGAGCTTGTGCCTCTTGGCCCTCCACGTCATAGCTTCTATTTCGAGTTTGAATCTATTGTACTTGGCAACCCGTCTGGGTTTTATGAAATGAACGACCCTGCTGCTGATTACTTTGCTGACTTCTATATAAACTGTGTCGACCCCGACGATGAAGGAACAGACTTTGACGGGAATATTCCGGCTGAGTTGCGTTCCCTCATCGAAAGGGAAGACGAAAGGCATGCTCAGCCTCTAAAAGAAGAAGTAATTTCTGTAAACCTGAAAGACGATAGTGACCCCCGTATGTTGCAAATTGGTTCAACTTTATCCCCCGTGGACCACGCTGCATTAATTGATCTACTCAAGGAATACTTCGAGGTCTTCGCATGGTCACACCAAGATATGCCCGGCATCGATCCCGAAATTGTACAGCACCGAATTCCGTTAGCACCTGGGGCTGTTCCGGTTAACCAGAAGCTCCGCAGGATAAGGCCGGACTGGGTTGAGAAGATCAAGGAAGAGGTTACTAAGCAGATTGACGCAGGTTTTCTGAGAGTCGCTGAGTATCCGAAGTGGGTCGCCAACATTGTGCCAGTTCCCAAGAAGGACGGGAGAATCCGAGTCTGTGTCGACTTTAGGGACCTGAACAAAGCAAGCCCCAAAGACAGCTTTCCGTTGCCTCACATCGACGTGCTTGTGGACAACACGGCAGGTCATGCCTTACTCTCTTTTGTCGACGGATTCTCGGGATATAATCAGATCTTTGTAGCACCGAAGGATCAAGAGAAGACAACGTTTGTCACGGAATGGGGAACGTACTGCTATGTGATGATGCTTTTTGGGCTCAAGAATGCTGGGTGTACTTTTCAGCGGGCGCAGACAACCCTGCTGCATGATTTCATCCACAAGACAGTCGAGGTCTATGTCGACGACATGATTGTCAAGGCTAAGAACAAGGAGGATTTCATTCCAGCACTTCGGCAGTTTCTGGAAAGGCTTCGGAAGTACAACGTGCGTCTCAACCCGCAGAAATGCACATTTGGGGTCACAGCAGGCAAGATGTTGGGGTTCCTAATCACGGCAAGGGGGATTGAGGTTGATCCGTCTAAAATTAAGGCTATTCTCAAAATGGAGCCTCCACGGTCAGAAAAGGGAGTGCGAAGCTTTCTGGGGAAGGTTCAGTTTATCAGCCGGTTCATTGCTAAGTTGACTCTGACTTGTGAGCCGCTGTTTCGATTACTCAAAAAGGACGTTCGCTTCGAGTGGACGGACAAATGTGAAGCCGCTTTCGAGTCAATAAAGGAGTACCTGCGAAACCCGCCAGTTTTGATGCCGCCTACACCGGGTCGACCGCTGATTCTGTATTTATCAGTCACCCCGACAGCTATGGGATGTCTGCTGGCACAAGAAGGAGACAACGGGGTCGAGAAGGCGATTTACTATCTGAGCAAGAAGATGGTGGGTAGCGAGGAGCGCTATACTTCTCTGGAAAAGACATGTTGGGCACTAGTTTGGGCTACTAGAAAGCTTAGACACTACATGCTAGCCTATTCAGTGAAGTTGATTTCTCGGATGGATCCTCTTAAGTATCTGTTCGAGAAGCCGGCACTCACTCATAAGCTAGCACGTTGGTTGCTCTTGCTGGCTGAGTTCGATCTCCAATATGTTACAAGGAAGTCTGTGAAGGGCCGTGCTGTGGCCGAGTTTCTGGCGGATCATCCGATTGACGGGCCGGAGGACGTCGACTTTACTTTCCCTGATGAGGATGTGCTAACGGTCGTTGAAGAAGTGTGGACGCTCTATTTTGATGGGGCTGCGAATCAAAAGGGTTTTGGGATCGGAGTGTTGCTGATCGCACCCGCCGGTGCTCACATTCCGTTTGCTTTCAAATTAAACTTCGATGTCACCAACAATCAAGCTGAGTATGAGGCCTATATCGTCGGAATGGAGGCGGCTATTGCTCTTGGGGTCGAAAAGTTAGAAGTAATCGGAGATTCGAACCTGGTAGTGTCTCAGGCCAATGGAGACTGGAAAGTGCGTGAGGAGAAATTGAAGCCTTATCACCAAGAGTTGGAGGAACTGATTCCTCGTTTCAACAAGGTGACTTTCACCCATATTCCCCGCTTGAGAAATCAGTTCGCCGACGCCTTGGCGACTTTGGCTTCAATGATTGAGCTTCCAATTGGGGTCCGTTTGCGACCGATCGTGATTGAACAGAGGGATTTGCCCGCTTATGAGTATGTCAACGCCATCGATGATGTCGATGATGGCCTGCCCTGGTACCATGACATTTGGAACTTCGTGGAGCGCGGGGAATTTCCTGTCGGGGCTACTAGGAAAGATCGGGTTGCTTTGCAGCGATTGGCTGCCCAATACATCATTTATGGAGGGAAACTGTATCGAAGGTCTCACTGCGGAATGCACAAACTATGTGTCAATGGGGCTGAAGCAACAAGGATCAAGGAGGAGATTCACGAAGGAGTCTACGGTCCCCATATGAGCGGTGTTATGCTTGCAAGAAAAATCCTCCGGCAGGGTTATTATTGGTCAACCATGGAGTCTCAATGCATTGACTATGTGCGGCGCTGTTACAAGTGTCAAATCCATGCCAATCTGCAGCACGTTCCTGCGTCTAAATTGTACGGCATGACCTCACCATGGCCTTTCTCCGTGTGGGGCATCGACGTTATTGGCATGATCACACCGGCTGCTTCAAATGGTCACAAGTTCATACTGGTGGCGATAGATTATTTCACTAAATGGGTCGAGGCGGAATCCTACAAGACTTTGACAACGGTTCAGGTCGCTCAGTTCATCAGAAAGAACATCATTTACCAGTACGGTGTTCCCCAAGCTTTCGTGTCTGATAACGGAAGTCATTTCAAGGGAAGGGTTCTGGAGCTTTTTGAGGAATTCGGTATCGAGATCCACCATTCTATAACCTATCGTCCACAGACAAATGGAGCAGTCGAGGCCGCCAACAAGAATGTCGAGACAATTATCAAGAAGACTGCTGAGTCTACAAGGGATTGGCATGAACAGTTACCGCTGGCTCTCTGGGCATATCGAACGTCGATCCGCACTTCAACTGGTGCAACTCCGTTTTCTTTGGTCTATGGGATGGAGGCGGTACTTCCCATCGAGCTTGAGGTTCCATCTTTGCGGGTCATGACTGAGAGTGGTCTCGAGGAATCTGAATGGCTGAGCGGGAGGTTTGTAGAGCTGCTGCTGTTTGATGAAAGAAGGCTCCGGGCCCTGTATCATGTTCAAGGGCATCAACGTCGAATCGCCGGTGCATTCGACAAGAAGGTGAAATCCAGGGGCTTAGTCGAAGGAGACATGGTTACAAAGGAGATCCGAGCCCCGGTGTTCGATGTCCGCGGGAAGTTCCGACCCAAGCGTTCAGGGCCTTACATTATCAAGACCATCCTGTCTGGAGGTGCTGCCAAGCTCATCGACCTTGACGGCAACGAATTCAGTACTTTGGTCAACCTGGATCAACTCAAGCGTTTCTACCCCTGAGAGATGCTTGTTGGGCCGAGAACCACAAGGGTGGGCGATGCCAAGCAAAAAATTAGAGCAAGCCTGCTAGACCGAAAACCTAAGGAGGCGGTCTAGGCAAAAATAAATAGGCGAAAGTCGAAAGCTCGCTAGACCGAAAACCTGAAAAGGCGGTTCTAGGCAAAAGTTAGAGCGCAAAAGGAGAGGTAAAATACACGAGTGAACCTTGGCCTGAACTACGTTCTGACCTGATTCCCTTAAAAGGGATACGTAGGCAGTCTCACCTTAAGACCCGGTCACACTCTATCAACTTGATCCATGGTTACACAATTTGGCATCAACATCAAAGGTCGAACGGAAATCGAGGGCAAGTCGAGGTGTTATCAGAAAATCAAAAGGGGGAAACCCTCCGTCTTTCACTTTTATTGCAAAATCACTATTTCTAATGCATGGGCTGAGCATGAAACCTTAAAACAGTTAAAGCATGAAAAATAGAACAAAATGCTTGAGAAGCCTAATGGCTCACAGCTTATTCTAAGCACAGCAAAGTAGTCCGAGTCAGTCGATGTTTTCCCTTGCATACACCTCTGCTCTCAGCCATTGTTTGTAGCTGTTCCTCAGCCTTGTGGTGAAATCCGGCATTTCTCCTTGGAATGTCCTAAAACCCCAGCGCCTCCTGTAGCCATTGAGGGTTTGAGCAGTGAAATTTGGAGCGCAGAAGCCGTCTGTGCTGATACGGGTATTTCCCTGCGAGACGCCCAGCTGTCTGAGAACGCAAAGCTGGTCAACCCCGCGATCACCACCCTGTCAAAGCCGTCAGAATGAAGAGTCATGGTGGGGAGCTCCAACCAGGGACACCTCCAAGCTATCTCGTCAGGCTGGACCTGCTGCAGGAACGCATACCATTCCTCCAGATCCATGTCTGGATACCTCATTCCCCTTTGGTGGATCCACTTCGGGAACTGGTGCCAGCAGGCCGCAGGAGGATGCAGCAGCCCGAGTTTGTCACATAACCATAGCTGCATGAGTGAAAAGACAAGTGAGAAGCCAGATAAAGCCTGAGCGATAAAACAAGCAAGAATTCCAGAAGTATCCTAAAGCCGAGTGTTGAGGTAAAAAGAGAATGTGTGAAAACCGGAAAAAGGTGAGCTGAGTGAGTTAACCTGCAGCAGGAGTGGACTGCCTCCAAAGGTGTTCGCCTGGCCTGTATACACCAAGTCCAATCCCGTGAGTGTTTCTGCCAAGACCAAAGGGACCACATTCTTCCGGTCCGCCATCTGAGTGGCCATACTCACCAACAAAGGGCTAACCCGGCCGTCAGCCGGAACAAGCAGATAGGCAGCAAGCAGACAGATCACCAGCGCAAATCGGCGTCGGGCCTGCACAGCCATGTCCTCCAGGTCACCATCAGGACTGTATCGCTCGATCAGCCGCATGACATTGAGTTGGCCACCTTCGACGAGAGTGTTCGCCAGGCCCCTAGAAATTCCCAGTGACGTCTCCAGCAGACCAGGCATGCTCACCTGATGTGGTGGAACGACAAGTGTGGCGGACACGAAAGTCCGAAGATACGCCTGGAACTCTTCGATAGTCGGGCATATCTCATCATCGCCGAAACGAAAGACATGGACGTCAGGGTCCCAAAACCGGAGAGCAGCCCGAAGGAGGGCGGGACGGAGCGGCACGTGTCGCAAATATCGAAACGAGGCAAGGCCGTGGTATTGGAAATTTAGCCAGTCAATGCCTAAGAATTGTGTGAGCCATGGCCTGAGCAGGGTTGGGAAAGGATTTTCCATTTGAAGGTTATTGAACTTTTGGTTGAAGATGACAAGTGATCAGCTGTAAGAGTAACAGAGTGTTTACGCCTCTCTTTATAGGCCATAACATGCATCCTTTTCCCATGGTATATTCAAAACCACAGGCTATACCCCAATGGCCACTTGGAGAAGTACTCTGCCCCCTGAGCATTACAGAAACCGTGTACAAAACGCGTGGGGTCGAAAACAGGAGATGCCAGGAAAAAGGACATTTGGCCAGACAAGTGGATCTGGCGCGCACATGGGTGGTGCACGCCACTAATGAGGTGGCACACGCCAGTGTATTATGACACTGGCGCACTCAACAAGCTCACTGGCGCACGCCAGTGAGACCTGCACTAAAACCAGTTTGCAGCAGCAGCTGCCATCGAACGTTCATTTTCAATTCCGGGGCCTGTTTTGCTGCATGGACGGTTCGTACAGGTCATGAAGGGTATTTGGGACCACGCCAAGGCAGCGGACCTCGAATCTTGCGCTCAGTGGAGGTTTTTGACCTCCAACGGCCCATATCCTACTAGAATGGGGGATACGGAGGGTCAAAATCCGTTTCGGGAACCTTTGCCAAGTTTTCTCATGCCGTACAGCTCACATGGACCTTGAGTGACTGTATGGGGGTGTCGGTTTCAGTCCGGGCCTATAATCAAGTCATCTTTGGCCTTTTATACCCATTTTTTCGGTCATTATGCGTTGTCATGACTATACAGAAGTGTCAGTTTCCTTCGTCTCAGAGAATTTTGAGTTCTGGGCACATTAATGCCCAAAATGTCATTATTTTCCCGTGTCCTCGTATCCTGGGGGACACGGATCGTATCCTGGGACTTTTCTATCCTTTTCTTTCGAGCTAGGACAATCCTGTGCACATATTAGCTTTGTTAGTCGATTCAGGTCAATTGTCAATGCATGTTGGGTATTAGTGAATGGATTATTCTTTTCCTTTGCCAAATTTTATCAAAAGGAGATTAATAAACGGAAAATGCAGTTGTTATATCATCCTACGGCATAATATCTCAAGCATGTCAAAAGCGGTACCAATGTATAAAGCGGCGCAACGGCCCAAGCAAACAGATCAAAGTGTGATTGGGCACATCCGCCCTCAAAACCAAGGCACGCAGGCCTCCTCTCGAATCAAAGTGCTAATGTATCCAGGTGCTGAAGTGTCAAAAGTATCAAGTATCAAAGTCAAGCTAGACGGTAAAGTAACTGATGCTCAGTGATAGCCCTCAGTCAGAAAAGTCCTCAGGATCGACGCCGTCGTCACTGTCCTCCTCGCTCGCAGCCGCTGCGGCCAGGTCCGCTGAAGTAAACCGGAACCTCGGATCGCTGGCAGAGTCAGAACCGCTGCTGAGAGACTCTGTCTCCTCCCCTCTTTCTTCTTCCTCTTCTTCCCTTTGCTTTCTCTTCTTGGAAGGCCCGTCGGGTAGCTTCTTCTCTCCAGTCCTCTTCCTCAGGACTCTGCGGAACTGCTCCGGCTCGCTGGCTAGGGTAATCACCACCCCTCTGGACTCGGGCCGTGTCATGCTAGCCTGGCGCTGGACCGCCACTGGTGCCTTGCCCTTGCCTTCTGTGGGGCAGCCCTCACTGTCTTCCGCCTAGGAGCCGCCCTAGCGCGTCCCTGCATTGTCAATTCAAGTCAAGCATTTCAGTATACATATTGTGCATATACTGTTTATCGAATATTGAAACAGGTGTCAAGAGCAGGTATATTCAACAGGCATTGTATCAAACATGCATTTGTTTTCTCAAAATGTTAAGTGCAGCAAGAAACTTTGGAAGTATACCTGAGGCTGTGCAGTCGGTGTCGGATCTGTCGGTGGGTAGTGCAGCTGCAACGGGGTACCTCTCGCCAGCTTGTGAAACTCTTTCTCCATCGCCAGCATCAAGCGAGCAGCCTCCCTTGCCCATTCTATCGGCACCTGCGATACGGTTGGAGAATCAAAGTCAGATTACAGCAAGAGTATAATTTGAAAGCAATACAAAGCGAATACCAAAGCTAAAAGAAGTCATACCGATCCCTCGATCTGCGCTGGCTCTGTCCTAGCTGGCTTAAAGCGAATCGTGGCAGCCTCTCCCTGTGCGTCTCGCACCTCCAGTGTCCACGAAAGCCGAGGGAGTCCTGTCGCCTCTGCGTATACGCTCTGCTCTCCGGAACGAGCTGCTCTGCCTCCCTGGCCGCGTCTCTCCTGTCTAGCCTCCAAAGCCTCTTGGCGCACGGCTCCGTGCTCTACCACCCCAAGTGGGCCTGCCAAGTGGTCCCTCCGGTATATGGCGTAGTCACGCCCTACCCTCAGGAAGCGGGAAAGATCTGCAGGGACCGTAAACCGTCGCAACTCTCCAAGGGTATACAGGCCTGTATGGGACGCTCGAGGTGGAAGTGACCCGGGAACCACGAACTCGTCGGCATCCAAAGACTGCCTCGTCACGCAGTCGCCTAAGTACCACTGCCACCCAAAAGCCGACTCCAACAGCACTCGGCTCGCTGTCACCACTCTGCTCCTGGCAATGTACTCAGGCTCCGGCTCAGCACTTCTCCACGGATCCCAAACCACCTGTTCAAAGTCGGAAACCAAGGAAAAGGATATCAGCGACAGCATTAAAGCAGTTCAAAGGAGGGTGCTATAAGCAGAATTGATTTCTTACCTGAGAGCCCGACAGCTCGTCAAGGAACACTCGGTAGGTAGCTAGATTGCTTGCCGGATCGCTCGTGACCTTCTTCTTGCCAATGAAAAGCGGCCCCCAAACCATAGCACGCGGCAAAGCCCTCATATCCTAGCACCTGTTCGCTGGCCTCGACATCCTCAGCACCTCGTAGGCCCACAGCTGCAAGTTTTCAAACAGTCAAAGCATCAATATCCGACATGTGCGTAATCGAAAGAGGCGTGCGAAAATAAACAAAGGACAAGGTTTGAAGCCATACCTCCCATACCCTCCAGTATCTAGCAGCAGCCCTCTTCCTTCGGGAAAACTCACCCATGAAGCCATAGCACGTGCCCAAAGCCGCTCCGCCCCAGTTGTACCGCGAGGCCGTGTGCAAGTCAAAAAGGGCTGGCAGGTAAGACAGGTGGACGGTGGACCGCTTGTTCGCATACAGCGTGGCCCCGAACAAGTACAGCAGATAGACCCTCGCCATCTGCGCTGCCTCCTGCTCTGAAATGGACTCTCCATTCTCCTCAATCTCCCGCACTCTCCTCCTCAAATGGCTCCTAAACTGGTCATAGTTCACCATCTCCGCATTGCCCTTGGGCACCATCCCCAAAAACCACTCCAACGCCTCTGTATCCCTGTGAATCCCCAAGTCAAATGGGATGGGCTCGCCTCCTACTCTCAGCCCAGTCAGTGCTGCAAAGTCCACGGGGGTCACTGTCATCTCCCCAATCGGGAAGTGGAAGGTATTGGAGGTATCCCACCACCTCTCAGCAAGCGCGGTCAGCAAGGCATGGTCGTTGTGCACCGCGGTCAGAGTAGGGATAAACAAGCCAAATCCCGCGGCGTCTACCAGCACCCTAACTTGCTCAGGCAACTCCCTGTACAACTCAAGCGAGTACGCCGAACCGCCGTGTCCCCGCGTACTAGCAACTCCTCTCTGCACACCACAACAGCCGAAACAAACGAAAGAGTTATCGATGTGAACAGTTCAAGTCCAACAGATAGTCGAGTCAAAGCATACAGTATATCAAGTCAAGCATACTCTGTCGAATCAAGCTATGTGGGACAATATCAAGGGTATTCTACCAGTCGATCTCAGTTATCATGCATTCTATCAGTCTATCTCAATTAACAGGAACTCTATTTGTCGATCTAAGGGCATTCTATCAAGTCGAGCAAGTTACTAGGCATTTTCGTTAGTCGATTACCATTTCAAGGGATACTATCGGTCGAATCAAGCAATCAGGGCACATTCTTAAAGTCGATATCAATCAAGTTACAGCAATCTAAATTCAGGCAAACTATTCTAGAAGCAGTTCACAGGCATGCATTGTAGGATATTAAAGCTATAAGCGACAGAAAGGAAAGTTAAAGCAAAGTTGTGGGTGTACCTGAGCCCAGCCTCTGGATAGGTGATAGTCACGGTCCCGTAACACCTCCTCCTCGCCATACTCCCACCGACGAGGACGGTAACCCTCAGCCCCTGATGGGATGAACACATGTGGCTCCGGTGGTGTATAGGTCTCCGCCACGAATGCTCGACGAGGCTCGCCCTTGATAGTATTTGCCAAAGTCACCGCCACCTCGTTCGTCCAAGGCCCCTCCTCCTGAGCCACCTCCGCCTGCTCCGGCTCCGCCTCCCGCGCCCGGGCCTCAGCCTCTCGTATCAGCCTCTGCTCCTCATCCCAACGGGCTATCTCCGCCAACCTCTCCTCCCGGGCCTTCTCTACCACCTCAACTGCATGGGGATTCTCTCTCATAAGCTGGGCTAGCCTGTCCCGGCCTACATACTCCGCCATGTCGCTACTCATCGTGGGCTCCTGACTGAACGACCCCACAAGCGGCATGAACTCCACTCTCTCTGCATGGTCAGGCCTCACCTCTTCCGGAATACCCTCATCTACAACCATGGGAACTTTCCCACCGGCCGGATCCTTCGGCGGCTGTCCCGATTGATCATCCCCAAAACCGCCACCACTGCCGCTGGCGCCGGCGCCGATCGAGCCTGCCCCCATAACTACCGAACCCATTACACCACTCCGGGGATCCAAAAGCTGCACTCATGGGTCCACTGAAGCCAGATCCGATGGCGTGCGCCCCTCTTCCACCGGCGCACGCCACTCGGTGGCGCCACCACCCTCCGCTGCATGGCTGCCATTACCGCCGCCGCCTCCTGCAACTCTTGCACCAGCGATCGCCGCACCTACCTCTGTCGTTTGATCATCGATCCGAGCCTCTGGGGTCTCGATTTCGCGCCTCGGCCTCACCTCAACGCCGCCACTGCTGGCGCCTGTTTCTGCCATGGGAGGACGTGGGTCAGTGGGTGATTGAAGGGGAGGAGAGATTTTGTGTGAGATTTGGAGGATTTTGAAGGTTCTCGGAAGTTTTAAAACTGAAGTATGGCGGTTTCGTACTCTAGAAGGAGTTTATACGTCGTATGGGAACTGTTGGGCCGGGTCTGCCAAATAAACTGGCGCACACCTCACCTGCACTGGCGCACGCTAGTGGGGCCTGGGCCTGAGGCCCAATTTGCGTTCCTGGATTAAAATTCTTTCAAGTCAAGGCCCGGAGCCGTCAGACTAAGTTATCCCACTCGGATGGTGCCTCCCCAAGCTGGATCCGTCCAATTTCAAATCAACGACGATCCGCTCGTCCAAATTTCAAATCAACGACGATCCGCTCGTCCAATTTCAAATCAACGACGATCCGCTCGTCCAATTCCAAATCAACGACGATCCGCTCGTCCAATTCCAAATCAACGACGATCCGCTCGTCCAATTCCAAATCAACGACGATCCGCTCGTCCAATTCCAAATCAACGACGATCCGCTCGTCCAATTCCAAATCAACGACGATCATTTATCCGCCGTCTAATTCCAAATCAACGCATTTATCCGCCGTCTAATTCCAAATCAACGATTTATCCGCCGGTCAATTTAAATCAACGATTTATCCGCCGTCTAATTCCCAAATCACCCATTTATCCGCTTCGTCTACTCTAAATCAACCCATTTATCCGCCGTCAATTCCAAATCAACGATTTATCCGTCGTCTATTCCAAATCAACGACGATCCGCTGTCCAATTCCAAATCAACGACGATCCGCTCGTCCAATTCCAAATCAACGACGATCCGCTCGTCAATTCCAAATCAACGACGATCCGCCGTCAATTCCAAATCAACGATTTATCCGCCGTCTACCCAAATCAACGATTTATCCGCCGTCAAATTCCAAATCAACGACGATCCGCCGTCTAAATTTCAAATCAATTCATTTATCCGCCGTCTACCCCAAATCAACGATTTATCCGCTCGTCCAATTCCAAATCAACGACGATCCGCTCGTCCAATTTCAAATCAACGACGATCCGCTCGTCCAATTCCAAATCAACGACGATCCGCTCGTCCAATTTCAAATCAACGACGATCCGCTCGTCCCAATTTCAAATCAACGACGATCCGCTCGTCCAATTTCGAATCAATCAAATCCAAGATCAAGTTATCCCCAGACGAGTCCGCCTCTTGTCCGCTTTCAAATCAACGATGGTTTGCCCATCCAGTTTAAAAACAAGTGGCTGCAGGTCGCTTCCAAAGGCTTATTCCCCATGAGAGTCCAATTTCAGACCAAAACGGCGGCCCGCCCGTCAATCTCTTATCTCCCCAGCGGGTAGCCACTCTTTGCTCCCCAGGAGAGTCCGCCATTTCCACAATCGTGCAGTGGTCCATGTTGACCATACCATTCTCAACAAGCGACGATCTACCCGTTCATTCAATCAGCCAGGTTCTTTAAGATTACGCATCTTTCATTTGGTTCGTATGATTCTATCCTGGGTGGCCTGGAAATGGGTGTCTAGAAAACCTTTGACATTACTTGTACCAAAGCGATGGTATTTCAAGTGTTGTCAAAGGGGGGCTACTGTAGACACCCTATTCTGGACTGCCCAGACTAGTTTATATACGGCCTTTGCTTCCCCTATGACGATTAATGGTCGAGAACATCCAAAGTCGATGATGTGTTTGATCTCTGAGCGTCCTGAACCTCGTTCAAACCCTTTCAAATCCCTTTTTAAACCCTTCGAGCCAGAAACAAATGACCTCAGCAAAACCGTGATTCAGCACGCTGGTGATCAACTGACGCACGCTGGTACAGTGCCACGTGTCAGTCATCAAGCCTGGAACCAGTTCCCAGTGGCGCACGCCAGTCCAGGGGTGGCGCATGCCAGTCGTCCCCAGTCAAATCACCTTTTCGGGACCACTTGCCCGAGACTTTTGTGGCCATCCTGACGTAGTCTACAGCTGATTACATCGCCCGTAACGGTCTCCCCTCTCCTACACCATCCATCAACTAGTCCCATGCATTTAATGCATGGGAGGCTCCTCTTCTTGGAGGCCAAACAAGCCTTAAGGCTCCAAGTGATCAGCCTCTCTCTCTTTATAAATACCCCCTTGCATTTATTTGCAAGGGTTACACATCAATAGCTCTCAAAGCTCCTCTCACTCTCTCTCCCTTATTTTCTTTGTTTTTCTTTCATCTATTGAAAGACAAAGCAAGGGAGATCAGTCACACAACCTACATTTCCATCTTCACCTGCCATCCATCCATCCATCCATCTCAAGGCTCAAACCATCCATCAACCTCAAACCAAAGGTATACCACCTTTTGTTCTGGAAATCGTTTCGACCTCTGAGGGGAGTTAAGAGCCCAGTGGTAATCAATACCACACCGATCTCAAAACTAACAAATAAGCAAGGTCGTGCTAGGATCGATGGCGCCACGCCACAGCTGTGCGCCAGTCATGGCTGCATGGCAGGACTGGTGTGGGGACCACCGATCATCCATATTTTACTTTCTTTTCGTTCTGATCACCTTTTAGCATGCTAAAAACCAATTTACAGCTTTTCCCTATTTTAGAGCTGCGTAGTTAGTTGTCTGTTTTAACTGCTTAGTAAGGCCTCTGGGATCCTTCTGGTCCTGTTCCAGAACCCAGAAGAAGCAAAGCCAAGCACTGGGATACATGGACAACTGGCGCACGACCATCCATGACCAGCGTGCGCCAGTACTTCAAGTCCCAGTGGCTGGCCCTTGTTTTGTTAGCTTAGATCGGGCCTTTGTTTAATCCCCCCACTCTGTTTATGGGGTCTTCAGTCTATTTGTTTCTGTTTAATTTGTTGCTGTATTCTGTAAACCATGATTATCTTTGCTATATCAAGCTGCGTGGTTTGTCACAGGTGTGCACTTTGGTCCATTCTAGAGCCCAGAGGTTTTGATTAAGAAGCTGTGAGTTTGGGCTTACCGGCGCACGCCAGTCCTATTGTGGCGCACGCATGTAGCCTCCTGCATGCAGTGGCCTGGCCAGTGCATACAGGGCAAATCCTGCGTGCATCACTCTGGGTCAGTGTGTTCTAGTTCGTCCAAAATGCTCACAGAAGTGCTAGTTCTCAATCTATTACATTATTCATAATCCATACATTATATCTTGCCATGTAAATGCAACTCGCCATTTGTTAATCCCCATTAACTGTTCCCGCCTAATTGGTTAATAAATGATTAAAAGAGAGAAAAATGTAAATGTTTTACAAAATGCCTGAGTAGAGACCGATCTTCGGATTGGGCGAGAGGGGTGCCATAAAACCCTTCCCCTCTCGTAATGTGGCTCCCGAACCTCAGATATCGAAGGTGACGACGGGCCGGTCTACAAGCCTTTTCAAATCAAACAAACGTGAACAAAAGCGTTTTCAAAACAGGTTTCTTGGGTGTTTTCCGCAAAACCCGGGTGGCGACTCTCTCAAAACAGCATTTCGCCATGCTTTCAAACAAAAAGGGTGCAAACCTATCCCCCGCAAATCGAAAATGCGGGGATTTTCAGGGGCGTGTGCCCACACCTGGTCACTGCCATTACTTCCAAATTAGTAATGTAGCCCTCCTTCTAGCGCCAAAACTGTTTGTCTATTTTTCGCTTATAGTCGATGATCGATTACGAATCGTGTGAGTGCTGGAATGTGGGTGTTTGTGGTGGTGGAGTTTGGTTCCCTGCCGTGTTTCAAGACTTCTCTGGAAGCAAACTTAATGAAGTGAATGAAGATGGAAGAAAAGTAACAAAATGGACTTTATTACTTCTCAAAGTAGAAGTCAGTCGACTACAACAAATAGCCGAATAGACGGTTTAAGTTACAAGCTACTCCTAGTGCAGGAAAAGTAAAGTACAGATAAAAAGTAAAAGCCTTTGGGCGATTGAGTGGGGTCCCGAAAGTGTCTTCACATCTTGTATTTATAGGCTTCACTTCGATTAAGGATTCAAATTTGGCAGCATTCCCTCCATGAATTTTGAATCAGGCGGTTACTCTTTTGCTTTCCACGTCCAAGTCTAATCGGTTTTCTTCATACATCCTTTCCGTTGTATGCTTGCATTCTTCAATTGCCTTTGTCAACTGCTTGGTCCATGATCTGCTTGTAACTTCTTTGTTGGACACGTGTCTTGTATTTAGTCTTCACTCTTTTAACCGTCTCATAATCTATTAAGCATCATTGTACATAAAATTAGTCCATTTACTGTTGACACGTGTCACTAAATGACCCAATCGATCATACTGGACAACGTGTTATCATATGGTCTAGTCGATCATAATAGGCCAAATTATGGTGTAAACACTATCCCACTTAAAAAAGATGTACGCACGTACTCCACCTAGAAAAGATGTATGCACCTACTCCACTTAGAAAAGAGAAGGCTCTTGTGAACACATGTATACAAACGAAGTCCAACAATCGAAGCACCAGTCACATTCGGTAGAGTAATAATGGATGTGAATGATTTTATTTGAAGCAATGGGATTTAGAAATAATGGGCCTGAACTTTGGAAATCCTAGATGTGATTCATGTGAACAAAGACCTAGTCCAAACATTTGTCAAGGTTACAGAAAAACTGTCAATTAATGATGAAATGGTATTTTATATATATTGAAAAGAAAATCAAGTTTTCTGATCCAAGACAGAACTATAACTAGCATGGGGGTTGATGAGGAGAATCGAACAAGAATCAAACATTAATACTACCACCATATTTTCCAAATGACCAAAAACAAAAATTAGATTGTGCACTTGCCCAGTTAAAATGGGAAGGCCCTTGCGCACCTACCTACCTAAGTTGAAAAATGGTACAATTAATCTACAACCACACACACAAACACCTCTCACATGAGGAGTTTGTGTGTTTGTATGTGTGTGATTGTAGAAGTGTTGAAAATGGTAAGGCTCTTGTACATATTTATTCAAGTACGTACACATATATGTACCTACCCCGGTTGAAAAGGAAAGACTCTAGCTGTGCACATGTGTATACGTACAGGTAAGGCAAACATTTGAAAAGCCGGTCATACTCGGTAGGGGATCCAAGGGTGTTGTAGTGCATCCTTGTGTAGTGCGTTGTGTAGGGCATCAAAACGACGTGGTTTTGGTGCCAAATGGAGCCAAAACACAAACCTCAAAACTACGTCTTTTTGCACCTCAAAATTTGTAGTGCATACCTGTGCAGTGCGCCTCGTAAGACAGCAAAACTAAGTCGTTTTGACCAGGCAAAGGACACTGCATCAACCCTCAAAACTACGTCATTTTAACTCTTAAAAAACTAAAAAAAAAGGGACTTGTAGAGTTGTATTGCACTACAAATAACAGTAAAATATCTTTTAACACTTAAAACTTTCGCATTTGTAAGGCAACAGAAACTTCCGCATTAGTATGGTCTGGTGTGATTGATTAGGAGAATAAATTTTTATGATTGTGATAAATAAAGTACTCTGATTAGGCTAGAATTTTGGATCCGTTCCTGTGCATGATGGCTAGATGTTAAAATTTCTACAAGCTAAAACTTTCATTAATGCGATCGCTATCTTGTTACATCTTCATGCTTTTTTTTCCCTCTTTGTTTTACATATGGAGATAAAAGTAGGGATAAAATCAGTTCGCCGGTCTGCCATTTTTATCACTGAACCGAACCAGTGGTTTGTGAATCTTTAAAACTATCACTGACTAGTCGGTGCGAAAAAATTTGGTTCAGTGGCTCTCGAACCTGCTCGGTTCGGTCCGGACGTTGCTTGCCGTTTTGGGATTTTTGAACATGATTCTCAACGCGTCTATGTTTCTACGTACACTTCGAAACTTTTTTTTTTGGTAACTAGCGCATTTTATAACCAACCACCAAAACAACTAGAGGAGTTAATCCCACATACAAAAACCTTTACAAAGGACTCTACTTGAAAAGCTACACATTAGACACCCCTAGAACTCTACTTTAAATGTTCCAGCTACAACAGAGATGTTGATTTCTAAGAGAATTAGGAAAATGCTCCCAAGTACAGACTCTAAGTCTTGCATTATCTTCAATGCAAGCCATCACAACATCAGCTCCTCTAGCTTTCCTTCCAAAACTCGAGCATTCCTTTCCAACCAGAGGTGGTAAATCCTAGCTGCCAAAACTAATTTGTACAAGAAGGATCTCAAGCTCTTACCTCTACAATGATCAATGGCCCATAGCAGTTCACTATCCCACTCCTCCGGAGTCCTCTGAATCTAGAATCTACGGAGAACTTCCTGCCAAATATGTTTAGAGAAACTACAAGCAAAGAACAAATGTTGCAGCGTTTCATCCCTATGAGAACACAACGCACAACCAGGATTAATGGCCATCCCCCATTTGCAAAGTCTATCCTTTGTAGCTAATCTTTTTAAGCAAGCAAGCCACAAAATGAATTACCACCTGGACATACTTCTGGAGAACCACACAATAGAAGCCCACTGGACTTTCTCCCCTCTCTATGCCTAAGAGCCTCCCAGGTATGCTTGGTACTGTACCGGCCAGTAGGTGAAATACCCCAAATGACTTCATCTTCTTTATCAGTACAAGGTTGAATTGAACTAGGGATTAAACTTTGAATTTGCTGAACCAAAGAGGATCTTGGTCTTGGCCAATTCCATTCTCCATCCCGAATAATAGTGCACACTTTTGCAAAAGCTGAACTTTCTAAATTAGCAAAGGCACGATCACTAAAGAGCTTGTATAATGGGCCACTTGGATGCCAATTATCAAACCATAGGAATGTCCCCTTTCCATTGCCAATTAAGTACTTTACCCAGCTCTGACATTGCCCCCTCATCTTCATCAGTTTCCTCATAGTCCAAGAACAATCCTGGGGTAATTTTATAACCCAAAGATTTTGACTTTTAATGAAGTAGCTGTGAATCCATTTAACCCACAAGTTATCCTCTTTGTTACACAAAGCCCACAAATGTCGCAACATGGCTACTTTGTTCCAGGTCTTTAAGGACTTCAGCCCTATACCACCTTCATTTTTTGGAGTGCAAACCTCATTCCGGCTGACTTTAGCACCTGTTTTGGTTAGATTTAGCCCTGACCAGAGAAAGGATCTAAGCATAGCTTCCACCTCTTTAATATTCTTTTGTGGCAAAATGAAAATAGAGCACCAATATGTCTGCATGCTGAATAAGACTGATTGAATGAGCAAGGCTCTACCAGCATAAGTAAGAGACCTATTTGTCCAGCTCTCAATACGTTGTTGAGTCCTCTCTTTTAATTGAATACAATCCTCAATACACTTCGAAACTTGAATCAACATAGATCTGAGAGAAAAAATACAGTGGGTGTTCTAATACTTGAGGGTTGGTGTGGTCAGCAGCGGAGTCAGGATTTTGTTATCGGGGGGGCCGGTTTAACAGACATATATTTTTTTATCAGAACATATAATTATTATATCATAAGATTTTTGTTTTTCAGTTCATTACATTTGTACATTGAATTGATTCTTTATGCTATTTCAACTGTCACGTGCTTATTTTTTATTTATGAAAGAAATTGAAAAATGAGAATGTAAAATAACCAGTTTTTTATCAAATCGAAGCAAAATTATTAAGATTATAAGTAACTATACACAAATAATTATCAATAATATTTAAAATCAAGTATATATAAAATAAAAATTTTAAAACTCAAACACTCGGGGAGCGGGGCCCGGGGCCCCCCGGCCATACCTCCGCCCCTGGGTGTGGTGTCTTTTTTTGGCTCAAAATGACGTAGTTTCGGCCTTTGGGTTTTGGCTCCATTTGGCACAAAAAACGGCGTCGTTTTGATGCCCTACACGGCGCACCACATGGGATGCACTATAGCACCTCTGGATCCGGGTCGAACTCGTGGACTCGAGGATGCTGTAGTGCACCCCAACACTGCACGTGTAGTGCAGGTGATCCGGCTGTCCATCTCGACAATGGACGGCTCAGATTGTAGAAGCTCGGATTAAATCTAAGATCCGAGCCGTCCATGTCGAGATGGACGGTCGGAACGACCGCACTAAACTGTGTAGTGCGACTGCCGCACTACAGCCCGTCCCAATCCAGAACTCGTGTATGAAACTTAGTAATCGAAAAGGCGCTCGACGCTAGTCGGTCAGCGAACCACCACCAAGTGCCTAGCCTGCCTTGGCACCACCAAGAGATTCTATATTTTTTTTAAATAGTTTTTTATTTTTTCTATGAATTTCTTTTGAAATAAATTCTGGATGTGATAAAATAAGTTATGACAATTAATGTATCTCCAAACTCGGTGTTTACATCAATATAACTAGCACAAACCTGTGCTATGCACGACAAAGAGTTTTTTATTTCCTTAGATTCAATGTTTACATTCCAATTTGGACTCCAAGTAAACCTTCCTGAATCGATCGAGATGACTAATTGTCACCGAAAAAAGAAAATTTGCAAACAATTGATATAGAAATGAAGTTGACGCTTTTAGTTGGGTTTGATTACATTTGCAAATATTCTTTCATTATTTTCTAAGGTGTGGTTTAATCTATGTTAGTCTTTCGAAACTCACCTGCCTAACAACTTTGACATGAACAGGAAAAACTAACAATTAACGCTTTTAAGTCGAATTTAAAACATGACAACCTATAATTTTTCCTCTTTTTGAAATTAAATTAATATAGATGTAGAAACTCACCTAGGGATTTTAATTAAGTGAACATTGCGTATGGAGAGGTTAATATGTGTTATTTCCACGACTCTGCTTGTTGCTGCGTAGAATATAGGGAAAATTAGATATAAGGACAAAGTAAAATAGTTTTCATTTAGGGGAATGATGCCAGCAAAATTGTTTGCAGTAGAGATCCTTCAACTTTTTGAGTATTTTAGCCATAAGGCCAAAACATGTTTTCACGGATAAAACTACCCGGTTGTAGGGTACCCTAGGATTTAAGCACTTTTTTTTTATTTTAAGATGCACTTTCCTATTATAGGGTTTTAGTGATTTAGATATTTTCATAGGGTACCAAAGGGTTTTAGGCACTTCATATATAGGGTACCCTAGGGTTTTAAGCACTTTTATAGGGCAAATGTTTCCTTATATCAAGATGTGTATATATTTTATTGTATTTTTCGTGGTTTTGGGTGGGAATTTGTTGGTATATATGATGGTTGGATTGGTTGTTTATAAATTTTGTGATTTGTTTGTCTTCATGCCAATGTACTTAAGACGCATGCACGCAATCATATTCTTTTTGGTAATATAAAAGCTTTGGTGGGTGTGGTGAGGGACCAGAGATGGAGCCAGGGAGGGGCCAGTAGGGACGGTCGCCCCTGCAAGGGAAAAAAAAACACTACTATTATATGTAAAAATAAATAAATTCTTATGAAAGTATATAGGCTCGACCCTGTGTAGAATTTTGAAAAAATATATATATAATAGTAACCTTTGAAATTCAAGAATACCAACATTAATTACTAAAGGCTAAGGGTTAAAATATAACAAAATATAAAACTAGAGGGTTAATATTGTGAATATTCAAATAATAAATTTTCACCTTTCGTCTAGATGAGTTTAGTATTTTATAGTTTTATTTCTTTTTGCTCTAAAACCTTAGATGAGTTTAGTATTTTACAGTTTTATTTCTTTTTGTTTTAAAACCTCAATAGCATACCAAACACCCTCCCTCTCTTTTGACACAAACATCCTCAATAGTTAAGACTTCAAAGGCAATTTCAAGAAAATAGCAATGGAGGAGAAGAGATTTTGGAAACCCTCATTAATTTTGGTGAAATCTAAGTCGTAGGTATGTCTTTCCCCCATTGTTGTTGTAAACTTCTAATTCTTTATTTTTTAACTGGTAAAATCAAGTAATATGAAAGCCCTTGGACTGAATTCGTCCAGTTGTGATGAATGAAAAAAAAGAAGATGAACAATACAAAAAAAAACAAGACATATACATCAAGATCGATCCCATTAGTTAAACCGATTTATGTATTTACGTTATTTTGAGTTTTAATGTATTTATGTTATTATACATGTGTTTATATTTTTTTCTCGCATGTACGATCGCCCCTGTGTGGTGAAATTTCTGGCTCCGTCCCTGTGAGGGACCCTAATAACAAGAAAGCAGGAATCGATTATTTGGTTGAGGAAAGTTCACTTGCAAGACAGAGTTCATCTGTGCATTAGTTCGATGATTAGTCCGGTTGGTTGGTAGGTTTGTTTTCCATACAAATGAGCAGTGTTTGATTTGTGAAGTTAGGCCGCAATAAAGTAAATTTCCAAGTCTCGGCATTGATGGCCAACTTTCAAGCAGACTGAGAAGGAATTAGTTGAACTACGCGTGTACGGGCCTAGACATCTTGACTGTCAAGAAAAAAAATATGGCATCTGTCCATTAGCTCCTTGTGTTGTCACAGTGCCATCAAAAAGCAGAAAAGGGGAGGGAAGATAGACAGAGTTAAAGGGTCTTTGTTGCAATTTTTTGATGGAAAATCAGATAAAATTAAAACTTGATCCTTTACCCTTGTCAAATGAAAAAGGGATATCCTGCATAAACGAATCGATTGAACAAACCGGGCAAAGTTGAAGTTGGAAGCTTGTCTAATGTTATTACGGTTGCATAGAGACAGAGTCACCCTGCATAAGCGAATTGATTGAACAAGAAAGCAGAAATCAAAGAACCAACGAAAAAATCATCCATACCCGGTAAATCGATAATGTTCTTCAGCTGCTGGGAAAAAATATAGGTGATGATAATTGTGAATCTTAATGTGCAAAACTGTGGAATAATGAGCTCATGTTCATTTTAGTTTAGAAAAAATTAATAACGTGTGATTCATTCAGAAAACAGTCACAACTTTTAACTGGAAAAAGGAAAAATCTGTCAAAATGGAAGCATTGCCTAATGATTAATGACCGAAAATGTTAAGGGTCTAGGAAAAGTTTCTCCGAAAGTGAAATGAATTACTGAGATACACTTTTATGTGGAGGACCAAACATCCAAGTGAATCTGAACCATTCATGTCACTTTCGGGAACATTTTCAGAATAACTTTTCCTAGGTCCTAACATAGCTCGACTCATGACAGGGTGGGTTAGTCTAAGAAAAAGAATTAATCCATGAGGCACTCGAAGTGTGTTGTAATTTGTAAATACTACTTCACCCATGACTTTTGTGTTGGTATTTTATCAGACAAACTGACATGCCACGTGCAACATACTATGATCGGTATGGAGCATCGTTCCAAGGGCACTCAATAAGCTCTGGCTTAGAAAAGAGAAGGGTTGAGCCGTGATGAGTTCAGATCAGATGAACAGCAGTTTTTCTTTGAGCCATGATGAGTTCAGATCCAAGGGTAGTTTTTCTTTTTCTTTCTTTGAGTCTCATTACTTGAGAGGCTCTGCTCCAAGTCCAATGGGCCAAAAGTTCCATGCCCAGTGGGGCATTCATTGTATTTGTATTCGTGACCCCAAAAAAAAAAAAGGAGAAGAAAATTGTAACCTCCAATGGTGTATAGCTAGCTTACTTGTTTATAACTGGTGGATGCATGTGCCTCTAAAGGCACGTCAAAATGTATCATAATCTTAATTTAAATAAATTGTCCATACTACCTGATTGTTCTACGGGATAGTTGTAATCTCCCCAAAACATAAGTTACCATTTTGAGATATTTTCCTATTTAATCTTATAAGGCAACATTTTTTTACATAGAGATACATTGCCTAAAAAGTGAGAATAGAAAGGGATAAATTTATTCATTAGAAAAATATTCACTGTATCTTTTTAAAAAAGAAATGACTTGATGACTATAAATTTAACATGAAGTGATCTAACGGTTGTAGAGGTTGCACTCCTTTATATGTCTAGACATTTTCATCATAAACCGCTCTATTTTATAAAATAATAATAATAGATTACAAGGCTCCGTTCCGCTAAGGGAAATAAATACTTATTTTCCAAATATACTTATTTTTTAATTAAAGATAATGTATTGTGAGAGAATAATCTGTCTCGTAAAACGAAAAATAAGTACTTAAAAAATAAGATCACTACCGAAACAAGGCCTAATTGGGACAGTTCAACCCTTGACTAACTAATGTATGTATTCGTTTACTTATGAAATCAAATTACAATGGTACCATCCAAATAGACAAACCATGCCACAAAGTGAGTTGCAATATCGTTGTTATTAATATATTTCTTGCACCAGTAATTTTACCGCAAATAGAAAAAAAAAAAAAAAAAAAACCATGCCAAATTTCCAATGCATAGTTTTAAAACAGTTATAACCAAGAATACTGCAACTCTAAAGTTTTGCTATTTTGCAATAACAAATATATCCCATCTCCTCTCTAACCGGGTATCTATATTTTTTTTGAAAGGCGAAAAAGATTTCATTAATTTTTGAAAAGAATTACAAAGTTTAAAGAAAAACATGTGAAAACTGCATCAAGATATACCCAATCACGGTCACGGACCTGAAGTAGAACAAGTCAGACAAGATATTTACGTGGTTCGGCTACACAGCACAGAGAGAGAGAGAGAGAGAGAGAGAGAGATTCCACTATACGTAAAATAAGATATTACAATGTGACATGAAAAACCACCATCGAACTCCTAACACCATGCATGGTTGTATATAATGTTTTTCACTTACCCCCACATCTTTATTTTTCTCTTACATCTACTCTCCTCTCACCTCACGGCCGGTGCACCCAGCAACCCCAAAGGACTGCCCTCTCTCTCTTTTTCTTTATCTCACACACAACACACAATGCACATGCAAATATCCCTTTAATGATCGACACACGGGGCATAAGAAAATAACAGAAATATGGGCTACATTGATGATCGACATCATTTATTTTTCTTACATAAGCCTCATTGCGGATATTAATCACGTCAAAAATTGACCGGATATCGCTCGACTCCGGACACATTCGTCATAAAAGATCATGTGTTCCATTAGCCCACTAAAATAGTCCAGTACTCAAAATGGTAATGAGCTCTATAAGTCCCCCTACTCCCTACTCCGCAGAGATTCCAGAAACGAATAAATAGCGGGGCCTATCAAATCTAGAAAGCCCACAACAAGAAAGCCCAACTGCTATCACATCTGAAAGCCCATAGCAATGTTAAGTAGCCCAAAGACAATTTCTCAACGCCCAAAATCGTTCGTAAAATCTTACATAATACCACAATTTCTTGAAAAATTCGTATTATTTTTAAGTTCTCGTTTTGCGAACTGAATATTTATTTTAGAACGGAGGGAGTAGCTTTTTATCAATTTTTTTTAATCCAAGAAAAATCCTATTCTACCTATCCTCGGGGTAAGGGAAGTTGTAGGGGTGGGATTTGAACCTTCACCAAAGAAAGTGTCCGTAACATGCACTATCACCTGAGGTATGAGGCAACTTCTAGCATTTCTTGACGAGTAAATCGATTTTTGGCGTATTATCATTCGCAAAAGTTTGAGTTGATAATATCTTGTCTTTTGATTACGAGGGCAAAAGATTCTCTTATCTCGAATTCTTAAATCCACCACTGCACCAAGATGGCTAACTGTGTCTTTTATCATAATAGAATACGTACTCAAACACCCGCCCAACATCTTATGTATGCGCTCTAATTTGTGTGAGTAAACGAATGTGTAGCTTTGCAAAACTGCAATCTAGGTTTACTTAAACCGCATAGAACAAAACTGAGCAAATTAAAGTTGGGAAAGATTTTTCCCTATGCTTTCCCCCACACGTATTCGCGCAACCGTCGACTTCTTGCCGATTGATTCTGAGTACCTTTATCGATTGTCTAAAGTCTTCTAATTCTCCCAATTGTGCCAAGTCCAATTTTAATTTACCGGCTACTTGTTTCATATCTTTAATTCGAGTCGCAGACCCTATTCTGGCAACTGAGATACCCACAATAACAACAGATTTGATTCCAGTATTGAATAGATCAGCAGATAAAAATATTTGTCCATCCGTAATGGAAATTACATTTGAAATTCAGCAAGCATTTTCCCTTGTCAATCCCATGGTCTCATAGTGCATGTAGCTTCTGTCTCATTAACATAGCTTAAAAGGCTATACCAAACCAGAAATAAGGGTCACTAAAAGCTAGGCCATCTTTTGTTCAACTTTTCACTACTTTGTGCTTCATGACTTCATGTCCCCCTTAAAACCCATGAAATATATACATGTAGTGTTCTTAAAAGTATATACATTAAATCCTCTTTAGTAGATAAAATGTCCTATCAATGGCAATGGACAAACCTTCACTAGTAGTAGGTGGAACATGTAGGATCTAGAAACTAGCCAGCTCACATTTTCATAATATTGAAATCAGTTCTCCAATTTCACTAGAGTTAAGGCTCCGATTTTCAAAATGAATATTGAGATCACTCCAATTTTCAAACTATTGAAATCACTCCAACTAATTATTAGTTTCGATGGAAGGAGTCTGAAAAGTTTTTTTTTTTTTTTTGTTGAAACTTTTGAACAAATTAAAGCCAAAACAATGTTCGGCGAAGATAGGAAAAAAAAAAAACCAATCAGTTGGTCTTCAGTGTTGTCTTATAAGAATTTTTTCAGCTTCGGTTCACATTTTTATACTTTTCTTATTCCTATTATCGAGACAAATGATAAATCCCAAAAAAGATTTATTAAAAGCTGAACACAAAATTTTGTAAGATTATACATATATACCCAAAAAAAAAAAATACCAAACCAAAAATTTAGAAAGGACATGGCTTAAGTTTACAATGCTTAGATGTTAAACTCTGGCATTGATTCTAATGGTGCAATAGTTTTTCCCTACTTCCGCATAATATGCCAAATTCAAATGCCATCTAAGGGCTCTCAAGTTCGTATGCGGCATGCAAATTGGGCAAATCTCGGTCCAAACATGACGTAAAGTTTAGTATACCCGGATCCATAAGTCTGCATACACTCCTACCGATCACTCCTTACATATGTATAGGGCCGACTCTATAATTAAATGTGTGGGGCCAACACCTATGTGGTTGGGGAGTAGTTGGGGAGAGTGTACGAGCGTATACTCAAATAGAAAAAGTTCACATGATAGTATGATAGTGGCAAAAAGTCAAAATTAAAGGAAGTTGTATGACATATGTTGCACCAGTTTCGTGTCATTTTAACACAATATCAAATGTAGACTAGTCTGTTAATTAAACTCATCTCATTTGTCAGAGTAAATCAAAAGCAGATGTACAGTCAGAATGGCTTAGAGCAACTCCAACCAAGCTCTGTAACTCCAAAATAAAGAATGGAAGTAACATATTGAAAAGAGATTTTGTAATTTATTCTCAACTGCTCTTTATGGTAGCTATTTTTGGCATTTCATACCTTTTTCTTTAAGTCTTGCCAAGGAGTATTTACCAATTTCAACTTTTAGACATGCCATTAGAAATGTTTTTTTTTTTTTATAAAGCTATGGTTTTAAAAGATGATGTAAAAACAACGTAGAGTATACCATTGCTTTAAAAAATTTATAAAATAAAATAAAATATATATATATATATATATATATATATATATATATATATATATATATATATATATATATATATATATATATATATATATATATATATATATATATATATATATATATATATATATATATATATATATATATATATATATATATATATATATATATATATATATATATATCAATATGATCAGAACATGATTTTAAGGGTACCCGCGTGAAATCAGCAAAAAAAAGACCGAGAAAGCCTTGATCTGAACAGTTTTTATCTTAGATTTAATGAACAGTTCAATTAAAAACTGCTCAAAACGAGCACTTTCAAGTCATAATTTTTGCTAGTTTCTTTAGGGCACCTTTAAAATCACATTCTGCACACATTGAATGGTTCGGATCTTAAAATTTTGATCAAGAACTATGAGATTGAGATTTGGGGTGTTTTTTTGGGTGTTCATTGAACCGTCCCGTATATATATGAGATTGAGATTTGGGGTGTTTTTTTGGGTGTTCATTGAACCGTCCCGTATATATATATATATATATATAACTCTCTCTTTTTTTCAGTTGATAGGTTTTGTAAATTAGAGCAAACTGGGAACATACAATGCATGTGATACTCTGTAGGACCTAACTCGGGAAATCCCAGTGCCAAGTCAAAGGAGAATCGTAAGAAAGGGCAAACTTAGTGATATTGTACGGCACCCTATAACTTTGTTAATTTAATCAAAATTATTGGCGATCCTCTTATCCAATCAATTTCACTTGGGAATGAAATAAATATGCTAGATATTATACTAGGATTAAAAAAGAAGAAGAAGAAGAAGAAGAAGGTAGAAGGTAGACACGCCCTTTTCAAAATGGGAATCAATAATACTTTCTTCACTTCTTTTTTCATTTCCCATTTAGTTATTCTCTCTTAATTTTCTGTTAGCATAATGATTATGACAAGATACAAAAACTTTGTGTAGACCTCATTAACAAAAGTGGTCATTAGGTTCAGTGTTTCAGCCCCTTCCAATTCATGAGAATTTAAGTTGTTTGGAAGATAGCAATGAATGTGCATTTGAAAAACCTCATCCATCTCTACTTTTTTTTTTATAACTCAAGTGTTCGAATCAGCTTACATGGGTATCGCTTAATCCTGGGCCACTTGCACGAAGCCCAATTAAAGTCAGAGCAAAACTAGCCCCCAGGAAATTGATTACACCTGCTGTAACGACCCGGAATTTCAACCCAATTTTTTTCAAATAAAGAAATTACTTTTAATCCAATAGTCGATAGTAATCGATTAATTATTTAAAATTGTAATTAGATTAAACTAAAACCTAGAATAATTGTTGGTGATTAAAATTAGTTTAGCATATAATTATCTTATCTTGTTCTATTCTATTTAAATTTATTTTTTCTTGTTATACATACATATAATTGCATGCATGTACACTCCTACCATCCCTCCCTCTCCTACTCGATCTCTACCACCTCCGTAGCCCTTAAACCGAGCTAAATTCGTCCAATTAAAAACCCAATTCGATTAGGACTCGATTTGATCTTTCCACATCAAATTCACCTATTAATACACCATCCCATTAACCCACGAAGCCACCATGATATTCTCCCAACTCCTCTGACCAGAATAGAGAGAAAAATCGTAAGAAAACAAAGCTCCAATCCATGGAGTTTTAGAGAGAGAAAGTGAGAGAGAGAAAAGTAGGTTTCGTACCTAGGCTCAACCGAAATCCAAATTGATCGTTCCAATTACTTCCCTCGACCCCAAGCATCTCCAAAGATCATCCAATTCGAGCCCAAGGTCCCCCGATCGACGAAACCGAAGTGGTCTTCCCCAAACGTTCAAGTTCGATCGAAAATCAATTTAATCCGATTCGAGGTATTATAATTCGATCCGAAGCCTCCTCTACGTATATTAAGTGTTTATAGACATAACCCAACAAGCCCCGTAGACCCATGCATTGAAAAACGTGAGAAAAACGAAGAAAATCAAAACTGCCCTCAACCTCGCGGCCGCAAGGTGCGGGATTCCCAGCCGCGTGAACCAGAGAACTGGAGTTCGCGGCCGCGAACTCCTTACCGCCCAGCCGTGCGATTTTTTTATTGTTTTGGTTCGGAGTAACTTTTCGACGTCCCGAAAAATGTTTTTGACCCCCGAATTAATTTTCCTAGGTTACCCACACTCTAAAGATCATACCTTGTTAGTTTCATATTTTTTTTATTTAATCTGATATTTATTAGATTTTTATTCATTATCTTGTAAAAATTTACAAACTAAAATTCATTGCGATCTTGTAAACTATTCCATAAATCCCCAAACTATTTTTCCTAGTTCTCTAACATGTCAAGGATCATAACTTACTGATTTCATAAACTTTTGATATTATTAGCTATTTATTTTATTTTTAATTAAAGATACAAACGAAAAATAGTCGCGACCTTATAATTAATGATTTTAACATCTAAACTATTTTTTTTAGACTTCTGACATCCCAAAGATGATATGTTATTAAAATAATAATTTCATTATTTCATTAACTAATTATTATAAATTATGCATTGTTTCTAAATAGAAATACTTTAAAATATTATAAAAGAGGTTAATAATTCTGAATAATTTTATTTAGACTTCTTACAGTCCTAAGATGATACTTTGTTAGAATAAATATTTTTTTTAATTATTTAATTATTTATTATCTATTTAGTCTTCTTTTGCCTATTAACTTAATCTTTTTATTTAAAATAATTCCGTGAGCATCCAAACCTAACTTTTAGCACTCGAACTTATTATAGAGGACTGTTAGGACCTTTATTAAGGTTACGATAATTATTCTAAAATTTTTACCTAATTAATGTATTTAATTAGTGTTTAATTGACTTAATTACTTATATTAATTAACGAAAGTCCAGAAAATTATTTTTAAATCTTAATTAAATAATTCTTACATTCTTAATGACTTTGTGACCATATGAGATTAAGGGCAACGGCCGAGTCATAAAAAGTTATGTGATTGCATTGCCTAATAATTGTTTTGACCTGTCTGTTATTCGTTTTTAATTATTATTGAGATTGATATTGTGTTGATGCTTAATTTGAATGTTAGATTGGACCCTAGGGACATGGGGTGGTATACGATATAGAAATCACTTAGACGATGCTAAGTAATGGATAAATTGTGAAGTTGTTTACATTTACATTTCCTGCAAGCGTGATGTTGAGATATGATGAGATTGTGATGAGAATTGAAACGGGAGAGTCCCGTGATGAATTGATAGATGGCGAGAGTCCAATGATGAATTGATAGGCGGCAAAGTAAGCCCGGTGATATTGTGATATTGTGATGATTGTGAAGTGGTATATAAGATAGGCGAACCCTAGCGATGTAACGGCATGATAAGCTTACCCTTTGTTGTAGTTATTGGGATGCACACTCGGTACATAACTTAGGTGTATCTGCGACAGCAAAAGGAAGTGATCTCATGGGACGGGATATAGCTAGCGGTTGGGGAGGAAAGATCTCGTGGAGAGATCTTAGATTTCATGTTAAGTTAATGGATAGCAATGAATCAAGTTATGTGAATTATCTCTGTTTTACTTTTTCGCACCATATATATTCTGTTTGCCTGCTAGCTGTAAAGTAAGAGGGGCGGTTGGGTTGGATTATTTTACTGGGTGATTTATCACTCACGGATACGTCTGTATCCTGGCAAATCGATTGCTTCGGCGATCAATTTGCTAGAGGACGCAGGAATTAAATGGAGGAGATTCAACGATGATGCAGTTCGACACGAAAAGAATATCAGTAATGAAGATCGAGGATGCCTAGGATTCGTATCAAGATTAGAGTCAGCTCTGAAGTTACTGTATTTTGATTCCGTAAAACTATCTTGAGATTGTATTAGCAAAAGCTTTATTTTGGAAAATCATATTTATTTAGCAAACTTTCTTGAGAAATTATTTTATATTGCACCCGAAAAGTCGGGGCGTATCACCTGCGAGGTTTCGAACATGAAATATATCTCGGGATTCCCTGTCTTTATAAGCACTGATAGAAAAAAAATGTAGTAATTTAGAAACATAATCATAGAAAGGGATTACATGCTTATAACTGAAGTGGGATCAATGATAACCTTCCCATATAGTTATCATTGTCATTTGAGTTATTACTACTAAAGTACCCTAATTTATGAGATAATCATGGGAGTTGGGTAGTGTTTCAACAAAAATGTCAACATTGTCAGGCAAATGGAACATTATATAGGAAACTAGACCTATAACACCACCATGCATGTGTATAGATAGAGTATGGAATTAGGTAGCTAAGTTTCTAAATACCTATACATATATTCACAGATGCAAGTGCATAACCAAATTGTTGTTAATCTATTTAGATCAAATATACTATCGTAATTTGTGCGTGTTCGTTTTTATCCCGGACGAGTTAGCTGCACAGTAAACCGCAACATTAGTACTGATCGCGCGGCCAAAAGTTCACCAGAGGACACTTTGAGGTTAAATACTGTGTATTTTTTACAAGCTAGGGCATGCAAGTGACTAATTAATCTTCCAAGCACCTCTTACTTTTCCTTGTACCCTTCTAACGGCCTCGTGCACAACCTCGGGTATTGCCGAATCCCTCCATCGATCGCTTGGTCCTTTCCAATCGATACAGGATTATTTGGTGATGTTATTCATAGTGTCTACCAAACTCCTTGTCAATCGAGTGTCAGGTGGCCTAACTCAGGCATATATGTGGTGCTAACTTGTTTGGCATTGGTCCTTCCCTACCTTTCGGCTCAACTCACACTCTCTTCATATTTATCTTCAACTGTCCGCCCCATTATCGTCATTCCACGAGATTGGCTACAACTAGGGCTGCAAACGAATCGAGCTGCTCGTGAGCAGCTCGCAACTCTGCTCGTTAGTAGCTCCTTCAAACTCAGCTCGAAAGTTAAACGAATGAGCTCGAGCTGCCGATTTTTTCAGCTCGTTTTGTAAACAAGCAGAGCTCGAGCTAGGTTAAACTCGGCTCGAGTCAGCTCGCGAGCCGGGGTTAGTAGACTTTTTACGTTAATTACTACAATTAGCATTAGCATTTTGATACCCCAACGCAGAATTTCTTACAAAAACATATTACATGTTGGAGTATTATTGTTCTAAAATTAAGATTATTTTCTTGTAGAGTATAAGAAAATGAAAGATAAATACTTTCACAATCAAAATTTTGGTTGTATTAGGCCTATGTGAGGATATATAGACATTTTTCATTGGTCCGTTAAGACTAGTGAACAAGCTCGAGCTCGAGTCAAGCCAAGCCCCGCTCGGCTCGAGCTCGACTCGTTAAGTTTTCATTGAGCTCGAGCTCGGATTCGTTAAAAACTTAATAAACAAATTTGAACATGGTAAAACTCAGCTCGGCTCAACTAGTTTGCAACCTTAGTCACAAGCGTAAGCCCTAAGCTTGGGAGCCCATTCATCACTTCGATAACGCGAGCTATACATCCTAATAATCTTGCATGTGGCTTCGGCTCTGTCCCTCTTAATTCAGCCCGATGTCAAGCCCTTTGGCCTTTGGTGGGGGAAAAAGAGCTTACTAGTAAGAATACTTGATTTAGAAGTATCTTCTTCTGCTGAAAAGTTTGAGAAAGAAGTACTTTGCGATCTCATGTCCGATTCTACAATAAAGTAAACAGATACGGTGATCTTTAAGAATGGAAATTTACTGAATGCAATTTGATTTGTAATTTTGAGACATGCTAACATCCATGCTGTTCAATTGTTGCATTATCTACTCCCTCCGTTCCAATTAATTTGAAGGTTCAACTTTTCTTTTTTAAGATGTTCCAAATTGATTGTCCCACTTTCCAAAATCAACAACAAAAAATATCCTATTTTCCCTCTTTGCCCTCGTCCAAATTCGTTTATTGGTTTTGCAGCTTTTGATTTGAATTCCTTCTTTGAGACTTTTGGATGCCCCGCCAAGTTTGCTCCCCATATTACCTGTAAATTGGAGCCAATTTTGCCGCTGACATCTCAGGATTTGGTAATATTTAGGAAACAACCGGTACCAGTTGTAGATTGGTAAAAAAGTTATTGCAAAAAATTTGAGGGGCAAAAATGGAAAATTCAAATTCTGTGCATGTAATAATTGATCTCTCTTAAAAAGTTGAAATCCCGGAATGGGACTCTCAAATTGGAACGAATGGAGTATATATTATTGACACTAATAGTACGTTGGATTTGTACTTATTAAAGTCAACACATCCGGGGGGGTCTGATCAATTTGGCTCTTGTATATAGATCGTTTGTTTCTCAAAAAAGTCAGCTCATCCGGGGATAAATTACGGTCCTCCATACATGAACTTAAACTAGCCCGGTTAATTAGGTTAGGTACCTGGTTAATTAAGTTAATCTAGGTCAAGGTTCTTAACCTTTAGTATACCCTCTGACTCTAATTCCTGTAGTAATTGACATGATATATTAGACAATTTCGTGATGAATTAATTGGAATTAAGGAAAGTTCTAGACATCCTCGTCGCCTGAAAAAACAAAATTAATAAATATGATTACTTTATACTATAATAATAAAATAGTCTTGACATTGCAAACTTTGCTTATGTTCCTACCAAGAGTTTTTAGTTTTTTTTTAATAGTCATGAACATATAAAATTTAATGGTCAAACTGTCAAAGTGTGGTGATTTAGATAGCGCGTGCCTAGGTTCATATTCAGACCATTCCTTGTCCACATTACACAGCAACTTTCAACCCTAGCTAACCCGGCTTGTTCGTGTCATTTCGTGTTCGTGTTAGAATTTTCTTAGCCTTAACCCGACTTGTTTAACTTTTCGTGTTATCGTGTCATATCATATTCGTGTTCCGCATCAGAAATAGCCGATCCTAAACTGCTAACTTCGTGTCAGGTATCGTGTCCTTTTTGTGTTATATTGTGTCGTGTTCGTGTCAAAATTCTGTCAACCCTAACCTGACTTGTTTAATTTTTCGTGTTACACATTCGTATTCCGTATAAAAAATAACCGACTCTAACCCGCTAATTTCATATTGGGTTCTCGTGTTATGTCGTAAATTTCCACCCCTATTCCTACCCTTATAGTTGGAACAAAGATTGGTAGTTACATGTAGGTTCCTTAATTAAGATAATTCACTTAAAAAAAAAAATTTGCCTATGCCAGTGTTTGAAAAACGCCAGGAAAGATTCGAAAACGCCGGGAAAAGTTTTAGCGGCGTTTTTGCAAACGCCTGGGAACGCCAATGTCGGCTTAGGTTTCTGCCATTTAAAAAACGTCGACAAAGATCTTTGGTGGTGTTTTTTGAAAAACGTTGGGATTGATGAATGAGTAAAAATCGCCTTTTTGGCGACGTTTTTCCAAAAACGCCAGGAAAAGTCACCTATGCCGGCGTTTCAAGTAACTATAGGTAATGAGGGAATTTGGGTTTGGAAAAAAAATTTGGGTTGGAAATGCCGCTAAAAAAAACTTCGGCAAAACCACTTTTTCTTGTAGTGATTGCCAACCTATCTTTTTTGGACTCCAAAATATGAAGTTTTTTCAAAATTGTCACAAATTGATTAAACCCTGATCACCGTGGCCAGGTTGGCATTTGGCAATTGCCAAGTACTTCTGATGAAAAATGGAGAAGTATGATAATTAAGGCCAAAAATGACGAAAATTTAACCCTTAACTTCCATCTGGGGGCCAATTGACGATTGTTCGGAATTTGAAGTATGATTGATGGAAAAATTCATAGTTGAAAGCAAAAATGAGGGATAATAATAAAAATGCTCTAGGGTGTAAATTGTAATCTATCCCTCAACTTTGTTAAACTTATGTTGTTCGGTTGTGGGTTTGAAAAAAATTTGGGTTTGATTTTTAGTTAATGAGTGATGAGAGAAAATACGGTAATAATTAGCGATTGGGGTAATGAGTACAGAGATGTAGAGAGAGAAATGAGATTCATGAAGGGATATAGGCCCCGTTTGATAAACCTCTCCCGGACTTGGGATTGGATTGTTAAGGTGGGGTATTAGCAATACCATGTTTGGTTTACAAATTGGGTCCGGATTCGTAGTCCGATCGGACTACTAAGACCCCAAATTGGAGGTATTAACAATACCCCTTGGACTTGGTATTACCAGTCCAATCCCATCCCTTAACACTACAATGACCAAACTCTCCCTCCCTGCTCAAGCCACCATATCTTTTGCCAGACTGGGTTGGTTTTTTGCTAGGCTGAGAGAGAGGAGGAAAAGGGGACGGGGAAGGGGAAGGGGTGGGTTTCCTGGGTTTTTTTTTTTTTTTTCCTGGGTTTATTTTGGTTTTGCCAATTTGCAAGGGCAAGGACAATGTGGAAAAAAAAATATTCCAATCATATCTCATTACGAATCCCATCATCTAATTCCAAGCAAAACAAACATGCAAATTACGAATCACATCTCCTTATGAATCCCATCTCCTTATAAATCTCATCTCCTTACGAATCCCACTCATCTAATACTTTTATCAAATGGGGGCATAGAGGTTTGAATGGAGAGAGAAATAAAAATAATAATTGAAAATATAGGTAACGAGGGGATTTGGGTTTGGAAAAAAATTTTCAAACCCAGAATGTATGTCTAGTCGTGATTCACGACCATTTATGATTCAGTACATATGGACAAAAGAGGTGTTGCAATTTGCAACTAATTTCACATAGGACCCGGCTCCTCTGCCGTCACTGCAGAGAGGGCCTTTGTCATTCCATTACAAACTGCTCGGATGATTCCCTTTTCGATCTTTTTTTTTTTTGCTGATATCTCGTGGATACCCTTAAAATCACGTTCTGAACACATTGAGCGGCTCGGATCATCACAAATATTTGGTCAGAAAAAGGGTGTCCTCACTTTAATACGGTAAGAATGCTCTTATAAGAAATTTTGTGTATATCCTTACCATATGCATACTAGTTATAGTCCTATTTTGTAGGGATGTTGTAGTATCAAATTGCCACTTGCATGAAAATGGGTACCCATGAGTGTGATACTATTTTATTTGGACTCCAAGAAAGGTAGATGGATGAAGAAACATTTGTGAAAAGGTAAGTAAGAATGAATTTGTGCCATAGAAGTAATTCCGCAAAATTCCTTATTCCTTTTTTTTCGATCATTACAGTAAATATGGCTTATCACAAGAATATGGGAACTTCTCATACACTAAGGCGATGTTCCAGTTAGATCTCCTCTCTTGGATCTCTTGGCTTAGACCTGGACTGAGCTCCTTCTTCCCAATTTCTCCTGTTTCCTTTGGCAAAACAAGAATGCATTTTCACCATATAGCTCTCAACTTATTATCGAATCCAACGAAAAACTAGGCCCAGTAATAATTTTTGAAAATAACATTCACCATCGTAAAGACATTAACTCGATCATTCATCCCTTCCATGGGCGTGGGCTTAGTCCGTAGTGGTGAGGCGGACGTTTTATAATTCAGAATCGCACGCAAGATCGGATTCCTAATTGCGTAACAGAAGCTCGTAAAAGAACAAAAAAGAAATTAAAAAGGAGTTGGAAAACTTGAGGGATGAGTTTTCCTGAGCAAAGAAGGATATTATTTTAACAGTCATATTGACCAACAACATTACCATAAATTTTACGAAAGTACTCAAAAACAACCTTGTTCGTTTTGGGATCTCAAAATTTCTGGGCACGGTCTCAAATAAATTTTTTCTATCCATCTCTCTTCACTCATTACTCTTAAAAACCTCTCTCAAAACTCAAACCGAACAGGGATTCAATATATATAGTTCAAATCTTGGCAGCATGACTGACATAGGATACTAATACATGGAGTGCATATTTTATATAGAAAAGAGATATGCCAACCTCACCAAAACCTAGAGGGATGGAGACATGGGAGTGGATTCAATTACATATCCACTCTACATAGCTGTTTTCTCTTTAAATTTATTTATTATCCAATTTTTATATTGCCTTTTTATTACCCCAATTATTCAATTTATTATTCAATTATTATATTGCCTTTTTATTGCTCCAATAATCTTTCAACTCAGCTACACAACAAAGGGGGGGAGAAAGGGACGGGTGGGATGAATGTGGACGAAGAGGCCGGTGGTAGCAAAAAAGATATGGTGAAACCACTCCCACGTGCAGGTACACGGCGCGTGGCCACCACAATTAGAAACAATTTTACTAAACTAGTGCTTATATGTGCCTACGGCACTATGCACCCCGGTAGTGCATTGGCATTTTTGTAATATATTTATAAGAGTGTGAATGTTTTCTTAAGAGAGTTAGAGAGCACACATCAGCCCTTGGATCAAATGAATCTCAGCCATTTTTTCAACTTCTGTTTGTGTGGTCTTCACACCCTTGTGTTTTATTAGGCAGATTCTTTTCGGAACTAATTTACCGGGAAAAAGTTTTTTTTTTTCCTTGGCGTAATTGTAGTAAGTGAGGCCAAGTTCTGCTGAGATTTTTGGATTTTTTCTTGTTTAGTCTTTTTTCAATTTTTTTGGCGTTTGTTAGTTTTGCGTCTAACTTTTGTAGATTATTGTTTCGTCATTGAGACGAATCAGAAAAGTAAAAAATTATTACTTTTATCCAAATATTTTTTGAAATTTCCAAGATAAAGATCAAAAAACGTTTATCTCGAATATTTCCAGAAATATTTGGGTAATAGTCAATAAATTTTTACTTTTTCAATTCGTCTTGACGAGGTAAATCAATAATTCACAAAAATTAGACGCAAAACTAACAAATGCGAAAAAAAAAAATTGAATAAGAACCAAACAAGAAAAAAAACCCAAAAAGTTCAAAGGCCCTCAGCAGAATTTAGCCTGAGATTTAATACATACTAAATACATGAGAGTACATGATGCCTACCACTTCACCTACGGAAAAATATTTGTTATTTTGTAATAGAAAATGCTACTCAAATAAACTTTCCTTCCATGTTTAATCATTTCTTATTAAAGTAGCTTAGATGTTGAAAATTTGACGTGAGTTATGAGAAAGCCAGAGGTGATTGATTTTCCTACTTTTTTCCTATGATTGTAAATTTTTGTTGACATTTTGCAAACAAATTTATAACTTTATCCTTCCATATTTTTAAAATTGCACACCTAACACGATAGAATACACACAAAAGAGAGAGAGAGAGAGAGAGAGAGAGAGAGAGAGAGAGAATGCATTATATAAAATGAAAATGTGGAAATCACTTGACTAATAGTTATATTAAGCAATTGGAATAACTTAATTACAACTTAATATGAAGCCCATTCCGAATGTGAAAAAAAAAAAAAAAAAAAGTTTCTTGAAATTCTTTCGTCGGTGAGTTTTTATTACTCCTATATTTTCTCAGGACTAAGGTTATCTAGTCTTTGTCACAAAAAAAAAAATTAAAAACAATATGAGCCATATACATACAGAATCAAGATCCCTTCACAAGATACAACATAATTCCATTCGATGATTCAAGTCGTTTATTTTGTAAACTTGTTATATATTAATTGTGAAAAAAATCAAGTTACTCGCGCATCAACTAATAGATTAGTCTAATTATACTTATTCATAGATAGATGTAGTCTGACACTCTATTTATCTTGTGACAAATATACTTTGTATGAACAGATACCGGGGTAGATCACTCTAAATTTTTTTGCGTCGACAATAAACACACCTAAGCCTACAAAACGAACGGTTCAGTTGATCTAATTTTGAAAGTAATGAATTCCATTTGCATGAATTAACAGAGGTGAGGATAGTGGTTCGAATGGAAAGTCCACAAGAGACATTTTAAAATTGTTCTAATGTTCGTATTTTCTAGATTTTTTTTTATTGTTATATTCCATACGTACTTGAAGAGTACAAAAAAGGATCAAAGATTACTATTATGGAGAGTACTATCTTTTTCTTTTTAAAGGGGAAAAAATAAGCAAATTTTAGGTTCTGTTTGGAACTCAGAGAAAAGAAAGGAAAATTAAAGAATTTCTCCTCTTATTGTTTGGTTAGAAGAGAAAGAGAGAAGAAAATAAAGATTTTAAGTGTAATGAATAATAAATTTTTCCTCATATTTTCCTCTCATTTTCCTACCTTTTTCTTTTCCTTTCCTTTCTTTTCTTTTCTACAGATTCCAAACAAAGCTTTAATTTTTCAAATCAAAGCCTAAGCACTAGTTCCTCTAATCAATCAAACAGGTGAAACGTCTCACGTGCTTTTAACTTTTTTGGAGTCAGTTTATGCGGAGCTTTGTTCCGACTTAAATTGCGCTTCTCATAAGTTAACGATGAGATAGGACCACCATAATTAATCGAAATGTACGTAAACTCTGTATCTGGCACATGAGTTATCCACACACAAAAAGTACTGGTACTAGTTTCTCTACTTTTACCTTTGGTGATTGGTCCGTGCTTTCAACAGGCATCATGGCATCGCGTAGGGTTGAGTTCAGGCATATTCTAAAGAAATGCCTATTTTCAGAAAAAGCCACATTGTTTTGCAGTATTGCACACATATCCTCTATTTACCATTGATCTGTAACAAACGGACATAATTCTAGGCTTTCTTTTTTTATATATGGTTTTAGGTCACGTTTTACAAAAGTTCTTATTTTTTAAGTACTTATTTTTTATTTTACGAGACAGGACATACTCTCACAAGTACACCACCTTTAATTTGAAAAATAAATAGGTTAGCGAAATGGGGCCTAGTGTCACCTGTAAATTTTTGAAAACTATTAGAGTAGTCGATTGCATAAGTAGGGTACCACTAATTTATGTTCACCATCAATCTTAAAGTTGCCTCTTTTAGTAATCTTTGCCTTAAATGGCTAAGTGGCTTAAAATCTACCCAATGAAACTATAAAGGTGTGAGGATCATACAAACACAAGTTGAAAGAATAGTTGAGATTCATTTGATCCAAGGGCTGATGTGTGCTCTTCAACTCTCTTAAGAAAATACCCACACTCTTACAAATATATTACAAAAATGCCATCAGTTCTTATTACCCACTGCTTGGCTTCTGGCGTTGGCATAAAAAATTTAAAATATATTACAAAAATGCCCTACGCACCCTACAACACTACCGGAGTGCGTAGTGCCATAGGCACGGCCAAACACTAGTGTATAATAAAAGACAAGACATTAATTTTAAAAAACTTATCAAATTTTACTAGATTTGCCTTTCCAAAAATACAAGATAAGAGCACCTACAAATCATAACCATAAAGTTTTTCTTCCTTTACAATCAAATACAATGAGATAATACTAAACTTAATAAGCGTTCTAAACATAAAAAACAACTCACAATGTACAATTTTCAAAGAGAGAAACTTGTGAAACGAATAAATGGGTCTTCCATTATTGTTAATAAAAGGGATTGAGTTCATATACCATAAAGCTCAAACAATTTATACTGAAGACTTGTATAGTTTTGAAGGAGGTAAAGTAAACGTACTCCCATAAAGTATACTATTGTGAGTCTGAAAAATGCAGGAAATCATGTGATTTCCGGATCACGGTTACACAAGAAGTGATCCTAATCTTGACTTTGGCTGAATATTTCTCTGAAATGTTTGAATATTTTACCAAAATGATTACCAAAACATAGAAACTGTTTAACATATTCAATTCATTAGGCCTGTTTGCACATGATAATCGTGCGCGTTCATTGGTCATGATTCAACGTAGTGTCCTGTAATGTGGGTGACCAAAATGAGCGAAATCAAAACTGAAAGCATGAAACCTCCTTTCTGAAAATTTCGTATTACTAGAATTTTGTGAGAATGAGGATCAAGAACGGGAACCTAGTTCGAAAATAAAGTGAGAGAACCGAAGATTCCACTGAAAAATTATGTAACCTAGATTCAACAGGCACACATAGGATTAGGACCAGAATTTCTCAGCATTTGGTTTCTCTTCTGAAAGGGAAAAGAAATTACGGGGTATCTTGTGAATAAGCATAAACAAGAGGGGTTCTTCCACAAACACCCCACTGTCAACACTACACAAAAATCCAAACAAGAGCAAATAAAAAAATTCCAAAATAAAAAAGACAAGCTTTTTCTGAAGAGAAAACCCCCAAATAATGGAGGTGAGGAGTGGGGAGCCATTGGATTTTGCAGATGAGAGAGAAAGTACTAGAGAGAGAAAGAAAGCCTTGTAGAATCCCAATGCACAGATAGATAGAGAAACCTCATAGAAATACCAGAATACAGATAGAGAGAGAAAGAGAGAAGATAGAGAGACATGGAGAGACAGCTGAGAGTGTCTACTGTGTGGACTCTCTGAGCTCCTTGTCACAACCCCCAATCAATCTCAACGGATGTGGAGAGAGATACAAAAAACAATTCCCCTCCTCCCCAATCCCATGTACTAGTAAAAAACCCATCTTGTATCTCTCTCCACATCTCTCCTCCTCCCTCTCTCTCTCTCTCCTCCCGTCTCTATCTCTCTCTAGAATCTCATGATGCCTTGATCCAAAACCTAGATCCCTTGCAATTTCCCGACCATGAGAGAAGATCCGTCCGGCGGCGGTGTAACGCCGTCGCCGTCAGATCGAACAGCCATCCTGACGGACTACATCTCGCCGTTTCCCGACCAGATCCTCGACAACGTCCTCGAGAACGTGCTCCACTACTTAACCTCCCGCCAGGACCGAAACTCCGCATCCCTGGTCTGCAAATCGTGGTACCGTGTGGAGGCCCTCACCCGATCCGACCTCTTCATCGGCAACTGCTACGCCGTCTCCCCCCGCCGCGCCACGGAGCGGTTCCGCCGCGTGACGGCCGTGACCCTGAAAGGCAAACCCAGGTTCGCCGACTTCAACCTCATGCCGCCGCAGTGGGGCGCGCACTTCGCCCCCTGGGTCAACTGTATGGGCCAGTGCTACCGCGCGCTGGAGAAGGTCTGCTTGAAGAGGATGTCGGTCAAGGACGACGATCTGGAGCTGCTCGCGCATTACTTCCCCTTGTTTAAGGAGCTCGTGCTGGTTTGCTGTGATGGGTTTGGGACCAGTGGGCTCGCTGTGGTTGCCAACAAGTGCAGGTATACATACATACCTTTTAGGGTTCTTCCGAATTTGAGTGAAAGCTTCATTTTAAAATGAAAAGTATGAATCTTTTACTCAAATTTATGCTTATATTGGATCTAAGCATAAATCTGGTTGCTAATAATGCGAGGTATAGACCTTTTATCTTTCCGAATTTGAGTATGAATCTTTTACTCAAATTTATAAAGCATAAATCTGGTTGGTAATAAGTGCAGTTATACCTTTGGGGTTTCGATATAGATCTGTTCATATTTTTTTTTAGATTTTTTTGTTGAGTTTCTTTCTCCTGATTCGTGTTTATTGAGAAAGATCAGTAAAAAAGTTTGCTGTGGTAGGAAGTAAGGCCTTACTCAAGGTTTAGGGCCCGGGATTAGTTGCTCCCTTTAATCTAGGGTCCGAGATTAGTTGAGGTGCGCGTTAGTTGACCAGATCGGCGGTTATGAAAAGTAGAAGATTCATTGAAGTTTGAAATTGCCATGTTGGGCTTAAACTTACTCTGAGTTTGCAGGATCAACTGTCTCCGCTGGTAAAAGATCCTTGGGTCAATGGAGGTTTTTCCGGTAGTGAGATTTTGGGGGTTGGGATTAGTTTGGTTGAGGTGTTGGTAAGTTGGCCCGTTAATTCAGGGTCTGGGTTGAGGTGTGTGTGGGTTGCCCCGATCACTGGTTGTGAACTAAAAAAAGATTCATCGAAGTTCGAAATTAGCTTGTGTTTTCTTACTATGTTGTTCAATGTGCATATACTTTTACCTTCCTTAGTTTTATGAACAATTAAGTTCTCCATTTGGTGTGATTCTGTTGAAAATGATTGTAGCTCATCTTTTGTTCTCTTAATTGGATGAGATGTTTCTTGAAAGGTTGGTGATACCTCGATTTGTTTTGCATCAATTAATCTGAACACTGATTTATACATTGTGGCTTTCCTTGGAACTAACTGGAATCACTGGATGCTTCATTTAGAATCATGTGAAAGTGCAAAGGGTAAGGCTCTGTTTGGATTTCAATGGAAGGAAATTGACATTTATTATTCAATGGGAGAAGCTCAAGTATAGATTTTGAAGTTTACGTATGGATTTTTGATATTGAGTTTGTGAGCTTTATAATGATGGATTTGGAATGATTACTTGATAGGTGCAATTTGTAATCCTTCACGTTCGACATTGGAATAGTGTGTGTGTTTCTGCAATGTAGTGTTTATCAGTTATCACTCCACTTTAAGAGTTCAATTGAACTCATGTAAAGTCTTTAATGGGAGAAGATTTTGATATCCTTGTCAATCTTGAAATGATTTTATCGCAGGAAACTTCGAGTGCTTGATCTTATCGATGACGAGGTTAACGACGATGAGGTTGATTGGATTTCTTTTTTCCCGGCGGGCGAAACTTGTCTTGAGTCTCTAATCTTTGACTGCATTGAATGCCCAATAAATTTCGAGGCATTGGAGCGACTGGTGGAAAGATCTCCTTCATTGAAGAAACTTAGACTGAATCGGTTTGTTAGCATCGGGCAGCTTCACCGCCTAATGACTCGAGCTCCACGGCTCACTCATCTTGGTACAGGATCATTTAGTCCTTCAGAGATTGTCGTTCACGGAGATCAGGAACCAGATTACACCTCTGCTTTTGGTGCTTGCAGCAGATCGCTAGTTTGTCTCTCAGGTTTTAGGGATATCGTTCCGGATTATCTCCCTGCGATCTACTCAGTCTGTGCTAACATCACCTCCCTAAATTTTAGTTATGCCAACATCACCGCAGAACAATTTACACCAGTCATACGCCGCTGCCACAAACTCCAGATTTTTTGGGTATGTAGTTGATTTGTTTGTGTATCTTAAATAATCAGGTTTTTTTGGTATGTGGTAGATTTGTGGGGGTGTTAATAATCTGAGTTTTTGGTTACATGGGAGATTTGTTCTTGCATATTAAAGTCAATTGAGCTTCTTTTAGTGAAGGCTTGCTTTCTATGTCTACAGGCGCTCGATTCGATACGTGATGAAGGACTTCAGGCAGTTGCCGCGACGTGCAAGGATCTCCGCGAGCTTAGGGTTTTTCCTGTCGATGCTCGCGAGGATAGTGAGGGCCCCGTTTCTGATGTCGGTTTCCGTGCAATTTCTGAGGGATGTAGGAAACTGCAATCAATTCTATATTTTTGCCAGCGAATGACGAATGAAGCAGTGATAGCCATGTCAAAGAACTGTCCTGACCTTTTGGTGTTCCGTCTTTGCATAATGGGGCGTCGTCGCCCTGACTACATTACAAAAGAACCCATGGATGAGGGTTTTGGAGCCATAGTCAAGAATTGTAAGAAACTCACACGACTTGCAGTATCTGGTTTACTAACCGATAGGGCTTTCAGCTACATTGGACAATATGGGAAACTGGTTAGGACCCTTTCCGTTGCTTTTGCTGGGGACAGTGACATGGCACTGAAATATGTGCTCGAGGGATGCCCTAAATTGCAGAAGCTTGAGATCAGAGACAGCCCATTTGGAGATTCGGCTTTGCGTTCCGGTTTGCAACATTTTTACAATATGAGATTTCTATGGATGTCTTCGTGTAGGTTAACTCGACAAGCATGTAAGGAGATTGCTCAACAATTGCCCCATCTTGTGGTGGAAGTGATCAATGGGAATGTGGAGGAAGAAGTGAAAGATGACTTTGTTGACATTCTATATATGTATAGGTCCCTAGAGGGTCCAAGGGCTGATGTACCAAGCTTCGTGAACATCCTATAGACTTGCTTAGTGGGAAAATCCTATAGACTTGCTAAGTGGGCTACTTTCGTGACCCACGATTTTTTTCTCTCTGAAACGACACAAGAAGCTGCATATGTTCTTGGCTTGAGCTTATTGGACTGCATTCAAAAGCCGAAGCGCTCTAAAGGAACCTATGGTTCATCGAGACGACATATGGAAACGAGCTTAACGGTGAAGATGATTGTCTCTGAAGGGATTCAACAATCCCATGTTGTTGTGTTGGTACGCATTTGAACTTCTTTTTTTTTTCTATGTTTCCCTCTGCATTGTTATTCATTTTCATACAATGTAGTTTTCTTCTAGAGTTAGCGAGGAGGAGGAGGAAATCGTTCAGCTGCATTTAAAGATTGTTTAGTTATTTGTTATGTACTATTACACTGGATCATATTTGTTGAGGGTCCCGAAATTCAAAAACTATTTGTTCCGATCCTTTATTCACCCTTCCAGTAGAATTGAGTCCTCTTGTTATCCAGTTTGGTATTTTAGTTTTTGAAGTCTTGAAGCTGTAGCTCGTGAGAACTAATGCATGCTCATAATGCTAAATGTTTATTTTCTGTTTCTGTATTTATTCTCAGCTGTGTAGTACTTTGAGTAAGTTACTTCATGAGCCATTTTGGTTGCCAAAATCAGAATTTAGCAAAAATATACAAGGCAAAGTGGTGCTGCACCCAAAGTTGCTGCCAAAAAATGGAAACGTCATATTGGGTGCCAAATTTGGCAAATCATTTAAACAAGGAGTATGGATATGGCATCGAAATATGAGGGATTTGGATCCTCTTCAGTCCAATTTGGACTGGAGGAGACTGTCCAAATTTAAACCGTCCAATGATGCAATCAATGGTTCGGATTTGCTCAAACAACCATTGATATTTGTTCCAGGTATGGACTGTTTCGTCCTGGACTGTGGAGGATCCGATCCCAAATATGGGACCTGTGTATTGCAATGGTGTGAATTTGTGAATGTGTCAAAATTATACTAAACCGGTGCAGCTGCATGATTGTTAGGTTTATCTGGTAAAGAATTTGTATTTACTTTCAGATATCTGTTGTTCTTAGTGATCTGAACCCGGGGATGTTGTCGAACAGCTTTCTGTTGAGTGGATGCAGAGCGGCCAATCCGACCATTCATCTCTGCACGGATAGCTCGGATGCAATTTGAGCGCATACAAATCGAATACAAATCTGAATCGTTCATTGCTCGGTTAAGTTCCGAACTGTCGATTGCCGATATGTGGTGTTATTAGCATCTGACTGTTGAATTCCAGTGTGAGCAAATGGGGTAATAAATGCCAAATATGCAAATGGACCATATGGTAGAGGGAGAGGGAGGTTGGTTGTGTCTTTTGCCTTTTTCTGTTTGTGGAGTGATCATCTTGATAGTGAGGCCCATTTTAATGATGTGAGGAAAAAGGCGTATTTTTTTTTTGTGAGGGGAAAAAGTATTTTGTACAAGTACAAATTGCATGGACCTTGTGGGTCCCACTTTCTCCTTTTTCTCCACCCTATGGACGGTCCCGATTCTCTCTCTCACATCCATCTGTGAGAAGGACCCTCTCCACACTGGAAACAGAGCTCGTGTAAAGTCCATAGATTTTGGGTGTACCTTTAATCATGATTTGGTATTTTGGTCATTGGCTCTTTTAAGTTGGAGGGTAGCTTGCAATTCTTTCCATATTTGTTGGGACTAACATATCCTCTTACCTTTGAGTAGATGAGATCCGTTCCGCTAATGTTTTTATTTTATAAATATTTATTTTTTGTTTTACGAGACAATTTGTTCTCTCACGGTACTTATTTTCCATCTTTTTTGGGTTTATTCTTGTTTAGATGATTTTTAAGATTTTGGCTGCCCGAACTTACTGAGACCTTTCAAGTAGGATAAAATCTTAATCGGTCTTGCTATTGTCAGCTCATTAGACTGATGATAAGCACATTAGAAAATAAGAAAAACACATTTTTTTGTACCTTTTACATATTTTAATACATATTCCAATCTTAATTTTAGAATTTTCCAATCTTAATTTCTTGCCCTTCCTCCCAAAAGTACAACATGATTAATGATCAACTATGTCTAGCCCTTATCTTCCACAAATGTTAACTTCTGAATCAACTATCGATGTCCGATAGAGCTGATTTTTTTTTTAGAAAAATACTCTTATACTGTACCTAAAGTGCGGCCCATTTTGATCACCGTTGTAGGTCCAAGGTGGATTCATATAACTGTATAGAAGTAGAGCACAGGGGACTGGACGGGAGCCTAGTTTGGAGCTTATACAGATAAGTATATAATTTAGGCATATGAATTATATGTGGTGGTGAACTCTGCCTTCTTTGTTGGTGTGGTCTCTGGCAAGATATAATAGGAGTAAAAGATAAGCTTATCAACAAAGTGGGATCTGACTGTGCCATACAACTAAGTGATGGGAAACAAGTTTGGCTTCCCTTTCCTCTCTAAACCATTCATAGGTGCAGGTGGACCAAACCCAATGTGTTTTCCCCTCTTTCCAAGATCTCTCTGTTTTTTTTTTTTTTTTTCGCTAATCCTAACCTACTTTATCTTAAAAGACTTGAAAGGAGATGTGTGCTTACGAGAATCGAACCCTAACCACGTGCATGGGAGTATAACAGAGGCACCGACTGTGCTGCACTGCACTCTCTCTCTCTGTTTAGACGATTAAGGATGTCCGGGTCAACTTACGTGCACCTCGACTAATCATCTCCTCTGTCCAGTCAAAGGCAGTCATCCACACGGGACTAGAAAATTCATAAGAAATTACGTTCTTGCAACCTGACCCTACGAATCGAACCCTAATCGACTGTGTCGAGAGCACACTCACCAACAACCAACCGGACTAACCGAGGGTCCCCCCTTGTCTCGTTGAGTGTCATCCGGGTCGGGTGATGCAGCAAAAGGGAGGGCCAGTATAGGACGGGATAAGATGAAGAATGTGGTGCTGCAGAATTGAACTTACAAAAAGGATTTTGATTTTGATTTTTCAGTTCTTGCCTTTATCCTCGTTGCTTACAGTGGGTACAGTGCAGTGGACGACCTTCTTCTTCTTCTTCTTTTTTTTTTTTGTGGTATTTATCTTGACAGAATTGGCCCCCCTTATATATAAAAAATATCTGCATTGACGTAAATTTGCAAGGATACAGTCTAGGCCGTTCAAAACACGTTTTCAAATCGGTAAAAGATTAAACCGGATTAGTTTCGATTTTTAAGATCCCGTCCGGGATTCATTTTTATGATCGAAAACCGTTTATGGGTTCACAAGTTCATCATGCGAGAAATGACTTGATAGACAATTCGTACAACATGTGATCGATTCACATTAATTAATCTTTGGTTGAATGAATTTTGATTCAGTGTGGTAGTCTTTCTTTTCTTGCTAGTCTTTCTCAAACTTATACTTCAAAAAATAATAGAGATTTGATAAATTCAACGGGTCGTAGGCCATTCCTATCAAAAGGGTTGATTGAGACCAACGCCAAAACAATATAGTAGTAATTTTTTATTTTTTTTTGAAAATAAAAATTGCAAGAAAAAAATTGTATAAATACGTGTCTAGATTTATAAATATATATCTGTAAATAATTTTTTTTTGAGTTAATAGAATTTGTACAAAAGATTTGGTGAAAATAATGTGTGGAGATATTTTTGTGATATTTCACCCATCAACATTATTTATTTATATATTTATTTTATTTTTGGTTATATTTTTCCTGTTGGTATATCCTGTTCCCACTTACAATATCATTGTGTAATTTTTGTGGAAAATGACGTCCACAATAATGACTGGATACTCTCAAGTCTCAAAAAAAAAAAGCATCTTCCAATCATACCCGTCCAATCTATTCCCATAGGTTCTCTTTACAATTTAGGTATTCGGGTCAGCTTTTACGCACCTCAACTCGTGAGCAGACGTGTCTTATATGAATAGATGTGTCTCCTGTTAGGAATCTGCTCTGCCTGAGGTCTTCCCATGTGCGCGTAAAGCCCAATTTGTTGGGGAGTATCCACAGAGTCCGGACCACATTACATGGACCCAATATACACTGACTGACCCAATTTTTTTTTGTTGGAAAAGTGACGGCCTAGAACATGTTTTGATAATTAATACCCGCCAAGAACATGCTTGTTTATCTGATGTGGAACTCAATCATTACACATGTTCCTAACGTCTCCTCCCTTAGTAACCATTCGGAATAATCACCAGTTGGCCTAAGGAGAGGGACGCCTGGAGGGGAAGGAAGAGAGAAGGTGGCTAGAGTTCTTTTCTAAGATTTGGGTATCGGACAAGGTGGATATGGGTAGTATTTTGCCAAAAATTATTCTCAAATCAAAATTGATACTTCACAAAAACAATTTTTAAGCAATTTCAAAAGTTATTTTTAGCATAACTGCGAAAAAAGATGTGATAAACAATTTGACACCACTTTCAAGGCATGAGAATCATATATTAGATTCTACGATATGAACCGTCGGCTTGAAATGTCTACGTCTAACTAGAGAGAATTCAATTTCTTAGGGCTCGTTTGAAAGTTGTGGAAAGAAAGAGAGAAGAAGAGAAAATTTTACAAAAACATTTCGATCCCTTCTCTCGTTTTGTTGACAAATAGAAAAACAGACAGTAAATTTTTCTCGCAACTTTCTTTAATTTTGTTTTTAATCACATTCATAATCATGAATGGGAGCAAAAGTTCCAACCACTAAAGTAAGCTAAAGGCCCCGTTTCTTTTAAAAATTTTGCATATCTTATAATTTATTAGCTTTTGTGAAGTTGCTCATATGTACTAAACTAAAACATCCGACATATTTTTTTCGACTAGCTAACTCAACACATTTTCTACAACTTTTAGTTTAGTAAAAAAAAACTTGACGTTTATGGGCTACAAGAAATAGTCCATAACTTAACGTCTGCTTAGCGAAAACACCCCCTAAAATTAGTTTACAATGATACATATGAAGGTTTGTTAGCAATATTTTCCATGATTAATCTTTGCTCTACCAATCCAAATGACTTTGAAATAATTAATGGCGTCGGTTGTTATTTCTAATAAAGTTTTAATTATACTTTTTCATAGCTTATTTAAAGACTTTAATTAAATAAAAGTGGTAAATATGTTTGGTGCAACTTTTTGTTAAAAATAAAATAATAAAAAAAATAGTGAAATAATTAGTCGTAGAATAGCTTATTACCCAATACATGTTTACATTGCCATTAACAATTCTATAGAAAAGCACTCATGAAGAGTGTTTTATTGTTAAACGTCCTGCATTTCCAAATAAGCTAAAAAATGCAAATTAGAGCTTAAATTATCTCACTTTTTTAGGTCAAATAAGTTAGAAAAGGTAAATAAGTGATGGTTCATAATTGCTTTCGAAGAGGCAAACCATGCACATTCTTTTATCTTCTTTATGTAAATAAGCTAAATAATTTAGTTGTAAATGCTGACAAAGTGTTTCTCTCTCTAACCAAGATCATCTCTCTCTTAAATCCCTAGCCAGCTCTCTTCCTTCCCCTTCCCCTTCCCCTTCCTCTTCCTAGGGTTTTCATGACCTTTATGCGACGACGAGAGGACAAGACTTTGCTTTTCATGGGTTTTCATCACCTTTATAGTGATGGATTTTCTCGCTTTCAATGATCCCTTCTTTTAAATAAGGGTTTTCTCCCTCGATCTCAAACTGAGAGTTTCTTTGTTGTATTCCATCTTTTTCTTTCTATTGGCTTCCCCTTCATCAAAGGTGCAGGTCCAGATTTCGACAGTGGCAGTGCTCGTGGTACTCTGATGAAAGGCGGTGGTGGTGGTGGTCCAATAACAAATCAAATCTTGCCAGCCTCGCTGTTACGGGTGTTTGGATTTTTAATCATTATGAATTTTCTTTTGCACGTATGAGTGAGAAATGGGGTGGCCAGTCTTTGGCTAGGAGGCATAATAGTGGTTTATGTGTGTACCTAGAAAGGCTACCCTCCTTTGTGGCTTCCCAATCCTCTTATCAAGGACGAATGTTACTATTAGGTGATTATCTTGTGCACATGTATTTCCTATAAGGGTGTGTTCCACTAACTAATTGAAGATGATGTATTGTGAAAAAATGACATGTCTCGTAAAATAGAAAATAAAATATTTAAAAAATATAAACCTTAACAGAACGGAGCCTCATTGAATCTATTGCCATTTTGGAAAAAATATTGCTAACAAAGTGGATCAGATGAGCTTAAAAAAATAGATGGATTTTTTTTTTCCCTTATAAATTGGTGTAGTTAATTAGTAATTCTTTTGGTCACAGTGCAAGTTGATGACTTCTTAATTCTGCCACCGGATTGCTGTGGAGCGTGGCCGACATTTTTTGGCTGGGAACGGATTATTTTATAGAGACCTGTTTGGATCAAAGGAAATTAAAGGAAACGGAATCCTAGTAATGTGGGCTAGATTCTGATTTTTCTTTTGCCAAGTTGGGTCAAAATTAAATTCTATCCAAATTCAATTAATCTCAACCAGGGAAATTCAAGAAATAAAAAATATATATATATATTTGACGAAAAACTGAGAAAAGTTCGCGAAAGGCGAAAACAAAGTTCATATTTTTTTTACATTTTATTTTTTTTCCTCTTTGAGGCAAATCTAACTATAGTAAATTTTTTCATCAAAAGCACAAAAAAAATCACAAAAAAAACGAAGATTAATATTATCAAAAGGTTTGAATAATCCAAACTATGAAAGGGTTTTTATAATACATCGTTGGTGGACTCCCTTAATTGGCAAAAAATCAAGAAAAGGTTTTTGCGTTCACTTTTTCTGCAAAAATTTATTTAGGAGGATGGATGAACAAAATCACGGAATTATTTTAGTTAATTTAATTAATTTGGCTTATTATTCTCTAATTGGCAGAATAAGTAGGATTTATTTGCTTCTAGAGAACCTACCTCATTGATTTAGCAATGAGAATTGTTCCCTTTTACTTAAATTTCTGCCAAAATGCTAATAGTTTCTAACGAAGCAAATTGAGCTGAATAATAAGCTGTTGGGTTTGTTCGGCTAAATAAGTCAAATGGCTTATTTTTTTGTCTTTGTTCAACTTTTTTTTCGCACTTGTTAGTTTTTCGTCAAATTTTTGTGGATTATTGATTCGTCATGATAAGAGAAATCTAATTAAAAACTACAAAATTATGATTGAAACCCAAATTATTTTGAATAAAGACGAAAAAATTGGCTTATCTTTGTCTTTATTCAAAAAATTTAGTTTTCGATCGCAATTTTTTACTTTTTAGATTCCTCCCATCAAAAAAATCAATAATCCACAAAAAGTTGACGAAAACTAACCAATGGGGAAAAAATTTTGAATAAGGACAAAAAAAAAAAACCATTTGACTTATTTATTAGCCAAACAATAGTTTGACTAGGAATTTGGAAAATTATCGATTTTTAAAATATGTTTACCCAAATATAAAAATATGTCCAAATTTTACTTATTTAATTACGTTGAGCTTGAGTCATTATTTTTGTACTAGACTGTAGCTCCGTTTCGCTAAAGTTTTTTTTTAAGTACTTATCTCCCGTTTTACAAAATAAGTCATTCTATCACAATATATTATATTTAATTCATAAAATAAGCACTTTCCTTAATTCCTTAATAGAACGGAGCCTAAGAAATTTATCGATCAAATTACTTAAGCTTAGGTTGAATACTTAATGAGCTTTTAAAAACATTTTTCTATTTTTGCGTGGCTATCATTTGAGTCGATCGATATCCAGTGAACATTTAAGATATTGAACAAAAGTCTATCTAGAATTGAATTAGTACGGTTACCAATTCTAGTTTAACATTGTCCGAACCAAGTTATGAACACAAGTGTGTTCAAAGCCTGCACATGACCCAACATGAATACGTGATGCAAATGGGACCTATGACTCGGGATGACTGTGGACACATCTGAATGCGTATCTAAAACCAAACATCTTTTGTCCAATGTATTTCCCAAACCAATAACACTTGTTATGGAACAAAAAAAAAAAAAAAAAAGATCTTTTCCTCGGGCCTGAACACTTGTTAGATATTTACCCACCCATTAGATAAAGAAAAAAAAAACTACAGTAAAATTGTTGAAGTTTAAAAACAAAACGACGAAATTTTGCAAAATACATATGATTATTTTCGAAACTAAATAGAATACTTTTCGAAAATTATTTTTTCAAAGTACATATACTTTGTAATCCTCCTCATTCTTCGCATTTACTTTTTGCCGCAAATGCTACGTGATCGTTTATAAACAATTTCGATCGTATTTCAAAAAGGAGAGAATTTTTCGTTGCAGTATTTCTGATTAAAACGATCTAGTTTTATGCGGATTTGTTTGTTCATCGTCATTGAAAATATACCAGTTTGGATTTTGAGGGAGGTTTTTGAGAGTAATGAGTGGATAGAGATAAATAGAGAAAATTGATTGGGGACCCTGTGCGGGGGTTTTGAGACCCAAAACGAACAAGATGCATGTGATACTCTCTGTCGGACCACTTTTTCACTATCTCTCCTAAAACCAATTGGTGTTAAGAAGAGCTCCAATTAAGTTTTTTATGGCATTCGATATCGCACTCCCAAATCTATTTTTAGAGCGGTCGCAGAGAGTGGCATTGTGTAACTAAATCCATCGGGGTACTCCGGCCCTGGCACTCTCGAACAAAAAAAAAAAAAAAGAAAACCTAAATTAAATGATTGAGCATCGTAAAACTTATTCACGACTCCTTCGTGAATAAGTTTTTCTGGTACCAAAACATAAGATAATTGATTGCAAAAATCAATAGTTATCCGGTCACTTGCGTGGGATAGCATCTCATCAACTATGGAGTTCTTTCCCAAAGGGAAAGAGATATATAACGAAATGCTTTGGAAATTGAGGGCATGACAATCCATTCATTTTGATTAATTTGGCATACAAACAAACAAAAAAAAACCGAATTGATATTGACTTTGTTGATATGATGTTTAATTACAATTTCCTCAATCCTCATTCGATTAAAATAGCGCGGTTTCTAAACTTTTTGGAGCGATTAATCCAAAAAATATACTTTCTGTCCAATAGAACGATTAACCCAAAAAATTGGCCATAATCTAGTAAGAATCAATGAAAACAACCAAGAAGATCGTAATCATTCCATTAGATGAGATGAGATGAATCAGAAAGTATAAAAGTATGACAAAAAGCCAAAGAAAGTTTACTAAAGACGAATAAAGTTCGAAAAAGACAATTTCTGCTATCATTTAGTGCCTTTAGCGTCGTCTTATATGATTTCTTTTTCAATTTCTCTCATAGAGAAGAACAATTAATCCAAAACATTCGGCCCGGATCTAATAAAAATTAAGAGAAAACAACAACAAAAAATATAGTAACAAAATTACGGCAAAAAGTTAAGATAATGGCAACCTAAAACCCTCCTCAACCCATCCTTGTTACTCCTTTTGTCATACTCTGTCAAGGTTGTCAAGTTGATGGAGAAATATCTGCCCAAATATCTCTCTCTCTCTCTCTCTCTCTCTCTCTCTCTCTCTCTCTCTCGTTTTTGATTACCATGGTGTCAAATCTTTACATTGCAGGTGGTATATATTTTGAGGATAGATATGAATGACGTACAAGATTGAATTGCGCATGGTTAGGAAACACATGCTTAGAGCTTGAAATATAGATTGTGATTGGTGTCCTTTGGTCAATGAACGTAAATGATAAGGTTTGGAGTTAGAGAAAGGGAAAGGTGTAGATTGTTAATCTGATATGATGCAAAATGGCGAAGAAACGCCTCTCGTGTCGCCATTTCTCATGTGATGCAAAATGAGACCTGCAATACTATTATTTGACGATCTAAGCAGTAGTTCATTTTGTAACTTACCATATGTGCGTTGTCTCTACCGATCACAGAATGGGTGGAAACAGAAAGTCTAAAGAAAATATGATTCGATGGAGTCTTTACCGACCTCTAGATAATTAATTACTTGATTTTTTTGCATGGACGTTATCAACATAGCAACAACCAAATGTTAGATCGATCACTACATAGCAACAACCATATATTGATGTGGCCATCAATAGCTTTCCCATTTGTTCTGATGCTTAATTTGGTTTCAGAAATTTATAACTTGACAATTGACAACTCATCATAGGATTTTTTTTGAGGCTTCAGGTAATGGTTTCGGCAAGAGAAATAACTTGACAAAGGAATACTGCTTAAAAATAAACGAGGGTAAATTTCAAAGACACCCCCTGAGGTTTTCCTGGGTGACATATACCTCCTTCACGTATGTATGAGAAACGACTATAGACCTTGTGATTTCAACGTTCATTTCAACTTCATCGACACCCCAACCAAACATTGTTTGATCAAACATATGATGAAATTGAGCCAAAAGTGACGTATTTTGACAAATTCACCCTTTCTAGATACGACAAGTTATAAAAAAAATATCTATCAACTTTCACTTGTTTTGAATCAAAATGACTTTGTTTTAACCAATGTAAGAGTTGTTTTTTTATTAAAAAAGAGAGAGGATAAAATCATTAGTAGTTATTTGTTTTTTACTCTCTGAAAGAGCCATTTTGTTTAAAGAAGGATTTTTTTTATTGCTTTTGGGTCCAAAAAATCTACATTCAAAGCTTTTTAACATTTAGTGTACCATCAGAAGGGGTGACTTTGTCAATACGTGACACTTTTGGCTGATTCCATCGCATTTTTAATTTTTGTCAAAAGTTGTTAATTGGGGTGTCAGTGAAATGAACATTGAAATTACGGAAGTTTATAGTTATTTTTTTATATCTGAAGCGAGTATCTGTTATTATGGAAAACCTAAGGTGTCAGTGAAATTTACCCGATAAACAAAGTCATGCCACCCTACTCTGCATATTTTTGAAGGTAAAGAATTGTGCAATATTAAAGACAGTCATAGTAGCAAGCTAGGGTTTTTTTCTTTTTCTTCTTCTTCTTTTTAAGGTATTAAACAATTAGGAGTATTTGATTAAATCACATCCATACTGTCAAACTTGTTTGGCATGTGGCCACTACACCTCCCCACTGCTCCATTAATAGTTGTTCCAGAAGCTAGCTAGCTCTTGAAGATTTTCTCCAATGGTCTTCAACAAACTCATTGACCACCTAATTTAATTGCTTCAATATCATGAGCTTTAATTTGAACCACTTGCATGTAATCAAATACTCCAATTCATGAGAGAGAGAGAGAGAGAGAGAGAGAGAGAGAGAGAGTCTTTTTATGATTTCTCCTTTAGAACAAAAGAAACAAACCTCCTAGCCTCAAAGATTGGCACTTTATGAACCAAGAAAGTAAGTCAAAAAATTTAAATTCGCAAAAGCTTTACTCTAAGTAGTTAAATTTAAAAGCATCAAAAAGAACCTTCTCAAAATCAGCCATTTATTGCCGAGCAAAAAAAAAAATCACCTTTTAATCGGTTTTAAAAGCTGGGTTTTTTTTTCTTTTTCCAAACTAAACCAGCGAATGCGATGCTAGAATTCAAAAGCTTTCACCCCGTAATTACCTTGCATATGTAAAATGAAGGATTGCGTGCAATTGTGAAAGAGAGGAAAGGAAAACCCTCTCTACGATAAGTTGCGTACATATAGGCGCAGACTTACACACACACACACACTCCAAAGTGTTCAATCTATTACCAATCTATTCTTTTGTTCGGTACTTATTCTATTTTAGTCAATGTAATTAGTTGAATTGTTGTTTGTATTGAGATTAATAAAGAGTTAGTTAATGATACTGGAACATGTACTTATTTTGAGTGTCTATTTATTTTCTATGAGCACATGTACATGTTCCATGTATACAACGACCTTTTACAATACTTCTAAAAAGTGAAGATCTCTCCCTATGACGCTTCCAAAGAAACTCTCTATAGAGTGGGTAGGTATATACTTAACCTATCTTACACATACGCGTCAAAAATATCATTATCTTATGTAATCTAGCAATCACATAATTAAGATTCTAATCACCCCACAAATACGTAAACAAAGTCCGACCATCAACGTTGCCTTCTTTGTTCATTTCTTCAAGAAACCAATTCATTGTGTGATGCAATATGATTTTGATATCAGGTTAGTATCCTTTCTATTCAACAGGTCAGACGGGAGATGACACCACCGACCGCTTTCACAATAGAATCCTAGTCTAGCCCCCTAAATAGATATATATACTTTAAGCATGTGTGGGTGATGTCTTTGAATTCCAATGTAACCGCTGATACAATATCCATCTTTGATTTTCCAGTCATAGAGAAAGAGAAAACCTATGGTTACAAGAAAAAGCGAGTGGTCACCCTCCATCAAAGTGGCCTTTCAAGAAAAAGTAGGCATAAACTTCACGCTCCAATGGTAAGGGCGAGTGCCAGACTTAGTGAGTAATTTCCTTGATTTGGAGTTTGATTTCTCACCGAATAAGTACCGTAATATTTAAATGAGAGACCGCGGCTGATGTGCTGTAGCTAGCTCTCCCCGAGAAAACCAAAGGTTACAAGAAAAAGTGTGTAGTCACCCTCCATCAAAGTGGCCTTTCGGGAAAAAGTGAGCTTCAACCGGTCAAAAATAGCATTGGAATTTAAAGAACAAGTACCTGATGTTACTAACATGGTGGACCCCAGTTTGGTCATTCAACACCTAAAAATTAAATATCAACAACCAGACATTAAATAAAACCTCAACAAATACTATTTTCTACTAGGCTATGGTTATGCCTGCGTGGACTGGAAAAATAAAAAGCAAAAGCTTTTTCATCTTCATTGCGAAGACTTTTTTGCTCAACTCCTTTTTTCAAGCTTTTTTTTTTTTTTCTTCTTGTGCCCTTAATTAAAGAAAAAGAATGGGTAAAGGTTAATGATTAATTAAGTTCCACCATGATGCTTTTCAAATCAAACCCTTTTTTTGTGTTTTGTGATCTATGTTCAATGCCAGCAACAGGTTCCAAAAGAGGGCACGGAATCCTTGTCCCCAAAACTAATAATTATCCTGTCTAAATGCACCCTAGCAACATGAATGTCGAAATTCGTGCTACTAAAAATATTAAGCCAGTATGGTGTGGATCCTAACGGAAGCGTATACTTGTTATGTGTAGTGGACAGAATCCGACCAGGCAATGGGCCTGATGTTTCGGGTAGCCCAATGCGTTGGCCGGCACTTCTGAAGCCTATTTAGCAAACCCAGCATGGGAGCCCACCGGCCAGGTCGAGAGACTTGTGACCGGCCCGTGAAAACGACTTAGTGGAGCGGGCTCTACGTGGCGGTTTGGTCCCAAGTCCACACCAATGAATCCACACATTGACGTGTAATCATTGCTGTAAGATACCCACCATGACAAATGGAAAAAGAAACAAGGAGTTGTTTTCAATGGACAGAGAGTCAAGACCTTGAGACCCACCCATCTTCACATGACGATTAAAATTAGCCACAAAGGGATCGAGAAAAGGCTTTGCCTTCTGTCATTTCAGCTCACCCGGCCCTGCACTTATCTCTTGGAGATTCAGCAAGATATTTTTGTCACCTGATATTTCCTGTCGTCTTGGTAACCATATGGTCCCTTTCAGGCTACAAAATCACAAGAATGTTTCACTTTGTCAACTGTTGAGATGATGACATTCCAATTGCTCGAAAGCTGTTGGTAAAAAGAGCAGATAAAACATGCGAGAACTCTTTTTTTTCCCTGTATTGATCCGCGCAAAACGGACTAGTTAAAATGCAATGTCAACGCTCGTGTATGTGTGTAATTTCGTAGTACCACCCGGACTAGAGAACCGTACATGGGAATAAGTTACTTCTAGCTAGCAAATGCACGAGTCATGCTGCTTACCGAAAGAAACGGATGCCAGAAACAGGAAAGACGCCCAATCAACGAACTTGGTAATGAAAATGTTGAGATTGGTAGTAAGGAGGCCAACGGACCAGTTTTCCACGTGCTTCTTCTACCCACCTCTTGAGGAGATTTTCCTACCCTGCAATCGGAGTTTATCAACCACTCACAAGACCACCGAGATCTTCGACTTAGCGCCCAAAGGTAATCCACCCGGAAAAAATTGAGAATTCTGATATTCCCTGTTGCGTGGGGAAACAAAAGTTATCTGAGGTCCTTTCCCGGTGCAAAATCCATGTATGAAACACGTAGCACATTGCACAACAATTGGGTAACTTTGATTCTACAGTTTCGTAACGTTGAGGTAAATACATGCAACTCTTCAAGAGATAACGTGATCGACGATGAAAGAATTTTACATTCTGTTTGGAGTAGAATTGAAGATTGAACAATTGGCATAGAACCTCAATAGAGTGTTATTTTGTGAGCTCTTTTTTCCTTCTCTCCAAGGCTCACTTCATGCACTTAAGCCTTATGAATTATGTTTCTTCCTAAATTTTCAAGAACTAGAAATAGGGAATCTCCTAATGAAAAGATTCTTCTCAAGTTCCCAGCCTAACTCTTTTGCTTCCTAGTTTTTCAATAAACTTCGCTAAAAGTATAAAATATTGTTACATATCTGTTGTATGGACCCAAGTATTATTGCATGTGTAAGTTTCAAATTCATCCAATCCTCGCGTCAAGGGATGCCCTGACAAGGAAAAATATCCGTATTTAGTATATTGTTTAGGATAAATAAGTTATTCGCAAGACGCCAGTCATATAGAATTCCATGCAATATGGACGTTGAATCGTGATGCATTATTCCATGGTAAACTCGAATTGCTGAATATTCTTCCTTTGTGAATGTTTGGCTAAAAGACAGATCTTCTAACCTTACCCAAGTGTTGAGTGTTCGAGATGTGTACTTCGTAAATCTAAAACGGTCATGTAACATAGGTTGATACCATGTTCTGCTTCCTTCTAAATCGCAATTGAAGTGTCATAGTAGCCTCTTAATTTCCTTCAGAAAACCGGATACCATCTGGAAAGCTCAAAGCCCTGTAGAACACAATGATCTAGACCTATGAGTCTATGACATCTATATGTATGCATAAGGTTGGATTCGAGATTGCTAACTTTTGCTTGGATTTGACTTCCTTGAGAAGAATTGTGGAAGTATTGCTCAGATTCTCACCAGAAAGTTCCACCACAACTCCTTCCACTCTTACCCAGAAACCAAAGTGTTTTTCAGCTTGTTCTGCTCTAAAAACTTGATATATCTCTACATGTTTCATCAAAACCACTACTACAATATAACTATTTAAGGCATTAGACAATCTATACTTCTATTAAAAGGGGTATGAAGGACGAAAAAGCCCTTCAAGAGCTCAGAGGGCCAAGGCTCTTGGTCGGAAGCTCTAGAACCAGCTGTTCAGACTCGATTATGAGACTAAGAGTGAGCTCAGTGGAACTTGAATTTCATGGCATTTCGGTCTTCTAAGACTTTTTATAGGAATAGCCGTAGAACTTCCACGTCCACCAAGTCTTCCCTACAGAACATGCATCATTAAGCTTATCTTACGATGTATCTTTTCCCTCTAGGACAGTAAACTGTTCGAATTAGAATAAATTAGGATCCAGTGATTTGTGGATCACGGGTTAAGGGGCCATTCCGGTTTCCCTTCTTTTTTTAAAAGTTCTTTTTCTTCAATTTTCAAACTCAAATATAATGAAAATGAAAAATAATTTTTAAATTTTTTTTGCACCGTTTAAAAGATCTCGATGAGATCTATCAAACAAGATCCATATTGGTAGGAAAATTATTTACGTAAACACATGATTTTTGGGCTTGAAATTTCCTCCGTTTGAAAAAAAAAGAACTTTCTACAAAACTGGAACACCACCTAAAAGACTTTCATTCCGGCCCACTTGTTTTCGCCTTTATTTTGATTCATTAACTACCCTATCTTTAAGACTCTAACCTACATTGATAGTCTAAACGTACGTCGCTAATCCCTCTTTGAAGGTAAGCTAATAATCCAAGAAAATACTGATAAACTAAATCGGAAACTTGCTTTGGATTGTTAATTGTATTGAAACAAAAGTACACAGTGTTTCGTGGAGGCTTGGCTTGTGTTGTCGCACCTTACCTCACCTCTAGGTCGGGCAAAGGTGATCCAGTTCTATACTTAAGAAAGTCGAAAAAATCTAAACCAATGGCTTTCTGAAGGTGATCAAAACACAGCCTCCATCTTTAAATCTGCCAATGCTAGGTTCAACCGGAATAAAATTGTGATTCAAAGAAAATTGCTTGGGCACTGGTGATGTCCACTGACCAATTGAACACAAGCCGCTTCAACGAACTAAAGAACAATTTGTTTTGCACAAGGACTAAGATCATTAAAGCACGCTAGTTACAAACTCCTTGGCCGCACTTACAATAGTTTGTTCAAGTAGCAAGAAAAAAAAAACAAGTTCACTAGGAAATTTAGACGATTCCGGTAAAATACCAGTGATGCACAAGGGTTTCCAGATATTTCACGACCCTTCTGGTTTTTGTTGTTGGCGTGCCTGCAATATTGTTCACAATATCCATCATTTAAGAAATCACCGTAGCAGTAATCATAAGATTCAAAACAAGAGTAGTCAAAGCACAAAACTAACCGGCCAAAAATGATTTTTGCTTCTTCTTCTCATGGTCAGAAAACCATCTTTATCAACTCCTCGTAGCAGTACAATGCCCGACGAACTGCAAAATGACCATGAAATGTGATATGCGCTTACGAAATTCAAAATAGTCAGTAAATCTTACTTTGAAAAGAACAAATTGCGGATCAGCCTCCACCTGATCCGCCAGAAATTTAGGAGAAACGCAGCTCTCTCTCAGCTGATGTATCAGTATGTGGAGGCTTTAGAATTTGGGCACACATGCCAGTTGAAGCAAATTGGCCGCCTATAATGTGGTGTGGACCGTGATCCAAAATCTCTCCGCTCAAAACTCTGGAATGGTGAAGCAACCTAGAACAATTTAAGCTTGCATTCATACTGACTGAGAACGAGAAGTGTCAACCACAAAACGTTGAGTAGTCAAAAATATGCCGGCATGTCAGGTTTCAATGCCTTTTCCGCTGATATCTTCTTCTTCAACATGCCACCCTGATGGAGAATCAATGGAGACAACAAGAACTGATTCCTGTGCATTCTGTCATGATTTTGAAGACAGACCAGTCCAGCCTTTTGCATCAGATCATCAAAGGAGGCCTTGCAATTCCTGGAGGATGTGAAGTTAAGAACTTCAATGCATGAGATACCGTAAAGAATTGGTAAAAGAACCTCTAACTAAATGCAATTTGTTGCATATTTTCCTTCTACTTTTACTCAATCGCACAAGAATGCAATAACATATTACCTAAGGAGGATCAAAGTCAGCATGTAACCACCTGTAAAAGACTCGGTATTCATTTTAATTGTTGGTTTTGCAATTGACGTGACTCTTTTCTCGAAGAAGCTAAGGAAGAAATGATGTTCTAATTCCTCGTCTCACTGCTTCAATTATTATACACAACAGCTACGACAACAGCAGTACCCAATTTAATCCCTAATCGATGGGAGCATGGGTGGGAGAGGACCTTTTGCAATATATGCACAAGTAGCTGCTATCAGAAAATTTTACCATGAAAAAGCTGCCCCCTGCACCCCCAAAATCAAAGGAATTCAAGGGACGATATGCCGTAGAACCATGATCCATGCCCCCAAATCAGAGTTGGAAGGCATCAGAGAGGGCTGGATACAAAAAATACTTGCAAAAGCATCTTCCATTCCGTTGAAGTGCTGGATTCTTTTCTCAACTCAGTCAATCTAACATAATGTAGTAAAGAGGCAAATGTTAACGAAAATGCCAACAAAAAATAGTGAAAAATGACTGTAGTAAATACGAAACAACATTAACAAAATTATCATTAGAAATGAATGCTTGTGGAATCACGAAAGAGCGTCCGACGGGGCTAGAAAAATAGTAACTGAAAGTATTTTCGGAATTGAACTAGTAAAAAACGTTACATTTAGCCCCCACTTTGATGAAGCGAGCAAGAGCTGAACTGCTGAAAGGTTGTCCAAAAACTGGGATCGCAGAAAATGATTAAGATCCAACTAATACGAGCTTATGAAGAGATGGTTATTTTGAGCTTTGAAGATGACACGCTTTCGTGGGCAGAATCAGAAATAACAGAGTGGTGCTTTAGTTGCTAGTTAGATGGTTGAGAAGGAGATGATTCTTCTTGTTACAGGTACAGGTGTGGTGGGCGAGGCCCAATTAAACTATGGCCGTCAACTCTTACATACTAACGACTTATTTCACAAACTTTCCATTCACATTCGTGCGCAGACATATTTGGTTGAGAAGGAGATGATTCTCGTTACAAATATGGGTGGGCGAAGAATAAGGGAACCACGGTCATCAACTTTTACGTACTAATGAGCTATTTCTCAACTATCAATCTCCATTAACTAAGTCATGATTTGCTGAGTACCTACAAATTGTTCTCAAGTTCACATTGTATGTGTCATAAAAATACACCTGCGAGTAGCAAGGAGTGTTTCCACATTGGGCAAATAGTGCAAGTCATAGTAAACTCGCCCTTGTGCCTAAGATGTCTAATTAAGCTCCTCGTGTTGAAGTAGCAAGATCTCGTTTCAACTTCACAATGAAAAGCAGATTGAGATAAAGAGAATTCACAAGGTGTGCCAGAAAGGAGTAGTGAAACTCTGAACACTCTGTTTTGTTGCTGAACTTGGGAGTGATGTCATCATACCTATTAGCATGGCCATTTAGGCAAGTCCCCTTCACCAACTTCGTTAGGTAACTTATGCAATAGACTGAAGTAGATATTGATTTAACCGATTAGCAGATGCAAGGCTAACCCATCCCTCTGAATTGAAAATGAAGACGGATGTCGGTTCCTACATATCACTTTGTATCTGATTTTTTGCCCCGCTACGGATGCTTTGACGCCAAAAATGATTACAAAAAATTCACGACTGCTACACCTTATCCCTGCTACGTATCATTTTGATACTCCTTCTGCCGCTTTTAAAACTTACGAGTCGTGTGTGATTCATGGAGGAGGTTAACTTTGTCACTGAAAACAGCATCATCATCGTTACCTTCGTCCACGGCAGGCTTACTTTGCTTTGATTAAGTAGGAATTCTTGTTCTTTTCTCCCCTAGCGGCGTGCTTCATCGTTTCTGTTTGCTTCTTCTTTGAGTGCATGATCTGTTCGAGTTGTGCTGGCACAACGGTGTCTTTAATTTGCTTTGATTAAATGTGATGTATCGTGGGAATTGTCTCGTAAAATAAAATTTAAGTATTTAAAAAATAAGAATTTTAAAAGAACGGGTCTAGCGAATCATATTAATGATTTATTAAACATTTGTCTATCCATTTTGGGTATGATTCAAGTAGCTTTATTATTCTTAAAATAATTTTGTCGGCAAACAAATTATGAGTCGTTGGCACTTTAAAAATTAATGCAAGCACTCCAAAACTAGTGTAATTCCAAAGTCACTTTCATTTGTTTTTTGAAGTGAATCCATCAATTTTAAGAATGTCAATATCATTTTTCATCTCAATTTTAAGTTAACATCAACAATTATGAGTCAACCTCGATTTTGAGTACACATCAAGAGGAAATCTTTTTTACGGAGGTTCTGTAAACAAGCGTTTACAAAACTCAATTGTGATCGTTTAAAATTATTTTGTACGATCAAGATGTTAATAAAAAATTTTCAGGGAATAGATAATTGTGACCGGTTATAATTGAAAACGAATCTCAACCATTGATTGCACGAATATACTGCTGAGATTGCGTTGCTCCGTGAACAAGTTGTTCACAGAGCCTCCGTGAAAAAGACTCTCATACTACTATACATCAATAGCTGCTCTCCTAGTCTCCTTTTTATAATAACTACTCCCTCCCTCCCATAATATTTGTGCGGTTCGTAAAACAAGGACATAAAAATAATACAATTTTTCTTGCAAAAATTTGAATTTTTTTCAACAATTCACTAAATATCGATGAGGTTTTTCAATTTATGAAAAAATTTTGAATTTGTTCTTTAAAAAAATGCATTATTTTTTAATTCTCGTTTGTGGATCGGACAATCATTTTGGAACGAATGTGGCATAATGAATTGTTGAATAGATAACATTTCACATTTTACAAATCATCAATTTTTATTTAGGCCGTGCTTTAATACTACTATTTGTGTCAAAAACTCCTGTGCCGAGAGACCGTTAAATTTAAAACATAAAAAAATTACATAATTCAACAGCCGGAAAAACTCTTGACACATATGCACACGAATTTTCGGAACAGAAGGGATGGACACCTGTTTTGCTTACTCCCAAGTAGGTTCTCCCTCGTCCAGCTGTATGGTCGCAAAAGACAGCCTCAGGACAACCGTCCGATCACCCAACCCAACGGCGGATCACTTGCTCGACAACGTCACCCCTCCGCGTAACACGTCACAACCTTCTCAAACTTCGAACTAACGATCGCTCGCTGGATCGTCGTAAAACCCAACGAATCAGCAACGATTCTCTCTCTCTCTCTCTCTCTCTCTCTCTACAATCAGCACAAATCGATCTCAACGAAATCCTTCTTCCTAGCCTAGGGGTTTCTCTCAGTTTTATTTATCATCGTTGATATCGTTTCTCCTGATTCGAAATCTCGATCGCCTCAACTCCGTCTTCTCCGATGGCGTCCAGTTCTCACAGGGGCAGTGACTACTACGGCGCCGCTCCGTACAGATCGAGGTATTCCTATAACCCGTACGGATTGTTTTCCTTTGCTTTTGTGATCGACCTTCTGTTTGATCCTCGAGAATTTGAAACTCTAATGTTGTCAAAGCAATTTATGCCCTGACACAACCCATAGGGGTTTGGCTGAGTGGTTATGAGAAAGCATGTAATAAGTGCTCCTCCACGAGGTCCATTTCCGCAAAGGCCAAACATTTCAACTTTTGGGCCACCGGAGATTTGGATGGCCCTTACCTTAGGGGTTTGCACGGCCCTTGCCTTAAGGGTCCTGGAATTAGTCGAGGTGTGCCCAATCTGGTCCAGATGTCAGGTTATTAAAAAAAAAAAAAGATTAATGCTCTAGGACAATTGGGTTGATTTTTTGTTTTTTGTTTAGATAATTTGCAATGTCGAATTTGTATGTGTTATTTGGCTTTTTTGAATGCAGAGAAGGGCTTAGCACGAGACAAGTCGCTAGCTCTGATGAAATCCAATTGCGGATTGATCCAATGCATGGGGATTTGGATGATGAGATTACTGGTCTCCGTAAACAAGTTCGACAACTAAGAAATGTAACCCCTCTCTCTCTCTCTCTCTCTCTCTCTCTCTCACACACACACACAAACACCACACACCAGCACAAAGGCTGCCCTGCATGAACTTGGTATGTTGATAGTAAACTAGAAGGCTGGCACCCACTACGCCCGCGTATCACGGAGTTGGGGTACGTAAATGTGATGCGAAGGTTTATTTGATACTCCTTCCGTCCCAATTTGTCCCTCCAGTTTTGTGGAATCCAACTTATTAGGATTTAGGGGTACATGACCTCTTTGAAAATTTCAACTTTTCACAACTGCCCTTCAATTTCAAATTCTACATAATATACCGCATATCATACAGGTCCATACTAATACGTTAAACAGCTGTATATGCAAGTGTATTGGTGAGATTACACATGTAGAAGGTTTTTTAGGTGCTTGAGAGGAACTAATTGAGACCCATGTACCCAAAGATAGAGCACTCAGCAGAGGTATTTGGTTGCTATTGTAAAGAAGTACAGGGAAAATGATTAGTGGTGGAATGCGATTTATTGGTTCTTTCTTAAGTGCTACCGACAAATGCAATTATATTATTTTAAGACACTCGGTGCTTTTCATTTTCCATTCCATTGATTTTCCTAAGAACATAAGGTGTTTATTGGCAAAATTGTTATTTTGGTTGGTTACTGTTGGAATAGAACGAGTTCATACATCTTCAAATTTAGGGGACACCAAATTGAGTTCTCCCTTTATATATGAGAATAGCTACACCGGGAAATAAAGGAACATCGTCTAAGTACTAAGAGAGATGTTTTGAAAGAAGACGTGCCCAACTTTTCTACCCACAAACCTGAATTTACAATACGTATCAATTTTTCAACACAAAACCTGAATCTGATGCATCGGTCCCTAGAAGACAACTTTGATAGACCATGCCACCAAATAATATCAAGAAATAACAAGCACAGTAGGAATCTATTTTATCATCCTAAATTTGAAGATGTATGGACTTTTATGTTCAAAAAGACATTGCCAACCCAAATAGAGTTTTCACTCTCCATGCACCTTTATGTTCTTAGGGAAGTCAATAGATTGGAAATGGAAAAGTATTGAGTCTCTTAAAATTATTTAATTGCTTTCACTAGCTCAAGTGCTCAACTTAAGAAAAAAATCATTACTCACGCCCCTCCACTCTTCTAGTTTCCCTGCACCTAATAAACGAACAAAGTTACTTGATTCGTGTTCGAGATTGGTTTGTTACATAAAGAAACTAAGCTTGAACAACTCATTAAGCTTTCAAACCAAAGCTTGAACAAGTTTTTACTGGGCTCAAAAGGCTTGTACTAGTGTTTAAGAAATTTAAACTTCTCGTGATAAACTAGATTAAAGCTCACTTCAGATTGGACTGTATGATAAACAAGCAAAGCTCGAATACATTCTTGAAGCTCGTTAAGTTTTCAAACTGAGCTTGAACAATCCTTTACTTTGCTCTTTAATAAGCCCTACTTGCACTTAATTTGCAACCGAAGAGAGCAGCCTTAAGTAAAATGTCAGCCAAATGTCCGTGCACCACCACAGTCAAGCCCTCTCTATATTTAGGTACTTAGGTCTCTATTCCTTTGTCATTTTACCTGGGTCTTTTTTCTCTCTCATGGTCATAAAATACTATCGATTGATCGGATCTCTTCTATGTGGTTACATATTTTTCTGTATTATGTACAGTAGTTGTAATAAAATTCACACACATAGCGGGTGCCGGCCTTCTTGCTTCTAGTATCTTTTGTGCAAGGATGAAAAAAAGAGGCGTGACCACCTGTTTTTCTGTTGTCATTTTGTAACGTATATGTGGCGTAATCTGCAAATTACATGTAGGGTGCAATGGCCTATTCTGGACTCTAAAACTTCTCAGGCATAATTTCTGAGGCATAAAATATGGAGTATAATTTCTTGCTAAGGTAATAACAATATTGGAGTATTTACTATGTAAGAAAAGAACTTTTTGGGCAAATCTTGCCCTAAGCTGAAACGGAGGGTTCAACTGGTATGGCGAGAGTAATAGTGCCACACAAGTAGGAACATGATTTTTCACTGAGTAAAATTGAAAAGATGTGAATCTTTGTGGGGAAGGAAAGATAAATTTGATGAGAATGAGTGCAAAACATGGATTCTTCGTTATTATATTCCCTCAGGAAATGAATTCTAGTTGGGCATGTGCTGCAAGTACGGCAAATTCTAGAAAAACTGTGAGTTCCGGGGCATTACTTACTTTCTCATCACATTGGCGGTGCCTTTGCTGAGAGCATAAATTTTTTAATGCAGCTGCTTATGTGTCAAAAGTAATTGCAAATTTTAAACATTACTTATTGACCAAATATCAAATGGTTTCTATTCATGAATGGTGGTCTATGTGCATTCATCCATTTAATGGCATCACTGAAAATTAATTTCTACTCTGTTTCTTCTTCGTCTTTTTTTCTTAGCATTCTGTTTTATGAGCTCTTATTCATGGTGTGATGTTGCAGGTAGCTCAAGACATACAATCAGAAGCAAAGTTCCAGAATGACTTTCTCAATCAGTTGGTATATCGAGAACATTAAAACCCTTTCTATGAAGAATGTTTTTCTGTCTTCCTTACTAGCTGGAACATTTGTTGGAATAGGATATCTCATATTCTCAATTTAAGACTTGGACAAAATTAACCGCTTTGATAACATGTCATTGCTTCCTTTTGTTGTCAACTACTTAAACCGTGAATTTGATTGAATACAGTATGACTCATAGATGAGGTTATGGACTTGTAAAGTGGAAAGAGGAAATGAGAAAAGATAATAGTAGTATATGGTGTGGAAAATAATTAACTATCCATTTTACAATGAAAAGGTACGGGGTTAGGTTTGTATTCTGCACCTTGCGAGTCAAGTATTCAACTACAAAATGTAAAAGATAGGATCATAGGAGCATCAAATTTATGAGGTAGTATTTAGCATATGAAGTTTCCCTGAATGGTATATTACTATCATGAGTTTCCCTTACTTTTAAGACTCGAACTCGTAAAAAACAGAAGTGCCCTTTCCATAAAATTTTCGAGACCACGGTATTTTTTGGCCCGTCTTATTTTCCCTAATGAGATACGGGATCAAATTAACATTAGATCAGCCAATGGAAGAGAGAGATTGGTGGGAGTCATTGCTCAAGCTAGAATGGAATGAATAGCTATCATACCAGCTTTGTCAGAAACTAGAAGCACGGTTTTCAGTGTGAGTGCAGGAATGTGTGAGGAAAAATTGTGAAGTCAGGAAGAGAGAGAATATTGTTTGTTTTACATTTGGTGTTAGAAAACAACTGCCAAAACCACATTGACTGCTAGTGCCAGAAAAAGGAGACTGTTTGTCACAAATTTAATAGCAAACTTGATTTGCTTGCCTCCTTCAGAACCATATTACTTTTTCATGATGACCTAGGTCCTAGACAAGTCTTTCAATGGGGGCTTTTTTATCGGTCATGTACTAATAAGTTAAATAACCATATTGTGTCTTTTTTTTGTTCATGTTAGAGCTTGTCCCACATTGGTTAATTATAAGCTCCATAACTAGTATATTGTCAATTGGTTTTGAGTTAGAATGCTTTAGCAGTTCATATCACTAAAGATTTAAAATTCAGGGGCTTCTGGTCTTGGTTAGAGCTTCTTCAGCAGTCCCTAGCTATTTTGGCAAGGAAAGATGCATTTTTCTTCTTTAGCTAGCCTCTAAATATATACACTACCCAATAGCCTAGGCGTTAGGTCATATTCTCCACCGTTTTGCGTCTTCTCCAACCTGAAATCCTAATTCTCCTCGCCCCACCCCCACGAAATCTTCCTCCTTCAGCCTTAAAATCACTAAAAAGATTTAAAATTCAGGGGCTTCTGGTCTTGTTTAGAGCTTCTCCAGCAGTCCCTAGCTATTTTGGCCAGGAAAGATGCAATTTTCTTCTTTAGCGCCTCTAAATATATACACTACCCAGCAGCCTAGGCATTAGGTCATCTTCTCCACCATTTTGCGTCTTCTCCAGCCTGAAATCCCAATCCTCCACTCCCCACCCCCCCGAAATCTTCCTCCTTCAGCCTTAAAATCTCTGCCAAAACCCTAACCTCTCTCTCTCTCTCTCTCTCTCTCTCTCTCTCTCTCTCTCTTATCCAGCAGGCAATCTAGCCTTGGCTTCGCAGATCAGCTGGAAAACGTTGATTGGAACACTGGTTGGAAAACCTCGGTTAGAACGCTGACCAGAACAACTCGGGTAGAATGCCGGTGACTGTTTAGACGGCTTGATTTGCACCAAATGTGAAGGTTTGGGGGTGCACAGGAGAGAGAGAGTGAGGGAGAGAGGAGGAGAAGCTGTACACTCGCCAGCCCTAGCAAATTACTGTAGCACCCCTTCAAAGTGGCAAGTTTGGAGTGATGCTGTTGAGCCTGCTTTTTTGGTGGTTTTCCTCGCCATTTCCTCTTTTGGGGGTCTTGCTTAGGCTGTTGGAGATGCTCTTACAATGCTAAGATTGGCAGCAATTGCATTTTGCTTCAAAGCCGCAAGAAGAAGAATTTGGCTGGCAGTTATATTTATTTGTGATATTGAAAGTTATTAAACTGTGGTTTTCCTTTTATTCTCTCTTAATTATTCATATGGTCATAGGACCGCTTTCTGAAGTCATAATGTTTTCTCTTATGCAAACAGCAAATGACACTGATAAAAGCTCAAGCGGGGGTCAAGAACAACATGAGGCGCTTGAACAAGAGTATTATCCAGCACGGGGGAAACCATGTTATCCATGTGGTTCTTTTTGCACTTCTCTGCTTTACTGTGGTCTACTTCTGGTCCAAACTTTCAAGAAGATAGGTTTAAAATCCAACTGCAGCCCTGTCATGCCAAGGCCAACAGGATATACTGGACTTTGTAGGAAGATGTAATTTCGATTTATTTATAGAGCTGTTGCCATTTGTATCTCTTGAAATGGTGAAACATGAATTCTTGTTATCCGGGAAAAGTGTTGTAGTTTGGTAAATATGACTTGTCCAGTCATAACTATGATTTCTGGTGATGGAATTGTTGTTTCATCGGAGTTTGATTGCCTATGCGTACACCTTTTAGCTCATGGAGTGGTAAATAATCTGCAGTATGACATGCGCACTAGCATTGAGCTAAAATCTAGCGTTTTCCAATATTTTCTTATGCTCATTGGCCTTGTTCGTTTGACCGGATTGATCATGAACGGATATGTAATTTTATTGCATAACCCTATAAGGGACCATCGGGAATAAATAAGGGAAGTGATTTTTGCACTTTCCAAATTGTTAACCACTATATAGCGTTGATTTTCGCACTCTAGATCTCCAAATTGTTAACTTTGGGGAGTGTGAAAATCAATATAGAGTTGATTTTTGCACTCTCCTTGAGAGAGTGGTTAACAACTTGGGGAGTACGAAAATCACTTCCCTAAGTAAATCTCATTTCTAAGATTATGTACAATCCTATTTTTGTGGGATATTTACCGAAGGTGGTGTTTCGTTCACTTCGGGGGAATACATAGTTCTATCTGTACAAAGTTTCAACTACTAGTGTCGTTTTGTTCACTTCGGGTTCCAGAACCGCAAGTTTGTTCACTTCGGGTGAATACATAGTTCTATCTATTTTTACATGTTTCAACTACAAGCGAACCACAAGTTCCTATCTGTACAAGTTCCAACTACAAGTGTAAAGCCCCAATCCCGCATCGGTGGGTGAGAAGTTTGTGTAATAATTATGAAAATGCCTACCAAGTACTGTTAATTCGAGATTAACTTTTTGAGCCGCGTGATTAGGCTAAGGACAAACAAGTGAGCCAACGCGGGTCATTTCAACAAGTGTTGTTTTGTTCACTTCGGGTTCCCAGAACCCCTAGTCACTCACTATGATTTTCAATAGGTTCTCTCTAATTATCAACAGATCTACAACCACAAACAAACAATAACACTCTCAAGGCATGTGAGGCCCACACACATTACACATTTCAAGTGTTGTGCAGTGTGTTTATGAGTGTGCGTGTTATTATTTGTGATTATGCTTTTGCCCCAATTTTTACTCTCTCTCTCTCTCTCTCTCTCACACACACACACACACACACACTAAAAACCTCCCTCCTGATCAGACAATTTGTTAAAAAGGACAATGAATGATAAGGCATCGGTATTGTTTCCTATTTCCTCTTCTTTTCACGATGGCTTCTTTCTTGTTACCTTCTCAAACAATGCAGTCGTGATACCTCCTGTTACATTGTTCTGTACAATCTCTTGCTTATGAAGCACTGCTGTCACCATACCTACACAGTTTTGGCTGGTCTGGCTCATGTCAACACATAATTTTTCATGAACACAAGACAGATTTGGCCCTGATCTTGTTAGGAGTCGAAACATTTCTCTGAAGCTAAATAATCCCCCTTTCCATCCCTTCTTCCCATCGAGGCGACCCTCCAATTTAAGACCTGCAAAAGCACCATCTCAAACCAGGGTTACAAATGCAGTTCTACGAACAAGGGATGTAGGCACCAAAAGCGATTGCACAAATGGTGATAACAAATCACCAGCTCTCTATTTACATAACCTGTACATAAGATTATTCAGTCAAGTTTATTTGGTTGGATCAGATTAGGCACATTAACAGGTCAATAGAAATGAATGCTAGATCGAACCGGAAAACTACACTGGGCAAGTCAAATCAGATCCCCATTCAAAAAACCGGGTGATGTAGTGGCGGTTGTGTCAGTTGGTCAGGTCTTCATGAATCGGAATCAAAATGCTTTGCACAGGTTGTTAGTACTCAAGTTAGATGAGCACTGCTCCCTTATTGGGCTTGAGGGCCCACAAAGCCTGCTTCTCTTCGGTTCAGAAATTGTCACATGTGAAATTGCTACTGCCAGTGCATCCACCAAGCCACAGTCATCTTCTGTTGATGATGTTAGGATTGCACCCTTGCTTAAAGACCCACCATGGGTTGCCCTACTTTCATCCTGCTCCGGTCTGGATGTAGGGGATGATAACTGGGAAGGAGGGGCCAATTGACTCTTTGACTTTGACTTGATGGATAACGACCTTAAGGTGCGTTCGGTGTAGAACAGAATCCATGGATGGGCTGAAAAATAACATCAATCGCATGTAAGTTATTAGTGTTTACGAAGGAATCCGAGGTTAAGCAACTATGAGGAACTAGTAATAGCTCTGGATCATAACAGTATGTAAACGACTTTGGATCCCAATTCGAATGCATTAATTACGTCCCCATGGAAAGTTAGAACTCGCAAAAGGGTGCAGTAAAATAGGACGAAGGCAATACAAAGGAAGGTTGAAGTGGTAAATGAGCACGTATGTTGCTGATCATTCACACATGGTTCTAGCCTTGTGCAGCACTGCAAGGGGTATACCCCACAAGCCAAAACAGCATGGCAATAGGGTAGATTAGCCGTTTCATCTCATACTCAATAATTTTACGTAGGACAAAAGCAGCTTCTTTAGACCTTATGAAAACATAACCAAGAATTCAAAACCCTTTCTAGAATATGACTAGGACTAGGATACGAAGCTTACTTAGCACTTCGTCCGCTGTAATCCTTGCTGCAACATCCCTTGTAAGAATGCGCTCAATCAGATCACGGGCAGGTTTAGATATAGACTCCCAAATCCCTGTATGGAAATCAAGCTTCACATTCTTGATTTGCTCAAAAACTGCATCCAATGAGTCTCCTTGAAATGGGAGAACGCCAGCCAAGAGAGCATGTAAGAGGATTCCAGCACTCCATATATCGACTTTCTCAGAATAATTGCCTGACAGAACTTCTGGGGCAACATAAGCAGGGCTCCCAGCCAAACCTGTCAATCTCTGACCTGCAATGTACCAATTGCTCTGTTTCATAAGCAAGAAGCAAAAGAATGACAAAATGCAAGTTGCAAAGTTAATAAGTAAAGTATGCGTGGATGAAATGAAAAAGAAACATAAACTTGAAAAATATCGAAGCGGAAAGAGATTTTTTTTTTTTAAACTCGCAGCACCAGTACTTTGTTCAATACAACTGATGGTGTAACTAGCATATCAAGTATCAAGTATCTATTAGAGAAAAACATGAACTCGGAACAAGACTTATCCCCCAGCGAAATATGCTGAAAACAACTATGAACAGAGCACATACACAGCCCAAAGAGGAACGAAGGAAAACTGATAGCACACAACACAGCCAGCCACAGCACATGTGTGACAGTCCCACATCGGGAAATATATGGAAAGTGATTCCATATATAATGCAACGCGACGAGCTACTGTATAGCCACGTAGTAGGCGAAAGGTAAAGCAGGTGAGCTGGTGCGGGTCGTGACAAATTGGAGGCTTCACAATGAAACAAAAGTTAATATGTTGTGTGAGTGTTACAGGTAAGCAAAAAAGGAAGTCATTCCGCTGCCGTCTTGAAGGCAGTAGGTAAAATTCTTATATGAAAGGGATAAACTAAGGTAATAAAGGGTAAAGTATTCTGAGTCTGAAAAAAAAGGTAACAAAATTTCGCAAAGAGCCATGCCAATTGGGAAATAGGTTTGAAGGATAATGGGCTGAGATAGATTCGATCTATTTGAGCTTTAAGAAACATGAAAAAGATCAGCTAGGTAAAAAACACCAGCAATGAGGATATCCAAATATCTCTAAATGAACATACTTTCTAATACATAATCTTAAGTAAGTGACGTAAACTAAACTGGAAGTTGTAAAAATACTCCGTTAAAAAAAAATTAACGGGAAACATCACTTCAACTACTGGTCTCTAAACTGCAGCAGTGATGCAATATTCAGGACATGAAAAACAGCACAGCATTAGTAAAGGGAGGTGTCAGATATTTTACCATTTGCTACCCTCATGGCTAAACCGAAATCTGCCAACTTGATCTTTCCTGAAGTTGTGAGAAGAATGTTCTCAGGCTTTACATCCCTGTGTACAACTCCCATCTCGTGACAATACTTAATCACCAGCATTAATTCCTTGAATATATTAGCAGCCCGGTGCTCAGAATATCGAACCTCCTTGGACATCTGATCAATCAACCGACCGCCGGAACACAACTCCATCACAAGGTGAAAACATTCCGTATCCTCGTACACTGCTTCCAATGTTACAACACCCGGGTGGCCCGATAAATGCTGCATAATCTCCACCTCACGATGAACTGTCTCCTCCCCCTTACAAAGAGTCTTACATGCGAATTCCACTCCAGTAACCCTACTCTGGCACAACCAAACTGAACCAAATTTACCTCTTCCAATTGTAGCTCCTGCTACATAATCCTCCTCAATCTTATTCTTCCTACCCATTTGAGTGGCTACGTCGATACACCCTATCTTCCTCTTCAATCCCCTTCCTGGTAAAACCAACGACGAGGTTCCACATGGTGGAGCTGTAGCAGCAATACCCACAAGCCTACTTTGACATGACCCAACATGCTCACTACCCACCACATCTTCCTTACACCTCTTCTTCAACCTTGCGTAATCTTCCAAAGAATAATGGGTCCTCAATTTCGACAATGAAGACCTTGAGGTTGATTCTAAAACTTCCTCCTCCTTATTTTCGTGCAAAAGTTCACTCCCTTTCCTCTTCTTCCTCATAATACTCAAATCACAATCCTGGAAATAATTCAAACCGGCACAATCCAAAACCCTAATTCAAAGACAAGCAACAAGATCACCCATTCTACTTTTCGACTCTCTTCTGCAACCTGAAATCAAAAGAAAAAATTTCTGGTAAGGAAACTCACTCAAATATATTATAAAAAACCTACACAAAACTGAGTTGAACAAACAAAAAGTAGTTGTAGATTGATGTTTACTAAAATACCATTTAGCAGAAACAACTTGACTACAGCCATTAGCCTGCAGTCCAATAATATAGCGGGAACTCACCGTAATAGAATAACACGACTTTAGTTCGCTACCGAAGATCTGTAGGTTTATTCTAAAATTTCCTCCGCCTTAGTTAAACTCCAAATTGCTCAAATCTATCTAAACCAATAGCCCTAATTAAAAGACAAGCGATAGGATCACCCATTCCAGTCAGTACTAAAATTTTCTTTTAACGCATTCCCCTTTCGTCCTAACTCAATTTCAATCACATCTACTATAAACAGCGTGTACCCATCAAGTTGAACAAAGAAAGGGTAGTAGATTGAAGTTCAAATAGATCACCGAAGCATGGAATAAGTGTACGCAAATAAAGGCGAAAGAAAGAACCTTTTGGCGTTCAGATTCCGGGGGCAATCAACGGAGAAGGTGATCGAAGACGGTGACGAGTATGAGATAGTCGAATCGCTGGAGGAAAGAGAGAAAGACGAAGGAGATGGTGATGAAACTGGAAAGAAACCCTAGAAATCAGCAGCGGGTGACATTGGGGATTTGAGGGCTTTTTTTTCTTGGGTTGTATAGAAATGGTTTTTACTTTTTGACAGAGAGACAGGTCCACGCGTCGGTTTTGTGGAATTTGGGAAATCGTACAGAGAGTAGATTCCAATGAGATTCTGTTTGTAATTGGATACTACTCCGTATGAGAAATTTTTTGAGCGCCCAGCGGGTATTACGTAGCGGTATTTTGTCGGCGATTTCAACCGTCTAAACATGGTCTAAGAACCTTTTGTGTACCCGTCGGCAATCCCAGCTCAAATTTAATCCCTTTTTCTCTCCTCACCCAACCACTCTTTCTTCTTTTTTTCTAAAATTTTTAGACCGTACAAATCATGTTTGGACGGCTGAAATTGCCATTTGGTGCCCAAAAACTTCCCGTCCACATTACTTCCTTTTTTTTCCTTTTTCTTTTTTCCCGGAAATACTTCCTCCAGTCTTCCTAAGCGGAATATGATACACTTAGACCTCGTTTGATAACTGTGTTAGATATTATGTGATTCGTAAGGAGATGTGATTAAGGTGAGATTCATAAGGAGATGTGATTAGGGGGTGGGATTCATAAGGAGATAAAATTATGAATATCATTTTTGTTTTGCACACATAGGATAGGATTGGAATAATGAAATTTCATCATTGCCCTTGTGGATATCAATGAAGAATTGATCGATGAAGATAGTATGGCCAAGGAAGTCATTTTGTAGCCAAAGCTTGGGAAAAGATTAGTAATACCTATAAGGAGGTGGTATTGTTAATTAATCCCATGAATTGGGAGGATTGATAATTCCATATCCATTCTAATACCATCCCCTTTTGTGCAACCAAATAATAAGTTAGAGGTCCGGAGAATTAGTAATCATATCCCAATCACTGCCTTTTTCGGTTCTACCATATGTTTACTGTGGATCTGAACCGTTCATCTTGTAAACCCTACATAATAATGTATTCATGCAAAAAAAAAATTGATCGGACATCGATAGGAGTATCAAAAATGGAATTTTGCTTTGTAAAATGGACAGTTTATCTTTATTATTATTGACAGAAATCAGATCGTCTATTTTATAACCCAAAATTCAAATTTTGATATATCTATCGACTTTCGATAAAGCTGATTTTTTGCATGGCAATATTATATTGCGAGTCTTATAATATGAACGGTTCAGATTACAATAATAGAAGCTCAGTGGAGCCCATAATGGACGATGGTAAAAAAATGAAATTTTACACCGGCGATTGATAAAATTTATTTTCAATGGTTATTTCTATACGTCTTATTTAATAAGTATTGCGATCCATTTCCACTATTTTAGATCCAGTCTTTTAATTTAAAATTTAAGTCAGACACCTATGTAATTGTTGGTTTTTATTTTATTGATTTTTTGTTGAAATCGTGAAATGGTAAATTGTCCCTTTCGAAGAGTGTATTACGTCGGATAAAAAAAAAAGAGCGTATTACGTGTACTGTATTTTTGCTTTTTTGGAACTGTGTCGTTTATTAGGAACAAAAAGAGTGATTTGCCTTGATATCCATTCGACTTATCATGAAAGTTTAACTTAGTCCTTTCAGTTTCAATTTCATCTAAATAAATCTTCGATTTGTAAATTTATTTCAATGTGATCCTTCCGTTGGCCCTCGTCTGTAATTTAGACGGAAAAGCACCATGTGCTCATCACATGAGCCACCCCAGGGGCATATTTGCCCATTCCCCTCCCTCCCAAACTCTCCCTTTCCCTCAGCCATCACAAACCCACCTCACCTCTCTCTCTCTCTCTCCCTCCACAAATCGGAGAACCCACCTGCTAAATCAAACCTCAAACCCATGAATAAATGGAAAATCATGTTCTCCGCTACAAATTGAAAAACACAAACTAACTACACAAATCAACTGATAACCCACAAGCCACAAATTAAATTGAGTGTTTATTACACCTTTCTCGACCTCTGCTTTTCTCAAATTCAACAATCCAGTTATGTTCTCCAAAGCT